>JAYESA010000004.1:100691295-101373795 GCA_036927795.1 Iris macrosiphon
GTCCCGACCCGCTTTGCCTCAACAAGAAGCAAAGGATATCCAGACTTGTCCCTACAGGAATCCGGCTTAGGCTTTCAGAGGCTCGTTTGACGTATCGCTCTACCGAGGTAAATTATCGCTAAGGTGGGTGGCTACGGTGAACTTGTCTTTGCTTAGCCAGCACACATAAAATCTGTAATATTCATGCTAGTCGCTAGGTGATTCACCCCCTGCATGCTAATAAGAATCCAACGCACCTAGCTAAGGGAATAATCCCAACTTGTATTGCTTATGCTAGAACATGGAAATTGAAATACTGCTTATATTCAGACCCTTGCATGCTAAGTCCCTAACGGTTTCTAACTCTCGGTTTACCTTCGGGCCCGAGCAAACGTGCTGCTTATGTTCCTTAGAAATGCATGCTTGTCTGCTTGTAATGTTACCATATTTTCATCCAAACCCTGGGAGACTACTACGTAGTCGTTCCCTGCCTGAATGAACCTGCAAGTATCCGGGACCGTTGGGTCTCCAAGGCAATCCCCGAACCAGGGGCACGCATCAGGGTAATAAATACTGAACGTGAATCCTATAATGTGACAACTGAATAATAATCACATCAAGTTTATATCTGAACGAGAATCACGTCATGTAACGAACGAATCTCAGCTCTTGGAGCAAACGCTCGTTCAGATCACAAATCATGGATTATCATTCAAGTTGTGGATTTGAATCTGACCCTGACCTGCTTGTCGCGGACAACTTGTAAAAAGGTAATCTTCGGATCTTGTTCCACGGGCGGTCACCGGGGCACTGGGATCGATCCGATCCGGATGGAACTTCACAATAGTCTCAAATACGGACAGGATGGCGTGTAGCGCCTCACGTGCCTCGTTGCACACCATCCTTGTTCAAAGACTAAACGGTCCTTTATGGCTATGCCAGCGACAAACATTCATATAGATAAGTCATCCTCGCTTAGCGTCTATCCGCGTGCGAGTTATTGCATCGCATTAAGAAACAACTGAACACCTGAACGATCATATTAAAATGACCCTCATGTTTGCATGTGCTATGCCTCCTGAATGTTATACTTGCCCGTGCTTGAATTAACAATGTTTGCCTTGGACAGGGAAGGAGATGGTAAGTTGGTAAGTCTCGCCGTATTTCCTCTCATGTCGCACGGCGCACTGCCACACGGGTTAGGCTATTCAATATTTGCATAAAACTGATCCTAAGGCAACTAGAAAGACAACTTAATAGTTGTGCACGGAACCTGTATTACGTGTTTGGATTTGTCGAGCGGGCGAGTAGCTTTCCCACCAGTGCATTTAATGTACTGATAATCCACCAGATTGTATACAGGGTGCGGGAGAACCTCGTTCGGTGCGGATGCCTCCTTCGTGCGTGCTAAGGTGTGGAGATCACTCTGAAGCAACGGTGCATCCGAAACTGAAGCAAATATACAAGACATAATATTGGAGCGTCGCCTGAATCTCGCTTGATCATCGCCTGTACAATCATTCCACAATTGTAGCCACTTGGCACGCTTTTACTGTTTCAGAGAGAGAGGCTTGAGCGACTTGTAATCTCGGCTATACGCCGCCTGTAACACACGTTTATATCAATAAAAAGAGTTTCTTTACTTCTACTTGTGTTTTAATATTTCTGCTATATTGTCGACTCAGTAAACCTGTTATCAAATCGCTATGGGTTTATGACTCCACTGCACTAGGACAATCTGTGCGACTCTGTGGCTTAGAACTCTTGCCGCCAGCCAATGAACTATGGCCTTGCACGGGCGTGGATCACGCTCGTGCGGCATCACGCCCGGATGGGTCAAGCGATCATTCCGCGGGAGCGCTGGCGAGGGTGATTCCCGCCTAACGGGGATGGCCGATTTGCCTACGGGAGATCGGGGCGTGACAGATGCTGTGCCTGATCTGCCTGTGGCTGGATCTGAGCTACTCTGTCTACTGCCGTCATGGCCACCTGGTGGGTATTCTCAATGCCCAGCCTTATCACATCCACCTGGCGGTGCTGCGCGTCCATTATCTCCCTGAAGAACGCAAACAATTGTACGGCATCTACTGGTGCAGGAGGTGGGAGAGAAGGTACCACCGGAACGACTGGGGTAGTCCTCGGATCGATAGGTAGAGGAGAATCCCCGAGAAAAGTAGATGCTCTCTCAACCGCAGAGTGGTGAGTGGAGCGGTAGCAGCTGCCTGAAGTCGAGCTGGACGAGAGGTAGCAGACCTCTCGGTAGCAACTGCTGGGACGGTACGATGGGATCATGTCTTCGGAGGTATCCTGAACACAGATTAAAAGAAGTCAATACGGCACAAGATACGATATCATCAAGGAAGGACAGTAATATTTCAAAAGAATGCAATTTCAGAATAATTAGATTGGAATTGTTCCTAGTCGTGATTGAGTACACTCTCATCCTAGATCCTATATCCTAGAGCAGGCTCGCAGTAGTACAACTAAATCATTGTACTACCACGATATCGCACTAATTGTGAAGCTCGAGACCTGCGTGGGCCACCACCAAAAATGTATCATGACCTGCACCCTAAAAATTGGGCATGAGTTATGGGTACGTCCAGCCTACGCCGCAGCATCAGCGGTAGAACGATGTCTAGGTCTACTATCTAACTAACAATCTCACACAACAATATAAGTACCTGTCAAGATCTCAACTCCAAATGAAGGAGCAATATGATAAAGATAACACAAGTACTCAATCACGAATCTAAGCATCATAAGATAACAAGAAGTCTAATAACTAAAAGGCTAAACAACTACAACTAAAGCAACAACAATAATAATAATAATACAACAATATCCAGAATCAAATACAATACAAAGTCTCAAACCAAAAGCCGGGGATAAATACGGTACCAAAATCTTATAAATACAATAACTGAGGTCCTAGTGATTCCGGATAACAACTCAGAAATCACTCCTGAACTAGGGGGTCCCTGTCTGCACTATCGACAGGCTGAGGTCCATAAAATGTCGGACACCAATCTTCCGGATTCTCTGAAAAATATATCCAGTCAGGATTGGAGCAAGTACACCTCTAATAACAGTTCCAATTAAATGATAAAAACTATAAAACAGTTGTAGCAAGTAGCACAAGGTGAAGGAAATAAAGTATGAGCAAGGAAATATATATGTCAACTGGTGCATAAAGGTAAAGATGCATAAAAATCAGAAACAAGATAGTAATGACTGCAGAATACAAGAAATCTAAACTAAGTGCAAGTGTGTGCACAATAACGTGAAATGAGTCCAACAAGAATAAATGTAATGAGTCCAGTATAGAAAGTATAAGTGAGACCAGTCAAAAAATGCAAGAGAGTCCAGACTAGAAAGAATGAACTCTTGTCTCTGAAATACCTATTTTGACATATAAACGGCTAGGGGTAAGTACGGCTCATCGCATACTGGGGTGTGTGGCTGCTATCATTCCAGATTAGACAAGAGGGGGTGATTCAAGTGATTCCAGTTGAGAATGATTACATGTCTACTCGAGTATTTCTCCGCCCCGACTAGTACAAGTGAATCCAAGACCCGACACGTAAATCAAGTATGAGTCCAGCGAAAAACATGAGTGATGCCTGTAGTGAGTCATGATGTGATGCTAGTAGGTGATTCCAGAAATAGAGGCCAGAAATATGAAATATACGTATCGCAAGTGAATGAATCCAGAAATACTAGTCAGTGTCGTGCCAGCCAATCAGATAATACTATACTAGAAGCTGAATCATAATAATCATCAGATAATAAAAACTATCAGAGAATGTACTCGTCTGACCTATTGCAAAAACTAAGGTTAAATGGGGTTCTAAAGAGTTAAACAGATATAAAATAACTAAAAATAAGCTTCTAGGGTTGTTCTAGGTCAAACGGATCAAACCGGTGAAATCTGGGTCAAAAAGTCAACCTGCGATCCAAAAAGTCAACCTTAGGTCTAAACTAGGTCAAAGGTTGACTTTGTGTCACTACCACGTCCCGAAAACAGGGGTATTTTCGACTTTTTACAATAATTAATATTATTGTAGTTATAATTTAGTAATTGCGTGATAGGTTATTGATTTAAATAAATATATGAGGTGTGTAATTAAATATAGTAATTATATACCGTGTTCATTTGTGTTTGTGTTGGTAGACTTGACCTAGAAGCCAGTAGGTGAACACCTGTCCGAATTGTGGGATTCGATATTTTAATTGTTTATTTTAGAATTAAATTCTTGGAGGCAATAATTAATTACCGTATTTTAATTAATAATTGCGCCTTGCCTTTGCTTCAATATTTGGAGCGCTACCCTAGCTTTTGTCTTCCAACAAATTTCACAATCTTGCCCTAGACATGCCCGCCTTCCATTCTACTATTTTTGCAACTCATAATTGTGCTCTCTGTACATTATTTCTAGCCGCACAAAAAATCATCGCGGGCGTTATTTAAGAAATCCCTATTTTGCATCGTTGTGCGTTCAAATTGAAATTTGAGGCAATCTTGACCTATTTTTCGTGCGGCCCAAATTAGGGTAATATTCTGTTCTGAGTCTTCTTCATTATTGGTATTGATGACCTGACCTGATTTTGGCCCCATGTACTTCTAATTAATTTTAGAACACAACTTGCATTTTATTTCTAATTAAATTAAGGATACTATTTTGACCGATTCCGTAAATCCCAATTTAATTCCAGTGCCCTGCTATTTGAGCCCATACCGATCATACAGCACCCCCTGACCCTACAAAACACCGGACACCGAATCGCCCGCCAAATTTTCGTCATTTCATGTGTCTGTGCGAATACCCAAATTTAAGGGGGCTAATTTGCATATTTGCATTTTGTGTCAACACCCAATTGTTTAAACAATGAGGGAACCTAATATTATTTAACTAGCCCCTCACCCTCATTCCTACATGAATTAAATTTCTCCATGTCCAATATGGACCCCTCATTTAAAGGGGGTCAATCATAACCCTTCATTTCAACAACCTCTCTCCCTATATAATGTCTTGTCACATCATAAACCCTAATCCCTAGAAAAACCTAGGTAACCACACCCTCATCACAAGCCTCCACCCCCTCTCTCCAACGTAGGAAAATTCTTCCTTTCTTCTTCTTTTTTCTTCTTCTCTTCTCCTTCTTTTTCTTCTTCTTCTTCTTCCTCTCTTCATTGATTTTTAAAAATTCGAAAGAGGAAAAGAGGGGGGAAACCATTACTGTTCAGCCCCCATCCCCATCACCCTGTTCCGGCTGCACACCCGACCGGCGCTGGCTGCTCCGACCGCCGCTGAACTTCTTCCCTCCGGCCCGGCGACCGAACCCATCCTCCGGCGGCCCTCTTCCCATCGACCCGCTGCGACAGCCTAGCTCGAGCCCTCTACTCCGGCTGCTTCTCATCCATCCATCCATCCATCCACCATCAGTCGACTGCTTCTCCGGCGGCGCTGCCTCGACGAGTCCGGCGGCCCCGCTACTCCTCCCTCTGCTGAAAGCTCCGGCGACCGAGCCCCTTTCCGCTGCCAAACCCACCACCATCACCTTCAACTCCATTCACCACCACCCTCAACTTCTCATCATCACCACTGCTCCTTCCCTCGCCGCTGCTATTCTTCCCCGATTGCCCCTTCCCGATCACCTCTCCGACCCGCTGCTCCCAACCACCACGACCATCCCCACTGTTCCCGTCCGGCTCCCTCCCGCTGCCTGCCGTACTCCGGCCAACCCGACTTCACAGTAAGTTTCTTCTCCCCCTCTTTCCTCCTTCCCTAATGCATATGTTAATATAACTAATGTATAAGTATTTGTATATAAGTTAATTAATGTGTATAAATATAAATGTATGTAAATACGTATATACATGTATGTGTATACGCGTGTGTGTGTATATATGTACGCATACATACATATGTATATATATATAAATACATAGTGTACTTCTCTATTGGTATATATATACCTGTATATAGTATAAATATTACCTTGGTATAAATATATATATATATATATATATATATATATATATATATATATATATATATATATATATAATTTATATTGGTATATGGTTAATAAAAACACATTTTGGTATTTGGGTAGATATATATATATATATATGTATATAAATACGTATACGTATATGTGTGTATACGAGTACTAGAATGAATTTTAGCATAAATGTTTCTTGGTAATATATGTTAATGTATATATTTTGGTATAATTCTATATTGGTAAAGTATATATTAAATTAATACATTTTGGTATAAATATGTGTACCTATATATATATACATGTATAAACATATTTTTGGTATGTAAAAATATATAGTTTATATATATAAAACTGTATTGATATATATGTACTTGTAAAACATACTTTGGTATAATTACCTGTATATATATTATTATATTATTTTGGTATGTATGCATATATATATATATATATATATATATATATATATATATATATAATATAAGTTAATATGTATTTTGGTACATGTATATTAGTTTATATATATGAGTGATGTATAATTTTCACATAAATAAAATATATTTCCACTTATGTACATACAGTTATACCTATTTTTGTATACTTTGGAATAACAATCTATATGTATTTTGTTTAATTATTAACAATATGTTTAATTGGTGAATATACTAGATGACCCTAATTGACTAGTGCCCTGCCTGGCATGGCCCTGAGGCCAGTGTTTATAGACTGTGTGTTAGCGTAGCATCTGATACAAGTATTATAATTGTGATCTGCTTATAGGACTGTTGGTTCATCCAGGAGATATTCTGGAACAGGACACCAATAATTACCAGCTAAGGACCCAAGGCAAGTACATTATTTGATTAGTTTCTAATTTATGATATCTCCTATGTTCACTGTATCTAGTATAAATATCCATGCTCTTGACACACTGGTTACACGGATTGGTATACACAGATCTCGTCATGAGATGTTATTCCTCATTCATGGTGTAGCTTGTACAAGACTTGTTTTCTTGTTATCTTGTGCATGTACAGACACTGATTTTCGGGGAGATTTGCTACCTCCCTAGGGAATCCCGTGCCATAGCGTACCATGATTGGATCTACTATACCAGTCGGGGGTTTGGGGAGTATTTTAGTGTAGATATGTGATCATACCCAACTATCCATGCATCATAGCTCACCCCACATCTCACGTCGGGTGCGGCCTGACCATCTCCATGCCTCATAGCTGTTACGTGTGATTAGCCTGACCTCTCCATGCATCATAGCTAACCAGCGGTTAGCCTGACTTTCCATGAATCATAGCTAATCACATGTAACCAGCCTGATCAAGTTCCCAAGCCGATCACATGTTAAAGCTAGTACTCACACACTTAGTCATAGGATTCTTGCTCATTGACATATTGTTTCTTTTCCTATATTTACTTACAGTATTTCCAGTATTTCTTTCATTGTACATTTCTCGTACCTATACATGCATCTGGTATATTTCCATCTAGAACTGCTACATAGTTTATGTCATTTATATAGAACTGCTGTTTAGAGATGTACTTTGCTCCTTTCTGACTGGAAAATATTTTTCCAGACTGTGACCTTAGTAGACTGGTTTCCGACACACTTGGGGATTGGAAGTTAATGATTGCAGGTATGATTATTTTATCGTTAGACTTGTATTATATTTCTTGCCTGCCTTGATATCTCATCGTGCTTTAGTTTTTGTGATTGAGTATTTCTAGCATTATTTTATGATATCCACGTCTCCTTATGGAGTTGGGTATTCACGTGAGTTGGTTAGATAGTTACATGACCTAGACAGCGTTCTACCGCCGATGCTGCGGCGTAGGCTGGACGTACCCACGCACTCGTGCCCCTAAACCGGGTGCGGGTCGTGACACGTTTTAGTGGTGGCCCATGCAGGTCAGACTTCGCGAGTTGTGCGATGTCGTAGTAGTGTGGCATCCTTGTTATGCTACTGCGTACCTGCTATTGAATATAGGACATAGGATACTAGGATGAGAGAGGATACTCAATCACAAATTCTTGAGAGATTCCTGGGACGACCCCTTGAGAATCTTATTATAATTTCCAATTTAAATCTTTTTGTTTCCGTCCGCTCTCGCTTGTTGTTATTGAACTTGATTCTTGTTGATTTGTTATTAAATTAAAATCTTGGTATCATTGTTGAGTTTTGATTCTTGTTGACCAGTTGTTAAATTTAACTCTTGGTGTCGTTGTTGAGTTTGATTTTTATCAAGATGAATTTTACGGGCTAAAATTTACGGTATCATCTGATGACATATGTTGATAAGGACAATGAGGAAGGTAAAACGTCTACTTTGGTTATGGACCCTAGAGTTTATCGCAGCCATATTAGCTGTGGTGACGAGAACGTAGGAACCTGACTTGGATGTACATACTATAGTTATAAAACTTAGAGTCTCTCGCAGCCATACCGGTTGGCGTGGCGAAGATTCTAGATGACGTGATTATGGAATTGCATACCTTAGTTACGGAACCTGTCGTTTATCACGTCTATGCTTACTGGCGTGGCGAGAATTCTGAGTGTCATGATTTCGGATAGACGTGTATGATTATCAGGTTGTATCTTAAATTGGTTCTTAAAGTATCATCTCAAGACTTATCTATTTATGTTATTCCAGGACTTTGTTCCATCGCTTCTTTTCTTTACTAGTAGTAAAGATACCTTCTGTCCTCAATCCAATTCCTTTTGAGCTTCTATTCCTTGAGGGTTTCTTGTTAAGTATGATAATTAGTGACTTATAATTATGTCTGTGCCTTGAGTATTAGTATTGACTGAGTGTTGCTTGTGAGTTTGTAAGTGTTTCCTAGTTGGACATGTGAGCAGTAGGCCTTGATCTAGAATTAACCCATAGCATAGTACCTTGTAACAATGGTTCTAGGATAAGGTCATTAGAGACTGTGAGTAGAAGGAGAGTATAGAGTATCAGTGATAGTTCAAGAGTTAGTATCAGAGCCAACATACCCGTCCTGGATAATCATAATTATGCAATTGGATGATCTACGTGAACAATTAAGTATCTAGGAATTGTGTTAAGGATTTATGGAGCATAATGTTCAATTTGATGATTGATATCGGAAGTGTTAAAGGTAAGGAAATATATACGCATAAAGAGTTAATGAGGTGTCATGGGTAGAGAAAATATCGGAATTGGTAATGAAAATGGTGAGGCATATCACAGATCAGTTTAACAGGCTGTAAAGGGTTAAAGGGAAATACCTATACAACAATCGAGATGAAGAACCATACACATGCTCGTGAGAGTAAAGAAACATGAGTATTATAGAAGGTACAGATAAACATGAGTTCTAATGAGCTTGATGAGATGATTCATTAATGAAGCTAGTAATATAATACCAAGAGTGCCGATGATTCTATATCAAGGATTATTGAAAATGGTGCTAGTAACAGTAAGCACTCGGTGTGATGATAATTAGATGATATACCAGTTGACATAAATTGAAATCATGACAGAAAACATAGTTGATGATGACTTTCATCATTGGAGGTAAGAGTACAAGTGATTCAGGCAGTACAATTTTAGTACACAATTATAGACGCTAGATGCATTGAGTGCACCTTGAGTATCAGAGACCGTGAGCACTGATATGTACATTGTGGAGTTATAAATTAAAAGGTGGAAATAAGATTATATTTTTAGAATAATTGAGGAGTTGAGATTTTGTCATTAAGTTTTTGAGGATTTTAAATATGAATTCAATAAACATGGTTAAGGCTACAAAGATTTTAGAAGTGATTAAATTTTGTTTCGATGTTGAGTATCTAATTTTGAGGAGGTATATACAATTCATTTTTAAGTTGATCGAGAAGTTAAACCTTGACGATTATTTTGAGGATTAACTTTATGGTAGATGAGAGATATGAATATTAATATATGATTAGATGATATACATGTGTAAGGATCTGATAACTGGAGCAGGATTGAGATGGCACCGCAGACTGACTTGGGTGTCCATCAAGATTTATAGAAAGGGTTAGCACTTAGTATGGTGTTACACTTGGTGTGCACTAGAGCGATGAGAAAATAGTATGGACAATTGTAGTAGGAACGGGAACTGACAGAGGGTATGCTACTAAGGAGATAGAGGTATCAACTTAGATGTATTATTGAATCATGGTTATATTAGAGATTCTTGGCATCAGATTTAGGTGTTAATAGACATGTGTGTGCACATGGATATATTCATGGATCTTGTGGATAAATGACTAGTTGATATGGGTACCAGTGTACAGAAATAGGAATTAGTTAGTGAATATGCTAGAGTTAAGTGTATGTTAGAGGTAGGAGATACTGTAGGTAATGTGTTAGCAGGTTCTGTTCTTTCCTTCATTCTGTTCCTATCTATTTGATTGATTGACTGATACCTTAGTACCGTAGCTTGTATGCATGATTCTTGTTATAATGTAGTTAGTAGTACCCCTGATTCAGAGACTGCAATACCATGACAAAAGATACTATGACTGTACATATTCCCCTTGGGTTGCATGTTGTATGATTATAGGAAAGATTTTAGACCAGGATTATTGGGGTTTGACCATGACGAAGATTCATGAAAGGGTTATGACTTGACAGGAGAGACAAGATGATTGACAAGATGATTAAAACTCAAGGATAAACATCGATTTAAATAAAGGGTTAAGAAATTAATATGGCAAAAATTGGTGATTTATTAATTCCAGGAGGGATATGATATGATTGAGGTTATCATTAGAATTTGAGGAAATTAAGGAGATTATCATTATAATTATTTGATTGTAAGTTATGAATTTTAAAAAAATATTATACTTGGATGTTGCAATTGGAGAATCCTTAAGTATCGCATTGTTAAGTATTTGAGGGAAGAGAAAATCGAGAAATAAAAATTTTGATGGACTAATGTTTAAATTCAAACTTTTTGAACGAGATTACATTTTATATATGTGCATTGATTAAAATCAAGTTAGAGGAGTGGATATTAAATTCCGAGTATTGAATTATTAACTAAAAACTTTCAGAAAATTTTGATAAAAATGGACTTTGATTCTATTTCGAGGATTTTTTTTAGGAATAAAAAAATACAGAATTTTTGAAAATTGTGAAAAGACATTGTGGATTATTACCTAATTTCATGGATGATGAATTTAAACTTGGAGGGAAATGATAATGTGTATGATTAAACGCTACTATGAGAATTTTAAATTTTGAGGACGAAATTCTTTTAAGGAGGGTAGACTTGTCACTACCACGTCTCGAAAACAGGGATATTTTTGACTTTTTACAATAATTAATATTATTGTAGTTACAATTTAGTAATTGCGTGATAGGTTATTGATTTAAATAAATATGTGAGGTGTGTAATTAAATATAGTAATTATATACCGTGTTCATTTGTGTTTGTGTTGGTAGACTTGACCTAGAAGCCAGTAGGTGAACACCTGTCCGAATTGTGGGATTCGGTATTTTAATTGTTTATTTTAGAATTAAATTCTTGGAGGCAATAATTAATTACCGTATTTTAATTAATAATTGCGCCTTGCCTTTGCTTCAATATTTGGAGCGCTATCCTAGCTTTTGTCTTCCAACAAATTTCATAATCTTGCCCTAGACATGCCCGCCTTCCATTCTGCTATTTTTGCAACTCATAATTGTGCTCTCTGTACATTATTTCTAGCCGCACAAAAAATCGTCGCGAACGTTATTTAAGAAATCCCTATTTTGCATCATTGTGCGTTCAAATTAAAATTTGAGACAATCTTGACCTATTTTTTGTGCGGCCCAAATTAGAGTAATATTCTGTTCTGAGTCTTCTTCATTATTGGTATTGATGACCTGACCTGATTTTGGTCCCATGTACTTCTAATTAATTTTAGAATAGAACTTGCATTTTATTTCTAATTAAATTGAGGATACTATTTTGACCGATTCCGTAAATCCCAATTTAATTCCAGTGCCCTGCTATTTGAGCCCATACCGATCATACAGCACCCCCTGACCCTACAAAACACCGGGCACCGAATCGCCCGCCAAATTTTCGTCATTTCATGTGTCTGTGCGAATACCCAAATTTAAGGGGGCTAATTTGCATATTTGCATTTTGTGTCAACACCCAATTGTTTAAACAATGAGGGAACCTAATATTATTTAACTAGCCCCTCACCCTCATTCCTACATGAATTAAATTTCTCCATGTCCAATCTGGACCCCTCATTTAAAGGGGGTCAATCACAACCCTTCATTTCAATAACCTCTCTCCCTATATAATG
This sequence comes from Iris macrosiphon, assembly GCA_036927795.1. Taxonomy (NCBI): domain Eukaryota; kingdom Viridiplantae; phylum Streptophyta; class Magnoliopsida; order Asparagales; family Iridaceae; genus Iris; species Iris macrosiphon. The sequence goes on from JAYESA010000004.1 coordinate 100,703,596, forward strand.
TCTTGTCACATCATAAACCCTAATCCCTAGAAAAACCTAGGTAACCACACCCTCATCACAAGCCTCCACCCCCTCTCTCCAACGTAGGAAAATTCTTCCTTTCTTCTTCTTCTTCTTTTTTCTTCTTCTCTTCTCCTTCTTTTTCTTCTTCTTCTTCCTCTCTTCATTGATTTTTAAAAATTCGAAAGAGGAAAAGAGGGGGGAAACCATTACTGTTCAGCCCCCATCCCCATCACCCTGTTTCGGCTGCACACCCGACCGGCGCTGGCTGCTCCGACCGCCGCTGAACTTCTTCCCTCCGGCCCGGCGACCGAACCCATCCTCTGGCGGCCCTCTTCCCATCGACCCGCTGCGACAGCCTAGCTCGAGCCCTCTACTCCGGCTGCTTCTCATCCATCCATTCATCCATCCACCATCAGTCGACTGCTTCTCCGGCGGCGCTGCCTCGACGAGTCCGGCGGCCCCGCTACTCCTCCCTCTGCTGAAAGCTCCGGCGACCGAGCCCCTTTCCGCTGCCAAACCCACCACCATCACCTTCAACTCCATTCACCACCACCCTCAACTTCTCATCATCACCACTGCTCCTCCCCTCGCCGCTGCTGTTCTTCCCCGAGTGCCCCTTCCCGATCACCTCTCCGACCCGCTGCTCCCAACTACCACGACCATCCCCACTGTTCCCGTCCGGCTCCCTTCCGCTGTCTGCCGTACTCCGGCCAACCCGACTTCACAGTAAGTTTCTTCTTCCCCTCTTTCCTCCTTCCCTAATGCATATGTTAATATAACTAATGTATAAGTATTTGTATATAAGTTAATTAATGTGTATAAATATAAATGTATGTAAATACGTATATACATGTATGTGTATACGCGTGTGTGTGTATATATGTACGCATACATACATATGTATATATATATAAATACATAGTGTACTTCTCTATTGGTATATATATACCTGTATATAGTATAAATATTACCTTGGTATAAATATATATATATATATAATTTATATTGGTATATGGTTAATAAAAACACATTTTGGTATTTGGGTAGATATATATATATGTATATAAATACGTATACGTATATGTGTGTATACGAGTACTAGAATGAATTTTAGCATAAATGTTTCTTGGTAATATATGTTAATGTATATATTTTGGTATAATTCTATATTGGTAAAGTATATATTAAATTAATACATTTTGGTATAAATATGTGTACCTATATATATATATATACATGTATAAACATATTTTTGGTATGTAAAAATATATAGCTTATATATATAAAACTGTATTGATATATATGTACTTGTAAAACATACTTTGGTATAATTACCTGTATATATATTATTATATTATTTTGGTATGTATGCATATATATATATATATATAATATAAGTTAATATGTATTTTGGTACATGTATATTAGTTTATATATATGAGTGATGTATAATTTTCACATAAATAAAATATATTTCCACTTATGTACATACAGTTATACCTATTTTTGTATACTTTGGAATAACAATCTATATGTATTTTGTTTAATTATTAACAATATGTTTAATTGGTGAATATACTAGATGACCCTAATTGACTAGTGCCCTGCCTGGCATGGCCCTGAGGCCAGTGTTTATAGACTGTGTGTTAGCGTAGCATCTGATACAAGTATTATAATTGTGATCTGCTTATAGGACTGTTGGTTCATCCAGGAGATATTCTGGAACAGGACACCAATAATTACCAGCTAAGGACCCAAGGCGAGTACATTCTCTGATTAGTTTCTAATTTATGATATCTCCTATGTTCACTGTATCTAGTATAAATATCCATGCTCTTGACACACTGGTTACACGGATTGGTATACACAGATCTCGTCATGAGATGTTATTCCTCATTCATGGTGTAGCTTGTACAAGACTTGTTTCCTTGTTATCTTGTGCATGTACAGACACTGATTTTCGGGGAGATTTGCTACCTCCCTAGGGAATCCCGTGCCATAGCGTACCATGATTGGATCTACTATACCAGTCGGGGATTTGGGGAGTATTTTAGTGTAGATATGTGATCATACCCAACTATCCATGCATCATAGCTCACCCCACATCTCACGTCGGGTGCGGCCTGACCATCTCCATGCCTCATAGCTGTTACGTGTGATTAGCCTGACCTCTCCATGCATCATAGCTAACCAGCGGTTAGCCTGACTTTCCATGAATCATAGCTAATCACATGTAACCAGCCTGATCAAGTTCCCAAGCCGATCACATGTTAAAGCTAGTACTCACACACTTAGTCATAGGATTCTTGCTCATTGATATATTATTTTTTTTCCTGCATTTACTTAAAGTATTTCCAGTATTTCTTTTATTGTACATTTCTCGTACCTATACATGCATCTGGTATATTTCCATCTAGAACTGCTACATAGTTTATGTCATTTATATAGAACTGCTATTTAGAGATGTACTTTGCTCCTTCCTGACTGGAAAATATTTTTCCAGACTGTGACCTTAGTAGACTGGTTTCCGACACACTTGGGGATTGGAAGTTAATGATTGCAGGTATGATTATTTTGTCGTTAGACTTGTATTGTATTTCTTGCCTGCCTTGATATCTCATCGTGCTTTAGTTTTTGTGATTGAGTATTTCTAGCATTATTTTATGATATCCACGTCTCCTTATGGAGTTGGGTATTCACGTGAGTTGGTTAGATAGTTACATGACCTAGACAGCGTTCTACCGCCGATGCTGCGGCATAGGCTGGACTTACCCACGTACTCGTGCCCCTAAACCGGGTGCGGGTCGTGACACTTTGGCGGTCAACCGAGGCAACTACGGTCAACGCTAGGTCAAACTAGGGTGCCCCTAAAATTCTAAGTCAAAACTAGCTCATTAAGCTAGTAAACCCTCAAACTCGCCTCATTGAGATACCGGGATACCTTCGGTATCCGATACCTCAACCTACGCTATATACCCCGCCTATACCCTCCAATATATATACTAGCACGTATATATATATATATATATATATATATATATATATATATATATATATATATATATATATATATATAAAAGCATCTCTAACCTCATTCCTAGGCAAAAATCCAATACCTCGCCCCGATACCCAATACCTTGAGTATCTCAAGGCATTGAGATACTCAAGCCTTACCCCTCACTAACACTAGCTAACTAACTAACTATCTATATATATATATATACTACTATACACTACTATATATATATATATATATATATATATATATATATATATATATAGTCTACCTCAATACCTTACCTCCGATACCTCACTTACATCAATACCGTAATATCTCAAGGTATCGAGATACCATACCTTACTTTACCAACCCATCTCAACTCACTAACTAGCTAGCTAGCTAGTTATACCTACCTATATATATATATATATATATATATATATATATATATATATATATATATATATATAAAGGGTGGGGAGCTAGCTGCTATTGCAAAGCGCTGCTACTGCTACTGATACCGCGAGTTGCTGCTGATACTGCGATGCTGTTGCTGAGTTCTGCTGCTGCTGCAGCTGCTCTACCTTACTCTCCCTCCCACTCTATCTCCCTCTCCCTCTCACCCTATCTTACTTATTCTTTCTCACTCTATCTCACTCTCTCTAACTCTCTTCTCAATCTCTCTCACTCTAGCTCTCTATCTCACCCTCTCTCGACACACACCAACACACACACATAAACATATACACGCACACACACACTTACATATATATATACACTCATATATATATATATATATATATACACACACACATATACACACACACACACACACACACATACACACACACACACACACACACACACACACACACATATATATACACCAATATATATATATATATATATATATATATATATATATATATATATATATTAGTGTATATATATATATGTGTGTGTGTTTATATATATATGTATGTGTGTGAGTGTGTGTATATATATATATATATATATATATATATATATATATATATATATATATATATATATATATACACACACACACACACACTACACACTACACTCACATACACTACACACTAACACACACTACACTCACACACACTACACACACACTACACACAAACACACTACACCTATACACTCAACACTCACACTCACACTCACAAACAAACATATATATATATAAATATATATATATATATATATATATATATATATATATATATATATATATATATATATATATATATATATATACACCACACACTATACTATACATATATGTATGTATAGTGTGTGGTGTATATATATATATATATATATATATATATATATATATATATATATATATATATATATATATATATATATATATATATATATATATATATATATGTAGTGTGTGGTGTATATATATATATATTAACACACACTATACACTAACAACTCACTACACACAAACTCACTCACCAACACACACACAACCACACACAACCACAACACACACTACCCACACTCACCTATAAACCTATAAATACATATATATATATATATATATATATATATATATATATATATATATATATATATATATATATATATATATATATATTCGAAAACTCTAATATACATTTTCCGAGGCTAAACCAACCCGTGCACAAGCCCAAAACCTAGAAACCAAGTCAAAATGGCCATTTGGCCATTTCGACGAACACTTGGTGTACGGCTCGCGATACCTCATGAAACGCACACCAAACCTACTCGAAATCGATCCAAAATTTATCCACATGTTCTAATCGATGTCTAGAATCTCAAAAAAAAATGCTAACTCTCTGATTCTAGATCCGTGGCAAAATTTCACATGCATGTGGAACCCACGACGACGAAAAAACCCTAAATCTTCCGAAATGCCCAAATCTCTGTGACACGACCTTACGCGTCCGAACGGGGATACGTACTTACCCTAAAGACACTCAAGCACGTCTACCTAGGTCCGTCTAACCTAGGGCAATACCCGAAATTGGGCCAATCTCGGATTTCACCCAAAATTGACACAAAACCCTATGCTAAAGTCTCCAAACACAACCAAACAAGTTCTAACTTTCTCTCATGGATAGCCCTACGGTCTAGAAAGGTTCTAAACTACTAATTACACTATATTAGAGCAATCACTAAGAGGAAAGTTAGGGTTTATCTCTTGGGAGTTGAAATCCCAAGGCTAAAGTCTCAAAAAATTTCCAAATCTACCACACCAAGCCTCCAAGCCTCCAAACTAAGCCTCTACACCAAATCTAATCTCTACACACCTAGGTTAAGGGAAATTTAAGGTTTAGAGTTTGTATTTATGGGAGAAATAAATAAAGAAAGTGAAGGAAGGTGAGGGAACTTACTTGAAATTTGAAAAATATGAAGAAATGAAGTGAAGAAAGAGAATGGAGGAAGAAAATAAAGTGGGAAGAAATAAAATGGAAGGGGAAGAGGCCAGCCATGTAGGGTTAAGTAAGGGTTAGGGTTTGCATTTAGGTACAAAGACCAAAATGCCCCTAAATTAAGTCATCCTAATTAGGGTTTGGGTTTGGGTTTCCAAATGCACTCTAATTAAACCCTAATCACTCCAACTAACTAATAAAAATATAAATAACTAATCTACACCAATAAATAAGTCTGACAAGGGTGTTGGTTGGGTCTGGCAAGGGTCTACTAGGGTCTGACATGGGTCCAGACTTGCCAAAACCCTAGAATAACTAATAAAAATAAATACAACCAACTAATTAAATATTAATATAAATATTTATGATCAATACACAATTTACCAAATTAAAATAAAAAATATCCTGCCCTGGAAATTGGGTAGTGACAACCATGTGCAAGATCTCCAAGTAAAGTCTCTGCTGGAACCTCATTGCTCTCTCCAACACTGTTGCCACCATGGTTGGAGCAAATCTGCTTAGTCGGCAAAAAAGTACTTTGCCCTGAATCCCAAAGTACTTCGCCCTGAATTGGGTCCTGAAATTCTCCCATAAAATAGGATGCCTCAGTCCTACCTTCATCGTAGCCCACCAATCTTTTTCTAGATCTTGGAGTTGTAGTAGAACCAAGTCAACTTGTTCCTAGGCCAAAACTTCAGCCGATGTCAAAATGGTCTCAATATCCTGGAGCCAATCATCTGTCGTGATTGCGTCCTATGTGCCATCGAAGTATCTGGGGTTCAGTCTACAAAATCTAACAGATGCCCCATAGTCTGTTCTCTTGCCTCGTTCTAGGACCGTTTGTAACCCTTGGTTCAACAGGACATTATGTTCCTGCTGTTGGAGCTATTATTGTTGTTATTGTTATTGTTGTTGCACAACCATTTCGTGTTGTTATGCAGCCAATAATCCAAGAATAATATCTAGCAAGGCTGGGGTATCCAGTATTATCGGTACTGCAGGAGGTACGGGAATACTTGGAGCCTGCTGCTCGATCCTATTTATCATGGGTTCAGCTCAGATCCTTGGCTGAGGTTCCACAGGATCTTATTCCACTGGCAACTCTGCCTCTCCTGTTGCTGGAATATCGGGGGAAGGAGAAGCCCTAAAGAAGAGCACAAGAACCGATAAGCACATGACGAGAAGGAACAAGGAAGCAACCAATCTGGGAAAATCTAAGACGAGTATTGAAGAGTATAAATTTAGAGTTTCAAGAAGGATCATGTTTGATTGAGACTCCTATGACCATGACACCCCACAAGTCTGAAGAACAGACCTGTATGAGCCACCACTAAAACCTTGTCACGCCCCAGTACCGAAATACAGAGACGGACATGGCCAGCTACCCCGTACAAGGTACTATACATCGTACATCGATCACAACTATATAAGACAAGGGGGTGCATGCTACAATCAAGTCTCCTATGGTCAAGAACTTCTATGTCTCAATCATTCAAACAAGAAACAGTAAGCATAGTGCATATATGATAAGCAATAAGGCATCCTAAATGCTTTCTCAAAATGTTTTGGAGTCCAGCTGTACAAAAATAAGAAGCTAGGAAAGTAGCAAAAGTACATGATAGTGATTCAGCTGCAGTCTAATTTTATACAATAATGTAAGAAAACTAATGTCCAGACGAGCCGGCTAACAGGTGCCGGTGGGTAAACGCCTTAAAGAAGTAAATGTGAAAGATGAGCGGGGAAGAAGAAAAATCCACTCGCTATCCCCTACGACCATATTCCTGGTGCGCGCCATGAGTTGGGAGAAAGAACCTCAGGTGCTGGCTCAAGACCTGGCCATGCAAAACCAGTAGGGTTAGACCCCAAATAGCAAGTACCACAAAGGAAGCACGAAATGGAGAATCAAAAACCTAAGAAAAATAATATAATATTGCATAGGTTCAGTATCGCAACTTAGGTCCATGGAATATCCTAGCGCTAAGGCTCAACCCTACAACCAAACAAGGACAAGGGTTGAACCCTCACACTATGATCGTCCATTTCCTTAGGCTTCTAGTTGAAATAATACAATCACAAATAAATTCTATTTCTTATATCGCCAATCATTTATACGGCTTATTATTTTATGGAGTCTGAGGTCATCTCAGAATAATGAATAATAAGTATTCTCAGATCTCAGCAGTGCCAAGCATGAGCTAACTGAACCAATATAATAAAACAAGCACTTGCATGATGCACCAGTCCCCCGTAGGGCCACTGCACTAAAAATACAGTATTAGCGGTTCCAGTATTCCTATATTGAAATAGTGGCTCGGCATAATAATAAGTTAGATACTGACTCCACTAAGGCAGATGATATACAGTATCTTTGGTGGCCAACACATAACACACTTCGAATAAATCTCTATCGAAAGGTTCGTTGGCATGATCTCGGGATACCGTTCCCTCCAATGTTACTGCCACTTTTTGTTACCTAATTAGGCCTAGGTTGTATTTGAAATCTCAAGGCGTGGTCACATAAAATTTTTTCTTAAGATATCGTACAAGGTATGGGCACGCTAGATACGAACCATGGAAGTCAAATCTGGATTCACCCGAGCGTGTATGCAACATTCATATAATCAAAAATCCTAGCCCTACTTTGGTAGTTTGACTTTCTTATTATGCCCGTGCCGGGGAAACAATGTTCATATTTATAATATCATGCGTTCAGGAATTTGGAGGCATTCTCGATGCACAACCCAAATATAATCACTTAACATGTGACATAATGTGTCGCACCTCGACGCACATAAAAACATGAATAATTATCAGGCAATAGTAGTATCAGCACGGATACAATATTCGAGTCCAATTACCAATTATACATTAGGTTACATGAATCAAGAAAATATTCGATCAAATAAGCAGGGCCTCATGGGTCTCTATGTCGCATAACAATCCTGGTCGTATGAGAAGTCAGGTTGCATGACAATCCTGGTCGCATGAGAAGTCATGCCGCATGATAATCCTGGCCGCATGACAAGTCAGGCCACATGACAATCCTGACTGTATAGAGTAGGGACTGAGGTCTACTCCTCGGGATAAGTGATGAAGCGACAAAAAATAAATAAAATATCAATAATGTGACATAAAGTATGATGTGACATAAAGTATGTCAGGAAGAAAAGACAAAATTATAGAAAGATGCGCCAAAGATGCGCCAAAGTTTAGAGTCATGCATCCAAGGGAAGGTGGCCGCATGCTCTGCTTGCTGCATAAGTTCGATGTCGCATGGAGTTTGATGCCACATGGAGTGTCTTCATGATTTAGCAAATTTCTTATTCATTCAGCGAGTGAATGCACAAAGTGTTCAAGGACACTTGTGTATATCAGCAGTCATGCATCCAACAAGATGGACGCATGCTGTCAATATGCGCCAAGAGTTCAGCTGCATAACCCTCTCGGGCCGCATATCACTCTCAACCACATATCTTGCTGGCCGCATGAAGACTTCGTCTTCTCCAACATCAGGTTCGTCCATGGCAGAAACTCCCAAAAACTGAAATTTTATTTTTTCCCCATAAAAATCTTATTTTAAGTCCAAATCAGGTGAACCAAAAGCCAAAATACTATAAATTAAAAGATCTAACATATAGCAAACAATGGTTTTCAAAGACACAAGTTTAATAGATCAAAACCAAAAAACTCATGAAACCTAATAAAAATCTAAGTTAGAAATATAGATCTACACTAATCCATCCATCAAAATAGAAAACTCTAAGAACTAAAAGTGCTTAGAAACACATAATAAACATAATGGAACAATAGTATGGAGGGTTTCTCCATTTCTCATGCAAGGTATACTTGCCTATAAAATGGGGAGAGAAAGATAAAGAAAGAGGAAGAAATATAGAAGTGAAGAGAGATAAAATATTGGTTTATATATGCTAGGGTTTGAGGGTTGAACCAAAGACTCTCATGAGTTGAACTAATCCACAAAATAAACTGTCACGCCCCAGTCCCAAAATACGTAGGATTAGGAATACGTAAGCATGCCAGCCGTGTGTATATGGCAACTCCAATATATGGATACCATAATACATACGTACGCTATAATATGAATATTAACTCACATGTGGTAAACATATAGTCGTAAGTCACAGAAATACTAATCTCATCCACACAACGAGTCATAGAACAGAAATAACTAAACTAGAATAATGAGTCTGAATAATCCAAAATAATAGTCGGATGGAGATAAATCCACTACCAAAGACTATATCAAAACTAGAATGAGAGAGGAGTATAAAATCTCTAATATAAAATAAGATGATGATATAAGTGTATCAGCTAAGAGATCCATCGCTAGAGATAATCAATGATGCTCGAAAGGTAAGACCTCATCGGAAGAGATAAGTAGTAAGCCCTGATCCGTGCTCCTGCGAATAGTCAAGGTCGTCTACACCTGGAAAGGGACCAGGTCCTCAGAGGGAAGTAACAAGATACATAAAAGTAAGCCAATTTGAATACAGTAAACATGCATAATAGGTAGAAAATATGTAAGTACGCTGTACAAGACAATCTATATGAATGCATAATGAGGACAACTTTTCAACGTATGGGCATGGGTAGGCTACTCGATCTAAATCTCATAACTCACACACACGGCAGGGACATCAGAAATCGATATACCACGAGGGTAGCGACCAATGCGACTCCAAAAATTGACATACCGTGGGGATAGCGACCAGTGCGACACACTACCGTAGTCGTACTGGATACTATGGTTTACCAGAGTGGTTATAGCCCATACGCCTACTGATTGTCCTCCCCTCCCATGATACTATGTGTCAAGTGTGTGTCAATATATATATATATATATATATATATATATGACTGAAAGAAAATATACATACAATGAATATACAGAAATATAATAAGCATGCTGTCATGCCCCAGTCCTAAAATACCGTGGAACGGACGCGAGGCAATGGCCAGCAGCACGCACCGATGGACAAACCCAATTTAATGGATCCATCAGGGCATACTTAAGCTGTAAAATCAAGTCTACGACAACATGGCACAACTAATCTCATCCACACAAGATATATAATATGATCCACAGAATATAAGGAATGTAAATTATCAACCTGTCTCAATAAAGTGCTTCGGAGAACAACCCGATAAATATCTGATACAATGGTTCAACAGACCAAAATATAAATGACAGAATAAAGTAAATACTGAGCATGGAACATAGATGCTCAAGAAAAGTCTTCAACTAACACCTCATCCTCGGGTGTCGGTACAGCTCCTATATCTGCTTCTGCTCCGGTCCTGTATACCTCGGGATAGACCTCGTCTGCAAATCCTGAGGACATAATCCGGATCCAGGTCCTTAGGGGACATAGTAAGGTACAAAAAATACAAGCCAAAATAAATGCAGTGTAGCAAATAATGATATAAATAGGGTAAGTATGTAACCATCTGTGTGAAATCCAAGTGAGAGCATCACGAGTACTCAGGCTGAGCCACTACAAGCTCTGTGTCGGGGAGCCGGTAGTGGTAATAACCGGTAGTGGGTCTAGCTCTGCTCCGAGAGTCTACAACTTCATAATAATAGTAGATATATATAGAATAGCCTGTAGCCTGTGTGTCTCTCTCCACCCAATGTAACCACGCATATCATGACCATAACGTCTCATGTCCATGTCAAGCGGGATCATAGCTAATGCAAAGAGTCATACAATATTTAAGAATATAATGTCCATGTCAAGTCCTGTATCCTATACAGAATCACCACGAATATCTCGGGAAGATCCTGTCTCATAAATAGTGTCAAGTGTCCTGGGTCATAGTATACTTGATAAGACAAGTACGAGAATGTCAAGTGTCACGAATGTCCATCTCTAGATGACAGTACCCAACACCGCGTACAGTGTAGGCACCCGACTAATAATCGAACGCTAAGTACGTCATACGGTCCTAGGTTAAGCATGCATAGCAATATAATAAAGCAAGAAAAATATGTAACAATACTGCAGAGTTTGGCAAGGTACACTTGCCTGGGTTCTAATATCAACAGTCGTCCCGGTATCAGTGGATCCTGTAGGTACTACTCTAAAAGCTGTAATAAACATCACCAACCATCTTAAAAGATATAAAATAGCTAGAAATGCCTGTCCTTAAGTCCAATTTGGACACAAAGGCAAAAATGATATTTTCGGGCCAAAGTGGGGTCCACATGTGGGCCACTTTGCACCGAAAAATGTGTCAGGGTCAAATGTCTCCAAATTTGCCAAAATTAGTGTCTACAAGTCAGGAACGATGATACGAACCCAACAGAACTTCCAGAATTGGATTCCGATGAGCCGATTACAAAATCACCCGTCAAGTAGAGCTTGTGGGGCCCACGATACGCGATTTTGTCAACGTTCTCAAAATTGGACCAAACATGGGTCACAGGACCAATGTATTGCTACGAGTCCGATGGCACAAGTTTCGTCTCGATCTGATGTGTGTACACAAAGTTACAACGTGTTCCAGAATAGACGGATACGGGACGTTGTCGGCGGATACGCGTTGATTCCGGTGTGCACGCACATCCGAATCGACTTCTGCAAAATCCCACACGTCCGTATCAAAGACGCGCACGTTTCGGTAAAGACCGCGTGCGACCAAGTCATCCCGTTTGGCGGGGCGTACTCAGTTCCGGGGTGAAATAGGGTATTGTTTTTCCTATTTTTGGATCGCGGTTTGCGATCACCACAGGACGCGATGCACCGAGCGGGTTAAACGGGCACCAAGAGGGTTATACAGTCTACGCGTTGCAACTGACGGAATTAAAAACGGAGTTACGAGGTGAGAGGAAACGTTACCTGAACAGGGCTCCGTGAATCTTAGTTCTCGTGTCCTGCTCGTGTCCTGGTCGAGCTCCTTTGTCTCTGTCCGTTGCTCGCGTCCTGGTCGACCGGCGGATAGGAGTTCACGACGGCAGCGACGAGGTTGGCAGCGGCTTGGGGCTGCTGTCGAGTCGCACGATAGTTCAGCGGTGTCGGGATCGGTTCCGACGAGTATGGGAGAAAGGGGATGGCGGACACGGCTACGCCGGCGAGCGGTAGAGTGGAGGGGAGGAGGTCTGGTGCTGGTGTTCGTCGGGGGGTCGACGGGCGAGGGGGTCGTGCGGCGGCCTGGCGGCAGCAGCGAGGTGGAGGAGTCGTCAAGGGGTACGACGGTTCGATTGGGGCGGATCGACGGCGGGGATTGGGTTCTGTCGGCGGGGTCCGGTGTATAGGGAGATGGAGTGTCGAGGTCGGCCGTGGCTTGGGGGACGGTGCTGGGCACGGAAGAGGGGGTGCAGGAGGCGGCGGCGGCGGATTTCTTAGGGTTACGGCTGGGCACGCATGCCAAGGGAAGGATTTTATACTGTGCTACAGTATTTCCGGCAGCTAGGATTTCCCATTTGGGTTTCGGGTCCGGGTCGGGTTTGGCTCGGATCCGACCCGACCCGACCCAATATGCTGGTTGGCTTGGGTTCAATCAGCGGTTTGGTTTGGTTTGGTTTATAATTTTAATAGTTTTTAGGACTTTAAACGCGTTTCCGGAGTCCAATAAATTCACAAAAAAATACCCTATGTCCGATTTTCTATTTTACACCATAATATATTATTTCCATATTATTTTAACACCAATTAACTGCATTTATAAATCTTTTGATCACAATTACCTTGGTTCTTCATCCAGAAAAATACCAAAAAATTGGGGGAAAATTATATTAAAATTATTCTGAAAAATAGGGTGTTTACAATCTACCCTCCTTAAGAGGATTGCGTCATCGCAATCAAAGAATAAGCTACTAAAGGAAGAACTAGAAAATTACAAGAATGCTTAGTTTATAACTGCATCCGCGAACAAGTGAGGATAACATTGGCGCATACTATCCTCCCGTTCCCAAGTCGATTCGCCAGAAGAATGATGTTTCCAAGCTACACGAACCAGTCTGCTTGTCTGTCCTTGCAATGTCTTCTCACTGACGTCGAGGATGTCAACTGGTTGTTCTTCATATCTCAAGCTAGGGCCCACTGCGATCTCTGAATGATCGACTTATGACTTGGGTCGGTCACGTACCTTCTCAGCTGTGAGACGTGGAATACGTCATGCACTCCCTCTAAGGATGGTGGTAATACAAGACGATAAGCCACCTCACCAATACGCTGTAGAATATCAAATGGCCCAATATACCTTGGGCTCAACTTGCCTCTGCTCCCAAATCTAATGGTACCTCGAGTGGGCAAAATCCTCAAGAATACGTGCTCTCCTTCTTTGAACTCTAGGGGACGTCTGTGCGTATCAGCCTAATGCTTCTGTCTGTCCTGAGCTGCTCGAAGATGATTCTGGATTTGTTTCACCTTCTCTACTGTCTGCGTTACCAATTCTGGACCTAGTATTTGACGTTCACCAATGTCACTCCAACATATAGGCGATCTGCACTTCCTTTCGTATAATGCCTCGAATGGTGCCATCTGAATACTTGCCTGATAACTGTTGTTGTAGGAGAACTCCACTAAGTACAAATGATCTTCCCAAGATCCTCCAAAGTCTAGCATACATGATCGTAACATATCTTCCAAGATCTGAATGGTGCGCTCTGATTGGCCATCTGTCTGTGGATGGTAAGCTGTGCTGAATTTGAGCCTGGTGCCCAGACTCTCTTGCATGCTTCTCCAGAAATGATATGTAAATCTCGAATCTCGATCCGATACGATACTAACCGGCACTCCATGTAATCTTACGATTTGTCGCATATACATATCGGCTAGTACCTCTGTGGACTGTCCAACTCTAAATGGCAAGAAGTGTGCCGATTTAGTGAGTCGATCCACAATAACCCATACTGCATCTCTTTCGCTGGGGCTCCTTGGAAACCCTGTGACAAAATCTATCGTGATATGTTTCCACTTCCATTCTGGTATAGGAAGCGGCTGTAACATACCTGCAGTCCTCTGATGCTCGGCCTTTACTTGCTGACAGACTAAACATTTAGCCACAAATCTTGTAATCTCCCTTTTCATTCTATGCCACCAATAATATTGTCTCAAGTCTCGGTATATCTTGGTTCCTCCTAGGTGAACAGAGTACATAGAGCTGTGTGCTTCAGTCATTAACTCCTGTCTTAGTTCTCCATTTGGAACATACAGGCGATTTCCAAACCTCAATATCCCGTCTTCGTGTATACGAAGTCCTGTCTGCATGCCTGCTTCTGTCCTCTCTTTCAGTCTTTGAAATATAGCATCGGTGGGCAATGCCTCTTTAATCTTCTCCATGAGTAATGACTTAACTTCAAGATTAGCCAGCAAGCCATTCTGTCCTGGTAAAACAACCTCTATCTGAAGCTCTTGTAGATCTCTCAATAACTCCGGCTGCATCGTCAAGAAATAAGCCGTAGGGTTCCTGCTAAGTGCGTCTGCTACGACGTTCGCCTTTCCCGGATGATACTGCAGATCTATGTCAAAATCTACCATCAATTCAAGCCAACGTCTCTGCCTCATGTTGAGCTCCTTCTGAGTATATACATACTTCAGACTCTTGTGATCAGTAAAGATTTCTACCTTCTCCCCATAAAGATAGTGCCTCCAAATCTTCAGTGCAAATATAACTGCTGCTAGCTCCAGATCGTGTGTTGGGTAGTTCTTCTCGTGGACCTTCAACTGTCTCGATGCATAAGCAATGACCTTGCCATGTTGCATCAAAATACATCCTAGGCCACTACCTGATGCATCGCTGTAAACAACAAAATCTCCTGACCCCGAAGGAAGAGTCAAGACAGGTGCTGTTGTTAATCTTCTCTTCAATTCTTCAAAAGCCTTCTGGCAGTCTGCTGTCCATATAACTCCTGGTCTTTACGTGTCAGCTTCGTCATCGGTTCTGCAATCCTCGAATTTTTTTTTATAAACCTTCGGTAATATTCCGCGAGTCCGAGAAAACTTCTGACCTCTGCAACTGATGTGGGTGTAGGCCAAGTCTCTATTGCAGCAACTTTCTCTGGATCAACTGAAAGTCCTTCTCCTGAGATAATATGTCCCAAGAAAGGCACTTTGTCCATACAAAACTCACACTTACTGAGTTTGGCATATAACTTTTCCTGTCTCAAGGTCTCTAACACGATTCTGAGATGCTCCTCGTGCTCTTCATGGCTCTTAGAATATATTAGAATGTCGTCAATGAACACAACAAAAATTTTATCCAAGAACTGATGAAAGACTCTGTTCATCAAACTCATAAACACTGCTGGCATATTGGTTAAACCAAACGGCATTACCAAGAACTCATAATGTCCATACTTGGTCCTGAAAGCTGTCTTCGGTATATCCTTCTTCCTTACTTTGATCTGATGGTAGCCGGATATAAGGTCAATCTTCGAGAATACCCGAGCACCACTCAATTGATCGAATAGATCATCAATTTTTGGTAAGGGGTACCTGTTCTTGATGGTCATAGCATTTAGTGCCCTGTAGTCAATGCATAACCGTACTGTTCCATCCTTCTTCGGTACAAAAAGTATGGGTGCTCCCCAAGGTGAAATACTAGGTCGGATAAAACCCTTCTCCAGAAGATCATCAACTTGTTCCTTCAACTCCACTAACTCCTTAGGTGCCAGCCGATATACTGATGAAGTATCACTCCGCTCCTAGAGTTAAGTCTATTGTGAATTCTATTTCCCGATCAGGCGGTAAATCTGGAAGATCATCAGGAAATACATCCACAAATTCTGATATGACTCTTGGGTAACCTGTCTCCCCTTCTACAGATAGTACCCTAAGAGTAGGCTGAACTCCTTGCTCTACTGCTCCTCGAAGAAACTTAAATTTTGGATGTCCAGGCGGTCTAAATATAACCCGCCCAAGTCGGCAATCAAGAGTCGCATGGTACTGACTTAACCAGTCCATATCAAGTACAACATCATAATCCGGCATGGAAAAGATCAGAAATTGAGCTCGCATCTCTCTTCCACAGACTACTACAGAACATGATCTACAGATGTCACTAACCAAAATAATTCTACCTCTCGTAAGAATTCTTTTTATCTTCAGAAGGGCTATGGGTGGCTACAAAGCTAGCTGCTATAAATGAATACGATGCTCCAGAATCAAATAAAGCTACAGCTGGTAATGAAGCTACTAAAATAGTACCTACGATAACTTCACCTGCAGTAGCCTCCTCCTCAACAGCTAATATGAATGCCTGTCCTTGTCCCTGAGCTGGACCTCTCTGCTGCTGAGCCTGCTGAAATAGGGCTGCTTGTGGTGCCAGTGGTGGTCTCTGCTAGTAGCCTCATGTAGCTGAGGGTCTGACTCCACCAACTCCTGCCTGCGGTGCTCCTACTGCTGGATAAGCTGGTCGTGGTGTAGGTAAAGCTAGTCTCGGTGCTCTGTCTCTGTATTCAGAACAGTCCCTGGAAAAATGCTGGTTGGATCCGCAGCTCAGACATAGTCCCAACTTACGCCTGCATTCTCTCTTAATGTGTCCTATCTTGCCGCAGTGGTGACAAGTAGGAAGAGGTCTGTCCCTATGTGCTGCTCTATCTGGCATACTCCTCTGAGATCATTTTCCAGAATCCCCATGTGCTATCCTGGATGGTGCTGATGTGATTGGCCTCTTCAGATTAAACTTCCTTCAAGCGACGTGCTCCATGCGTCGTGCTGCTACAAGGACGTCGGTATATGATATAGGTACGACCGATCCAATCAATCTCTGGAGCTCGAACTTTAGTCCGTCAAAGAACTTCTCTTCTTTCTCTTCCTCTGTCGAAATCAAGGTTGGGGCAAAGCGACTTAGGCGAATAAATTCTGCGTTGTATTCTTTCACTGTCATATTGCCTTGGATAAGGCGGTTGAACTTGTCTCTGAGCTCTGACCGTGCAACTGCTAGAATATACATCTCTTGGAAGAGTCTGGAGAACTCTTTCCAAGTGACTCGGTCCTGTCCGAGCCTCATCTCTTCTGCTAACCACCAGTGATGTGCATTTTTAGTTAACTGCATCCTGACTGCAGTTATCCATTTCTCCCTTGGAAGTTCAGCTGCTTCCAACTGGTGTTGTATGTTCGTGAGCCATTCATTAACTTCTGTTAGCCCTTCTTTACCAAAAAATTTACAAGGCTTGAGCTGTCGAAAATCGGTGATAGATCCCGTCGTTGATTGCCTCGCAGGTGGATTTGCCTGCTCCAATGCGGATACCAGGCTGGTTCTCAGATACTCTGCCTCCTGACGATGGGCCTCTTGCTGAATCTGCTGCTGGGCTTGCATCATGGCATACATCATCTGGAACATCTGTTGTCCGTCCATGGCTAGTCCTGGCGGGAAAACTGGCATCTGTGGAGTGAACTGTGGTGGAGGTGGGATGTCATCTCTCCGGAACCTTGGATTAAGCTAGCCGGTTTGATCGCTCTGCGATGTTTGTCCTCCATTCCCTGGTGTCACTCCGTCTATATAAGTAACCACATCATCGTGTGGCATATCTAATGGAATCTTATCTCCATTTCTGGAATCTATTACTCTGCAACAAAAAGATAAACTGTAAGAACGCACAGAGGAATCAACACAGGATGCAAATCAAGTAACAAATTTGAGTTCGATATAGAGTTTAAAATGGTTCAAATAATGGATGAGATCCTATAACTTATCCTATCTTTAGGGCAGGCTGGTTCGGTCCCTAAGTTGAAGCCGAATAATTTAGTCGTAGACCTGCATGGGCCACCACAAAAACCATGTCACGTCCCAATCCCAAAATACCGTGGGACCGGACGTGTGGCAATGGCCAGCAGCACGCACCGATGGACAAACCCAATTTAATGGATCCATCAGGGCATACTTAAGCTGTAAAATTAAGTCTACGTCAACATGACACAACTAATCTCATCCACACAAGATATATAATATGATCCACAAAATATAAGGAATATAAATCATCAACCTGTCTCAACAAAGTGCCTGATGGATCCATTAAATTGGGATACCAGGCTGGTTCTCAGATACTCTGCCTCCTGACGATGGGCCTCTTGCTGAATCTGCTGCTGGGCTTGCATCATGGCATACATCATCTGGAACATCTGTTGTCCGTCCATGGCTAGTCCTGGCAGGAAAACTGGCATCTGTGGAGTGAACTGTGGTGGAGGTGGGATGTCATCTCTCCGGAACCTTGGATTAAGCTGGCCGGTTTGATCGCTCTGCGATGTTTGTCCTCCATTCCCTGGTGTCACTCCGTCTATATAAGTAACCACAGCATCGTATGGCGTATCTAATAGAATCTCATCTCTATTCCTGGGATCCATTACTCTGCAACCAAAACATAAACTGTAAGAACGCACAGAGGAATCAACACAGGATGCAAATCAAGTAACAAATTTGAGTTCGATATAGAGTTCAAAATGGTTCAAACAATGGATGAGATCCTATAACTTATACTATCTTTAGGGCAGGCTGGTTCGGTCCCTAAGTTGAAACTGAATAATTTAGTCGTAGACCTGCATGGGCCACCACAAAAACTATGTCACGCCCAGTCCCAAAATACCGTGGGACCGGACGCGTGGCAATGGCCAGCAGCACGCACCGATGGACAAACCCAATTTAATGGATCCATCAGGGCATACTTAAGCTGTAAAATCAAGTCTACGACAACATGACACAACTAATCTCATCCACACAAGATATATAATATGATCCACAAAATATAAGGAATATAAATCATCAACCTGTCTCAACAAAGTGCTTCGGGGAACAACTCGATAAATATATGATACAATGGTTCAACAGACCAAAATTTAAGTGACAGAATAAAGTAAATACTGAGCATGGAACATAGATGCTCAGGAAAAATCTTCAGCTAACACCTCGCCCTCGGGTGTCGGTACAACTCCTGTATCTGCTTCTGCTCCGGTCCCGTATACCTCGGGATAGACCTCGTCTGCAAATCCTGGGGACATAATCCGGATCCAAGTCCTTAGGGAACATAGCAAGGTACAGAAAATACAAGCCAAAATAAATGCAATGCAGCAAATAATGATATAAATAGGGTAAGTATGTAACCATCTGTGTGAAATGCAAGTGAGAGCATCACGAGTACTCAGGCTGAGCCACTACAAGCTCTGTGTCGGGGAGCCGATAGTGGTAATAACCGATAGTGGGTCTAGCTCTGCTCCGAGAGTCTACAATCTCACAATAATAGTAGATATATATAGAACAGCCTGTAGCCTGTGTGTCTCTCCTCACCCAATGTAACCACGCATATCATGACCATAACGTCTCATGTCCATGTCAAGCGGGATCATAGCTAATGCAACAAGTCATACAATATCTAAGAATATAATGTCCATGTCAAGTCCTCTATCCTATATAGAATCACCACGAATATCTCGAGAAGATCCTGTCTCATGAATAGTGTCAAGTGTCCTGGGTCATAGTGTACTTGATAAGACAAGTACGAGAATGTCAAGTGTCACGAATGTCCATCTCTAGATGACAGTACCCAACACCGCGTACATTATTGGCACCCGACTAATAATCAGACGCTAAGTACGTCACACGATCCTAGGTTAAGCATGCACAGCAATATAATGAAGTAAGAAAAATATGTAACAATACTACAGAGTTTGGCAAGGTACACTTGCCTGGGTTCGAATATCAACAGTCGTCCCGGTATCAGTGGATCCTGTAGGTACTACTCCAAAAGCTATAATAAATATCGCCTACCGTCTCAGAAGATATCAAATAGCTAGAAACGCCTGTCCTTAAGTCCAATTTGGACACAAGGGCAAAAATGACATTTCTGGGCCAAAGTAGGGTCCACATGTGGGCCACTTTGCACCGAAAAGTGTGTCAGGGTCGAGGGCCTCCAAATTCGCCAAACTTAGTATCTACAAGTCAGGAATGATGATACGAACCCAACGGAACTTCCAGAATTGGATTCCGATGAGCCGATCACAAAATCACCCGTCAAGTGGAGCCTGTGGGGCCCACGATACGCGATTTTGTCAACGTTCTCAGAATCAGACCAAACTTGGGTCACAAGACCAACGTATTGCTACGAGTCTGATGGCATAAGTTTCGTCTCGATCCGACGTGTGTATACAAAGTTACTGCGTGTTCCAGAATGGACGGATACGGGGCGTTGTCGACGGATACGCGTTAATTTCGGTGTGCACGCACATCCGAATCGACTTCTGGGAAATCCTACATGTCCGTATCAACGACGCACACGTTTCGGTAAAAACTGCGTGCGACCAAGTCGTCCCGTTTGGCGGGGCGTACTCAGTTCCGGGGTGAAACAGGGTATTGTTTTTCCTGTTTTTAGATCACGGTTTGCGATCACCACAGGACGCGATGCACCGAGCGGGTTGCACGGGCACCGAGAGGGTTATACAGTCTATGCGTTGCAACTGATGGAACTAAAATAGAGTTACGAGGTGAGAGAAAACGTTACCTGAACAGGGCTCCGTGAATCTGAGTTCTCGTGTCCTGCTCGTGTCCTGGTCGAGCTCCTTTGTCTGTGTCCGTTGCTCGCATCCTGGTCGACCGGCGGATAGGAGATCTCGATGGCAGCGGCGAGGTTGGCAGCGGCTTGGGGCTGCTGTCGAGTCGCACGGCAGTTCAGCGGTGTCGGGATCGGTTTCGGCAAGTATGGGGGAAAGGGGATGGCGGACACGGCTACGCCGGTGAGCGGTGGAGTCGAGGGGAGGAGGTCTGGTGCTGGTGTTCGTCGGGGGGTCGACGGGCGAGGGGGTCGTGCGGCGGCCTGGCGGCAGCAGCGAGGTGGAGGAGTCGTCAAGGGGTACGGTGGTTCGATTGGGGCGGATCGACGACGGGGATTGGGTTCTGTCGGCGGGGTACGGTGTATAGGGAGATGGAGTGTCGAGGTCGGCCGTGGCTTGGGGGACGACGCTGGGCACGGAAGAGGGGGTGCAGGAGGCGGCGGCGGCAGATTTCTTAGGGTTGCGGCTGGGCACGCATGCCAAGGAGAGGATTTTATACTGTGCTACAGTATTTCCGGCAGCTAAGATTTCCCATTTGGGTTTCGGGTCCGGGTCGGGTTTGGCTCGGATCCGACCCGACCCGACCCAATATGCTGGTTGGCTTGGGTTCAATCAGCGGTTTGGTTTGGTTTGGTTTTGTTTATAATTTCAATAGTTTTTAGGACTTTAAACGCGTTTCCGGAGTCCAATAAATTCACAAAAAAATACCCTATGTCCAATTTTCTATTTTACACCATAATATATTATTTCCATATTATTTTAACACCAATTAACTGTATTTAAAAATCTTTTGATCACAATTACCTTGGTTCTTCATCCAGAAAAATACCGAAAAATTGGGGGAAAAATTATATTAAAATTATTCTGAAAAATAGGGTGTTTACAATCTACCCTCCTTAAGAGGATTGCGTCATCGCAATCAAAGAATAAGCTACTAAAGGAAGAACTAGAAAATTACAAGAATGCTTAGTTTATAACTGCATCCGCGAACAAGTGAGGATAACGTTGGCGCATACTATCCTCCCGTTCCCAAGTCGATTCGCCAGGAGAATGATATTTCCAAGCTACACTAACCAGTCTGCTTGTCTGTCCTCACAATGTCTTCTCACTGACGTCGAGGATGTCAACTGGTTGTTCTTCATATCTCAAGCTAGGGCCCACTGCGATCTCTGAATGATCGACTTGTGACTTGGGTCGGTCACGTACCTTCTCAGCTGTGAGACATGGAATACGTCATGCACTCCCTCTAAGGATGGTGGTAATGCAAGACGATAAGCCACCTCACCAATACGCTGTAGAATATCAAATGGCCCAATATACCTTGGGCTCAACTTGCCTCTGCTCCCAAATCTAATGGTACCTCGAGTGGGCAAAATCCTCAAGAATACGTGCTCTCCTTCTTTAAACTCTAGGGAACGTCTGTGCGTATCAGCCCAATGCTTCTGTCTGTCCTGAGCTGCTCGAAGATGATTCTGGATTTGTTTCTCCTTCTCCACTGTCTGCGTTACCAATTCTGGACCTAGTATTTGACGTTCACCAATGTCACTCCAACATATAGGCGATCTGCACTTCCTTTCGTATAATGCCTCGAATGGTGCCATCTGAATGCTGGCATGATAACTGTTGTTGTAGGAGAACTCCACTAAGTATAAATGATCTTCCCAAGATCCTCCAAAGTCTAGCATACATGATCGTAACATATCTTCCAAGATCTGAATGGTGCGCTCCGATTGGCCATCTGTCTGTGGATGGTAAGCTGTGCTGAATTTGAGTCTGGTGCCCAGACTCTCTTGCATGCTTCTCCAGAAATGATATATAAATTCCGAATCTCGATCCGATACGATACTAACCGGCATTCCATGTAATCTTACGATTTGTCGCATATACATATCGGCTAGTACCTCTGTGGACTGTCCAACTCTAAATGGCAAGAAGTGTGCCGATTTAGTGAGTCGATCCACAATAACCCATACTGCATCTCTTCCGCTGGGGCTCCTTGGAAACCCTGTGACAAAATCTATCGTGATATGTTCCTACTTCCATTCTGGTATAGGAAGCGGCTGTAACATACCTGCAGTCCTTTGATGCTCGGCCTTTACTTGCTGATAGACTAAACATTTAGCCACAAATCTTGTAATCTCCCTTTTCATTCCATGCCACCAATAATATTGTCTCAAGTCTCGGTATATCTTGGTTCCTCCTGGGTGAACAGAGTACAAAGAGTTGTGTGCTTCAGTCATTAACTCCTGTCTTAGTTCTCCATTTGGAACATACAGGCGATTTTCAAACCTCAATGTCCCGTCTTCGTGTATGCGAAGTCCTGTCTGCATGCCTGCTTCTGTCCTCTCTTTCAGTCTTCGAAATATAGCATCGGTGGGCAATGCCTCTTTAATCTTCTCCATGAGTGATGACTTAATTTCAAGATTAGCCAGCAAGCCATTCTGTCCTGGTAAAACAACCTCTATCTAAAGCTCTTGTAGATCTCTCAATAACTCCGGCTGCATCGTCAAGAAATAAGTCGTAGGCTTCCTGCTAAGTGCGTCTGCTACGACGTTCGCCTTTCCCGGATGATATTGCAGATCTGTGTCAAAATCTACCATCAATTCAAGCCAACGTCTCTGCCTCATGTTGATCTCCTTCTGAGTATATACATACTTCAGACTCTTGTGATCAGTAAAGATTTCTACCTTCTCCCCATAAAGATAGTGCCTCCAAATCTTCAGTGCAAATATAACTGCTGCTAGCTCCAGATCGTGTGTTGGGTAGTTCTTCTCGTGGACCTTCAACTATCTCGATGCATAAGCAATGACCTTGCCATGTTGCATCAAAACACATCCTAGGCCACTACCTGATGCATCGCTGTAAACAACAAAATCTCCTGACCCCGAAGGAAGAGTCAAGACAGGTGCTGTTGTTAATCTTCTCTTCAATTCTTCAAAAGCCTTCTGGCAGTCTGCTGTCCTTATAAACTCCTGGTCTTTACGTGTCAGCTTCGTCATCGGTTCTGCAATCCTCGAGAATTTTTTTATAAACCTTCGATAATATTCCGCGAGTCCGAGAAAACTTCTGACCTCTACAACTGATGTGGGTGTAGGCCAAGTCTCTATTGCAGCAACTTTCTCTGGATCAACTGAAAGTCCTTCTCCTGAGATAATATGTCCCAAGAAAGGCACTTTGTCCATACAAAACTCACACTTACTGAGTTTGGCATATAACTTTTCCTGTCTCAAGGTCTCTAACACGATTCTGAGATGCTCCTCGTGCTCTTCATGGCTCTTAGAATATATTAGAATGTCGTCAATGAACACAACCACAAATTTATCCAAGAACTGATGAAAGACTCTGTTCATCAAACTCATAAACATTGCTGGCACGTTGGTTAAACCAAACGGCATTACCAAGAACTCATAATGTCCATACTTGGTCCTGAAAGCTGCCTTCGGTATATCCTTCTTCCTTACTTTGATCTGATGGTAGCCGAATCTAAGGTCAATCTTCGAGAATACCCGAGCACCACTCAATTGATCGAATAGATCATCAATTTTTGGTAAGGGGTACCTGTTCTTGATGGTCACAGCATTTAGTGCCCTGTAGTCAATGCATAACCGTACTGTTCCATCCTTCTTCGGTACAAAAAGTATGGGTGCTCCCCAAGGTGAAACACTAGGTCGGATAAAACCCTTCTCCAGAAGATCATCAACTTGTTCCTTCAACTCCACTAACTCCTTAGGTGCCAGCCGATATACTGATGAAGTGATAGGCTCCTCTCCTATAGTTAAGTCTATTGTGAATTTTATTTTCCGATCAGGCGGTAAACCTGGAAGATCATCAGGAAATACATCCACAAATTCTGATATGACTCTTGGGTAACCTGTCTCCCCTTCTACAGATAGTACCCTAAGAGTAGGCTGAACTCCTTGCTCTACTGCTCCTCGAAGAAACTTAAATTTTGGATATCCAGGCGGTCTAAATATAACCCGCCCAAGTCGGCAATCAAGAGTCGCATGGTACTGACTTAACCAGTCCATATCAAGTACAACATCATAATCCGGCATGGAAAAGATCAGAAATTGAGCTCGCATCTCTCTTCCACAGACTACTACAGAACATGATCTACAGATGTCACTAACCGAAATAATTCCACCTCTCGTAAGAATTCTCTTTATCTTCAGAAGGGCTATGGGTGGCTACAAAGCTAGCTGCTATAAATGAATACGATGCTCCAGAATCAAATAAAACTACAGCTGGTAATGAAGCTACTAAAATTGTACCTACGATAACTTCACCTGCAGTAGCCTCCTCCTCAACAGCTAATATGAATGCCTGTCCTTGTCCCTGAGCTGGACCTCTCTGTTGCTGAGCCTGCTAAAATAGGGCTGCCTGTGGTGCTAGTGGTGGTCTCTGCTAGTAGCCTCATGTAGCTGGGGGTCTGACTCCACCAACTCCTGCCTGCGGTGCTCCTACTGCTGGATAATCTGGTCGTGGTGTAGGTAAAGCTAGTCTCGGTGCTCCGTCTCTGCATTCAGAATAGTCCCTGGAAAAATGCTGGTTGGATCCGCAGCTCAGACATAGTCCCAACTTACGCCTGCATTCTCTCTTAATGTGTCCTATCTTGCCGCAGTGGTGACAAGTAGGAAGAGGTCTGTCCCTATGTGCTGCTCTATCTGGCATACTCCTCTGGGATCGTTTTGCAGAATCCCCATGTGCTGTCCTGGATGGTGCTGATGTGATTGGCCTCTTCAGATTCAACTTCCTTCTAGCGAGGCGCTCCATGCGTCGTGCTGCTACAAGGACGTCGGTATATGATGTAGGTGCGACCGATCCAATCAATCTCTGGAGCTCAAACTTCAGTCCGTCAAAGAACTTCTCTTCTTTCTCTTCCTTTGTCGAAATCAAGGTTGGGGCAAAGTGACTTAGGTGAATAAATTCTGCGTTGTATTCTTTCACTGTCATATTGCATTGGATAAGGCGGTTGAACTTGTCTCTGAGCTTTGACCGTGCAACTGCTGGAATATACATCTCTTGGAAGAGTCTGGAGAACTCTTTCCAAGTGACTCGGTCCTGTCTGAGCCTCATCTCTTCTGCTAACCACCAGTGATGTGCAGTTTTAGTTAACTGCATCCTGACTGCAGTTATCCATTTCTCCCTTGGAAGTTCAGCTGCTTCCAACTGGTGCTGTATATTCGTGAGCCATTCATGAACTTCTGTTAGCCCTTCTTTACCAAAAAATTTACGAGGCTTGAGCTGTCAGAAATCGATGATAGATCCCGTCGTTGATCGCCTCGCTGGTGGATTTGCCTGCTCCAATGCGGATACCAGGCTGGTTCTCAGATACTCTGCCTCCTAACGATGGGCCTCTTGCTGAATCTGCTGCTGGGCTTGCATCATGGCATACATCATCTGGAACATCTGTTGCCCGTCCATGGCTAGTACTGGCGGGAAAACTGGCATCTGTGGAGTGAACTGTGGTGGAGGTGGGATGTCATCTCTCCGGAACCTTGGATTAAGCTGGCCGGTTTGATCGCTCTGCGATGTTTGTCCTCCATTCCCTGGTGTCACTCCGTCTATATAAGTAACCACAGCGTCGTGTGGCGTATCCAATGGAATCTCATCTCCATTCCTGGGATCCATTACTCTGCAACCAAAAGATAAACTGTAAGAACGCACAGAGGAATCAACACAGGATGCAAATCAAGTAACAAATTTGAGTTCGATATAGAGTTCAAAATGGTTCAAACAATGGATGAGATCCTATAACTTATCCTATCTTTAGGGCAGGCTGGTTTGGTTCCTAAGTTGAAACCAAATAATTTAGTCGTAGACCTGCATGGGCCACCACAAAAACCATGTCACGTCCCAGTCCCAAAATACCGTAGGACCGGACGCGTGGCAATGGCCAGCAGCACGCACCGATGGACAAACCCAATTTAATGGATCCATCAGGGCATACTTAAGCTGTAAAATCAAGTCTACGACAACATGACACAACTAATCTCATCCACACAAGATATATAATATGATCCACAAAATATAAGGAATATAAATCATCAACCTGTCTCAACAAAGTGCCTGATGGATCCATTAAATTGGGATACCAGGCTGGTTCTCAGATACTCTACCTCCTGACGATGGGCCTCTTGCTGAATCTGCTGCTGGGCTTGCATCATGGCATACATCATCTGGAACATCTGTTGCCCGTCCATGGCTAGTCCTGGCGGGAAAACTGGCATCTGTGGAATGAACTGTGGTGGAGGTGGGATGTCATCTCTCCGGAACCTTGGATTAAGCTGGCCGGTTTGATCGCTCTGCGATGTTTGTCCTCCATTCCCTGGTGTCACTCCGTCTATATAAGTAACCACAGCGTCGTGTGGCGTATCTAATGGAATCTCATCTCCATTCCTGGGATCCATTACTCTGCAACCAAAAGATAAACTGTAAGAACGCACAGAGGAATCAACACAGGATGCAAATCAAGTAACAAATTTGAGTTCGATATAGAGTTCAAAATGGTTTAAACAATGGATGAGATCCTATAACTTATCCTATCTTTAGGGCAGGCTGGTTCGGTCCCTAAGTTAAAATCGAATAATTTAGTCGTAGACCTGCATGGGCCACCACAAAAACCATGTCACGCCCCAGTCCCAAAATACCGTAGGACCGGACGCGTGGCAATGGCCAGCAGCACGCATCGATGGACAAACCCAATTTAATGGATCCATCAGGGCATACTTAAGCTGTAAAATCAAGTCTACGACAACATGACACAACTAATCTCATCCACACAAGATATATAATATGATCCATAAAATATAAGGAATATAAATCATCAACCTGTCTCAACAAAGTGCTTCGGGGAACAACCCGATAAATATATGATACAATGGTTCAACAGACCAAAATATAAGTGACAGAATAAAGTAAATACTGAGCATGGAACATAGATGCTCAGGAAAAATCTTCAGCTAACACCTCGCCCTCGGGTGTCGGTACAGCTCCTGTATCCGCTTCTGCTCCGGTCCCGTATACCTCGGGATAGACCTCGTCTGCAAATCCTGGGGACATAATCCGGATCCAAGTCCTCAGGGGACATAGCAAGGTACAGAAAATACAAGCCAAAATAAATGCAGTGCAGCAAATAATGATATAAATAGGGTAAGTATGTAACCATCTGTGTGAAATGCAAGTGAGAGCATCACGAGTACTCAGGCTGAGCCACTACAAGCTCTGTGTCAGGGAGCCGGTAGTGGTAATAACCGGTAGTGGGTCTAGCTCTGCTCCGAGAGTCTACAATCTCACAATAATAGTAGATATATATAGAACAGCCTATAGCCTGTGTGTCTCTCCTCACCCAATGTAACCACGCATATCATGACCATAACGTCTCATGTCCATGTCAAGCGGGATCATAGCTAATGCAACAAGTCATACAATATCTAAGAATATAATGTCCATGTCAAGTCCTCTATCCTATACAGAATCACCACGAATATCTCGGGAAGATCCTGTCTCATGAATAGTATCAAGTGTCCTGGGTCATAGTGTACTTGATAAGACAAGTACGAGAATGTCAAGTGTCACGAATGTCCATCTCTAGATGACAGTACCCAACACCGCGTACAGTATTGGCACCCGACTAATAATCAGACGCTAAGTACGTCACATGGTCCTAGGTTAAGCATGCACAGTAATATAATGAAGTAAGGAAAATATGTAACAATACTGCAGAGTTTGGCAAGGTACACTTGCCTGGGTTCGAATATCAACAGTCGTCCCGGTATCATTGGATCCTGTAGGTACTACTCCAAATGCTATAATAAATATCGCCTACCGTCTCAGAAGATATCAAATAGCTAGAAATGCCTGTCCTTAAGTCCAATTTGGACAAAGGGCAAAAATGACATTTCTGGGCCAAAGTAGGGTCCACATGTGGGCCACTTTGCACCAAAAAGTGTGTCAGGGTCGAAGGCCTCCAAATTCACCAAACTTAGTATCTACAAGTCAGGAACGATGATACGAACCCAACGGAACTCCCAGAATTGGATTCCGATGAGCCGATCACAAAATCACCCGTCAAGTGGAGCCTGTGGGGCCCACGATACGCGATTTTGTCAATGTTCTCAGAATCAGACCAAACTTGGGTCACAGGACCAACATATTTCTACGAGTCCGATGGCATAAGTTTTGTCTCGATCCGACGTGTGTATACAAAGTTACAGGTTGGCGGCATACATCAGAACATACTATACGCGCCTTTCGGTACAATTGGTACCCGACGGGGCGGTCCCGTTTGGCGAAACACGCTCCGTATCACAATTTTCAATATTTTAAAGTCAAGTTTTTGGTCGATTTGGAGGTTGAATAATTTTACACATAGAACAAATTAATAAAAACTAAAAGAACAGAAAAATTCTCGATTATATGGTGAATAAGAACCCTTTAATTAGTTTTCAAAAATAATGAACAGGTTGGCGGCAAATTGGGTGTGAACATGGGGGTTTGGTGTTAAATTTCTGGACTGTTTTTGTCAGTTTTTCGGTCATTTTTTGGTCAATTTTTCGACCAATCTACGGAACGAAAACTCGTCCCACTTGAATGAAAATCCTAGAGGGTTAGGTTGTGAACGTACACGAATAAACCGCACACAAAAATAATTAAAATGGGAGATATTATACCTTGAATATGGGTGCTCGGAGCGATATTTTTTTGCATGCGTGCGGTACGCGGTGGCTGGTGGCTCGCTGGTCGGCACGGGGCGGTCGCTGGAGGGGGAGGCGGTCGGTCGGGCTGGGGTTCGGTTAGGGTTAGGGTTTTGGTATTATGTTTAGGTATAGGTATATGTATATATATATATATACATTTGGAGAGAGGGGAATAGAGGCCGCGGGTCTTAAGGGGGGAAAGCTGCTGTAGGTCTGGGGTGGGGTTTATTTAGGAATAGAATTTGCTTTAGTTTAGGGATTAAGGCTTTGGGTTTAGTTATAGGATTAGTATTAGTATATGAATAGGTTTAAGTTAGGTTTTAGATTTCTTTTCTTTTTTTTCTTATTTTTTTCTTATTTTTTTCTTTTGCTTTCTTTTTCCTTTAATAATAATAATAATAATAGTAATATTATTATTATTACTATTTATTATTTCCAATATTATTTTTATTGCTATTTTTATTATTACAACCTTATATTTATTTATTTATTTATTTATTTATATAGATGAGGCTAAAAATTTAAAAATAATATTTGCACACCAAATAAATTCTAAAAAATTACTTTATGAAGCTTTAATAAATACTACACTCCAAAATATTTTATGAAATATTTTATAATTAATAACTAGACATTTATTTAGATATAATAAATTAAATAATTGTATTATCTAATTAACTAAGTAAATAAATAAATGGTTATCCGCAAAAATAGGAAATTGTAAATAATATGCAAATCCATAAAAAGGGAATTTGCCTACTGGCACGAAAAATTATGGGATGCTAATTTTAGAAAAGTTAGAATTGAAAATAACCACAATTAAATTATATATATAAATTATCTAATATTTAATAATTAATCTAAGGTCGTTACGCTAATATCATACTAACACCAAGGGATCGAATTTCTTTACCACGAAGGGATCCTACAGGTAGTGTCTTCTGTGTAGGCTACTTCCTATTAAGGGCGATACAGATTTTGTGGTCATCCTATATTATTAATGTCCAAACCATGGTAAAGTGTCCTAATAAAATTATTGGATTTTATTTGGTTTGAAAATAATCTAAAATAATTACAAGAAATATAAATACACACGAAATACCTATTTTTGGGTGAGGGAGTTTACAATCTACCCAACTTAAAAGAATTTTGTCCTCGAAATTAAAAATAAGGCATGATTTGCTAAATCCTCATCATCGTAATCATTCTTCTAAAAATTTTCAAAATTAAAATGACTTATATCTCCTAATCTAATCTTACTTGATCACAATCTAAAAGAATTCACCTCAAGTTGACAATGCAACTCCTACCCAACTTAAAATTTATCCATCTATCATATAAGGCTATATATTTAAGAAAACTTTCTCAAATTATTTAATCGTGTTATTCAATCCTCAAAAATTTTAACACACAAAATATATCCCATGTGGTGTGCCTTTAATTACAAAAGATAGTCACAAATAATATGATTGGCCTATGGGGTATATATAGTACTATCCGTGTATCAAATTTATACCAAGCACGAGCGTTCGTCTTTCTGAAATAGGGAAAGACGAAAAACAATAATAAAGAGTTCAAGGAGGAGGTGATAGAGTACAAGTACGGGGTTCAAAGTGATGAAAGAATTCAAAAGGGAGTGGCCAAGGCAGTTATGGATTAAAATCTTATTTTGGTAAATTTCTATTCGCATGTTCACATCAGAACGGTTATGTACCTGACATGATATGCTCTGACCAGTCTAGAGGGCAAGTATATTCGTCTAACAAGTTGAGTCAACTATATCTCAATCCACGTAAAGTAGTGATACGAAGAGCGAACCAAGCGCACTAAGGTTGTTCAGACCATAATACACTGATTCTGATTTAGACAATGTATTAGTGTGGGCCCCCAATAATACATATATCATGAACAAGTTCGATAAAAGAATAAGCTTGCAAAACTAGGCTATAATAGCAGCATAAGCGGAGGTAGTCCAGAAAATATAAGTACGCTTGATTATGATAGAGGAAGGTACAGAATAATTTAAGTTCACCAAGAAGATCGGTGTTGTGCCTCTACAGTTTCCATAATAACTTCTTGTCTAAGTCTCTAGTCGACCAAATGGGTGTATGGGCCTCTAAGTTCTACTCTGGGTAAAAACTATCTTTTTATGCGAGCCTATAGTTGGTGTCATTCACTTATACTTCATTAATTGGTCAGAAGGACTATGTGATACTAGGTTATGAGGCATACTACCAAACTTACAAGAATTTAACTCATAGTGTTATTGAACAATAGAGTGTATATACCTAGTATAAGTCATCTTCCTAACCCTATCAAGCACGAAAGAAAAGATAAGATTAACGCTGAGAAGGGATCTGTCACGACCCGCACCCGGTTTAGGGGCACGAGTGCGTGGGTACGTCCAGCCTACGCCGCAGCATCGGCGGTAGAACGCTGTCAAGGTCTTGATATTATCTAACTACTGTCACGCAAGCATCCAATCTCCATTAGGAGGCACGGATGACACAATTAAGATGAACACATACTCAATCACAGAATTACAGCACGATAAGATTTCGAATAATAAAACTAAAATTAAACACAACACAAGTCCACAAGAAATAACTTAACTTAACAATATCCAAGAATCATCAAAAGGCCGGAGACAAATCCGGTACCAAATAGTCTAATTAAGAACTAACAATAAATAATAATTTCCGACTAGACCTTCCAGAACCACAACTACTACCAAGTCTGTAGCTACTCACCATATGGTCCATAAAGTGTCGGACAGCGGTCATCTAAGGCATAGTCTGGAAAAATGTTTCCAGTCAGGAAGGAGCAAGGCAACAATCTCAAATAACAGTTCCATTAATTGATAATGTCTATAATACAATAAAACATGTCATGCTAGCTACTGAGAAGACAGTAAAATAAATGCAATGGCAATTTAAGAGAGACAGGTAATATAAAGAGACAGGCAATATGATACAGTCAGTGCATGTATGGAAATAAAAAGAACAAGGAACAGTATCATATACGGGTGATGTAGTATATGATTTAAAATAGAGAACTGTAACTATTCTAAGTGTTTGAAATTGTAGCTTTGAAATGTGATCGGCTTGGGACTTGTACGATTGCTACATGGCCTGGCTAATCATGCGTGAGGCGAATGATTAACACCAATAATATAAACTTGTACGATAGGTATTTGATCACATTTCTCACTAGCAATTTCCCTGCCCTCAACTAGTACTGTGGATCCAACCATGACACGTCACGATACACGAGCAAGTCAAGTCTATCATGTACGATGTCTAATATACATGTCGTGTACAATGTCAATACGATAATCAAGGTAACATCTCATGACTGCAGATCCAAGCTATACTAGTCCGTGTAGCACAGTGTCAAAGATTCAGTTGTAATATTTCAAGATCATTGAACTTATAGAAATTATCAAGGATTGGAAATTATCAGAGAATGTACTTGCCTTGGTCCTTAGCTGGTAATTATGGATGTCCTGTTCCAGAGTATCCCCTGGGTGAACCAACAGTCCTATAAACACACATAATATAACATTTGCATCAGATGCTACCCTAACATACAGTCTATAAACACTGGCCTCAGGGCCATGTCAGACAGGGCACTAGTCAACTAGGGTCATCTAGTAGGACTACATATTTAAATAAACATCTTATTAACTAATTACATATAATTTCCATCAATATCAATAATAGATATATGTATAACTATATACTAAAAAATAAATAATACTTGCATATAAACATAATAAAATAATACTTGTATGTATATATATATAAACATAATTCATGAAATATATCTAAATTATATACCAATATAACTTACTTGCTATAGTTGCACATTTCCAAAATTCGTACATTTATATATTAACATATATCAAATACGTATTTACATATCTATACATTATGTACGTTAAATATTAATTAAATAAATGTTATTCATATTCACGTACTTAAAATATTAATTTGATACATATTTCTATATGAAAATACAGTACAATATTTAAATTATATATATAGCATTTAAATATATACAAATATACATATTAAGAATATACTAATGCTTATACAAAATATACATTTTTAAGAATATACTAATTACTTATACAAAATATATATTAAATTATATATACACATTAACATACACATTTTTATTATATATACATTAACATATATATATTAAGAAATATTTATACTAAATGTTTGTATACATATATACAAATAATATTTAAACCAAATATATACTAAGTATATAGAGATATATATATATTGATTTAAATATATACATATACGTATACTCATAATTATATACAATACATGTACATATTGCATTCATATATTAAATATATAGATATACTATACATATTAATTAAATAGTTATTAAACATATATATACACTAATTTTATACAAATACATATACTAGTATGTGCATTAATTTAAAATAATACTATACACATTTATTAATATATATATACAAAATATACATTGGTTATATATATACATGAATATATTACATATACAATACATTATGTTTAATTATTAATTAGACAATAGGCATGTACATACATTACATTACTAAAGAATTTACATACTCTATATATTCACATATTAAAGCATTAATTAGGTGCCTACAATTTAATATACATATAGTATATATATATATACTCGTATATATATACGTGTATATATACACACATATATATATATATATATATATATATATAGATATATATATATATATATAAAGAGGGAAGGGGAGAGAGGACTTACAGTGAAAGGGGGCTGCCTGAACCGGCCGGACCGCGGCAGGGAAGTCCGCCGGAGGGAATGGTGTCGATGGTGGTGGTGGATGGTGTAGGCCGCCGCCGGAGTAGCAGCAGGGAGAAGAGTGGGGAGGAGCGGCCGCCGGTGGAGTTGATGGTGGTGGCGGAGATGAAGATGGGTTGCCGCCGGAGTGCAACGGGCTGCCGAACTCGTCAAGGCAGCGCCGCCGGTGAGCAGAGGGGGAGATGGGAGAGGAGCAGCCGTAGGCCGGTGGCTGTACGCAGAGAGGAGCAGCAACAGCCGCCTGGGTCGGGCTAGGCCGGCCGCCGGAGTTCGCTGATGGCCGGGCTGGGGAATGGATCGGCTGCAGCAATGAGGAGTGGGGGCAGTCGGCTGTAGGTGCAGTGGGGCGCCGGCCAGAGGAGTTGGCCGCCGGGGATCGGCTTCGTCGTCGGCCGGAAATCTAGGCCGCCGGAGCTCAGTAGATGGGGGAGATGATGCACAGTGTCCCCCCCCCCCCAACTAGTTTCAAATTCAAATCAAAAAAGAAAAGGAAGGAAAGAGAAGAAGAAAATAAGAAGAAAGGAAAGAGAAGAATTACCTACGTTGGAGAGAGGGGGCTTGTGAGGAGGTGGGGCTTGCTTGGGGATTAGGGTTTTCTAGGGAAATGGGTAGATGTGACATTATATAGGGATGAGGGGATTTGATGGAGGGTGAGGATTCACTCATTGAATGAGTGGTTCAGATTGAACATGAGGGAATTAATTCATGGGGGATTTAGGGTGAGGTTTAATTAAATAATTAAGGATTCCTCATTGGTTAAAAATAATTGGGTGTTGGCACAAAATGCCAATTTGCAATTTACCTCCCTTAAATTTGGGAAATTGCACAAACACATAAAATGACAAAAATTTGGCGGGCGATTCGGTGTCCGGTATTTTGTAGGGTCAGGGGGCGTTGTAAGACTGGTACGGGCTCAAATAACAGGGCACTGGAATTAAATTGGGATTTTATAATTGGTTTAAATAATATCCTCAATTTAAATAGAAATAAATGCAAGTTGTGTTCAACAATTAATTAGGAGTAAATGGAGCCAAAATCAGGTCAGGTCATCAATACCAATATTGAAGAAGACTCAGAACAGAATATTACCCTAATTTGGGCCGCACGAAAAATAGGTCAAGATGGCCTCCAATTTTCGATTGGAACCCACCACGATACAAAATAGGAGTTTACTAAAATAACGTCCGCGACAATTTTTGTGCGTCCAGAAACAATGCACAGGGAGCAAAATTATGAGTTGCAAAAATAGCAGAATGGAAGGCGGGCATGTCTAGGGCAAGATTGTGAAATTTGTTGGGAGACAAAAGTCTGGATAGTGCTCCAAATATCGGAGCAAAGGCAATTGCGCAAAATATTAAATAAAATACAGTAATTAATTACACCTCCAATAAATAAATTCTAAAATAAAACAATTAACCTCAAAATTCCATAATTCCGACAGGTGCTCATCTACTGGCTTCTGGTCAAGTCTGCTAGCTAAAATAAAATAATTAACACTGCATATAATTATATATTTAATTACACATCGCACAAAATTTATTTAAATCAAATACTATCAGGCAATTAATTAATTATAAATACCATAATATTAAATATTGCAAAAAGTCGAAAATACCCCTGTTTTCAGAATGTGGTAGTGACAAGTCTACCCACCTTAAAAGAATTTCGTCCTCGAAATTTAAAATCCTCATACTAGTGTTTATCATACACATCATTATTATTCCCTCAAAGTTTAAATTCTTCAATCACGAACTCAGTTAACAATTCACAAGGTCTTTCCATAATTTTCCAAAAATTCTGTAAAAATCCTCGACATAGAATCAAAGTCCCTTTTTATCAAAAAATTTTCCTGAAAGTTTTTAGCTACTAATTCGATACTCAGAATTTAATATCCACTCCTCAAATTTGATTTTTTTTTTTTCAATGCACAATTAGAATTTAAATTTCGTCCCAAATTTGAATTCAAATATTAATCCATCAAAATTTTATTCCTCGATTTTCTCTTTTCTCAAAGTACTTAACAATGCGTTATACTTAACAATATGATACTTAAGGATTCTCCAAATGCAACATCCAATTATAAAATTCAAAAAAATCCTAACTTGCAATCAAATAAATATGATGATAGTCTCCCAAAATTTCCAAATTTTAATAATCCATTTAATCATGTCATAATCTTTCTGGAATTAATAAACCACCAATTATGCAATGTTAATTTCTTAACCATTTATTTAAATCAATGGTCATCCTCGAATGTAATCACCTTGCTTCTTTTGTCAAGTCATAACCCCTTCGTGAATCTTTGTCATGGTTAAACCTCGATAGTCATGGTCAAAAACTTTCTACAATCATACAACATGCAATCTAAGGGGAAATGAATGGTCATGGTGTCTTTTGTCATGGTATTGCAGTCTATGTATCAGGGTGTGCTACTATCTACATCATAACAAGAAATCATGCATACAACTATTGTACTAAGCAATCAATCAATCAAATAGGTAGGAACAGAAAGAAGGAAAGAATCAAATAGATAGGAACAGAATGAAGGAAAGAACAGAACCTGCTAACACATTACCTGCAGTATCGGTCTCCTCGACCGTCATCGCAAATGCCCGCCCTGCTGGGGTGGTTCCCTTCGCGGGTGCTGAGCAATATACGGTTCCACAGGTAGCCTAACTGGATCTCTATAATCTGAAGTTGTGCGCTGGCCGGGAAGATAAGGGGCTAGAAGACAATCCTTTACCCGATGGTCCGCAGCGCCGCAGTGCAAATAAAGTCCTAGCCTCGTTCTACAGCTCTCCCAAAGGTGACCTGGCTTCTTACAGAAATGACAAGTCCGTTGTGTCTCTCTTGGAGGCTGTTGTTGATCCTGCTGAATACGAATTGGCGTCTGGTACTGTTGTTGATACTGATACGCCCATGGATGTTGTTGGATAGGAACTGGTGCTAGGTACTGCGGTGGATGCTGAAAAGTCCATGGTTGTTGCTGACTATGAAATGGTACTTGGTACTGCTGTTGGTGCTGAATACGGGGATGCTTGGCTGGTCCTGGGCTACCATTCGTATCTCCAAAAGTATTGTGACTTCTCTTAGGCCTGAGATCCAGATCCTCTTCTGCAATCTGAGCATCCATCAAGATAGCCTCAAAGGTAGCGGTACGACGACCAGAAGTGCACGACTTAATCTCTCTTGTCAGTCCCTTTCTAAATTTCCGGGCTCGATCTCCTGGGTCTCGAATCATAGACGATGCAAAACGGCTCAATCTACAGAATTCTGCAGCGTACTCGTCGACCGACATATTTCCTTGAACTAAGTCATGGAACTGACTTTCCAAGGTTCCCAAAGCCACGTCGGGAAAGAACTTCTCCTTGAAGAGTTCCTTGAAGGTCTCCCAAGTAAGTCCTTGCGCAGAAATTCTCGGCTCCGTGCGATACCACGTGAGTGCGATATCGAACATCTGACTGCCAGCGGCTTCTATCTGCAAGTTCGCCGGAATCTGGGTCAATCGCAGACTTCTCTCTATATCTTCTAGCCAGTCGTCAGCGTAGAGTATTCCTTCGGTGCCTTTGAACTCTCGAGGCATCATCCTTTTGAAATCCACTATAGTGCCTGATCTCTGCTGCTGGCCAGGAAACTGCTGGTATTGTGCTACTTTCTCCAAAGCTTGGAGAGTCACTTGATGAGCATTCTCCATGTTTTCTTTCATCAGCTCGGTTTGTGCCTGGTACGCTTCTGCTTGTACCCTCTGAGCCTCAGCTTGAACTCGCTGAGCGTCTGCCGTTACTCTCTGGGCATCTACCATGCCCTGGATCAAGGTAAACATCTGCGTTCCATCAATGGGCAAACCTCCGGGAATCGGAGTCGGCGGAGGAGGAAGGTTGTCCGTCACAGCTGTGGCAATCTTCTGGACAGGTGGAGGAGGAGGATCACCTACGTGCATCGGAGATGTAGGAGGAACTACGGCTGTCTGTCTCTCAGGTAGAGAGGTGGCAGACCCCTCTAAAGCTGATGTTCCCGCTCTCATAGACCGTGTCTGCGGCGACATCCTGAAGACAGATCCCAAAGAATCAATTAAGGCAAAATGCGATATCATCAAGGAAGGACAGTACAGTTCTAAAGAAGCAACATTCAAGATAAATAGATTGGAAAGAAAATCCTAGTTGTGATTGCACAGGTCAAAAATGCATCCAAGGTTTGATACCTCTATCCCCTAGGTATCACAGTTCTACTTGAAACATACTCACTGCTAGCTTTCTTACTTACTGCAATCGCTGATACTAGTTATTCTTATCACTCAAGGGCATATCAATTACAACACTCTATACTAAGTACTGCTCTCTCTAATACAATCTTAGATGGACACCCAAGTCAGTTGACAGTGAGATCTCAATCATGCTCAAGCCAACAAATCCTTACACATGCACCTCATCTACTTATATACTAATATATCTCTCTCACTATAAGATTTTTATCCTCAAATAAAATTTCCTGAAAATAACTCCTCGAATAAATTTTTAAAGTAAATGCATACACTTTCCTCCAGGTTAATTTTCTAAATACTGAAATAAACTTAATCACACAAAATCCTTACAGACTTATCTAGGTTTATTGAATCGGAATTCCTCAAAAATAAAATTTTAATAACAATATCAATCTTCTCAGAATCCTAAAATTTGAAATTCATTTTCAATCTTCAATTAAAATTTTAAATCCACCTTCTGTAGTCCAACAGCTCTAATGTTAATCATTTTCACTGTCCTCATTGACGGGCATCATCAAATAATACCATAAATCAGTCTATAAATTCATCTTAATATGAAATCAACTCTATAATGAAGCAAAAAAAAATCCTAACTTAATACCTTAATTAACAACAATCAATCAATATCAACAAGTGAGAATGGACGGAACAAGGGAATGATTTAAATTGGAAGTTTTAACAAGATTCTCAGGGGTCATCCCAGGAATCTCTCAAGGAATTGTGATTGAGTATTTGCTCTCGTCCTAGTATCCTATGTCCTAGTTCCTATCGCAGGAACGCAGTAGTATAACATGGATGCTACACTACTACGACATCGCACAACTTGCGAAGTCTGACCTGCGTGGGCCACCACTAAAAACGTGTCACGACCCGCACCCGGTTTAGGGGCACGAGTGTGTGGGTACGTCCAGCCTACGCCGCAGCATCGGCGGTAGAACGCTGTCAAGGTCTTGATATTATCTAACTACTGTCACGCAAGCATCCAATCTCCATTAGGAGGCACGGATGACACAATTAAGACGAACACATACTCAATCACAGGATTACAGCACGATAAGATTTCGAATAATAAAACTAAAATTAAACACAACACAAGTCCACAAGAAATAACTTAACTTAACAATATCCAAGAATCATCAAAAGGCCGGAGACAAATCCGGTACCAAATAGTCTAATTAAGAACTAACAATAAATAATAATTTCCGACTAGACCTTCCAGAACCACAACTACTACCAAGTCTGCAGCTACTCACCATATGGTCCATAAAGTGTCGGACAGCGGTCATCTAAGGCATAGTCTGGAAAAATGTTTCCAGTCAGGAAGGAGCAAGGCAACAATCTCAAATAACAGTTCCATTAATTGATAATGTCTATAATACAATAAAACATGTCATGCTAGCTACTGAGAAGACAGTGAAATAAATGCAATGGCAATTTAAGAGAGACAGGTAATATAAAGAGACAGGCAATATGATACAGTCAGTGCATGTATGGAAATAAAAAGAACAAGGAACAGTATCATATACGGGTGATGTAGTATATGATTTAAAATAGAGAACTGTAACTATTCTAAGTGTTTGAAATTGTAGCTTTGAAATATGATCGGCTTGGGACTTGTACGATTGCTACATGGCCTGGCTAATCATGCGTGAGGCGAATGATTAACACCAATAATATAAACTTGTACGATAGGTATTTGATCACATTTCTCACTAGCAATTTCCCCGCCCCCAACTAGTACTGTGGATCCAACCATGACACGTCACGATACACGAGCAAGTCAAGTCTATCATGTACGATGTCTAATATACATGTCGTGTACAATGTCAATACGATAATCAAGGTAACATCTCATGACTGCAGATCCAAGCTATACTAGTCCGTGTAGCACAGTGTCAAAGATTCAGTTGTAACATTTCAAGATCATTGAACTTATAGAAATTATCAAGGATTGGAAATTATCAGAGAATGTACTTGCCTTGGTCCTTAGCTGGTAATTATGGATGTCCTGTTCCAGAGTATCCCCTGGGTGAACCAACAGTCCTATAAACACACATAATATAACATTTGCATCAGATGCTACCCTAACATACAGTCTATAAACACTGGCCTCAGGGCCATGTCAGACAGGGCACTAGTCAACTAGGGTCATCTAGTAGGACTACATATTTAAATAAACATCTTATTAACTAATTACATATAATTTCCATCAATATCAATAATAGATATATGTATAACTATATACTAAAAAATAAATAATACTTGCATATAAACATAATAAAATAATACTTGTATGTATATATATATAAACATAATTCATGAAATATATCTAAATTATATACCAATATAACTTACTTGCTATAGTTGCACATTTTCAAAATTCGTACATTTATATATTAACATATATCAAATACGTATTTACATATCTATACATTATGTACGTTAAATATTAATTAAATAAATGTTATTCATATTCACGTACTTAAAATATTAATTTGATACATATTTCTATATAAAAATACAGTACAATATTTAAATTATATATATAGCATTTAAATATATACAAATATACATATTAAGAATATACTAATGCTTATACAAAATATACATTTTTAAGAATATACTAATTACTTATACAAAATATATATTAAATTATATATACACATTAACATACACATTTTTATTATATATACATTAACATATATATATTAAGAAATATTTATACTAAATGTTTGTATACATATATACCAATAATATTTAAACCAAATATATACTAAGTATATAGAGATATATATATATATTGATTTAAATATATACATATACGTATACTCATAATTATATACAATACATGTACATATTGCATTCATATATTAAATATATAGATATACTATACATATTAATTAAATAGTTATTAAACATATATATACACTAATTTTATACAAATACATATACTAGTATGTGCATTAATTTAAAATAATACTATACACATTTATTAATATATATATACAAAATATACATTGGTTATATATATACATGAATATATTACATATACAATACATTATGTTTAATTATTAATTAGACAATAGGCATGTACATACATTACATTACTAAAGAATTTACATACTCTATATATTCACATATTAAAGCATTAATTAGGTGCCTACAATTTAATATACATATAGTATATATATATATACTCGTATATATATACGTGTATATATACACACACACATATATATATATATATATATATATATATATAGATATATATATATATATAAAGAGGGAAGGGGAGAGAGGACTTACAGTGAAAGGGGGCTGCCTGAACCGGCCGGACCGCGGCAGGGAAGTCCGCCGGAGGGAATGGTGTCGATGGTGGTGGTGGATGGTGTAGGCCGCCGCCGGAGTAGCAGCAGGGAGAAGAGTGGGGAGGAGCGGCCGCCGGTGGAGTTGATGGTGGTGGCGGAGATGAAGATGGGTTGCCGCCGGAGTGCAACGGGCTGCCGGACTCGTCAAGGCAGCGCCGCCGGTGAGCAGAGGGGGAGATGGGAGAGGAGCAGCCGTAGGCCGGTGGCTGTACGCAGAGAGGAGCAGCAACAGCCGCCTGGGTCGGGCTAGGCCGGCCGCCGGAGTTCGCTGATGGCCGGGCTGGGGAATGGATCGGCTGCAGCAATGAGGAGTGGGGGCAGTCGGCTGTAGGTGCAGTGGGGCGCCGGCCAGAGGAGTTGGCCGCCGGGGATCAGCTTCGTCGTCGGCCGGAAATCTAGGCCGCCGGAGCTCAGTAGATAGGGGAGATGATGCACAGTGTCCCCCCCCAACTAGTTTCAAATTCAAATCAAAAAAGAAAAGGAAGGAAAGAGAAGAAGAAAATAAGAAGAAAGGAAAGAGAAGAATTACCTACGTTGGAGAGAGGGGGCTTGTGAGGAGGTAGGGCTTGCTTGGGGATTAGGGTTTTCTAGGGAAATGGGTAGATGTGACATTATATAGGGATGAGGGGATTTGATGGAGGGTGAGGATTCACTCATTGAATGAGTGGTTCAGATTGAACATGAGGGAATTAATTCATGGGGGATTTAGGGTGAGGTTTAATTAAATAATTAAGGATTCCTCATTGGTTAAAAATAATTGGGTGTTGGCACAAAATGCCAATTTGCAATTTACCTCCCTTAAATTTGGGAAATTGCACAAACACATAAAATGACAAAAATTTGGCGGGCGATTCGGTGTCCGGTATTTTGTAGGGTCAGGGGGCGTTGTAAGACTGGTACGGGCTCAAATAACAGGGCACTGGAATTAAATTGGGATTTTATAATTGGTTTAAATAATATCCTTAATTTAAATAGAAATAAATGCAAGTTGTGTTCAACAATTAATTAGGAGTACATGGAGCCAAAATCAGGTCAGGTCATCAATACCAATATTGAAGAAGACTCAGAACAGAATATTACCCTAATTTGGGCCGTACGAAAAATAGGTCAAGATGGCCTCCAATTTTCGATTGGAACCCACAACGATACAAAATAGGAGTTTACTAAAATAACGTCCGCGACGATTTTTGTGCGGCCAGAAACAATGCACAGGGAGCAAAATTATGAGTTGCAAAAATAGCAAAATAGAAGGCGGGCATGTCTAGGGCAAGATTGTGAAATTTGTTGGGAGACAAAAGTCTGGATAGTGCTCCAAATATCGGAGCAAAGGCAATTGCGCAAAATATTAAATAAAATACAGTAATTAATTACACCTCCAATAAATAAATTCTAAAATAAAACAATTAACCTCAAAATTCCATAATTCCGACAGGTGCTCATCTACTGGCTTCTGGTCAAGTCTGCTAGCTAAAATAAAATAATTAACACTGCATATAATTATATATTTAATTACACATCGCACAAAATTTATTTAAATCAAATACTATCAGGCAATTAATTAATTATAAATACCATAATATTAAATATTACAAAAAGTCGAAAATACCCCTGTTTTCAGAATGTGGTAGTGACAGGATCAAGCAAGATGTAATGCAAGCAATCAAATAAGAATACGAAATAAAATCAAGGATGATGATTAAATAAGTGGATGAGATCCTATACTCTAATCCTATGCGCAGACTTGCTCGGTACAGTAACGTAACCGAGATATTATGTTCTCGACCTGCATGGGCCACCACAAAAATATGTCACGCTCCAGTCCCAAAATACGTAGGACTAGGAATACGTAAACATGCCAGCCGTGTGTATATGTCAACTCCAATATATGGATACCATAATACATACGTACGCTGTAATATGAATATTAACTCACATGTGGTATACATATAGTCGCAAGTTACAGAAATACTAATCTCATCCACACAATGAGTCATAGAACAGAAATAACTAAACTAGAATAATGAGTCTGAATAATCCAAAATAATAGTCGGGTGGAGACAAATCCACTACCAATGACTATATCAAAACTAGAATGAGAGAGGAGTATAAAATCTCCAATATAAAATAAGATGATGATATAAGTGTATTAGTTAAGAGATCCATCGCTAGAGATAATCAATGATGCTCGGAAGGTAAGACCT
Organism: Iris macrosiphon; assembly: GCA_036927795.1. NCBI lineage: Eukaryota > Viridiplantae > Streptophyta > Magnoliopsida > Asparagales > Iridaceae > Iris > Iris macrosiphon. The sequence continues at coordinate 100,747,945 of JAYESA010000004.1, forward strand.
CCTCGGAAGAGATAAGTAGTAAGTCCTGATCCGTGCTCCTGCGAATAGTCAAGGTTGTCTACACCTGGAAAGGGACCATGTCCTCAGAGGAACGTAAAAAGATACATAGAAGCAAGCCAATTTGAATACAGTAAACATGCATAATAGGTAGAAAATATCTAAGTACGCTATACAAGACAATCTATATGAATGCATAATGAGGACAACTTTTTGACGTATGGGCATGGGTAGGCTACTCGATCTAAATCTCATAACTTACACACACGGCAGGGACATCAGAAATCGACATACCGCGAGGGTAGCGACCAGCACGACTCCAGAAATCGACATACCTCGGGGGTAGCGACCAGTGCGACACACTACCGTAGTCGTACTAGATACTACGGTTTACCAGAGTGGTTATAGCCCATACGCCTACTGATTGTCCTCTCCTCCCATGATACTATGTGTCAAGTGTGTGACAACACACACACACACACACACACACACACACACACACACACACATATATATATATATATATATATATATATATATATATATATAACATATACTTATGACTGAAAGAAAACATACATACAATAAATATACAGAAATATAATAAACATAAAAAGTACTGTAAGCAATTTGGTAAGGTATCTTGCCTGGCAAAAAAGCTGCAGGGTGTAAGCGTCCAGACGTCAGGCACAATGAATCAGAAACTATGGCATCATAATGAACGTCTCCGGATGCTGAAATAAATATCACCAACATTCCCAGAATAAGCGAGATAGCTAGAAAATACTATCATTTTGTCCAATTTGGATACAGGGGCAAAACGGTAATTTTGGGTCAAAGCGGGGTCCACATGTGGCCCACTTTGCACCGAAAAGTGTGCTAGAGGTAAAGGTCTCTAAATGGGACAAATTATTGGTCAAACAAATTCTAAACGTCAATACAAACTCAACGGTGCGTCCAATTTTGGATTTCGGTGAGCCGATCACAAATTCGCCCAAAAAGTCAACCGTAGGGCCCACAAATAGGCGGTTTGGTCAACTGTCTCAGAATCGCGTGAAACTTGGGTCACAGGACGAACGTGATACCAAAAATCCAATGGCGTAAGTTTTGTCGCATTCTGACGAGCGTACAATAAATGGTACGATATTTTGCAAAAGTCGCGATATAGGGACTTTTTGCGGATATGGGTTGATTCCGACGCGCACACGCGTCCAAATCAGTTTTTGCGAAAGCCCACATGTCAGGACATACCATACGCGCCTTTCGGTACAATTGGCAAGTGACGGGACGGTCCCGTTTGGCGGGGCGCGCTCCGTATCATAATTTTCAATATTTTAAAGTCAAGTTTTTGGTCGATTTGGAGGTTGAATAATTTTACACATAGAAAAAATTAACAAAAACTAAAAGAACAAATTTTTTTTCGGTTATATGGTGAAGAAGAACCCTTTAATTAATTTTTGAAAATAATAAACAGGTTGGCGACAAATTGGGTGTGAACATGGGGGTTTGGTGTTAAATTTTTGGACTGTTTTGGTCAGTTTTTCGGTCATTTTTCGGTCGATTTTTTGACCAATCTAGGGAACAAAAACTCGTCCCGCTTGAATAAAAATCCTAGAGGGTTAGGTTGTGAACGCAAAAATAATTAAAATTGAGAGAGATATAATACCTTGAATATGGGTGCTTGGAGCGATATTTTTTTGCATGCGCGCGGTACGCGGCGGCCGGCGGCTGGCGGCGGCAGTGCGGCGGCGCTGCTGCACGGCGGCGCTGGTCGGCACGGGGCAGTCACTGGAGGGGGAGGCGGTCGGCCGGGCTGGGGTTCAGTTAGGGTTAGGGTTTTGGTATTAGGTTTAGGCATAAGTATATGTATATATATATATACATTTGGAGAGAGGGGAATAGAGGCCGCGGGTCTTAAGGGGGGAAAAGCTGCTGTAGGTCTGCGGTGGGGTTTATTTAGGAATAGAATTTGATTTAGTTTAGGGATTAAGGCTTTGGGTTTAGTTATAGGATTAGTATTAGTATATGAATAGGTTTAAGTTAGGTTTTAGATTTCTTTTCTTTTTTTTTCTTTTGCTTTCTTTTTACTTTATTAATAATAATAATAATAATAATAATAATAATAATAGTAATAATAATAATAATAATATTATTATTATTACTATTATTATTATTATTATTACTATTTATTATTACCAATATTATTTTTATTGCTATTTTTATTATTACAACCTTATATTTATTTATTTATATAGATGAGGCTAAAAATTTAAAAATAATATTTGCACACCAAATAAATTCTAAAAAATTACTTTTTGAAGCTTTAATAAATACTACACTCCAAAATATTTTATGAAATATTTTATAATTAATAACTAGACATTTATTTAGATATAATAAATTAAATAATTGTATTATCTAATTAACTAAGTAAATAAATAAATGGTTATCCACAAAAATAGGAAATTGTAAATAATACACAAATCCATAAAAATGGAATTTGCCTACTGGCACGAAAAATTATGGGATGCTAATTTTAGAAAAGTTGGAATTGAAAATAACCACAATTAAATTATATATATATATTATCTAATATTTAATAATTAATTTAAGGTCGTTACGCTAATGTCATACTAACACCAAGGGATCAAATTTCTATGCCACGAAGGGATCCTACAGGTAGTGTCTTCTGTGTAGGCTACTTTTTATAAAGGGCGATACAGATTTTGGGGTCATCCTATATTATTAATGTCCAAACCACGATAAAGTGTCCTAATAAAATTATTGGGTTTTATTTGGTTTGAAAATAATCTAAAATAATTATAAGAAATATAAATACACACGAAATACCTATTTTTAGGCGAGGGGGTTTACATAAACCATGAACCAGGTTTAACCAAAGAATTGGTCTAGTCTCCATGCACATGCAATCATGCTAAAATAAAAATATGTTCCAAATACGTATATCCGAAACGGGGAGTGACAGATGTACATAAAGAAGATTATATGCCTACATGGATTACCAGTCAGCATAGTTTTTGATAGAGATTCAAGGTTCATGTCAAACTTTTGGAGGAGTATACAGGAGAGCCTAAGAACTAGATTGAAGTTTAACACTTATTATCATTCGCAGACAGACGGACAGTCAGAGCATATTATTCAGACGTTGGAGGACATGTTAAGAGCATGCATGCTTAACTTTGGAGGATCTTGGGAGGATCACTTACATTTGGTGGAGTTCTCTTACAATAATAGCTACCAAGCAAGCATTCAGATGGCTCCTTTTGAAGCATTATATGAAAGAAAGTGTCGATCACCAGTATGTTGGAGTGATGTGGGTGAGAGAAAGATACTTGGACCGGAGTTGGTGACTCACACAGTGGAGAAGGTCAAGCAGATTCAAGGTCACCTTCGAGCAGCACAAGATAGACATAAGCAGTGGGCAGATACTCACAGTCTATCCCTAGAGTTCAAGTCGGGAGATCATGTGTTCTTAAGGATCTCCCTTATTAGAGGAACCATAATATTTGGAGGTAGAGGGAAGCTTAGTCCGAGGTACATCGGATTGTTTGACGTATTGGAACGTGTTGGAGAGGTTGCTTACAGACTAGTATTACCGTAGACCTTGGAGGGTGTCCACGATGTGTTCCATATCTCACAATTGAGAAGGTATGTGGCAGATCCTAGCCATGTATTGGATCATTCAGAGATCACTGTAGGACCGAGTTTGTCTTATGAGGAGCAGCCGGTTGAGATCCTCGACTACAGAGGGAATATGCTAAAAAAAAACCATTCGACTAGTCCGTGTTGCTTGAAAGCATTATTCACCGGGCGAATCGACTTGAGAGCGAGAGGATTCAATCTTAGAGCATTTTTCTCACTTACGTGAGTCTTTAGGTACGGACTTTACATACAGTATTACTATTTTTCTAGATCTTGCCATATTCTTATTTTCGAGGACAAAATGTTCTAAGGTGGGTAGGTTGTAAAATCCCTCACCCGAAAATAGGTATTTTGTGTGTATTATATATTTATTGTGTTTATTTTGATTATTTTTAAAATTAACTTAAATTTAAATGTTGTATTAGGATACTTTATCATAATTTGAACATTAATGACATATGACGACCCCAAAATCTATATCGCCCTTCGTAAGAAGTAGCCAACACGAGATACACTACCCGTAGGATCTTCATGTGACACAAAATTTGACCATTTAGCATTAGTATGACACTAGCGTAACAACCGTAGTTTATTGTGTTTAAAATATAGATATTTATATATATATAATTCCTTTGTAATTATTTTCTATTCTAACCTTCTTCATTAAGCAACCCATAAATTCTCTATGCCAAATTAGGCCACTTCACTCTTTTGTATGATTTAATTATTTATTTGTTACTATTTTTAATCCCATAGAATCAAATCAAATCTTTGTCATTAATTGGTTAGTTGGTTAGTTGTTGACTTTTAAATAATTAACAACTAATTAGGAAACCTCCTAAGTAACTATCAACTAATCCTATTCCTATCCATCCCCCCAATACCCGCGGTTATACCCCTCAAACCCGCGCACACCTCACGTGACCCCTCTCTCTCTTGATCTCTTTCTCATCTTCCCTTTTAAAAATTCTAACCAAAATTCTCCTTAAAAACCCTAATTTCTTCCCTTCATCCAAGAACCCTAGCCGCCACCATCACCACCAAGGTCGACCTCCCCCCCCCCTCCCCCCCTCACGTGGACAACATCACCTCATTCATCCAAGAACCCTAGTTCTTCATCCTTCTTCTTCTAGTAAGTCTTTTTCTTCCTCAAAATCTTCTCTAATGTGTATTATTGCATGAATAATTATTATTTATATATAAATAAATGATTTTTATATTTATTTGTAATCCATTGCCATGTTCTTTATTGTAGGGTTTTATTTTAGAGTTTGCATATAAAGAATTAAACCCATGAATATATGTATGCACCCATAGGTAGAACCATTGATTAAACCTTGTTAATAATATAGAAATATGATGTTTAAATTATTTTTAACCATATTTTTACTATTTATTTGAGATTATTAAATTATTATTATTTTTGGAATAAATTACATGTACAATGGAAATGGTGACCTAGTTTTGTATTTTCTCCAAAACTCCGTATCAAACCCTTCTAAAACTTTTTAAATAATTAAATTTTGATATTATTAACCTATATTAAATTAAGTTTTTAATTTTTAATTGCAAAAATATTATTTTTTGATTTAAAAAATTTTTATGCATAAAAAGTCACTAGTTGACCTAGTTTTCATATAAATCTATTGTAACTTGTTCTTTGGCCATATATGAATGTCTTCCCTATTATTTATGTTTTAAAACTTATTATTCCAGAATTAATTATAATTTTGGATTTTTATGTAAAGCATAATAGTTGGTTTATAATGGTAAAATTTTCTCAATACTATTGCTAGAAGACTTGTTTGTGTCCAACGGACAGACCAATAAATAGAAATAATAAAGATGCATATAGGGAGTCATTAAATTATTATTTTTTAATATTTTAGAATTATTCCCAGAATTTAATATTTTTATGATTTTTTTTTTGAGAACTTGTACTACCAAAATAAGTCAAATTAGCGACGTCTGGAAACGTCGCTAAATGGCCTAAAATGTCGCTAAAAAAATTTAGCGACGTAATTAGCGATATTTCAATGAAGTTGCGTTTAAGCTAGTCGCTGATAGAAAAATTTCACAAAACGTCGCTATAGCGACGTATTTGCGTCGCTAATATTTTTCATATTAGTGACGTTTAGCGACGCAACGTCGCTAAATTAGCGACGTGTTTTGTGTCGCTAAACATCGCTAAATTTTTTTTGTTTAGCGACGTTTTGTAATACATTTAGCGATGTTTTATTGACCTGACAAATACTGCCATGTCAGCAATTTAGCGACATTCATTGACGTATTTAGCGACTTATTTAACGCCATAATTAGCGACGTATTCAGCGACGAATTTAGCTACAAATTTTACAACGTATATAAATGTCGCTAATCGTTACTAAACATCGCTAAATTTTTAGTAAAAAATAAAAAATATAATATAAAATAGTTTTCAAACCAATCTTCCTGTAGTTTATGAATTTATAATTTATATAAATAGACCCGGAGTAACCCTTCGTTGAATTTGCTTGGTTCGTCAACCCCTTCGGTGGGACACTCAACATCGATAAATTAACACACATTTAATATGAATAATATAGTAAAATTTGAAGAAAATAAAATATTGGGATTACAAATCGAGTCAGGAGAAAATCTTGTCGTAAAGAATACAATAAATATCCACACAACTGAGTGCAAGAAATAAAGTCTGAAAGCCTCAAAAATAAAGAATATTCATAAATGACCAAATATCATAGGTCAAAACACAAATAATCAGTAAACTATCCTAACTAGGACTATTGTGGATCTAAAGGAGGATGACTACCGTCGCGCATCAGGGATAAGAACAAATTATACTGCTCCCGTGAAATTGACACCAATATCGATGGAGAAGGCAGTGACGTCGGTGGAGTCTGTGTCGATGAAGGCACACCAGTAGGACGCATCTGCTCCAACACTGCTAGTCGATGGTTGTATAAATCTATGGTAGATAACAGCCTCATACTACAATAAACCATTAAATCCTGCATCATCGTCAGCCTCTCGCCCATGGACAACTGTGATGCCTAAAGCTCTGTCATCACGCTGCACTCTGTTGACACTCTAAGATCAGCTATCATATCCCTGAGCTCCATGATGCTATGCTCGAGCGTATCAAATCGTGCGATGAGCGTCGCATCGTCCGCCTGCAGCTAGGACAAGGGCTGCTCCTCCATCCTTCATAGCAACTCATCACGGAGAGACGCAATCTGACGGTCAACGGTCTTCTTGACTCGGGCCGATGCCTGCGAGGGCTGTGGGAAATGCGTACTTACAGTGGAGGCCCTAGAGGACTGCGTCGTAATAAGGACGCCATAGGATCCCGTACCGTAGTACGTAACCCTCTGGAGACTATCAGCGGCAGTCACCCATAGCTCGTCCGTCGACGGAGCTGGAGAGGGCTGTTAGGAAGTACTAGCCTCTCCTGCTATAGGTGCACTAGCAGTCACCCGCTCACGCAGCCTAAGATACTCGGCCTAAAAAAGATTGGATACTCGATAATTGCTAATGTGTCTAAGGTACTTATTACTAACTACATGGATATTTATTTGCATATTTCCTAAATTATATTAAAATTAACACAAAGTAAATTAATACTTACATAGGTCTACGAGGCCCTCTCATCAATGAGATTCTCGTCCTTTCGATTGGTGGCTAGGAAGACGGTCACCATATTGGCATCCTCACCCTCTGTACATGTTAAAAATATATTATTAGTATTAAAATTAAATATTTTATCCTACTATCATTTTATCGTACATGTATTAAAATAATATATCTGAAAAAAAAATATACCAAACGACAAAAATATTTCGTCATTGGAATCGAGCCACCACACCACTTTGCTGCCTTCTTCCTAGCCGCCTTGGCCTTCTCAGACCTTTCCTTGTACCTCGGATCGTCGAATCTAGACCTCATTGTAGTCCACTGCTCAGGCATGATCCAACCTTGGATCGATTTTTCTTCGCGATCATGAGTCTTCTGGTCATCCAGAGCATCACATAACAGCTTGGCGACAATGGCAGGAAATATCTGCTCGATCAACTCGGCCTGGTGTGGTGGATAGAAATACGTTTACTACAAGAAGTAATTTAGTAAGTTATATAATATGCATAAATTAGATGATTGATATTAAAACAAATATACTTTTACCTTGAAGTACGCAAACTAGAACACTTTTCTCTCATCCGGAGCATTAGAGTAGTTGATACAAGGGTTACCATAGTTATACCTCAGAAAGTGGCCCAGGCATCTCTGTACCGACGAGGGACGATATCTATATAGAGATAATTATTTTTATCAAAAAAGTGAATATATGATGAATAAAGAAATATACGATATATATGATGCTAAACCAACTAATTGACTTACCTTGTACCGTCGGCCCAAATCTCCGTCCTTGTCTTGTCCGGAGGTGCGCATGGATGATCTCGCTGATGCTAGAACGATGTCGGCTCAACCTCCGCCATATGCTCATCTGTCTCCATGGTTCCGTCAGCAGGAGAAACACTAGACGAGGGAGTAGTCTCAGGACTGGAACTATTCATCCCAGGAGTGCTCCACGTAACGTCGTCGCAGTCAGAGATGTGAATGGTCGATATACTGGAGTACTTGGTGCCAATGATCCAGAACCAACAGTAGGCAGTGCTGGAGGAGCACTCCGTCTACCTCAGGACCGGCCGAGCGCTCCCCGTTATCCTGTCATACCTGGTAATAACATATGATGATAGAATAAATAAACAAATATATATTACATTCTACAGTCAAAATATTATGCATATCTCATAATATTAATTGAATTGCATAGTAAATAACTACTAGTGTCACAAGTCTAAATTGATAGTACATTCTACAGTCAAAATATAATATATTTCATAAGTCCAAATAGATTTATTTTATTTTTAATCATCTTCAAAAAATTTATCTTGTTCACCTTCCTCGTCCTCCTCTTCCTCTTCAACTTCACTTTCATCTCTTCGGATGATTCTATCTCTTCTACATTATTAGTCGTGTAATGAGTAACTTCTGTTGAGTCCATATCTATAATATTTGTTACAAGAGGTAGCTCATCCTCTTGATAAGCTATTTCATCAACGTCAAAAGGTATTTCTAGCTTTAGTCTTGCATATTGTCCACCAATTCGACCTTGCTGTCCCCCGTCTAGGATAAGTTTTAAAGTACATAAGCTGAGCCTGACTTGATAGGATAAATGGTTCATAGACTTGATATATACACTTGTAGTTTATATCTACAAGACTATGCTTGTCAATTTTTTAAACTTGATCTTAAATCGGATCGAACCATTCACACTTGAATAGCACGATCTTAGCAGGTTTTATGCCATAATTATATATCAACTCCACAATCTTTCATAAGATGCCAAAGAAATTATTGCATGGATCGACGTCTTTGTAGTTCGAAGATTTGATACACAAATAACTGTTTTTCGTGGAGTCAAGATCCGGAAAGCTGTCTCTGATCGGAGTATTTGTTGACTTGACCCTAAACCCATTCACACAGTAACTTAGCCATATTTTGACGGCAGTAATTGGTCCCTTGGCTAGAGTTCTAATAGATTCAGTCTCGTGTGTTATTAGACGATCGACCTAAATACCAAAGTAGCGATAGTAAGTTATTTATTGTGCAAGTGCATATAGAAAAAGTAATTACCGAGCTCCTTACATATACGCTCAACCAAGAAGAAAAATGATGTCTTATTTCTTGTTCTACTTCTCTGTCTGTTATGTAGGGTCTAACTGACCTCAGCTCATCATTATATGTGCTAAAAAATAATGAAACAACACTGATTAGTAGCATAATATTATCTTATACTATTATATTGAGATGATGTAAATATGAACGTATTAATTACTTACCCCTCTAGCTTCTCCACTTTATCCTTATCAGAATTGAGTAATATATACAACTGAGCAGCCTTTAGCTCATCTTAATTCAAATATCTCTTCTTTATTTTCCCCGAAGCCTTTCCAGACGCATTGAATACTTTCAGTATTGCATCATTATATTCCTGATATCCGTCGTCATTTCTCGGAGCTCTCGTTCTATTAGTAGCAATATGATGTTTGAAATACGTCGAGCAAAAGTTTATAATTTTCTCGAGAATATAAGCTTCACAAATAGAGCCCTCAATCCGTGCCTTATTTTTCACCTTTCTCTTTAGGTGATGCAGATGCCGCTCGAACGGGTACATCTACCAATAACCGATAGGACCATCAACACGTGCCTCATAGGAAAGATGAATTGGCAAATGCTCCATGGAGTTGAAGAATCCAGAAGAAAATACCTTCTTGAGCTTGCGCAATGTTACCACAATGTCCTTCTCTTGCTTTTCTAGACGATCAATGAGCAACTTAGTAGAACAAAGATCTTTGAAGAATATGCTGAGCTCTGTCAATGGATCCAACGACCTGCAGTAAGAATTCTTGAAATATAATCGGAATTAATCTCTCCATGAATACGTGACAATCATAGTTCTTCATACCCGCTAGTTTGTTCTCCTTGAGGTCGACACATCTTCTCAAGTTTGACACGTACCCGTCTAAAATTTTTAGACCTTGAATCCACCTACAAAGTCTCCCTTTATCCTCCTTCTCTAGTAAGAAAATTGACTTAGCCTGCTTTAACTTTCCATTCCCCTCCTCTATCAATTACAACGCATGATATCTACATATTTCTTCTAAGTCCAACCTGGCCTTCGGATTATCTTTCGTCTTTTCCTTTACCTCTCTTATAGTATTAATTATGTTATCAAACACATTCTTCTTGATATGCATGACAACAAGGTTATGTCTGATTAGATTGGTGGTCTAATATGAAAGATCCCAGAATATACTCTTCTTCGTCAAGTTATTGGTGCGACCAAATCTGTCACACTTGTACCCCTTAGCAGGCTCTTCGATAGCACTTGGTAAATCTTTTACCTCTTTCCATATTGTGTATTCGGGCCACCTTGGCGGCGAATTGGCCTTCTTCACAAAGCTCGCATGAAAAGTATTCATGTTACTCCGGTACGGATGATCCTTCGACAAAAATTATCGATGACAATCAAAGAAGCATAGTTTGCCTTCGTATTTCAAACAAAAAGCCTTAGTGCGGTCCATGCAATACGGATATGAGATACGACCATGAGTGCTCCATCCCGATAACATTTTATAGGCCAAAAAGTCATTGATGGTCCACATGAGTGCTACCCTTATCTAAAAATTCTGATTTCTATAAATATCGTACATTTGGCACATACTTCCATAGCTGATTCAACTCATCTATCAAAGGCTGTAAATACACATCGATGTTCCTCTTCGGATTATTCGGACCCAGGATAATAATGCTTATGAACATATACGGAGTCTTCATGCACATCCAAGACGGTAGATTGTATGGAGTGACAATCACAGGCTAACATGAATACTAGGAGCCTGAAAGTCCGAATGGGGTAAAACGGTCGGAGGAGAGCCCCAATCTAACATTACGCAAATTCGAAGCAAAATCTGGATACTCTCGATCAAAGTGCTTTCATACTTCTCCATCGGATAGATGATCCAATACTCCTTCAATCTGTTCCCACCTGTGCTAACTCATATTTTCTGCAGTCTCCTTCACCATAAACAATCTCTATAACCGCGGTGTCAATGGCAAGTAGTACATCAAATTGGTAGGATTTTTTGTACCGACAAACTTTTCTCTACCAGTGGCCTTGTTGTGATCAACACCACAAAATTTGCACGCATCTTCATCCTTGTCGTCTTTGTAGTATAATATGCACCTATTTTAACATGTATTAATTTTCTCGTAGCCCATCTAGAGCGATCTCACCATCCTCTTAGCTCGGTAGAAGTCTTTAGGCAACTTTGCACCCTCTGGCAAGATCTCTATAATCAAATCCATCAGTCGGTTATAACATTCTTACGACATGTTAAAATCGGAATTGATGCTCAATAATCTTGTAACCACCTCCAACAATGAATGATCCTCACAACCAGGATATAATGGAGTCCTTGCATTCTCCAGCAACTCTATGAACTTTGCAGCATCGATATTCGGTGTCTTCTCAGCTGCATCATGATTGTCCGGATCGAAACTAGGCCCCGCCGCATAAAAAATCATGTTCACCCATCCGTCATCATAACCAGAGTGGTCGTGGACATCCATATACGGCTCCATATAAGGCTCAGAATTCGATGCTAAAGACACAAAGTTCTTCGTGCGCGATCCACTGATAGTAATTTGACGTAAAATCCTTTGAGTACAAATAATATATGACTTCCACTTCTGGATGATATTTCAAGTTGCGATATCTCACATATAGACACTTAATTTTGGTACCATCCATGTATTGAGGGAACGCCTTGGCGAACTGCAGAAACTACTGTACACCTTCTATGAATTTATCTCGTACACCGCATATGTCATCAGGATGATGGTTGTACATCCACGAACGATGACATATATAGTAATTCATATCCATTTCTAGATACTTCTGCAAAGATGAATAGATATCATTCAAGTATATACTTAATTGAATATTTGGTAGTGTATATTATCTAAATGACACTCACTCCAGATATGCAAAGATGAATAGACATCATTCAAGAAAATAGTTAAATTACAGTACATGTCATGAGTTTACTCGTCTACATACACATAAGAATACTCAGGAATCAGTACATGCACTGATACACCTAGTCCTAGCACTGATATTTTTTTGTTCAACTTTGTATCCTGGATACTCATATTGCAGTGTATCAGTGAGTGTCAACTCTATATCCTGGATATCCATACTTGATATTTATTTAGGCTATGACTTTCTAATTGAAAAGTCAAGTCATGGATATCCAGTGCCAATTTTTTTTGGTCCAGGATACATAGTTGACACTCACTGATACACAACTGGATTTTTATACTTGACATGTATGTGTGTGTCCGTGTCCAATAAAATGCTTACAATCTTATCCTCGATATCATGTCCTAACCTTTCATATTCATGTGTCCTATAATTTTATCATACATATCATGAGATGACATGATACAAACATGTGTGTGTGTTTGTGTCCGTGTTAGGGTTGGTATATGCGTGTTAGTGTGTCCATGTGTCAGAGTTTGGATTAGTGTTATTGTCCGCGTATGTGTGTGTGTCTAAGTTTGGATTAGGATAGGGTTAGTATTCGCAGCACCGAGATATCCACACACACACGTGCCCTCATTGCACTGTGTGTCACTACCATATTTTTTAGGAAATAATATTTTGGTCATTTTAATTAATTAAATTTTGTGCATGTTGTAAATTTATTTATTATATTATTTATTTATTGTTAGATATTAGTTTATTGTTTTAGACTTGTGTTAGTGGACCAAACTAGTTTAGATTAGATCCATGGACCAATATTTAAATCTAGTTAGAATTGAGCTCAATTAGAAGTCCATTCATTAGGAGGATGCTTAATTAAGTTAAACCCATTAGACTAAAACCTTCCCTCCTTAATTATTTCTTCATGAGAGGCCCCAAGGGGTATTTTAAACTTTATATAGTAGCTTGGGGAGGGGGTTTGGTGGCCGGCCTAGTATTAGAGGGAGAAAAAGTTTCTTTTTATTTATTTTTATTTTAAATCTAGATCTAGAATTTTCTCTTCCAAATTTTTTTATTTCCACACCAAATTCTACCCAAATTCTTCCTAATTTCTATCCTAATTATCATTGGAGGCTAGTAGAGCATGGATCTACAAGGAGGAAGCAAGGATCTATAAGGAGAAGCAATGATCCACAAGTTGAAGGCTCTTTTCACCCAATTTAGAAGTTTTATTGAGAATCCATCTTTCAATAGGTATAATTTAGTTTTTTCTCTTTAATTAGATTCTAAATTTGTGTTTTAATTATTAAAAACTATCACATATGCTAAGCTACCCATAAGAATTGAAATTAGGTTCATAGGAGGCATATGGAGAAAGTTTTATGGTTTTTTATGTCAATTTTGGAAGAATTCCGAGATTGACACATCTTGTATTTGTAAATTGGTCAATTAGACCAAATTGACATGTGTTTGATTGTATATGGCTAGTATCGTATCCATAATTGGATACGTGTAGGCCGTATCTCGACAATTGGAAGATACAGATTAATTTGGGAGATTTTCCTCCGACACGGGAGGTTTGAGCATGTCACATTTTGACATAGACACGTAGATGTGTAATTAACTCTTCGTATTATTCATAATTGTTATTTTAGACTTACTCGTGTCCTTGGGGGTACGTTTGGTTATGTGGTAGACTCGTATCGCAAACGTATTATAGATCTAGTGTGGTACAAGTGTGATGCACTCCATGTATTTATTCCTTGTATTTCAATATAATTGTTTATAGCTATTAGAGTATTATAATTATATGTTTATATATGTATATGTATGGTGATTGGTTGTTATATATATATATATATATATATATATATATATATATATATATATATATATATATATATATATCTGTGTGTGTGTGTGTGTGTGTGTGAGTTGTGGAGGTATATATTTACATAGATATATATATGTTGGTATATGATTATATATATACATGGAGAGTTGTATATATGTGTGTATGTTTATATATATATATATATATATATATATATATATATATATATATATATATATATATATATATATATATATATATATAGTTATTTGTGTGTGCATAGATGTGTGTGTGTATGTGTGTGTGTGTGTGTGCATAGGTGTGTGTATGTGCAGTGTGTGAGAGGGGGATCGAGCTGCACAGCAGGTAGCAGCAATAAGGTGTTTCAGAATCAGCAAATGAGCACCAAGGCATCTAGCAACTGTCATGCAGCAGGTAGCATGCACTACAACAACATGTTGCAGCAGCAACAATAGGTAGCAGCAAATAGAGCAATAACATAGAGTGTAGCAGCAGCTAGCATAACGACATAGCTCAGCAACATAGCATATCAGCTGTATCAAGATATAGCAGTGAGCAGATGCAGCACAACAGTTTCAGCATCAACAAAACTTCAGCAAAAATTGCACAAGCAGCAGCAGCAACTGTATGAGCAGCAGTAGCAAATCAACAACTGTCGCAGCAACAACACCAGTGAAAGAGCAGAGGGTAGCAGTAGCAAGGTAAGTTAGTGGTTATTTAGTTTAATTAATAGTTAGTTAGCTAGATAGCTTGATGTATAGATATTAGTTGGTTCATTGATACCTATTTATGGTTTAGTTAGTTGTTTAGTTAAGTGAGTTTCTGCATTATGTATATATATATATATATATATATATATATATATATATATATATATATATATATATATATATATATATATATATTATTATTTAGTAGTTATATATATATACTTGTTACTAGTAGTGATATGTAGTTATATATATATGTATTAGTAGTTAATAGTTAGTATAGTAGTATTATATTAGTAAATTCATATTAGTTATAATTTAGAGTTTGGGTAGTTATTTATATGTTAGAATTCACATTACCTTATGATACCAAGGTAATATCAAGGTATTGATGGATACTCAAGGTATTAGGTTTGAGTATCAAGATGGGTGTGTAGTGGTGTAATACCGCATTGGTTCAAAGCCAAGATATCTACTTAGTATTGGTTTAGTTAGAAATATTATATATTTTCTTGTATATACCATATTCTGATATTCCCTATCTAATTGATTTCGTATCTTAGGATATGGTATCTTATTAGTTTTCTAGTATCTTAGTATAGCTAGTGTGGCCTAGTAACATAGTGTATGGACCCAATATTCTAGAGATAGACCCATGCAACCTAAAAATAGCTAGTTTGACCAAGTTTGACCTAAAGTTGACATAGTTTGACTATTTTAACTTAGAAATGGCTTTATGACCTAGAAGTTGACTAGTTTAACTTATTTTTATTCCAGAACCTTGTATTGATATAATATTCCATATTTAGGTCTTCGATGTACCGTACCGGACATCTGTGATATTGTTTACCGGATTTAGGCGAGTACATTCTCTGATAGTTTCTTATTTATGATATCCTCTATGTCTCTTGTATCTAGTATAGATATTCTTGATTTCTTGACACGATGGTTACACGGATTGGTATATCCAGATCTCGTCATGAGATATTATTCCTTGGTATGTATGGTGTATCTTGTGCAAGCCTTATTTCCTTGTTCTTCTTATATATGTACAAACATTAATTCTTGGGTAGACTAGCTACCTACCCAGTGAATTTCGTGTCATAACGTACCATGGTTGGATCCACTATACTAGTCGGGGGCGGGGAGTATGTACTGTAGATATGTGAACATACCCTACTTGTATAAAGTCTTATTTATTGAATAGTGTTAATCATACACCGCACGTATGGTTAGCCAGGCCATAATTCTTGTATCAAGTTTTCAAGTCGATCACATGTTAAAGCTGGTACTCACTCACTTAGTCATCAGTATTTTTTGTTCATTTCTTCTATATTGCTCATTCTTGTATTTATTCCAGTATTTTCTTTATTGTATATCTCTTATATCGGTATATTGTATCTTATATATTCACATCTATTTATTGTTATATAGTTTGTATGGTTTATTAGAACTGCTGTTAGAGATGTACTTTGCTCCTTTCTTGACTGGATTTTTTTTTAGATGACACTAAGAAGTGGTACCCCACTCGGCTTAGAGCCAGAGACCTTAGCTCAAGAGGGTCTTATCCCAATTGAGACAGATGACCCAGGACTCGTAGCTTCGTAGTTATTTTTCTTTTGTACTGGATTTGTCTCCAGCATTGTTGTTAGTATTTTTCTGACTCATTGGATATTATTTTTGGTCTCATGAGTTATATTTTTGACTCTTCTATTCTTTTATCATATTCACGCTTTATTTAATCTATAGATCCGTGATTGAGTATATTAATTTACATTGGTGGCATATTATATCTTGATTGCTAGATAGATAGTTTACGCAAACAGCGTTCTA
The DNA here is from genome assembly GCA_036927795.1 of Iris macrosiphon. Taxonomy (NCBI): domain Eukaryota; kingdom Viridiplantae; phylum Streptophyta; class Magnoliopsida; order Asparagales; family Iridaceae; genus Iris; species Iris macrosiphon. Next base: position 100,764,611 of record JAYESA010000004.1, read on the forward strand.
CCGTCGATGCTGTGGTGTAGGCTGGGCGTTGTTTACTACTTATATCCCTATTCCGGGTGCGGGTCGTGACATATTTTTAATGGTGGACCATGCAGGTCTTCGAGGTCATAATTAGTGTGATTCATAGTGGTACTCTGACTTGAGTACTATTACAAGCCTGTTTCAGGATATAGGATATAGGCTATAGGCTGAGAATACTTGTAAACTCCCTCATCCAAAATTAGGCCTAGTTGGCTTAGATAGAGAAATTAGGGCTAATTAGAATCCAAATAGGAAAAGAATACGGTATTTATTTAATTTTGTATTGTTTATGACACATAGCACACCTTACCGTTGCTTCGATAATTGGAGTACCTCACTAGTCATTGCCAACAAATTTCACAATCTTGTCCTAGACGTGCCCGCCTACCATTCTAACCTTTGTGTAACTTATAATTATGCTCTTTTGTGCTACATTTTAGTCGCACAACATTCGTCGCGGACGTTTATATTTAATTCGAAATAAATACAATATTGTATCCTTGTGCGTTCCAATCGAAATTGACGACACAATCTTGACCCGTTTCGTGCAACCTAATTTATGATAATATTCTACACTAAATTCTCTATGTCCATGATACTTGTGTCCCACCTAATTTTAGCTCCATGTACTTCTAATTAATTCCAGAACACCTTGCACATTTATTTTAATTAATTTAATCTAATTTCCATCTTTGTGTAATTTTCTAATTGTTGGGCACTTTTATGCAAAAGTGCATTTAGGTGTCCACACCATTGGATAATACATGAAAAAAATCCAACTTTCTCCTTCATAGAATTTTTTTTCCATAATTTTCGGAATGTGCAAACGCGCAACATCGCCCATTTATTTTAAACCTAGTCCTTGCATTTAAATAAGGCAAACTATAGCCTCCAAACATCCCCATGTGAGCCCAAGGCCCAACCCCAAGGAGTGTTGACCAAGTCAAATAGCTTTAGGTTAACCCAACCCCACCTATATAAATATTTCTTTTCTTCTTTTTCCTTTTTTTCCTAATACCTAACCCAATGCTCAGCCAACCCCCAACCCCTATTCATCTCCTTCTTTCTCCTGCCCGCACCACGAGCCACCGACCTCGCCGGAGCTCCGCCTGGCCTGGCCGACCACCAAGCCACCGCCTCCGTGCAGCACGACCACCACCCGCATGAGCTTCACATCCGGTCCCCGACTGCACTCATCTCCTTTCTTCCCCGTCGGAGTTGTCGACTCCCCCCACTCAGCCCGGCCACGACCCTCGCCCTCCTCCTCCTCAACTTCCTTCTTTCCTCGACCCGCTGCTGAACCCCCCCGCAGCACGAGCAACTCCACCACTGTCACGCCCCAGTCCCAAAATACGTAGGACTAGGAATATGTAACACGCCCAGCCGTATGTATACGAACTCCAATATATGGAAAACGTATGCACACGTACGCTGTTCATGAATATCCAATCCACCAGTGGTAATATACTGTCACAACAAGTTATACACAATCTATATCTCATCCACAGCATAATTAATCAATAGTACTAAAGGGCTGAATAATACTGAATATCCAAATGAGTATCAAGTCAGGTAGTCAGGTAGAAATAAATCCACTACAAAATGACTATACTGAAGTAGCAACATATCTAAACAGCGGTAATAAAATCATACGTACTCTGAGGGTAAGGCCTCCTCAGTCAGGTACATAGTGTCAGGTCCATGTCCGTACTCCTGTGGGTACTCCTGCTCGTCCATATCTGGAAAGGGACCAGGTCCTCAATGGGACGTAACAAGATACATATAAACATGCCAATAAGTACTGAAATATAAACATCCACTGGGTCACCTAACCGTCTATGTGAATGCAGTTTGAGAACAACTTTCCAACCTGTGGGCTATCTGGCCATAAATGGGATTGACATGATTTTCTCGGAGAATCAGAGGCCTACAAAGCATGTCATCTTTTGAACGACAGAGGCCGCCAGGTAGTATAGGGATTATCTCGCGTATCTCCGGTGGAGCGTACGGGTTACATATAAGAAAAATGCAAAGGAGCCCAAATATCTTACTTGTTGTTCTCCCCATCCCATGCTCTAAGCATGCCACATCCATGACATGATAAAACCTTTAAATAACTGCCAGGTCTACTAGCATACAAAGTTTCTATCAGCAGTTATTCCTATCGTACGGGCCATACGTACAGGAGGCCAGACCTGTCACGCAGTCCGGGATCTATATGAGACTCACAATCCGTGTAACAACTATGTCACGTTGAATAAGCCAAATAATGTTCCATAATACTAGGGTAGTCTCATAAACAAGGTCTAATGCAAATAACTAAATAAAACAGGATCATGCTTTAATTGAAATATAAATAATAGTACAGTGGCAAGGTATACTTGCCGAGCAAAAGTTCTGGGTAGTGCACGTCCAATAGTGCTTTTAGTTGAAGAAGTGAGGTTTTAGGGCTTGGGGTGCATTGCATGGATATATATAAGGAATAAGAGGCGGTGGAGGAAACTTAGTACTTAAGAAACTAAAACTACTGTCCCTGCTGTTTTCTTTCTTTTCATTGGTTTTGGTTTTGGTTGAGGGTTATTTAGTAATAGTGTTAAGGAGTGGTGCAATGAGAAACTTATACGTGAAGGTCAGGAAAGCAAAGTAAAGTTGAGTTTTACTTCTATTGCTGATATTTTCTAAAGGGTGTGGTTTTATGCGTAGTGAAAGGATCTTAAGCGGTGAAGGATATTACGCAGGGGTTTGCTTTTACGCTTGGAGAAAAAGAAAAGTTTACGCGTTTGAGTTATATACGTGGGTTTGCTACTGCTGCTATTATAATTATGCGCGGAGAAGAGAGGCAGAGTTTACGCGGCTGTTTGCTGCTATTGTGGATTTTACGCAGGGAAGTAGTATACGCGGGTTCGGGTTTTGGGTTAGCACCAATAGGAACTTCTATTTTCTATTTCTCTCATTCCTTTTTCTTATTAATAATATTTATATATATACATATTTATACATAGAAAATTCTGAAAAAATTATAGGGGTACTCATGGTTTAAACTGGCAACTGTCCAAAGGATCTCCTACATGAAATAATTTTAGGAAAATTTATAATGGTTCCATAAAATCCTCTAGATGTACAAATAATAGATATTTTTAATAAATAAATAAAAATAGGATTTTCAGGATTAGGGATCTTACAACCACAACACCCAGCCGGAGCCACCATCTTCCTCCGACTTCTCCTCCACCTGAAGATGACCCGACATCCCGTCGAGCCCCGCTGCCGACTTCCTCCCTCGACGACCCAGACTCCGGTCATCGTCCCCGACTCGCCCTGAGCAACATCACCTCCTCTTCTTCCCTGTCCTCCTTTCCTCTCCATCGAGCCACAACCGAGCCACCTCGCCTCTACCTCTTCCTCATCGACTTCTTCACCTCCCCCTCGCCTGAACGCCGCCGGGATCCTGCCATCGACCACCAGCAATACCACCACCACCTGAACTATAAACCTCCGGACCTCCCTCTCCCCGTCGACTGAACCATCCCACGTTCCCTGCCACCCCGTTGACAACCACCACTCCACCATTCCCTACTCCTCCTCCCCGACTACAGCTTCTCCTCCTCCTGGCCTGAGCACCTCCAGCCAAGCTTCCACCCCCTGACCAGCACCTCCCCCACTGGCCGGACCTCCCTCCCCCACTGGCCGGAGTATCAACACCACTACCATCAATATAAACACCATCACCATCATCATCTTATTAACACCCCATCACCATCATTATATCATCAACACTCATCATCATTATCATCACATAATCATTCTCACCATCACCTTAACCTAAATCCACACATTCATCATTGACCACATCCTCGTCCTCGTTATCACCATTGTCCACATCATCGTCCTCGTCATCATCATCATCTCACCATCGTTATCATCACCATCTCATCATCAACGTAATCACCATCATCCATATCATTATCCCCATCATCATCATCCTCTATACCATCGACCTAATCAATATCATCATCTCATTTCCATCATCACCCCATCATTAACCCAATATTATCATTATCCCCTTCGCTATCGTCGTCAACCTCATCGTCGTCACCGTCATTCCCATGCGCGTACTCCAAGGACCATTGGATCATTCTGCGTGACTTCAGGAGCAGGTCATTGATACTACGCAGCTTTCTTGCCAGGCAAGTATACCTTGCCTTTGTTGTACTGTTTAAATTTTAGTTATTATTTAGCTGCCTGTTTATTGTTTTAGCTTTTATAACTGTGCGCATCCGAGAGAGACTCGGGTACAGTCAACGAATGCGTTGATGTTAGGACTTGTGTCTGACCTAGTGTCTAGTAGATCCACCTAAAGTTGTGGAGTTATTGGTATGACTCCCCAGGCCTTGACACATTTCTTACACGTGTTGTGAGTCTCATGTAGGGCACGAACTTGCGTACGCGGTTGGCCACCTGTACGTGTAGGTCATGCGACGGATAGGATATAACTGCTAATAGTGATGCATGTTAGAAGACTTAGCAGTTATTAGTAGGCGGAGCATAGACTATCGTGGTACGATAGGCCAATCCTTGTCCTTGTTTGGTTGTAAGTTTGGGCTATTATTCTAACGATAGACTATGAGCCAGAGTTACGACGTCGCGGCGTAGTAGCTGAAGCGTGTTGTGGATACAACATGCATAGATCATTGGACGGGGAGGACAACTGGTAGGCGTATGGGACACTCACTTCCTTTATTCAAATGCCATACTCGACGGAGTGATATGGACGTTATATACTATTCAGATGACCCGTTCTTCGGAGCGGTATAGACGTCATATTATGTAGATGCCCCATTCTTCAGAGCGGGATGGATGTTATATACTATACAGATACCCCATTCTTCGGAGCAGTATGGATGTTATTATATTACATCGCCCTGGTATGGGGGCATGTGTGGTATATACTAGCTAGTTGTCACGATTGGTGAATTATATCAGCATATGTCTAGCCTACACTTTCCCATACACTCAAGTTGTCCTCAAATTACATTCACTTAGATGGTTAGTGCACCCCTTTTTATTTATTCAGTATTTACTTTATGGCATGCTTCTATGTATCTTGTTATGTCCCTCTGAGGACCTGGTCCCTTTCCAGGTATAGATGTTCATGAGTATTCGCAGGAGCGCAGATCTGGACTGGTTACTTACATTCCGAGCAGGTCTTCCTTTCGAGCCTCGTGATTGTTAGAGGTTGTACTTATATTGTATTTATTTTGTTTATTCTATATTCTAGTTCGGCAGTGGATTTGTTTCCATCTGACTGTCATCTGGAGATGCTTTATATTGAGATCTAGTTTCATAGATATTGGTTCTTTATTTATATATGATTTCCATGGATGAGATTTAGATTATACCCTGTGACTTGTGATAGTTTTACTACTTGTGAATTATTATTCATTATACAGCGTACGCATGAGTTATGGTTTCCATATATTGGAGTTATCATATACATGCGGCTAGCATGCTTACGTGTCCTAGTCCTACGTATTTTTGGGACTAGGGCGCGACAATACTCAATCACATCTAGGAAAAACTATATTGTTTATTTCAACTGTTCTTTCTTGATATTGATATTTGATCTTTAACTATTCTTCTTGATTCTATTCCAGCTTTGGCTTTATTTGATAGTGGTGCTTTCTATAGTTTTGTATCTGTTTCAATTGCTCTGAAGCATCATTTGGTAGCTGAGTCTTTGCTTAGAACTTGCAAGATCATGACCGGGGGAGGCATTATCCTGGTTAGTGATATTTGTAAGGATCGAAGAGTTACTCTGGGAGGCCAGGAGCTGAGTGCGTGTCTACTTGTAATTCTACTTTCGAGCTACGACATTGTACTCGAGATGGATTGGTTGAGTAGGGACCATGCTAGTATAGATTGTAGAGAAGGTAGAGTTTTATTTATCCTGCCAGGAGAGCCAAAGTTTGAGTTTGCTAGAGGAGCTACAGAGCAGGGAGAAGGCTTTATTTGTGGAGCTATGGTAGAAGACAAAGAGTTACCACATCCGTTGATAGCAGAGTTCTTGGATGTGTTTCCTGAGGAATTGCCAGTATTGCCGCTAGATCGAGATATTAAATTCTCTATAGACTTAGTGCCAAGTGTAGCACCAATTTTATAACATATCTATAGAGTAAACAACAGTGAGCTGGTCGAGCTGAAGAAGCAAGTGGATAAGTTATAGGATAAGGGGTTTATCAGATCCAGTTCTTCATCATGGGGAGTCCCGGTATTGTTTGTACCGAAGAAGGATGGGTCGGTGCGCATGTGCATCAATTATAAGATATTGAATAATCTCACTATTAAGAATAAATATTCGTTGCCACGGATTGATGACATGTTCGATCAGTTGAGTAGTGCCAAGATATTTTCCAAGATAGACTTGAGATCAGGCTACCACCAGGTGAAAGTAAAGCCAAAGGATATTCCGAAGAATGCTTTTAGGACTCAGTATGGCCAGTATGAGTTTATGGTGATGTTGTTTGGGTTGACTAATGTCCCGGCGGTATTTATAAATTTAATAAAGAAGTATTCCATCAGTACCTTGACAAGTTTGTGGTGTGTTCATCGATGACATACTCATATACTCGAAGATGCCAGAAGAGCATGAGGAGTATTTGTGGATTGTGTTGGATGTTTTCAAGAAGGAGAAGTTGTATGGGAAGCTGTCCAAGTGTGAGTTCTTCCTGGACAAGGTAGAGTTCTTAGGGCATGTTGTGACTGATAATAGAATTTTAGTGGATCCGAAGAAGATTGTAGCAGTAGAGTCTTGGAAGACCCCGAGTTCAGTAGCAGAGATCAGAAGTTTCTTGTGTTTGACAGGTTACTACAGGAAGTTTGTACAAGATTTTTTGAGGATTGCCGAGCCGATGACCAAACTCACTAGGAATGATATAGAGTTTGTTTGGATAGAGGAGTGCTAGGTTGCTTTTGAAGAATTGAAGATGAGGTTGACGTCTGCTCCTATTTTGACGTTGCCATTAGGGTCTGGAGGTTTCACTATTTATAGTGATGCATCAGAGAAAGGTCTGGGTTGTGTTCTTCAGCAGAATAGAAAAGTGATTGCCTATGCATCCAGGCAATTGCATCCTCATGAGAAGAACTATCCTACCCATGATTTGGAGTTGGCAGCAATCATCTTTGCCCTAAAGTTATAAAAATACTATTTGTACAGAGAGCGTATGGAGATCTTTACAGACCATAATAGCTTAAAGTATATTTTTACTCAGAAGGAGTTGAACATGAGGCAACGTCGGTGGCTGGAACTGATAAAGGATTTTGATATATCTTTGCAGTATCGTCCTGAGAAAGCCAATGTAGTTGCCAATGCCTTGAGCAGGTATCTGGTAGCTATGTTTTTGACGTAGGGTTAGTATTTGTTTGAGGACTTGGAGAGCTTGGGCATTGAGGTGATAGTTCCTAGTTTTGCTATGCAAATATGGGGGTTGTAGATACACTCAGAGTTGATGGACAGGATCAAGGCAGCCCAGTATGAGGATGTATCTCTAAGGAGCATCAGAGCCCAGATGAGAGCATGATTGGAGGATGATTTTACCATTGCTGAGGATGGTTCTTTGCGGCATGGTGTTAGATTGTGTGTGCCTAGTGGGGAGCTACATGAGGTGGTATTGCAGGAAGTGCATCGCTCTTAGTATTCTATATAGCCAGGTGCCAACAAGATGTATCAGGATATGCGAGAGAGTGTGTGGTGGTATGGCATGAAGAGAAAAGTGGCACAGTTTGTATCCAGATGCTTAGTGTACCAGCAGGTGAAAACCGAGAGGCAGAGGACAGGCGGGTTACTTCAGCCATTACCCATTCCAGAGTGGAAATAGGAGCATGTTACTATAGATTTTGTATCCGGACTTCCATGATCTCCAGGAGAAAAAGACGCAATTTGGGTCATCGTTGACAGGTTGACCAAGTCGGCCCACATTTTGCCTTTTAAGGTGGGTTTGTCTACGGAGAAGCTGGCAGAGATGTATGTGAGGCAGATCATCAGGATACATGGGATTTCCTTCAGCATAGTCTCGGATCGGGATAGTCGTTTTACTTCTCATTTCTGGAGGACTTTGCAGGCGAGTTTGGGTACCTAGCTCAAGTTCAGTACTGCATATCACCCCCAGACGGATGGGCAGTCAGATAGGACTATTCAGACTCTTGAGGATATGTTGTGCACCTGTGTACTATATTTGAGGGAATCTTGGGAGGACCATCTCCATTTGGTAGAGTTTGCTTACAACAACAACTACTAGGCTAGTATAAATATGTCACCATTTGAGGCTCTGTAGATGTCGTACTCTCTTGTCATGTGACGATGTTGGAGAGAGAGTTTTGCTAGGGCCAGAGATGGTTATGGAGGAAGCGGAGAAGGTTAAGCTGATCAGAGACAGACTTCGAGTGGCACAGGACAGACAGCAGCATTGGGCCAATAGCCACCGGAGACCTTTGGAGTTTGAGGTATAGTTAGATTTTTGTTTTGTGCTTGATATTGGTTGTTTGTTATAGATTAAGTTCTTAAGGTTGTGCTTTGTTCTAGGTTGGTGGTGTGGTATTTTTGAGGATTTCTTCGACACGAGGCATAATTCATTTCGGTGGAGGGGGAAGCTTAGTCCGCGATTCATCGGACCTTTTAGTATTCTCGAGAGGGTCGATGTAGTTGCTTACCGACTAGACTTACCACCTGCATTGGAGGGAGTGCACAACGTATTTTATGTATCGCAGTTGAGACGGTACGTGGCGGATCCTAGTCACGTGTTGGATCACTCGAAGATAGAGGTGGGCCCTACTCTTAGCTATCCAGAGCAGCCAGTTGAGATTATGGATCGGAGAGAGAAAGTGCTGAGGAACCAGACTATTCCTTTGGTATGCGTCGCATGAAGGCATCACTCTCCTAGAGAGTCTACCTGGGAGAGAGATGATGAAATGCGAGAGCGTTACCCATATTTGTTTGTGTCTTGAGATATGTTCTTTTCTGTTCTGTTCTATTATGTTTATTTTCTGTGGGTAGTTTCGTCTTTGAATTTTGAGGAAAAATTTATTTTAAGGGGGGTAGACTTGTCACTACCACATTTTCTAGGATAGGGTATTTTGGTCATTTTATAATTAATTAAATATTATGAATGTTGTAAATTTATTTATTGTATTATTTATTTATTGTTAGATATTAGTTTATTATTTTAGACTTGTGTTAGTGGACCTAACTAGTTTAGATTAGATCCATGGACCAACATTTAAATCTAGTTAGAATTGAGCCCAATTAGAAGCTCATTCATTAGGAGGATGATTAATTAAGTTAAACCCATTAGACTAGAACCTTTCCTCCTTAATTATTTTTTCATAAGAGGCCCCAAGGGTTATTTTAGACTTTACATAGTATCTTGGGGAGGGGGTTTGGTGGCCGGCCTAGTATTAGAGGGAGAAAACATTCCTCTCGCTTCATTTTCATTTCAAATCTAGATCTAGAATTTTCTTTTCCAAAATTTTTCATTCCCACATCAAATTCTACCCAAATTTATTTCCAATTCCTTCCCTAATCATCATTAGAGGCTAGTAAAGCAAGGATCTACCAGGAGGAAGCAATGATCTATAAGGAGGAGCAATGATCTACAAGTTGAAGGCTATTTTCATCCAATTTAAAAGTTTTATTGGAAATCCAACTCCCAGTAGGTACAATTCAGTTTTTCTCTTTAATTAGACTATAAATCTGTATTTTAATCATTAGAAACCAGCCTATATGCTAAGGCTACTCATAGAAATTAAAATTAGGTTCATAGGAGGCCTACGGAGAAAGTTATATGGTATTTTATGTCAATTTTGAGGGAATTTTAAGATTGACACATCTTGTATTTGTCAATTGGTAAATTAAACCAAATTGAAATGTGTTTGATTGTGTGTGGCTAGTGTCGTATCCATAATTGGATACGTGTAGGCCATATCCCGATAATTGGGAAATACGGGTTAATTTGGGGGTTTTTTCTCCGATACTGGAGTTTGAGCATATCATATTTTGACACGGGCACATAGATTTGTAATTAACTCTTTATATTGTTTATAATTGTTATTTTAGACTTGCTCATGTCCTTCGGGATACGTTTGGTTGTGTGGTGGACTCGTATCGCAAGTGTATCATAGATCTAGTGTGATACGGGTGCGATGCACTCCACGTGTTTGTTCCTTGCATTTCAATATAATTGTTTATAGTTATTAGAGTATTATAATTGTATGTTTATATATGTATATGTATGGTGATTGGTGGTTATATATATATATATATATGTGTGTATGTGTGGGTGTGTGTGTGTGTGTGTGAGAGAGTTTTGGAGGTATATATTTACATAGATATATATGTTGGTATATGATTATATATATACATGGAGAGTTGTATATATGTATATGTGTATGTTTATATATATATATATATATATGTGTGTGTGTGTGTTTGTATATAGATATAGATATATAAGTATATAGTTATGTGTGTGTATATATGTGTGCAGTGTGTAAGAGGGGGATCGAGATGCATAACAGGTAGCAGCAAGGAGGTGTTTCAAAATCAGCAAATGAGCAGCAAGGCATCGAGCAACAGTAGCATGCAGCAGGTATCATGCACTACAGCAGCATGTTGCAGCAGCAACAACAGGTAGTAGCAAATGGAGCAGCAGCATGGAGTGTAGCAGCAGCTAGCACAATGACATAACACATCAACATAGCACAGCGACTGCAACAAGGCATAGCAGTGAGGAGCTGCAACACAGCAGTTTCAGCATTAGCAGAACTTCAGCAGCAATTGCACGAGCAGTAGCACCAACTGCACGAGCAGCAGCAGCAAATCAGCAACTATCACAGCAGCAACACCAGTGCAAGACCAGAGGGTAGCAACAGCAAGATAAGTTAGTGGTTAGTTAGTTTAATTAATAGTTAGTTAGTTAGATAGCTTGATGCATAGATATTTGTTGGTTGTGGTTTAGTTAGGTTTAGTTAAGTGAGTTACTACATTATGTAATTATATATATATGTATTCATATTGTTATTTAGTAATTATATATATATATATATATATATATATATATATATATATATATATATATATATATATATATATATATATATATATATATATACTTGTTACTAGTAGTGATATGGTAGTTGTATGCATATATGCATATATGTATTAGTAGTTAGTAGTTAGTAGTTAGTATAGTAGTATTATATTAGTAAATATATGTTAGTTATAATTTAGAGTTTGGGTAGTTAATTATATGTTAGAATTTATATTACCTTCTGATACCAAGGTAATGTCAAGGTATTGATGGATACTCAAGGTATTGGGTTTGAGTATCAAGATGGGTGTGATATTGTATTGGTTCAAAGCCAATGTATCCACTTAGAATTTGTTTAGTTATGAATATTATATATTGTCTTGTATATACATATTATGATATTCCCTATCTAATTGATTTTGTATCTTAGGATACGGTATCTTGTTGGTTTTCTAGTATCTTAGTATAGCTAGTATGGCCTAGTTACATAGTGTATGGATCCAATATCCTAGAGATAGACTCATGTAACCTAGAAATAGCTAGTTTGACCAAGTTTGACTAGTTTGACTTAGAGTTGACCTAGTTTAATTATTTTGACTTAGAAATGGCTTTATGACCTAGAAGTTGACTAGTTTAACTTATTTTCATTCCAGAATCTTGTATTGATGTAATATTCCATATTTAGGTCTTCTAGGTACAGTATCGGACATCTGTGATACTGTTCACCGAATTTCAGGCGACTATATTCTCTGATAGTTTCTCATTTTTGATATCCTCTATGTCTCTTGTATCTAGTGTAGATATCCTTAATTTCTTGACATGATGTTTACACGGATTGGTATATCCGAATCTCGTCATAAGATATTATTCCTTGGTATGTATGGTGTATCTTGTGTAAGCCTTATTTCCTTGTTCTTCTTGTACATGTATAAATATTGATTCTTGGGGAGACTAGCAACCTACCCAGTGAATTCCGTGTCATAATATACCATGGTTGGATCTATACTAGTCGGGGGCGGAGAGTATATAGTATAGATATGTGATCACACCCTCCTTGTATCAAGTCTTGTTCATTGAATAGTGTTAATCATACACCGCACATATGATTAGCCAGGCCATAATTCTTGTATCAAGTTCCCAAGCCGATCACATGTTAAAGCTGGTACTCACTCACTTAGTCATCAGTATTCTTGTTCATTTCTATATTGCTCATTCTTGTATTTATTTTCAGTATTTTCTTTATTGTATATCTCTTATATCTGTATATTGCATCTTGTATATTCATATCTATTTACTGTTATATAGTTTATATCATTTATTAGAACTGCTGTTAGAGATGTACTTTGCTCCTTTTCTGACTGGATATTTTTTTTTCAGATGACACTGAGGAGTGGTACCCCACTCACTACAGACCTCAGGACGTAGTAGACTTAGATCCAGAGACTTTGGCTCAGGAGGGTCTCATCCCGATTGAGATAGACGACTCAGGACTCGTAGCTTCGTAGTTAGTTTTCTTTTGTACTGGATTTGTCTCCAGCATTGTTGTTAGTATTTCTCTGACTCATTGGTTATTATTTTTGGTCTCATGAGTTATATTTGTGACTCTTCTATTCTTTTATCATATTTATGCTTTATTCCATCTATAGATCTGTGATTGAGTATATTTATTTATATTGGTGGCATATTATATCTTGATTGCTAGATAGATAGTTTACCCAAACAACGTTCTTTCGCCGATGCTACAGCGTAGGCTGGACGTTTTTCACTACTTGCATCCCTATAACGGGTGCGGGTCATGACACTGTGCATAAATGTACACTACACAATACCTCACATGATATCCAAGACTGCGTCTAATTAACTCAGTTATGGTTAGGGCCTGTGTCGCGTCTTGACTTTGGGTTAGGGTCTGTGTCATGTCCTGTGTCGTGTCATAACCAAATTGCCACTCTCCCATACTACCTACAGCACTTCTCATATAATCCAATATCCTGACCACATTATATATATATAATATCAAAGGAACCCCCAAATCATTGACTATAAAGTATAAAGGTATAATCCAACATCCCGTGTGCACTACACTTCTCATATAATCCAACATCCCGTCGCTAATTGGATAAAATTTAGTAGTGACTTGACACACACACGCACACGCATACGCATATAGACACACACACACACACACACACACACACACACACACACACACACACACACACACACACATGCATATACATGAACACACACACAATTCTATACTCATAAGCCAATTATATGATACTCAATAACATATGATACTAAATTCATAATAAAATTCAATCAAACAACTATATGGCATATTTGTGGGTGTTGTATTATGTGTGTCCATGTGTGTGATACACTAGTGCAACCAAATTTCCTAATTATGCAACCAAACTTCCATACTAACTAGGGTGTGTCTCCATGTATGTCCGTGTCCACGTGTGTCCATATATGCCCGTATATGTCCATGTCCATGCGTGTCTACATGTGTGTCCGTATTAGTATGAATCGTGTCATATAGGATTATGTCTATGTGTCCTGATTGTGTCCAGTATGTGTGTGTGTCCTAGTTGTGTCCGGGTCTAGGTTAGGGTTTATCGAGACGGGAGGAAGGGAGGAGGAGAGCCTGAGAGAGGGGTTGACAGAGAAGGACCACATCGGAGGGGAGGAGCCACGTCGGAAGGGGAGGAGCCGCGTCTAGGGTCGCCTGTGTCGGGGTTGGGGGACGAACGGGGCCGCATTGGGGTGGAGGGCGAGGGAGACGGTCGAGGGGGTGGGTAGGTCGCCGGAGCCGCGGAGGGTCGCCGGGGGAGGGTGGATCGCCGGTAGGGGCGTGCGGGAAACAAAAAGTTGGGGGGAAAAGAAATGAAAAGTTGAATAGACGAGGGAACCCTATACTCAGTAATTTAGTAACGTTCGCTCAAGACGTCGCTAAACGTCGCTACATTTTAAATATCCTACGACATATAATTGTTGGAGTCACTAAACGTCGCTGTTTTGAAAAATATAGTGATGTTTAGCGACATAATCTTTCATAATTAAAAAAATTAGCGACGTCATCAATAGACGTCGCTAAACGTCGCTAATTAAAAAGTTTGCAATGTTAGAGAAGTCGCTAAAAATGTTGCTAAAATTAAAAAAAGCAACGTCGGTAAATACGTGGCTAAACGTCACTAAATCATAAAAATTAGCGGACGTTTAGCGACGTTAAAGAAGCTTATAGTGACTATTCTTTAAAAAACGGAAGTACAGTCGATGAACGTCGCTATGTGTCGCCAATAGCGACGTTTATTTTAGGAGTCGCTCAAGTCTTTAATATTAGCAACATTTTATTATGACGTCACTAAAACGTCACTATTTCATCATATTTTGGTAGTGTTGCATGTCGGGAAAACTCTATTTAGCACCTATATTAGCATGACTAGTTGTCAACCTTCGTAGAAACCCTTTGTAGAAGAAAAATCATTATTTTGCTTATTTTTATGACTAATTCCAGAATTATTATTTTTATTAATTAAAGTCTTTAAAAAGGATTTTTGGTAACGTTTAATGACTAGTATTATTTTAAGGGCTAGTTACTTGTATGTGCAATCAACATAGAATTAATAACTAGTTAATAACCTAATTTTGACTAGATAGTAAGATTCTAATTAGTGTAATAATTAATTGGTAGATGTTCGAGATGTTCCTGTGGAAAGTTCCGGACCAGATTTGTTGTGCTCGTATTTTGGCTTAGAAGGCAAGTACACCTTGCTTGTTTGTATTGTACAGTTTATATATGCCTAGATCTTTTTATTTTGTTAGTTGTGTGCACGCGTTTAGAGTAGTAGACTTACCCGTTATGTTGTGAAGATACGTGTTATCTACTGACCTGATACTGTTTCAAACACGTTCACTGAATGAGTGAGTGCATGTATTGACTGGCCATTGATACGTGAGTTCGCGTCTTGTGTTGGTAGTTAGTGTTGGTCTTATTGTCTATATTATTGACGTTATTGCATTATGTCTGCACCGCATATACGGTTTAGATACATTGGGAGGAAAGAATCTACTAGTGAGCGTATGAGATTTTTGTTTCTAATGTATATATGGTGTAACTTGTGTACCCTCGAGTCCTTTTTGGATGCCTGGTGGGATAACTATTCTTCTATTTTTTCTCCCTCATGCACCATTAGAGATGTCTCGAGTGCATATCACATAGATGGTTAGTTATCCAATTATTGTTTACTGCTTTACTTTCATGTATGTTAATTTTTGGTGTACTTGTTATGTCCCTCTGAGGACCTGGCACCTTTTCCAAATCTCGATGAGCACTTGTACCTGACGGATTACGGAGTTGGAGATCTTGCTGACGAAGACCTTGAGGTGGAGCCACTGGAGTTTCCTTGAGCATCCTGGACGACAGTTGCTTAGAGTCTTGGGTGTCATTATCTAGTTAGTTGATGCCCGGACTATTTTTATTACTTAGTTGTATTCTTTCAGTAATCATTTGTATTCATTTTTCGTGTATTGTTCTCCACTAGACTTTATATGTAGTGGACTTGAGACTTATCTAACAATTCAGTTTCTTATTCTGTAATATTTGTGGATGAGACTAGATTATACCTGCCTGTGTTGTTGTGACTTGGTTATATTTTACAGCATATTACGACTGGTTAGGTTCATTAAATTAGGTTTCTATACTTGTTCGTACAACTGGCATGTGTACGTTTACCTAGTCCTACGTATCTTGGGACTGGGGCGAGACACTAACCAATCTCAAGAAGAAAGAAGAAGATACAACTGAAATCACTCACCCAACCCTGTGACGATTTCCCTGAACGAAGAAGACGACTCTCCGAACATATCTTCTCTTCCAATTATCTTAAAAAATGAGCCATAATAACAAAGTATGGACTTTCTCTTAGATTTTTATGGACTTACACCCATAAATCTCCTTTATGAGATTCTTCATGTAAACCCCCTCAAGCTCTTTTATATAGGTTAAGAAAAACCTAATTTAGGGTTAAAAAAAATCCTAAAATAGTCCAACACTAATCCTGGCCTTCCAGATTTAATCACACAGTTGTATTAGGTGTTGACTTGGGCCCACGTATGAACTAAATCTAGAAAATTGGTATAATATAGATATATTGCAGTGTACCGCCAAACCCTCGAAATTGGGTTATGGAACTGCCAAAAAATTGGTATACAACTAAGTATGCCTTTGGTGTTTTGGTCCAGTTTGAGCCCTGGTTCAGTCATCGATCCTCCGTCATCTTCATCGCAACTCCTGTCGATGCTTCCTGACTCCTAGACTGTCCTTCCACATACCTCAAATCGAGACTGGACCCTAACACAAAGATGGTTATATCCTAGGACCCAAGGTTGTGATATTAATCTCAATAGAGCAACCTCCAACTTTCAACATATAAGCCTGATTACTTAACAGATCTTTCAACTTTCATCTTAGCAATCAGCGACGGATCCAGGATACTACTAGGGTGGGCTGGAGCCCACCCCAATTTTTTTTCCTTTTTTTCCATATAATTTTTATTTTTAATTTCTTTTGTAGGAGTTAGCCCACACCTAGCCCACCCTAACCTAGTCTAGCCTAGCAATTCCATGCCAGCTACGCTCAATTACCTAATTATCCGATCTATAATGCACACTTGGTCTTGTAGATCAATAGATGTTAGATTTTATTCGTTGATTCATGAGATAAAGATGATAAATAATTGCGGAAGCGTACATGAATTCATTGCTTGGCTTGATGGATCTTGTAGCGATCGTCTCTTTATGCGGTTCGATCATCTAACTTGATACGATCCTTAATGACAAAGATAAATTATTTGTCCCTCTCTCTGTTGATGGAGATGCAAAAGAGAAAATAGTAAAAACCTTCTCTTTTGTGGTCGTATAAGTTAGGGACCATAACCCTAATGAATATATATATATATATATATATATATATATATATATATATATATATATATATATTCTAGGTTTTATATAATTCTAATTTGGCCACTCATCAAATTAGAATTATCTCTATGGTATCTACACATTATCTCCATGGCAATTATACCCTTAAACCTATTTTTCCAATTAGACCACTTTAATTTATTTTAATTATTTAGATAGCACAACACAATTAATTTTACATATGTGGCCCCTAATTATTGGATAACACCAACAATCTCCTACTAGGCCATATATGTAACCTTACAAATGTGTTAACTTTGTGAGCTCAACTATCTTAACTTTAGGGTATATCAGGACAATCACGTCCACTAACCATATCAATATAGGATCAATGCGTCCTTCATCACATTTAGCATAACTAAACCATCAATGGTCACATATACTAATATAGCTAAACGACATAGATCAATCATGGACGCAACATGGAAATTACGCACAATGTGATCAACACATGTCTATTTCCAACTGGTCCTTCTTTATTTTAATGAGATCGATACTTTAACATAATGAAAACAAAATGAAATAATTTTTTTATATATCTGATCAGAAAAATATCTATAATACTTAAATACGTGAATGTGTCCAAATCCAAATATATAGCACCACATACATAAAACACAAACTCCCACTATATTGCCATATCCTCAAATAAGATAACACCTATATGACCAGTGTGCTCATGAAAGACCTTGAGTGGTGACACTTTTGTGAGCGGATCCGCTAACATAAAATTTGTCCCAATGTGCTATATGGAAACTTGACCATTATGAATATTTTTTTTCACAACTAGGAACTTTATGTCAATATACTTTGACTTATACGAGCTCCTATTATTATTGGAATACAGTACTGATGACTTATTATCACACTATAATTTGAGTAATCTTTCAACACCCTCTAGTAAATGTAGCCCTATGACAAAATTTTACAACCATATTTTCTGATTGGATGCTTCACAGCATGCTATAAACTCTGCTGCCATGGTGGAAGATGCTATTAGTGTTTGTTTGATACTCTTCCAAGATATATTTTCACCAGCCAACAGGTAAACATAACCTGATGTGGATCTCCCGCTGTCTTAGCATCCAACAAAATCGGAGTTTGAATACCTTATGATCTCCAAATTATCTGATCTCCTATAAAGAGCATTTAATATTTTATTTTCTTTATATTACTTAATTAACTCGATTGGCTACTTTCCATTAATCCATACCAGAGTTGCTTAATTATTTGTCTAACATCTTAACTATGTAGGCAATATTCGGACACGTACATACTTAAGCATACATTAAACTCCCTACAAATGATGAACATAGAATCTATTTTAATTTTTTAGTTTTAAGGCTATTCGTAGGGCATTGATTGAGACAAAACTTGTCTTTAGCGACGGGTGTCACCTAGTTTGTATTAAGTATTTTATACAAAATCAGAAAAAAAATATTTACTCCTACTAAACTTGTGATACATACAATTTTTAATAGTGTTTATCTTAAAACCAAATGAGGTAACCACTTGGTAAAATCTGTACTACCATTGACAAGAAGCTTGCTTGAGTCCATAAATAGATTTTGTCAGTTTGTAAACCATATTATTTGGGTCTCTAGACACAACATTTTGTGGCTACCCCATACAATTTATTTCGTCAATGTTACCATTGAGAAACACATTTTGACATCCATTTAATATAATTCAAGATCATAATGTGCAACAAGTGTCATGAATATTCTAAAAGAGTCTTTCGAAGAAACCAGAGAGAAAATCTCTTTAAAATCAATCCCTTACTTTTGAGTAAAGCCTTTAGCTACAAGACGTGATTTATATCTCTACACATTACCTTTCGAATCCTTCTTGGTTTTAAATATCCATTTATAACCAATCGACTTCGAACCTTTTGGTAATGGGACCAGTTTCCAATGTCTTGAATATATGTATACTCATCATTCATTACCTCAATCCACTTTTGAGAGTTGAAACTTTCTATGGCCTGACGAAAATTGATTGAATCATCTTCTAGTATTCCACAGTCTTTCTTACATTCCTAGAGATATGTCACTACCCAATTCTAGAAAATAAGGTTATTTTTTATTTTTATTTTTGTAAATTGTCTATTGTATTTAATTAATTATATTTATATTTAATTAGTGGTTGTATTATTTTTATTTGATTGTTTTAGGGTTTTGGCTAGCCTGAACCCGTGTCAGACCCTAGTGGACCCATATCCGACCCGACCAACACTTTTGTGAGGATTATTTTGGGGCTTAGAATTATTTATTATATTTTTAGTGGGTTAGTTGGAGAGATTTGGAGTTAGTTTGAGTGCTTTTGGAACCCGAAACCCAAACCCAAGTGAGAGGGGGGCATTTTGGGCATTTGGAGACTTGTGGAACCCTTATTTAGGTGTGTGGCCGGTTCCCACATCCCCTACCCGTATAATCACAGTAGCCCCCTCCCCCTGTCCCATTCCTTCCTTCTTCTTCACTTCTTCTTCTTCTCCACTTCTTCTTTCTTCTTCCTTCCTTCTTCCAAAGTAAGTGTTCTCATTTTTCTTCCTTCCTTCTTCCATTCCTTCTTCTTTATGTGAACTCTAACCTTATGATTTTCCCTAACCTAGGTGTGTAGAGCCTAGACTAGGTGTGGAGGCTAGATTTGGTGGCTTGGAGCTTGAGGGAGGTGATTTCAAGTGGATTGGAGACTTTGGCCTTGTGATTCCAACTCTCAAGAGGTAAACCCTAACTTTTCTCTTGCTAATTACTTTTATGTAGTATAATTAGTGGTTTAGAACCATCCTAGACCCTAAGCCTACCCGTGGGAGGAAGTTGGAACTAGTTTGGTTGAGTTTGGAGACTTTGACACTAGATTTTGTGTCAATTTCGGGTGGAATCCGAAATTGACCCAATTTTGGGTGATGTTCTAAGTTAGACGGACCTTGGTAGACATTGTCGGGTATCTTGAGGGTGGGTGCGTGTCTCCGTTCGGACACGAGAAGTCGTGTCGCGGAGAAACGGGCGTTTCGGGCGAATTTGGGGTTTTCGTCGTCGCCGATTCTAAGTGCGTGCGTATTTTTGCCACGGACATAGAATTGACGTAGTATTATTTTTCTAGGATCTAGGCATCGTTTAGAACCAGTGGATAAATTTTGGGCCGATTTCGAGTTGGTTTGGTGTACGTTTCAGGAGGTTTTCCGAACCGCACACCGCGTGTTCGTCGAAATGATCGAACGGCCATTTCGACTTGGTTTCCTAGTTCGGGCTTGTGCGCGCGTTAGGTTAGTATCAGGGAGTGTGTGCTAGAGTTCTTGGGTTATATTTTATATATTTATAGGTATTTGTGCGTGTCGGGGTCGTTGGGCGTGAGTGGGGCGTGTTGTTTGTGTGTTGTGTGCGTTGTGCTGTGTTGTGTATTTGTGTATATATATATATATATATATATATATATATATATATATATATATATGTATGTGTATCTATATATATATATATATATATTTATGTATATGTGTTTGAATATCTATATATGTGTGTGTATTTATATATATATGCTTGTATATATATACTAGTGTGGGTGTGTATATATATATATATATATATATATATGTATATGTACGAGTGTGTGTGTGTTGATATGTATATATATATATATATATATATATATATATATATATATATATATATATATATATATCTGTGTGTGTGTGCATATATATATATTAATTGGTGTGTTTATATACATATATAGCTAGGTGCGTATATATTTATAAGTGTATGTGTATGTGTATATATATGTTAGTGTGTGTGTGTTAGAATATATATATAAGTGTGTGTATATATATATAGTGGTATATATATATGTATATAGGTGTGTGTGTGTGTCTGTATGTGATTGTGTGTGTGTGGTCGTGAGTGTGTGAGAGTGCAGAGGGGGGGGAGCCAGCACTGTGCAGTAGCTGTTGTGCTGTGCACAGTAGCTGCACAGCAGCAGCAGTAGTATTATGTAGCAGCAGCAGCAGTACAAGCCAAGCAGCGGCAGCAGTATTTTGTAGCAGCAGCAGCAGTACAAGCTAAGCAGCAGCAGTCTTAGCAAGGGCAGCAGCAGCATTCGCGAGGTAGCTAGTAGCGAGGGATAGGTAATAGAGAAATAGATAGATAGCTCGCTAGATTTATAGATAGTATAATAGATAGGTAGATAGGTAATAGATAGATAGATAGGTAGTTGGATAGATAGATATATCTATGGATAGATAGGTAGTTACCTATCTAAGGTATAGATATATATGTACATATAGCTAGATAGGTATATATGTGCTATATATGTATATATGTAGGGATATGGGTATATAAGTATGTGTGTTGTGGATACCTATATATATATATATATGAATATAGATACTTAGATATGTATAATATATGATAGATATAGATATATTAGCCTAGATTATTAACTAGGAATATATCTAGGTGCTTAGATAGCTAACTAAATAGCTAGTTAGAGGGGGTATGAGAGCGGTATCTCAATACCTTGAGAATATCAAGGTATCTCAATACCTTGAGATATCCAAGGTATTGAGTTTCGAGCGGGGTTTTTGAGCAATAGCCTAGGAAAAGTATTGGAGTAATTTTTATATGCTTATGTGTATATATTTACGCGTGCTAGCATAGGTTTTAGCGGGTTTAGGCGGGGTGCGTGGCCTAGGGCGAGGTATCGGATACCGAGGGTATCCCGGTATCTCGAGGAGGTGAGTTTGAGAGTTTTCTAGCTTAATGAGCTTGGTTTGACCTAAAATTTCAGGGGCACCCTAGTTTGACCTAGCTTTGACCATAATTGTCCTCATTGACCTTAAAAGTCAACATTTGACCTAGAGTTGACTTTTTGGGCCCCTGGTTGACTTTTTGACCAAAATTTCACCGGTTTAATCCGTTCGACCTAGAATATCCCTAGAAGCCTATTTTTAATTATTTTATATCATTTTAAATCCTTAGAACCCTGTTTAATTCTGCTTTTCGTAATAGGTTCTTACGACACCGGTCCGGATCTCGATCCTCATCAGTTGCTCAGGACATCAGGCGAGTACCTATCTCTGATAGTTTTCATTTCATGATAGCGTTTATATCACCTGTTCTAGGACTGTGATACTTGATTCTGACACATTGTTACATGAGCTGGTACTAGTGGATCCCGTCATGAGATGCTATCCCCCTTACCGTGTTCAGCGGGTACTTTATCACGTGTATTTCATCATATGCTTCGGGTATTGATTCTCATGTGCTATCATGTGCTTCTTGTGCTCTCGCCTTCGTGTGCGCAAGCTATTATCATGTACGTAGCGTGTTATGGTTGGATCCAAGAGTATTAGTGTGGAAGGGGAGTAGGAGTTGGTTATGTGATCAAAGCCAAACAGTATTCATGTGTATGTCGGTTATACAACTCACGCATAACGGAGTTATCATAGTATTTTTCATGTGCAACCTAAGTCGATCACATAACAAACTTGTGCTCAAGGCACTTAGCTAGTATTCATATTTTCTCACATGCAGTTACTTCTCTACTTGTATTGTTCTCCAGTTTACTTTGCAGCTACTTATTCTGCTCCAGCATGTATTTATTTCCTGTACATCTTGTATACTTTTCTATTGCTCGTCATATACACCTTACCATGTATTTGGAGTTGCTTTCAGAGTTATGTACTTCGCTCCAGTCCTGACTGGCATATTTTTTCTAGAGGATCCTGAGGATTACTGCCCGATGTTCTACGGGCCGGGTGTTGACGAGGGTTGTAACCCCGAGATTGAGGAGGAGTGCGCCGAGGAGACGCCGTTAGCGCCCTAGTTAGCTAGGTGGGTTTTCTGGGTTATTCCTAGTTGATTATTTTGGATGATTGTACTTATTCTTTTGTTGCTGTAAGATGTTATAGATATTATGGCATTGGACTGTATATTTTGGATATTGTCTTGCTCTCTTTGGTTCTGTTTTTTTGTTCATATCATATCGTGCTTTTATTCTTCCCCTAGTTATTGTGATTGAGAGATTATATATATTACGTGGTTGCCCTCCTTTTTGGATAGGATTATTCATATATATATTGCGTGGTTGCCCTCCTTTTGGAGAGGTTATTGACAGATTTTGGTGAAATATAGATATGGTTGACCTAGAACGGACCTTTACAGCGTTCTACCGTCGATTCTGTGGCGTAGGCTGGACGTACCCATGACTCATGCCCGATTTTTGGGTGCGGATCGTGACACATTTTTTGGTGGCGGCCCATGCAGGTCTAGTTTTTAGGTTTACCTGCAATAGGATATAGGATATAGGCTAAGAGAGAGTGTGCTCAATCACAACTAGGACCCTTCCTGATTTCTTTTGCTATCTTTAATTTTTTTGAAATTATTTTCTTTTGTAATATTTATGTCCTTCTTTGATGATATCGTATCTTGCACCGTATTTACTTCTTTTGTTCTGTGTTCTTCTTAATTCCATTCCAATACTTGCTTTATTTGATTCTGGTGCTTCCCATAGCTTTGTGTCTGTATCTTTTGCTGTTAGACACCATCTTGTTGCTGAACCTTTAGCTAGACTCTGCAAGATCACGACCGGGGGTGGTATCATCCTAGTCAGTGATGTCTGTAGAGACCGAAGAGTTACTTTGGGAGGCCGGGAGTTGAGTGTGTGCCTACTCGTAATGCGACTTCCGAGCTACGATATTGTACTCGGGATGGATTGGTTGAGTATGCATTGTGCTAGAATAGATTGTCGTGGAGGCAGAGTGTTGTTTAGTCCACCGGGTGAGCCAGAGTTTCAGTTTGCCAGAGGAGCAGTGGAACAGAGCGAGGGAGTCTTCTGCGGAGCCCTGGTGGTAGAGCCGAGGTTGCTACATCCACTGATAGAGGAGTACATGGATGTATTTTCGGAGGAGTTGCCAGGGTTACCTCCGGACAGAGATGTGGAGTTCTCTATAGACTTGGTGCCAGGCGCGGAGTCGATATCCCAGCACGTCTATAGAGTCAGCAACAGTGAACTGATAGAGTTGAAGAAGCAGGTGGATGAGCTTCAGGACAAGGGATTTATCAGATCTAGTTCTTCCCCGTAGGGTGCTCCAGTACTTTTTGTGCCGAAGAAGGATGGGTCGATACGGATGTGTATCGACTACAGGGCTCTGAACAACCTCACAATCAAGAACAAGTATCTGCTGCCGCGTATTGATGATCTTTTTGACCAGTTGAGCGGAGCGAGGGTATTTTCCAGGATTGATCTGAGGACAGGTTACCACCAGGTGAAGGTCAGGAAGAAGGATATTCCGAAGACAGCTTTTCGGACCAGATATGGACAGTATGAGTTCATGGTGATGCCGTTTGGGTTGACTAATGCCCCGACAGTGTTCATGAATCTGATAAACAAGGCTTTTTATCAACATCTGGACAGGTTTGTAGTGGTGTTTATAGATGACATCTTGGTATATTCGAAGACCCCAGAGGAGAATGAGTAGCATATGAGGATAGTGTTGGAGACTCTCAGGAAGGAGAAGCTTTATTGAAAGCTCTCGAAGTGTGAGTTCTTCCTTGACAAGGTTGAATTCCTTGGTCATGTGGTGACTGGAGAGGGGATCTCGGTGGATCCGAGAAAGATCATGGCAGTTGAGGCATGGAGTGCTCCGAGTTCAGTAGCCGAGGTCAGGAGTTTCCTGGGACTGGCAGGTTACTACAGAAGATTTGTTCAGGATTTTTCCCTGATTACAGAGCCGTTGTCCAGGCTGACTCGGAAGGACGTAGAGTTTGCTTGGTCTGAGGAGTGCCAGATCGCCTCTGATGAGCTGAAGAGGAGGTTGACGACAGCTCCAGTTTTGACGTTACCATCAGGTTCTGGAGGATTCAGTATCTATAGTGATGCATCGGGGAAGGGACTGGGTTGTGTGTTGCAGCAGAATGGGAGGGTGATTGCCTATGCTTTCAGGCAATTATGTCCTCATGAGAAGAACTACCCTACCCACAATTTGGAGTTGGCAGCGGTCATCTTTGCTCTGAAGTTATGGAAACACTATTTATACGGAGAGCGTGTGGAGATCTTCACAGACCACAAGAGCTTGAAGTATGTATTTACCCAAAAAGAGCTGAACATGAGGCAGAGGAGATGGTTGGAGTTGATGAAAGACTTTGACATATTGTTATAGTACCATCCAGGGAAGGCGAACGTAGTTGCGGATGCGTTGAGCAGGTATCCGGTAGCTATGTGCCTGACTACAGATCGTTATCTTCTGGAAGATCTAGAGAGCTTTAGAGAGCATGGGCATTGAGGTGATAGTGCCTGGAGTTGAGATACAGATGTGGGGACTGCAAATTCAGTCAGAGTTGGTAGACCGAATCAGGGCTACACAGTTTGAGGATGAGTCCCTGAGGAGCATCAGGGCGTAGGTTCAGATTGGATTATCAGATGACTTCACCATTGCTGATGATGGTTCGTTGCGGCATGGTACTAGGTTGTGCATGCTGAGTGGGTCATTGCGCAAAAAGGTTCTTCAGAAGGCGCATCTATCCCAGTATTCTATGCATTTAGGTGCCAACAAGATGTATAGAGATCTAAGAGAGAATATATGGTGGTACGGGATGAAGCGAGAGGTAGTGCGCTTCGTATCACGATGCTTAGTGTGCCAGCAGGTGAAGGCGGAGAGGCAGAGGCCAGGAGGTTTGCTCCAGCCGTTACCCATTCCGGAGTGGAAATGGGAGCATGTGACCATGGATTTTGTTTCTGGACTTCCCCGTTCTCCAGGCGGAAAGGATGCGATTTGGGTCATCGTGGACAGGTTGACCAAATCGGCCCACTTTCTACCATTCAAAGTGGGTACGTCTACGGAGAGACTAGAAAAGATGTATGTGCGCCAGATAGTCAGACTGCATGGAGTTCCTGTGAGCATAGTATCATATCGGGACAGTCGCTTTACTTCATATTTCTGGAGGAGTCTACAGGCTAGCTTGGGCACTCAGTTCAAGTTTAGTAGTGCGTATCACCCACAGACAGATGGTCAGTCAGAGAGGACCATCCAGACACTTGAGGACATGCTTCACACTTGTGTTTTGGATTTCAGAGGCTCTTGGGAGGATCACTTGCACTTGGTAGAGTTTGCTTACAACAACAGCTATCAAGCCAGTATCGAGATGTCACCTTTCGAGGCATTGTATGGACGGAGGTGTCGCACTCCGTTATCATGGGATGATGTAGGCGAGAGAGCTTTGCTTGGCCCGGAGATGGTGATTGATGCAGCGGAGAAGGTCAAGCTCATTAGAGATAGACTTCGGGTGGCGCAGGACAGGCAGCGGCATTGGGCCGATAGCCACCGGAGACCTTTGGAGTTCGAGGTATAGCTTAGAATCTAGATTTTGTTCTTGTGTTTGCTTGTGATTGCTTATTTTAGACTAAGTACAGAGACCTTGTTTGTGCTAGGTTGGAGATCTGGTGTTCCTGAGGATTTCTCCGACGCGGGGCAGTATTCGCTTTGGTGGAGGCGGGAAGCTTAGCCCACGTTTCGTCGGACCCTTTCGTATTCTTGAGAGGGTTGGCACCGTGGCGTATAGGCTCGAGTTGTCGCCTACGCTGGAGGAAGTTCATGATGTGTTCCACGTGTCACAGTTGAGATGGTACGTGGCGAATCCCAGTCACGTATTGGATCACTCAGAGATCGTGGTGGGCCCTACTCTTAGATATCCAGAGAAGCCGATGGAGATTCTGGATCGGCGGGAGAAGGTGTTGAGAAACCAGATTATTCCCTTGGTTCCTGTCGCGTGGAGACATTACTCTCCAGGTGAGTCGACCTGGGAGAGGGAGGATAAAATGCGCGAACGATACCCCTATCTTTTCGAGCCCTGAGGTATGGTTCTTTCCTTGCATTCCTGTCCTAGTTTCGTCTTTTAATTTCGAGGACAAAATTATTTTAAGAAGGGTAGGCTTGTCACTACCCAATTCTAGAAAATAAGGTTTTTTTTTTGTAAATTGTGTATTGTATTTAATTAATTATATTTATATTTAATTAGTGGTTGTATTATTTTTATTTGATTGTTTTAGGGTTTTGGCTAGCCTGAACCCGTGTCAGACCCTAGTGGACCCATGTCTGACCCGACCAACACCCTTATGAGGATTATTTTGGGGCATATAATTATTTATTATATTTTTAGTGGGTTAGTTGGAGAGATTTGGAGTTAGTTTGAGTGCTTTTGGAACCCGAAACCCAAACCCAAGTGAGAGGGGGGCATTTTGGGCATTTGGAGACTTGTGGAACCCTTATTTAGGTGTGTGGCCGGTTCCCACAGCCCCTACCCGTGTTATCACAACAGTCCCCTCCCCCTTGTCCCATTCCTTCCTTCTTCTTCACTTCTTCTTCTTCTTCTCCACTTCTTCTTTCTTCTTCCTTCCTTCTTCCAAAGTAAGTGTTCTTATTTTTCTTCCTTCCTTCTTCCATTCCTTCTTTTTTATGTGAACCCTAACCTTATGATTTTTCCTAACCTATGTGTGTAGAGCCTAGACTTGGTATGGAGGCTAGATTTGGTGGCTTGGAGCTTGAGGGAGGTGATTTCAAGTAGATTGGAGACTTTGGCCTTGGGATTCCAACTCCCAAGAGGTAAACCCTAACTTTTCTCTTGCTAATTACTTTTATGTAGTATAATTAGTAGTTTAGAACCTTTCTAGCCCTAAGCCTACCCGTGGGGGAAAGTTGGAACTAGTTTGGTTGAGTTTGGATGCTTTGACACTAGGTTTTGTGTCAATTTCGGGTGAAATCCAAAATTGGTCCAATTTTGGGTGATGCCCTAGGTTAGAAGGACCTAGGTAGACGTTGTCGGGTGTCTTGAGGGTGGGTGTGTGTCTTCGTTCGGACACGGGAAGTCGTGTCACGGAGAAACGGGCGTTTCGGACGAATTTGGGGTTTTCGTCGTCGCCGATTCTAAGTGCGCACGCGTTTTTGCCACGGACCTAGAATCGATGCGGTAGCATTTTTTCTAGGATCTAGGCATCGTTTAGAACACGTGAGTAAATTTTGGGTCGATTTCGAGTTGGTTTGATATACGTTTCAGGAGGTTTTCCGAACCGCACACCGCGTGTTCGTCGAAATGACCGAACGGCCATTTCGACTTGGTTTCCTAGTTTCGGCCTTGTGCGCACGTTGGGTTAGTATCGGGGAGTGTGTGCTAGAGTTCTCGGGTTATATTTTATATATTTATAGGTGTTTGTGCGTGTCGGGGTCGTTGGACGTGAGTGGGGCGTGTTGTTTGTGTGTTGTGTGTTGTGTGCGTTGTGCTGTGTTGTGTATTTGTGTCTATATATATATATATATATATATATATATATATATATATATATATATATGTGTGTGTGTGTGTGTGTGTGTGTGTGTGTGTGTGTCTATATATATATATATATTTATGTATATGTGTTTGAATATCTATATGTGTGTGTATTTATATATATATGCTTGTATATATATACTATTGTGGGTGTGTGTATATATATATATATATATATATATATATATATATATATATTTATGTATATGTAAGAGTGTGTGTGTATATTTATATATATATATATATATATATATATATATCTGTGTGTGTGTGCATATATATAAATATGTGTTTATATACATATATAGCTAGGTGCGTATATATTTATAAGTGTATGTGTATGTGTATATATATGTTAGTGTGTGTGTGTGTTAGATTATATATATAAGTGTGTATATATATATATATATATATATATATATATATATATATATATGTGTGTGTGTGTGTGTGTGTGTGTGTGTGTGTGTGTGTCTGTATGTGATTGTGTGTGTGTGTGGTCGTGAGTGTGTGAGAGTGCAGAGGGGGGGAAGCCAGCACTGTGCAGCAGTTGCTGTGCTGTGTACAGCAGCTGCACAGCAGCAACAGCAGTATTATGTAGCAGCAGCAGCAGTACAATCCAAGCAGCAGCAGCAGCAGTATTATGTAGCAGCAGCAGCAGTACAAGCTAAGCAGCAGCATCAGCAGTCTCAGTAAGCAGCAGCAGCAGTCTTAGCAAGGGCAGCAGCAGCATTCGCGAGGTAGCTAGTAGCGAGGGATAGGTAATAGAGAAATAGATAGATAGCTCGCTAGATTTATAGATAGTATAATAGATAGGTAGATAGATAGATAGGTAATAGATAGATAGATAGGTAGTTGGATAGATAGATATATCTATGGATAGATAGGTAGTTACCTATCTAAGGTATAGATATATATGTACATATAGCTAGATAGGTATATATGTGCTATATATGTATATATGTAGGGATATGGGTATATAAGTATGTGTGTTGTGGATACATATATATATATATATATATATATATATATATATATATATATATATATATATATATGAATATAGATACTTAGATATGTATAATATATGATAGATATAGATATATTAGCCTAGATTATTAACTAGGAATATATCTAGGTGCTTAGATAGCTAACTAAATAGCTAGTTAGAGGGGTATGAGAGCGGTATCTCAATACATTGAGAATATCAAGGTATCTCAATACCTTGAGATATCCAAGGTATTGAGTTTCGAGCAGGATTTTTGAGCAATAGCCTAGGAATAGTATTGGAGTGATTTTTATATGCTTATGTGTATATATTTACGCGTGCTAGCATAGGTTTTAGCGGGTTTAGGCGGGGTGCCTGGCCTGGGGCGAGGTATCGGATACCGAGGGTATCCCGGTATCTCGAGGAGGTGAGTTTGAGAGTTTTCTAGCTTAATGAGCTCGGTTTGACCTAGAATTTCAGGGCCACCCTAGTTTGACCTAGATTTGACCATAATTGTCCCCGTTGACCATAAAAGTCAATATTTGACCTAGTTTTGACCTAGAGTTGACTTTTTGACCCCGAGTTAACTTTTTGACCCAAATTTTACCGGTTTGACCCGTTCGACCTAGAATATCCCTAGAAGCCTATTTTTAATTATTTTATATTAGTTTAAGTCCTTAGAACCCTGTTTAATTCTGCCTTTCGTAATAGGTTCTTGCGATACCGGTCCGGATCTCGATCCTCATCAGTTGCTCAGGACATCAGGCGAGTACCTACCTCTGATAGTTTCTATTTCATGATAGCATTTATATCACCTGTTCTAGGACTGTGATACTTGATTCTAACACATTATTACATGAGCTGGTACTAGTGGATCCCGTCATGAGATGCTATCCCCCTTACCGTGTTCAGCGGGTACTCTATCACGTGTATTTCATCATGTGCTTCGGGTATTGATTCTCATGTGCTATCATATGCTTCTTGTGCTCTCGCCTTCGTGTGTGTGAGCTATTATCATGTACGTAGCATATTGTGGTTGGATCCAAGAGTATTAGTGGGGGAGGGGAGTAGGAGTTGGTTATGTGATCAAAGCCAAACAGTATTCATGTGTATGTCGGTTATGCAACTCACGCATAATGGAGTTATCGTAGTATTTTTCATGTGCAACCTAAGCCGATCACATAACGAACTTGTGCTCAAGGCACTTAGCTAGTATTCATGTTTTCTCACATGCAGTTACTTCTCTACTTGTATTGTTCTCCAGTTTACTTTGCAGCTACTTATTCTGCTCCAGCATGTATTTATTTCCTGTGCATCTTGTATACTTTTCTATTGCTCGTCATATACACCTTACCATGTATTTGGAGTTGCTTTCAGAGTTATGTACTTCGCTCCAGTCCTGACTGGGCATATTTTTTCCAGAGGATCCTGAGGATTACTGCCCGACGTTCTACGGGCCGGGTGTTGACGAGGGTTGTGACCCCGAGATCGAGGAGGAGTGCGCCGAGGAGATGCCATTAGCGCCCTAGTTAGCTAGGTGGGTTTCCTGGGTTGTTTCCAGTTGATTATTTTGGATGATTGTACTTATTATTTTGTTGCTGTGAGATGTTGTAGATATTATGGCATTGGACTGTATATTTTCGATATTGTCTTGCTCTCTTTGGTTCTGTTTCTTTGTTCATATCATATCGTGCTTTTATTCTTCCCCTAGTTATTGTGATTGAGAGATTATATATATTGCGTGGTTGTCCTCCTTTTTGGAGAGGATTATTCATATATATATTGCGTGGTTGCCCTCCTTTTGGAGAGGTTATTGACAGATTTTTGTGAGTTATATAGATATGGTTGACCTAGAACGGACCTTTACAGCGTTCTACCGCCAATTCTGCGGCGTAGGCTGGACGTACCCACGACTCATGCCCGATTTTCGGGTGCGGGTTGTGACAAGATATATGACAAAATTATCCAAAATTGTATTTCTCCTTTCTCTGATGGACCGTCTTAATAGCACTGATTCTTGAGGTTGTTTAGTTTGTTCCTCACGAATAATTATCTCATCTTGAATGGGGGTACTTCTATGTTGTCTTGTTGAGGTAGCTCAACATTGACTTGAAGAGATAATTTGATATTGTCTTGTTGAGGTTCCAGATTCACTTCTTGATCAATGACATGGATAGAAACTTGCACATCGTCACAAGTGATAATAGAAATCGAAACTGATTCTCCTTAATGACGATGTCCCTGACTTTATTTCTTCCTCCAAACTCGACATCCTAAAAAATATTACAGTTTTCGTTAAAAAAAATCTTTATGTGGGATCATAAAATTTATATTTTTTGATCTTTCACCATAGCCGATAAATTAGCAGTTTCAGTCTTATCTTGCTTCAATCTTCTTCTTATTGTACACAATACGAAATGAGCTCATTTAGAGTGCGTTTCTCCTTTTGGAAGTTGTAACTGATCTTAAACTAGTTGTACTATGTAGGAAGTGAGAGCTTTACCAGATGTACGAGCAAGTCATCAGACATGTCAAGCTTAAGTGCCTTAAATTTTGAAGCAATATGAGATATCTTCATGATATTACCTGTGCCCTTATACTTTATGGTAATCAAGTGCAACAAAAGTGTGCTTGTTTCCTCCTTATCATTCTTTGTAAATCGTTTCTCGATTTCAACAAGGAATTGTTTGACACTGTTAACCTCATCATATACGACACCCTTGAATGCCTCTAGAATGATGTACTTTATGATAATTAAATTCATGCGGTTTGAGCGTTACCACTTCTCAAAGTTTGCTCTCTCAGCAGAAGAACTATCCTTTTTAGGAGTAATGAGGTGCTCAATCATAAGTGCAAGATCTAGATCCATGCAGCCGAGAACAATATAAATGTTCTCTTTCTAGTCCCTAAATTTTATCTCATTAAGCATGAAAATTTATTTTAGATTAGCAGATGTTGTAGCAACATTAGCTGTAGAGAGAATAAAATAATCAAACAAACATGCTCTAATTAATGACCAAAGAATAATAGTCAAACAAATTCAAATAATGGTGAACCACATCACAAGATATCCAGTACATCGCTAATATTAAGTCTTTGGATAATAATATTAACTGTAAGTGGTACTTTTGGTACAATAATCAAACGTTAACTAACTCATGTCAAATAATAATCCTATTTTTGGATCGAATTATTATTCACATGTAAACGTTACAATTGGCATACATTTATCACCACAGTTATGTGTGCTTGCAATTCGACTAAGTATTAACCTTCATTTGGGCCGGATAATACTCGCATGAATGTACGAACACAAACATCCGACATCCCTCATAGACTATCTACGCAAGAGAGGCCACTTTAGCGACATCTTGTTTCAATGGGTCTAGTTAGAATGTTAGACAACTATTGCTAGTCATAAAGAAGCACCAAATAATTTGAATGTTGACTAATTTTTTTAATATGACTGAATCATGACTAAATCTTTATGTACATACATATTTACCTGATTATAACTCAAATAAAATAATCACATAGTTTGGATCTCAAAACCAAATCATGATAAAGTATATTCAATTTAGAACATACAATTTGTTTATAGAAGTCTTATGATTATTTTATTTAGAACATACATAATATTCAACTTATTAATTCATGCATAAACAAACTTGTATATACCAAACCAATTAATGAATTCACGAATCAAAATCCAAAGTTGATAACATTTATAAATAAAAATAAACTAAATCCACACATAGTTCACCTACTTCCCAACAACAATAAAATGGGTACTTCTAAAAAAAAATTTGGTCTAAATAAAGCAAAGCTCAAGTAAAAATGTACCTACGTATTCATTTTATAGACCTTTCAATTTTATTTCTATAAGATTTGGTAATAAACAATGTATTCTAATCCATAGCTAGGTATACATGGCAAAAAGAGAATAAGAGACGTAATGGATATCTGGTGACCGAAAATCCGGTCAACATTAGAGAACCAACATTCACAATCCTTTAAAATAATTCAATCATGTTATATTTAGACTAATTCTATAGGCACTTACAAAATTACTTAGATTAGCATAAATTTTAGTTTTAGTTATTTATAAATTTGTCATCGAAAAATTACTTGAGACTAGCTAATTTTTTTATTCAGGACTGTCAAAAAATTTGACAGTCCTAAATTTTTAGGACTGTTTTTTGACAGTCCTCAAGGACGATAGATTGGGGTCCGTCTTCTTCCTCCTCCTTCTCCTCCTCCTCCTCCTCCTCCGATGGTTGGAGTTAGGATTAGGGTTAGGATTTAGGGTAGTAGGAGAAAATGTGGTTGGACTGTCATGAGTAAATTTGTGACTGTCTTGAGTAAAAATTATAAAAATCTAAGTTGTCTTGAAGTAATAGACTACAATTGTTGGAGTGCCTATAGAAACGGAAATTTTCATCCTAATAGATGAATTTTCATCCAATTGCGACTGAAGGAAAAAATTTAAAAAAATTGCAAAGGAAGGGAAGACTCGCCAATTGAGTTGGCGGAAGAGAAAATAAATGGGGACCGCCAACTCATTTGGCGGTTGAAAAGGGAGACCGCCAACTGCGTTGGTTTTGTTTTGTTGGTTTTGTATTTTTTTTGTGTGTGAATAGATAATAACGAATTCTCTATTAGTAATATCACAAAAAAAAATAACATAAACAATAAAAAATAAAAAATATTTATTTAAATATATAATCTCTACTATTGTATATACAGCTTAGAAATGGCTATAAACGAGTCGTCTAAATCGTATATATATATCATCAATTCTTAATATAATTTTTTTTTAAAAATTAACTACGATTTTCTTTGTAGTTGCGAACAAAATTTTAAAATCATCACTTGGCCGTGATATAAATATTTATATCAAATAATAATATAAAATTTAAATAATTTTAGTAGTTAGTTTAAATATAATTAAATTTTGAATATATTTTAGGATTAAGAAAACCGTAGTTAATTTTTAATTTAAATATTTAAATATATTTTTGAATATATTTTAATTTTAATTTAAATATTTATAGTGGTTTTAAATTTTTTTTTACGATTTTCTATGTATATATTTTTTATTTTAATTTAAATATTTATAGTGGTTTATATTTTTTTTTCAACTGCATACGAAAAAAATCATAAAAAAATTATATTAAGAATTGATGATATATATATGATTTGAACGATTCATTTTGATTCGTTTCTAAACTATATTTACCATAGTAGAGATTATAATTTTAAATATTATATCATCAATGAGCTGTCTAAATTTATTTTCAAAAGTAAATAACTTAAATCAGCTAGAAACAATCATTATGACTTTAATGAGAAACTCTTTCCAAAACCCTTCGGTTTTGAATCCAACAACAGCGTAACATCAAAAAATAGAAAAGAAAAAGTAAATCCATGTGTTCACAACTTTATATAATTATTGACAACTTTCTTTTGAATGCGTGTTCGGAAGCCTTTTTCTTTGTTTTATTCGGAAGCCTCTCTCTCTTTCTCGTTGAATTTTTTTTTTCTTTATCTATAATGTCCTTATTGAAGAAGCCGGACAATTTGAAATAGGAAATAAAGCAGTGCAAGATGTTGCCAAAAAAAATAGTGATTCCAAGTAATCTTAATGAACAAGTAGAAATTTAAATCACAACCCATAAATTAATTGTGTGGATTTATAAGAAACAATGGATAACAAATTTAGTTTAATACTAATCTAATAGTCATTATCTGCTCAAAGATACCATGTGATGTTGGCTGTGTATTCACTTGTGAGCAAAAGCTCAACTTTCTCCCTTTTACTTTAGTTCCACATCGGTTGGACCTCTTTTCCCTTGTTTGTATATATTAGTTCTTCTTCATTGCTCTCTTAAGATGTTGTGTGGGGAACCCCTTGGGCCACACGCGCACGCCGCCTTCTGGGCCGGTACGACGCGACGCGCGTAAGGGTGCGGGTATGTGTTCACATCTGCGGACGCCAAATGCCGATCCAATTTACTCTTCGGGTTCGGACTGGGATCCAAAATATCTTTTTGCTCCTCCTTGTTTTGAACCGGTTTTAAACTCTTTGGAGATTTGAACGTTGGACATTTATTGCTCCATATGTCCAAGTTCATTTGGCACATGTAACAGCTCATATGACAACATTTTTTTCCACGTTTTTCTTATGTTATTGCTCTTTAATGGTCGGTTATGAGCCATTTAATTTCTTATCCGTTGGTTGTGTCTAGGGACTGCCTTTATATTGCGATCTCCTCCTATTTTATTTTTTACAAATTTGTTCCTCTACATGAAATCTCTTTCTCAGCTTCTTCTCTCCAACAACATTCTCTCCTCTAAATGCTTACTCTGGGCAGAGCTAAGTTCGGTCTCTCTCACCGAGTTGTGTGCGACGAAGAGAAGCCGGTAGTCAAGGGTTTTTACTACTAGGAGCTTCTGAGAAACGTCTGCACATAGACATCGGATTAACTCTTAGAGCAGTGCTTCGTGCACGACTTCCCCGGAGGCTGATAACATTAACTATTTTATTTTTTATTGTTTACAGATTTCTAAACGAGAAAATGTATTTTTATCTATCAATCTTAGAGTTAAACTGATTTCATGTTAGGTAAAATAATAGTACGCGCAATAATACAAATGTAAGCTACATTGCGTTACTGCAAGAAATATAAATTTTTCTTGTGATCAACTTCATTATTTAGAATTTGCTTAATCTTTTGAAAATAAATTCAATCATTTGCTAAATATCTACTGTAGAAATAGAAATCTGCTTGTTTGCTACTAAGTTGTTCATAGTTGTATAAGTCACTATAGCAATTTTGTTTCTAGCAAAAAATTAAATAAGTTTAGTAGTTTTTCATTTCAATAAGGTTCTGTAACAACTTTTATCAAATTTTAATTTTAATCGAACAATTTCTTACATATCAAATTGTTTATATACCTTACCTTGTGAAAATAGTGTTTGGGCATATTTCTACTACAACTTAGAATAATAGAAACAATTTTCTAGAAGTAAAAAAATAGTTAAAGTGAAACTGCAGATCCCTTTGAGTCTGAATTCTAAAAGTAGAGATAAATTTGGAAATAAGCCAAAATGGTCCTTCTGTCAACCGGGCGTAAATAGCCCTAAGCGACACGATACTTAAGTGTCTTTGGACCACCGCTAGCTGAAAATCGGCCCCTATAGCTAACCCAAGTTAATCAACACTTGATAGACTAAAGATTTCATAAGGTTGATTAGAAAAATCACTCAAACTATTCTTCTAGAACACTAGACTTTGTTATTGAGTAAAACACATATTTTGCGGTTTCAGACTATTTACATTAGCAACCATGACTGGCAAGGATGAGACATTTACTGCTAAACCTGCTAAGTTCAACGGGACCTACTTTAAGAGATGGCAGACTCAAATAAAGTTTTGGCTCACAACTTTAGGGCTGATCTCAGCCATTGATGGTTCCACATCCATCACAAATGATTTTGATGACACCGAGTCTAACGTAGGAGTGTCCAAATCCACCAGCTCCTAAAAATCCAAAACTTCTAAGGAAATAGACTACACTGCTTCCATAGAATTCTAAGCGCTTTGTCTGAATCATTATATGACATATTCTTTGAATATAAAAGTACTAAAGAACTTTGGAAAGCTTTAGAAGATGAATATAGCTGTGATGATGCTGGAATTGAAAGATTCAATTCCTCCTCATTCAACAGATACTTTATGGTAGATAATAAACCTATGAATGACCAAATACATGAATTTTAAGAATATCTTAGGCATATTCAAGCCAAAGGTACTTTCTTTTCTACTTAGTATAAAATAACATGTTTGGTAGACAAGCTCCCTCCTTCTTGGTCTGATGTTAAGAAAGACTTTATTCATACTCAAGGTGACCTTACCTTTGCTCAAGTCCTAAAGAAAATTAGAACAGAAGAATAAATTAGGCTAAGGTCTAACCATAAATCTGAGTCTAAAGCTAAGGTAAACCTAGTAGAATCCTAAGACAAACCAAAGCCTCCTCATAATCACAAACCCAAAAGGAACCTCTTCAAGAAGAAGCAGAACCTTCAGCCTCACCACCAAAACCATCATCACGATAAACCTCGAAACTTCGGTCAGACTCAGGATCAGAAGAGATTTTGTTTTGTGTGTTGTAAAATAAACCATATGTGTAAACCCCCAGATTTTTTAGGATTTTTAAAAATAAATTTTCAAAAATTTTCTGATATTTTTAACTAATTAAAATCGAGGTATTTTAGAATTAAATAATTTTAAATGTTTTTATTAAATATTAAAATATTATGAAAATAATATTTTTGGGTGTAAAATAAAATATTAGACATAGATAATTTTTCTGGAATTTATTGGACCCCGGAACTATTTTTAAAGACCTAAAAATTAATATTTTAAATAAAAACAAAATAAACCCGGTTTAATTCTGAACCGAACCAACCCAGACCGGCCCAAAATCCTGAATCGGGCCTAAACCCTAGCGGGTCGGGTCGGACCCATACCCGACCCAAAATTGCTAACCGAACCCGTTACCAAAATAATTGCTATAGTAATTTCCTCCCCTATCCGCGGCCATTCCCTTCCCCTCTCCGTGGTTGTAACCGCCGGCCGCCGCGATCCCCGTGGCCGTGCACTTCCCAAATGCCCTGTGCCATTCGCCTTCTTGCGCCGCTCCACCTTCTGCAATCGCCGTCCTTTCTTCTCCCCGGCCACCCTATAAAATCCCCTCCCGCAACCCTTCTCCTCCACCGCCATCAC
Source organism: Iris macrosiphon (assembly GCA_036927795.1). Classification (NCBI taxonomy): domain Eukaryota; kingdom Viridiplantae; phylum Streptophyta; class Magnoliopsida; order Asparagales; family Iridaceae; genus Iris; species Iris macrosiphon. Next base: position 100,802,796 of record JAYESA010000004.1, read on the forward strand.
CCACCTCTGCCGCCACGTTCTCCCTCCGCCGCGGCCTCCGACGAGCTCCTCCGGCCGCCGAAGATCATCCGCCCCGAGCTCCACCACCACTACTCACCACTGCGTCTCCCCTCCTCAGCCGACCCCGACTCCGCTGCCACCCGCTGTCCCTGTCAACCACCACTTCATCCTCGACCTGCCTCTCGGAGACCTCGATCCGCCTCTATCAGAGCCACCTCGAACCTTAACCCTGCCACCACCAGCTCCGGTGATACTCCGTATGTCACGCCCCAGTCCCAAAATATCGAGGGACTAGACACGGGGCAATGGCCACCAGCATACACTGATGGGCAAACCAAATTTAATGGACCCAACAGGATGTACTTAAGCTGTAAAACAATAATAAGGTCTAATATACTAATCCCATCCATAGAAATGAATACAACAATATCAGAGTATAAAGGAATATCAAATCTCAATAAAACATAACTCGGGGAACAACCCGATAATAAGTTTGATACAATAGTCAAGATACAAGAATAAAGATAACAACAACAAATACTGAGTATAGATAAAGCATATACTCCGGAGAAATCCTCGGCGATCACCTCGTTCTCAAGTTCTGGTACTGCTCCAATGACTGCTTCTGTTCCTGCTTCTGCTCCTGCTAATGCTCCTATCCCGTATTCCTCGAGATAGATCTCGTCTGCTATTCCTGGGGACATAATCCGGATCCAGGTCCTCAGGGGACATAGCAAGGTACAAGAATAACTCAAGCCATAATAAATGCAGTGCAATAGTAAATTAAACAATAGGGTAAACTATGTAATCATCTATGTGAAATGCAAGTGAGAGCATCACTAGACTTAGACTGAGGCTACTACAAGCTCTGTGTCGAAGAGGCTGTAGCAGATATACTATGTAAATTACTATGTAATTTACTATGTAGTGGGCTTATGGCTCCATAATAAATTTATATATAAAATCAGCCTGTAGCCTGTGTGTCTCTCCCCACCCAATGTAATCACACGTCTCATGTCCACGATGTCTCATGTCAATATCACGCAAGATCATATCTAATGCAGTAAGTCATAATGATAGCTAAACACATGCTATATCTATGTCACGAATCATGTAACCTATACAGAATCACCATAAATATCTCAGGAAGATTCTGTCTGATGAATAGTGTCAGGTGTCCTGGGTTATGGCGTACTTGATGATGCAAGCACGAGAAAGTATAGGGTCTCGATATTTATGTCTAGGTGACATTACACAACTATGTGTACAGTTTTGCCACCCGAATATTATTCTGACGCTAAGTATTGTCACACGGTCCTAGGTTGATCAGAGATAATACAGTAATAAATTAAGAGAATAGTATACACAAATGCTGCAAGTATGACAAGGTACACTTGCCTGGGGTTTTGACTCCAACTGCTGCTCTGGTATCAGCGGGATTTGCAGGTACTCCTCCGAATGCTGAAATAAACGTTACCATCAGGTTCAGAAGATATCAAATAGCTAGAATTTCCTGTCCAAAAGTCCAATTTGGACACAGGGACAAAAGTGACAGTTTTTGGTCAAAACGGGGTCCACATGTAGCCCGCTTCGCACCGAAAAATATGCCAGAGACAATATTCTCCAAATTTATCAAACTTACTATCAACAAGTCCAGAACGACGATACGAACACAAAGAAACATCCATAATTGGATTCCGATGAGCCGATCACAAAATCACCCGTCAAGTGGAGCCGTGGGGCCCACTATACGCGATTTTGTTAACGTTCTCAGAATCGAACCAAACTTGGGTCACAGGACCAGCGTATTGCTACGAGTCCGATGGCGCAGGTTTTATTTTATTACAACGTGCGTTCATGAAGTTACAACGAGTTCTAGAACAGGGCCGATACGGGGTATTGTCGACGGATACGCGTTGATTCCGGTGTGCATGCACATCGAAATCAACTTTTGTAAAATTTCATACGTCCGTATTAACGACGCGCACCTTTCGATGAAGTTCGTACACGATCAAGTTGTCCCGTTTAGCGGGGCGCACCCAATTTTGGGGAAAAATAGGGTAATTATTTTCCTAATTTTGGGTCGCAGTTTGCGACCGCCACAAGACGCGATACCCCGAACAAGTTGCGCGGGTATCGAGAGGGTCATGCATTCTACGCGTCGCAGCAGATGGAACAGAAAATGGGGCAGCGAGGAGAGAAAAATAGTCACCTGAACATGGCTCCGAATACGCGTTTCCGCGAGGTGGCACGACGCGGCAAGGTGGCGGCTAGGGCACGGCGGGCCACTGCTGCTGCTGGTCTTCGTCGTGGAGGCTCGACGGCGCTGGAGTCATCGACGGGAACTCTGCGGAGGCGGCGCTGGTGGCGGCAGGGCTGCTACGGGTCGACGGAGGAAAAAGGTGGCCGAAGACGCTGGAGTCGACGAGGTTCGTCGAGGTGGAGCGGCCGAGGAGAGTAGGGTCGAGGGTCGAAGCGGGGAGCGATGGTGGCCGGGTGCAGCGGGTCGGGGAGTCTCGGGGAGGCCGGTGGCTAGGGTTCGACGAGGCAGCGGGTTTAAATAGGCCGGGGAGGGAGGAGAAGGGGCCGGCCGTTCTGGCGGAGGGGAGACGGGCGGCCGGTCGGTGGGAAGACGAGTCGGCGGGATGTGAGCGGACGCGGTGGATGCGAGCGAAGGGCGGCGGCGGAGGGGAATCGGCAGGGTCGGGGACGGTTAGGAATTTGAGTTTAGCGGGTTATCGGGTCTTAGCGGGTTCAGGTTTAGGATCCGGATCCGACCCGATCCGATAGGGTATGGGTCGGGTTCGGGTTAACGGATTTCGGGTTTGGGTTCAGACACGACTCGACCCGCTAGGGTTTAGGCCCGGTTCAGGATTTTGGGCCGGTCTGGGTTGGTTTGGTTAGAATTAAACCAGGTTTATTAAAAAATATTAATTTTTAGGTCTTTAAAAATGGTTTTGGGGTCCAATAAATTCCAGAAAAATTATCCTATGTCAAATATTTTATTTTACACCAAAAAATATTATTTTATAATATTTTAATATTTAATAAAAATATTTAAAATTATTTAAAATCAGAATACCTTGATTTTAATTAGTAAAAAATCACAGAAAAATTACAAAAAAATCCAAAAATTTATTTTTAAATTCTGAAAATATCTGGGGGTTTACAATCTACCCCCCTTAAGAGGATTACGTCCTCGCAATCAAAGAATAACCGGTCAGCAGAGATAACACGGTTTGTAAAACAGGTTCGAAGTACGACACCATAAAAAAATCATGATCAAGGAGAATCAAAGGATGAGGGTTAAGCAAACACATAGGGAATGAAAACATTATTTCCCTAAGTAATGAAAGTTTTGCAAATTCAAGAGTGAAGAAAATCTAGTTAAAGCAAGAGAACTATAGCTTTTAGAAAAACTAGGTTATCAATTATTAACAAGTTTAAAATTACTAGGTTTAAGGCTAAGGTCACGAACTAACATGCACGAGCTAAAGCAATGCATCTATGAATAACTTACTCGCATTTGCTACTTCACGAGTTCGTGCGTCTTCCAAGGTCATCGCAAAAGTTTGTCCGTGTTCTCGTGGCAGATTCCTCTGCTGTTGCTGGGCCTGCTAGAAGAGTGCTGCTTGTGGTGCCAAGGGTGGCCTCGGTTGATACCCTCCTGGGGTTGGTGGTCTGTCTCCTCCAACTCCCGTCTGTGGTTCTCCCAATGCTGGATAAACTAGCCTTGCTGCTGGTAAATCTTGTCTGTTTAACATTTGTGCTCCCTCTCGATGCTCAGGACAATCCTTGGCTAAGTGTTGGTTGGATCCGCAAATCAAGTATAATCCTAAATTACGTCTGCATTCCCTCTCAATATGGCCTACATTGCCACAGTATTGACATGTAGGTAGTATCTGCGGAGATGCTCTGGGTGGCAGGTGTAGGTGAGATCTCTTTGCAGCTTCTTCCTGTGGTGCTCTGGCTGGTGCTGATATGAAAGGCCACTTCAGGCTGGACTCTCTCATGGTGACGCGCTCCATGGGTCGAGCTGCAGCAAGAAGGTCCGAGTAAGAAGTAGGTGCAACGAAAATGATTAGTCTCTGTAGCTCAAAGTTTAGTCCGTCGAAGAACTTCTCAGCCTTCTTTTCTTCTGTCTGGATCAAGGTAGGGCGAAGCGACTCAGACGAATGAACTCTGCATTGTACTCTTTCACTGTCATATTATCTTGAGTGAGGTGATTGAACTTGTCCCGAAGTTCTGATCGAGCAATAGCTGGAATGTACATCTTCTGAAAGAGTCTGGAAAACTCTTCCCAAGTGACTCGGTCTGGTCCGAGCCGTGCCTCCTCAGATAGCCACCAGTGATGTACATTATCCGTCAACTGCATCCAGACGGCAGTCATCCAACGTTCCCTTGGAAGCTCAGCTGCTTCTAATTGATGTTGAGTGTTGGTGAGCCACTCATGAACTTCAGTGGGCTCCTCCTTGCCTGAAAATGAGAGGGGCTTCATTTGGCAAAAATCGGTGATAGAGCCCGTCATTGGCCGTCGTGCTGGTAGATTCGCCTGCTCCAGTGCGATTGCTAGGCTGTGAAGCAGAGCCTCGTGTTGAATCTGCTGTTGAGCTTGCATCATTGCGTAGATCATTTGAAATATCTATTGTCCGTCCATAGCCTGCCCTTGTGGAAATACGGGCCTTGGTGGAGTAAATTACGACGGAGGTGGGATGTCATCTTGCTGAATTCTCGAGGCATGCTGATTTGCTTGACTGCGTTGTTGAGCTGATTGACCTTCACCTACTGGTGTCGCTTCTTCTTCTTGAGTAACCACAACTCCTCATGGTGATCCTGCAGGAATCTCGTCACTTGCTGGTGGATCCATTACTCTGTATCCAAAATAAACGATAAGAGGCGCACAGAGGAATCAAGGCAGGATGCAAGTCAAGAAATTGATTCGAATCCGATATAGTGATCAAGAACGATTCAAGCAAGTGGATGAGATCCTTATCCTATTCTTTATTACAGGCTTGCTCGATTCCTAAGTTGAAACCGAACAATTTAGTCGTTGACCTGCATGGGCCGCCACAAAAACTATGTCACGCCCTAGTCCCAAAATATCGAGGGACTAGACATGTGACAATGGCTAGCAGCACACACCGATGGGCAAACCCAATTTAATGGACCCATCAGGATGTACTTAAGTTGTAAAATAATAATAAGGTCTAATATACTAATCTCATCCACAGAAATGAATATAATAATATCAGAGTATAAAGCAATATCAAATCTCAATAAAATATAACTCGGGGAACAACCCGATAATAAGTTTGATACAATAGTCAAGATACAAGAATAAAGATAACAACAGCAAATACTGAGTATGGATAAAGCATATACTCAGGAGAAATCCTCGGCGATTACCTCATTCTCGAGTTCTGGTACTGCTCCAATGACAGCTCCTGTTCCTGCTTCTTCTCCTGCTAATGCTCCTGTCCCGTATACCTCGGGATAGATCTCGTCTGCTATTCCTGGGGACATAATCCGGATCCAGGACCTCAGGAGACATAGCAAGGTACAAGAATAACTCAAGCCATAATAAATGTAGTACAATAGTAAATGAAATAATAGGGTAAACTATGTAACTATCTATGTGAAATGCAAGTGAGAGCATCACTAGACTTAGGCTGAGACTACTACAAGATCTGTGTCGGAGAGGCTGTAGCAGATTTACTATGTAATTTACTATGTAGTGGGCCTATGGCACCATAATAAATTTATATATAAAATTAGCCTGTAGCCTATGTGTCTCTCCCCACCCAATGTAATCACACGTCTCATGTCCATGATGTCTCATGTCCATGTCACGCAAGATCATATCTAATACAGCAAGTCATAATGATAGCTAAACACATGCTATATCTATGTCACGAATTATGTAACCTATACAGAATCACCATGAATATCTCAGAAAGATTCTGTCTCATGAATAGTATCATTGTACTGGGTTATGACGTACTTGATGATGCAAACACGAGAAAGTATAGGATCTCGATATCCATGTCTAGGTGACATTACACAACTATGTGTACAGTTTTGCCACCCGAATATTATTCAGACGTTAAGTATTGTCACACGGTCCTAGGTTGATCAGAGATAATACAGTAATAAATCAAGAGAATAGTATAAACAAATGCTGCAAGTTTGGCAAGGTACACTTGCTGGGGTTTTGACTCCAACTGCTGCTCTGGTATCAGCAGGATTTGCAGGTACTCCTCCGAATGTTGAAATAAACGTTACCATCAGGTTCAGAAGATATCAAATAGATAGAATTGCCTGTCCATAAGTCCAATTTGGACACAGGGGCAAAAATGACAGTTTCTGGTCTAAGCGGGGTCCACATATAGCCCACTTCGCACCGAAAAATATGCCAGAGAATATTCTCCAAATTCATCAAACTTAGTGTCAACAAGTCCAGAACGACGATACGAACCCAATGGAACATCCAGAACTGGATTCCGATGAGCCGATCACAAAATCGTCCGTCAAGTGGAGCCGTGGGGCCCACGGTTCTCAATTTTGTCAACATTCTCAGAATCGAACCAAAGTTGGGTCACAGGACCAGCGTATTGCTACGAGTCCGATGGCACAAGTTTTATTTTGATACGACGTGCGTACACAAAGTTACAACGAGTTCCAGAACATGGCCGATACAAGATATTCTCGACAGATACGCGTTGATTCCGGTGTGCACGCACATCCAAATCAACTTCTGCAAAATCCCACACATCCATATTAATGGCGCGCACCTTTCGATAAAGTTCGCACACGACCAAGTTGTCCCGTTTAGCGGGGCGCACCCAATTTCGGGGAAAAATATGGTAATTATTTTCCTGATTTTGGGTCACAGTTTACGACCGCCACATGACGCGATACCCCGAACAAGTTGCACGGGTATCTAGAGGGTTATGTAGTCTACGTGTCACAACAGACGGAACGAAAAATAGGGCAGCGAGGAGAGAAAAACAGTCACCTGAACAGGCTTCGAATACGTATTTCTGCGAGGTGGCGCGACGCGGCAAGGTGGCGGCTAGGGCACGGCGGGCCGCTGCTGCTGCTGGTCTTCGTCGTCGAGGCTCGACGACACTGGAGTCATCGGCGGGAACTCTACAGAGGCGGCGATGGTGGCGGCCGGAGCTGCTACGGGTCGACGGAGGAAGAAGGTGTCACGCCCCGATCTCCCGCAGGCAAATCGGCCGTTCCCGCTAGGCGGGAATCACCCTCGCCAGTGCTCCCGCGGAACGATCGCTTGACCCATCCGGGCGTGATGACTCACGAGCGTGAGCCACGTCCGTACAAGGCAATGGTTCATTGGCTGGCGGTAAGAGTTCTAAGCCACAGAGTCGCACAGATTGTTCGAGTGCAGCGGAGTCATGAACGCATATCGATTCGGTAACAGGTTTACTAAGTCGACAATAATAGCGGAAGCATTGGAACACAAGTTGAAGTAAAACAAGCTCTTTTATTGATAATAACAAGTGTTACAGGCGGCATATAGCCGAGTTTACAAGTCGCTCAAGCCTCTCTCTCTGAAACTGTAAAAGCGTGCCAAGTGGCTACAACTGTAGAATAATTGTATAGGCGAGTTTGGGCTATGTTCCAACATTATGTCTTGTATATGTGCTTCTATTTTGGATGCATCGTTGCAAGGCTTCAGAGGGAACTCCTGGCCTTAGCACGCACGTTGGAGGCATCCGCACCGAACAAGGTTCTCCCGTACCCTGCATACAAACTGGTGGATTATCAGTACATTAAATGCACTGGTGGGGAAGCTACTCGCCCGCTCGACAAATCCAAACACGTAATACAGGTTCCGTGCACAACTATTAAGTTGTCTTTCTAGTTGTCTTCGGATCAGTTTCATGCAAACATTGAATAGCCTAACGTGTCGGGCAGTGCGCCGTGCGATGTTTGAGTAAACACGGCAAGACTTACCAACTTACCATTTCTCCTTCCCTGTCCAAGGCAAACATGATTAATTCAAGCACGGTAAGTATAAACATTCAGGAGGCATAGCATATGCAAACAGGAGGGTCCTTATAACATGATCGTTCAGGTGTTAAGTTATTCATTAATGCTATGCAATGACTCGCACGCAGATAGCCGCTAAGCGAGGATGACTTATTTATCTTCCATTTTACAAGCAAGCATGCAGCAGGTTTAAACACACATAAAAATCACACGATGCATTGCAAGCCATATTCCCACGATAAACACACGAGTTATTGCAAGCATATACACACGATGATCACTGGCTTGATGCCATAATGGACTAGTCAATTACAAGGATAGCATGCAACGAGGAAACACGAGGAGCTCATAAAACATGATGCGTTGCAAGTTATCCCGTCCGAACACGATTGACTATAAACACAAAGTCTGCCCGGATCGGATCGGTGCCAGTGCCCCAGCACCGTCCGCAGAACTTATATCCTTGTGCACAAGTTGTCCATGATCGAACACGATTTATTAATTTACACACAAGCACACGACAAGCAGTAATGCATGATTCATTTAGCTATTGGATATGCACAGTCTCTTGGGCTGATATAAGCCCGTTTGAGGGAGACTTGCAGGGAGATCCGAATACCTGAATGAGTCTTGCCACTGGGGCATGATTCTTTTACTTGGCATGATGCAGTCCCCTGAATCGGGAACTGCCTTGGCGACCTAACGGTCCCGGATACTTGCAGGTTTATTCAGGCACAGAATGACTACTTGGTAGTCTTTCGAGGTTTGGATGAAAATAATGCAATATTCAAGCAGACAAGCATGCGTTTCTAAGGAACACAGGTAAACACGTTTGCTCGGACCCGAAGGTAAGCCGAGAGTTAAATCGTTAGGGGACTTGGCATGCGAGGGTCTGAATACAAGCAGTATTTCAATTTCCATGTTCTAGCATAAGCAATACGAGTTGGGATTATTTCCTTAGCTAGGTGCGTTGGATTTATTAGCATGCAGGAGGGTGAATCACCTAGCGACTAGCCTGAATATTCCACATTTTATGTGTGCTGGCTAAGCAAAGACAAGTTCACCATAGCCACCCACCTTAGCGATGATTCGCCTCGGTAGAGCGATACGCCTGAGCGAGCCTCTGAAAGCCTAAGCCGAATCCTGTAGGAGCAAGTCTGGATATCCTTTGCTTCTCGTTCGAGGCAAAGCGGGTCGGGACAGCTGCACGATTGCCGTTTGAAACGGCAGTCCGCTTAAGCGGAACGGGGTGTTACAGAAGGTGGCCGAAGACGCTGGAGTCGAAGGGGTTCGTCGAGGTGGAGCGGCCGGGGAGAGTCAGGTCGAGGGTCCAAGCGGGGAGTGGCGGTGGCCGGGTGCAGCGGGTCAGGGAGTCTCGGGGAGGCCGGTGGCTAGGGTTCGATGAGGCAGCGAGTTTAAATAGGCCGGGGAGGGAGGAGAAGGGGCCGGCCGTTCTGGCGGAGGGGAGACGAGTCGGCGGGATGCGAGCGAACGCGACAGATGCGGGCGAAGGGCGACGACGGAGGGGAATCGACAGGGTCGGGGACGGTTAGGGATTTGAGTTTAGCGGGTTATCGGGTGTTAGCGGGTTCGGGTTTAGGATCCGGATCCGACCAGATCCGATAGGGTATGGGTCGGGTTCGGGTTAACAGGTTCCGGGTTTGGGTTCAGACCCGTCCCGACCCACTAGGGTTTATGCCCGGTTCAGGATTTTGGGCCGATCTGGGTTGGTTTGGTTCAGAATTAAACCGGGTTTATTTTGGTTTATTAAAAATATTAATTTTTAGGTCTTTAAAAATGGTTCCGGGGTCCAATAAATTCCAAAAAAATTACCCTTTGTCTAATATTTTATTTTACACCAAAAATATTATTTTCATAATATTTTAATATTAATAAAAACATTTAAAATTATTTAAAATCAGAATACCTTGTTTTTAATTAGTAAAAAAATCATAGAAAAATTCTGAAAAAATCTGGGGGTTTACAATCTACCCCCCTTAAGAGGATTGCGTCCTCGCAATCAAAGAATAACCGGTCAGCAGAGATGACACGGTTTGTAAAACAGGTTCAAAGTACGACACCATCAAAGAATCATGATCAAGGAGAATCAAAGGACGAGGGTTAAGCAAAACACATAGGGAATGAAAATATTATTTCCCTAAGCAATAAAAGTTATACAAATTCAAGAGTAAAGAAAATCTAGTTAAAGCAAGAGAACTACAGCTTTTAGAAAAACTAGGTTATCAATTATTAACAAGTTCAAAATTATTAGGTTTAAGGATAAGGTCACAAACTAACAGGCACGAGCTAAAGCAATGCATCTATGAATAACTTACGCGCATTTGCTACTTCACAAGTTTGTGCGTCTTCCAAGGTCATCGCAAAAGCTTGTCTGCGTCCTCGTGGTGGATTTCTCTGCTGTTGCTGGGCCTGCTGGAAGAGTGCTGCTTGTGGTGCCAAGGGTGGCCTCGGCTGATACCCTCCTAGGGATGGTAGTCTGACTCCTCCAACTCCCGTCTGTGGTGCTCCCAATGCTGGATAAACTGGCCTTGCTGCTGGTAAAGCTTGTCTGTTTAACATTAGTGCTCCCTCTCGATGCTCAGGACAATCCTTGGCTAAGTGTTGGTTGGATCCGCAAATCAAGCATAATCCCAACTTGCGTCTGCATTCCCTCTCAATATGGCCTACCTTGCCACAGTATTGATATGTAGGTAGTATCTGCGAAGATGCTCTGGGTGGCAGGTATAGGTGAGATCTCTTTGCAGCTTCTTCCTATGGTGCTCTGGCTGGTGCTGATGTGAAAGGCCGCTTCAGGCTGGACTCTCTCCTGGTGACGCGCTCCAGGCGTCGGGCTGCAGCAAGAACGTCCGAGTAAGAAGTAGGTGCAATGGATCCGATCAGTCTCTGTAGCTCGAAGTTTAGTCCGTCGAAGAACTTCTCAGCCTTCTTTTCTTCTGTCGGGATCAAGGTAGGGGCGAAGCGACTTAGACGAATAAACTCCGCGTTGTACTCTTTCACTGTCATATTGTCTTGAGTGAGGCGATTGAACTTGTCCCAAAGTTCTGACCGAGCAATAGCTGGAATATACATCTCCTGAAAAAGTCTGTAAAACTCTTCCTAAGTGACTCGGTTTGGTCCGAGCCGTGTCTCCTCAGATAGCCACCAGTGATGTACATTATCCGTCAACTACATCCGGACGACAGTCATCCAACGTTCCCTTGGAAGCTCAGCTGCTTCTAATTGATGTTGAATATTGGTGAGCCACTCATGAACTTCAGTGGGCTCCTCCTTGCCTGAAAAGGTACGGGGCTTCAGTTGGCAAAAATCGGTGATAGAGCCCATCGTTGGCCGTCGTGCTGGTAGATTCGTCTGCTCCAGTGCGATTGGTAGGCTATGACGCAGAGCCTCGTGTTGAATCTGCTGTTGAGCTTGCATTATTGTGTAGATCATTTGAAATATCTGTTATCCGTCCATAGCCTGCCCTTGTGGGAATACGGGCATTGGTGGAGTAAATTATGGCGGAGGTGGGATGTCATCTTGCTGAATTCTCGGGGCATGCTGATTTGCTTGACTGCGTTGTTGAGCTGATTGACCTCACCTACTGGTATCGCTTCTTCTTCATGGATAACCATAACTTCTCGTGGTTATCCTGCAGGAATCTTGTCGCTTGCTGGTGGATCCATTACTCTGCATCCAAAATAAACGATAAGAGGCGCACAGAGGAATCATGGCAGGATGCAAGTCAAGAAATTAATTCGAATTCGATATAGTGATCAAGAACGATTCAAGCAAGTGGATGAGATCCTTATCCTATTTTTATTGCAAGCTTGCTCGATTCCTAAGTTGAAACCGAACAATTTAGTCGTTGACCTGCATGGGCTACCACAAAAACTATGTCACGCCCTAGTCCCAAAATATCGAGGGACTAGACACGTGGCAATGGCCAGCAGCACACACCGATGGGAAAACCCAATTTAATGGACCCATCAGGATGTACTTAAGTTATAAAATAATAATAAGGTCTAATATACTAATCTCATCGTCATAAATGAATACAACAATATCAGAGTATAAAGCAATATCAAATCTCAATAAAACATAACTCGGGGAACAACCCGATAATAAGTTTGATATAATAGTCAAGATACAAGAATAAAGATAACAACAGCAAATACTGAGTATGGATAAAGCATATACTCAGGAGAAATCCTCGGCGATCACCTCGTTCTCGAGTTCTGGTACTGCTCCAATGACTGCTCCTGTTCCTGCTAATGCTCCTATCCCGAATACCTCGGGATAGATTCGTCTGCTATTCCTGGGGACATAATCCGGATCTAGGTCCTCAGGGAACATAGCAAGGTACAAGAATAACTCAAGCCATAATAAATATAGTGCAATAGTAAATAAAACAATAAGGTAAACTATGTAACCATCTATGTGAAATGCAAGTGAGAGCATCACTAGACTTAGGCTGAGACTACTACAGGATCTGTGTCGGGGAGCCTATAGCAGATATACTATATAATTTACTATGTAGTGGGCCTATGTCACCATAACAAATATATATATAAAATTAGCCTGTAGCCTGTGTGTCTCTCCCCACCCAATATAATCATACGTCGCATGTCCACGATGTCTCATGTCCATGTCACGCAAGATCATATCTGATGCAGCAAGTCATAATAATAGCTAAACACATGCTATATCTATGTCACGAATCATGTAACCTATACAGAATCACCATGAATATCTCAGGAAGATTCTGTCTGATGAATAGTGTCAGGTGTCCTGGGTTATGACGTACTTGATGATGCAAGCACGAGAAAGTATAGGGTCTAGATATCCATGTCTAGGTGACATTACACAACTCTGCGTACAGTGTTGTCACCCGAATATTATTCGGACGCTAAGTATTATCACACGGTCCTAGGTTGATAAGAGATAATACAGTAATAAATCAAGAGAATAGTATAAACAAATGCTTCAAGTATGGCAAGATACACTTGCCTGGGGTACTCACTCCAACTGCTGCTCTGGTATCAGCGAAATTTGCAGGTACTCCTTCGAATGCTGAAATAAACATTACCATCAGGTTCAGAAGATATCAAATAGCTAGAATTGCCTGTCCATAAGTCCAATTTTGACACAGGGACAAAAGTGACAGTTTCTGGTCAAAGCGGGGTCCACATGTAGCCCGCTTCGCACCAAAAAATATGCCAAAGAATATTCTCCAAATTCGTCAAACTTAGTGTCAACAAGTCCAGAACGACGATACGAACCCAACGAAATGTCCAGAACTGGATTTCGATGAGCCGATCACAAAATCGCCCGTCAAGTGGAGCCGTGGGGCCCACGATACGCAATTTTGTCAACATTCTCAGAATCAAACCAAACTTGGATCACAGGACCAGCGTATTGCTACGAGTCTGATGGCATAAGTTTCGTTTCGATACGACATGCGTATACAAAGTTACAATAAGTTCCAGAACAGGGCCGATACGGGATATTGTCGACGGATACACGTTGATTCCGGTGTTCACGTACATCCAAATCAACTTCCGCAAAATCCCATATGTCCGTATTAATGGCACGCACCTTTCGGTGAAGTCCGTACACAACCAAGTTATCCCGTTTAGCGGGGCGCACCCAGTTCCGAAGAAAAACATGGTAATTATTTTCCTGATTTTGGGTCGCAGTTTGCGACCGCCACAGGACGCGATACCCCAAACAAATTGCACGGGTATCGAGAGGGTCATGCAGTCTATGCGTCACAGCAGACGGAATAGAAAATGGGGCAGCGAGGAAAGAAAAATAGTCACCTGAATAGGGCTCCGAATAAGCATTTCCGCGAGGTGGCACGACGCCACAAGGTGGCGGCTAGGGCACGATGGTGCTGGAGTCGTCGGCGGGAACTCTGTGGAGGTGGCGCTGGTGGCGGCCGGGGCTGCTACGGGTCGACGGAGGAAGAAGGTGGCCGAAGATGCTAGAGTCGACGGGGTTCGTCGAGGTAGAGCGGCCGGGGAGAGTCGGGTCGAGGGTCGAAGCGGGGAGCGGTGGTGGCCGGGTGCAGCGGGTCAGGGAGTCTCGGGGAGGCCGGTAGCTAGGGTTCGACGAGGCAGCGGGTTTAAATAGGCCGGGGAGGGAGGAGAAGGGGCTGACCGTTCTGGAGGAGGGGAGACGAGCGACCGACCGATGGAAAGATGAGTCGGCGGGATACGAGGGAACGCGGTGGATGCGAGAATCGGCAGGGTCGGGGACGGTTAGGGATTTGAGTTTAGCGGGTTATCGGGTCTTAGCGGGTTCGGGTTTAGGATCCGGATCCGACCCGATCTGATAGGGTATGGGTCTGGGTCGGGTTCGGGTTAACGGGTTCCGGGTTTGGGTTCAGACCCGACCCGACCCGCTAGGGTTTAGACCCGGTTCAGGATTTTGGGCCGGTCTGGGTTGGTTTGGTTCAGAATTAAACCGGGTTTATTTTGGTTTATTAAAATTATTAATTTTTAGGTCTTTAAAAATGGTTCCGGGGTCCAATAAATTCCAGAAAAATTACCCTTTGTCTAATATTTTAATTTACACCCAAAAATATTATTATTATAATATTTTAATATTTACTAAAAACATTTAAAATTATTTCAAATAAGAATACCTTAATTTTAATTAGTTAAAAATCACAGAAAAATTACAGAAAAATTTTGAAAATTTATTTTAAATTCTGAAATAATGTGGGGGTTTACACCGTCCGACCCCGTCCCCTCTGACAACGAGCTCCGCCTGCAATGATTCTCAGACAGTAGCTGCAGCGGCCCGTATCAGCCCTAGCCGCCGTGCCCCGCCCCCGTGCCGCGTTGTGCCACCCCGCGAGAACGCATATTTCAGTCATCTTCGGAGCCCTATTCAGGTGACTATTTCTCTCTCCTTGCTGTCCCATTTTTCGTTCCGTCTGCTGTAACGGGTAGACTGCGTGACCCTCTCGATACTCGTGCAATTGTTCGGGGTATCGCATCCTGTGGCGATCGTAAACTGCGACACAAAATTAGGAAAATAAATACCCTATTTTTCTTCGAAACTGGGTACGCCCCGCTAAATGGGACGACTTAGTTGTGTGTGGACTTCACCGAAAGGTGCACGCTATCGATACGGACGTATAGGATTTCGTAAAAGTTGATTTGGATGTACGTGCACATCGGAATCAACACGTATCATTCGACAATATCCCGTATCGGTCCTGTTCTGGAACTTATTGTAACTTCGTGTATGCACATCGTATAGAAACAAAACTTACGCCATCGGACTCGTAGCAATACGCTGGTCCTGTGACCCAAGTTTGGTTCGATTCTGAGAACGTTGACAAAATCTCGTATCGTGGGCCCCACGGCTCTACTTGACTGACAATTTTGTGATCGGCTCATCGAAATCAAGTTCTGGACATTCCGTTGGGTTTGTATCATCATTTTGGACTTGTAGACACTAAGTTTGACGAATTTGGAGAACATTGTCTCTGATAAGTTTTTCGTTGCAAAGTGGACCACATGTGGACCCCGCTTTGACCAGAAACTGTCACTTTTACCCTTGTGTCCAAATTGGACTTATGGATAGGCATTTATAACTATTTGATATCTTCTGAACCTAATGGTAATATTTATTTTAGCATTCGGGAGAGTACCTGCAGATACCGCTGATACCAGAGCAGTAGTTGGAGCCAAAACCCCATGCAAGTGTACCTTGCCATACTTGCAGCATTTGTTTATACTATTCTCTTGATTTATTACTGTAATATCTCTGTTCAACCTAGTACCGTGTGACATTTCTTAGTGTCCAAATAATAGTCGGGTGTCAACGCCGTACGCGGAGTTGTGTAACGTCACCTAGACATGGATATCGAGACCCTATATATTCTCGTGCTTGCATTATCAAGTACGTCATACCCAGGATACCTGATACTATTCATGAGACATAATCTTCCTGAGATATTCATGGTGATTCTGTATAGGAAATAGGTTTTGTGACATATACTTTATACATGCTTAGATATCATTATGACTTGTTGTATTAGATATGATCTTGCGTGTCATGGACATGAGACGTGTGATTACATTGGGTGGGGAGAGACACACACGCTACAGGCTGATATATATATATATTTATTATGGTGAGGCCTTAGACTCTACATTAGAGCTAGGCACTCTACTAGCGATATCACGGCTACCGGCTCCCCGATACCAAGCTTATAGTGGTCTCAGCCTGAGTTCTAGTGATGCTCTCATCTTGCATATCACTTAGTTGGTTATATAGTTTACCCTATTATTTTATTTATTATTGCACTGCATTTATTATGGCTTGAGTTATTCTTGTATCTTGCTATGTCCCCTGAGGACCTGGATCCGGATTATGCCCACAGGAATAGCAGAGGAGATCTATCCCGAGGTATACGGGACATGAGCATTAGCAGGAACATGAGAAGTCACTGGAGCAGTACCAGAACCATAATACGAGTGATCGCCGAGGATTTCTCCTGAGTATATGCTTTATCCATACTCAATAATTGCTGTTATTATCTTTATTCTTGTATCTTGATTATTGTATCAGAATCATTATCGGGTTGTTCCCCGAGTTATGTTTTATTAAGACTTGTTATTGCTTTATATTCTGATATTGTTGTATTTATTTCTGTGGATGAGATTAGTACCATTTCCCTTATTGTTGTATTACATCTTAAGTACACTCTGATGGGTCCATTAAATTGGGTTTGCCCATTAGTGTGTACTGCTGGCCATTGCCACGTGTCTAGTCCCTCGATATTTTGAGACTGGGGCGTGACAATATGGCCACCAACTGTTTCCATAGGAAGAAGAAAGATGTCCAGACTTCTTACAAAGGAAAACGTTTAACCAAAGTAGAAGCAAACATACTTCTCGACGGCTCTTCTAGTTCCTTCAGGTCTGTAAGCTATCAACCCTTAGTCAATATTTTCTACTATTTTGACGATTGGTGGTTGGATTCTGGAGCTAATGCTCATATTTTTTTTTTTGATCGCTCATGTTTTTTAAACTATCAGGAATCAGGTGGAGGAGTTATAACTCTAGGAGATGGCTCTGCGGCACAAATTATAGGAAGAGGAAGAATAGATCTAATGTGTTGCATGTACCGTCTATCAGAAGAATTTAGTTAGTGGGTCTCTTCTTGTAGCTTCAGGGTACAAGATTGTTATAGAGGCAAATAAAGTAGTATTTTCTAAGAATAACTCTTTATTGGAAAAGGATTTGTAAGATAAGATCTTTTTATTTTGTGTACCGTGAATAAAATTTTAGATCCTTCTTTTGTTGTTTCCAATGTAGAATCTTCAAATGTGTGGCACAGTAGATTATGTCATGTGAATTTAGGTTCCCTAAAAAGAATGATGAACTTAGATCTTATTCCTAAGACTCCAATAGATGATAAATACAAGTGTGAGATCCGTGTTCAAGCCAAACACACTAGGCTACCTTTCAAATATGTAGAAAGAAACTCTGACATTCTAGAGTTAGTTCATAGTGATGTGTGTGACTCAAATAGGGTTTTGACCCGAGGTGGTAGGAAATACTTTGTTACCTTTATAGATGATCATTCAAAGTATTTTTATACCTATCTTCTCAAAACCAAAGATGAAGTTCTAGGCAGATTTAAGGTCTATAAATCTGAAGCTGAGAACCAGTTAGAGAGAAGATTAAGATTCTTAGATCAGATCATGGTGGAGAGTATATATAAAATGATATGACCAATTTTTGTGAAGAACACGGAATAGTCTATGAGGTAACTACTCCATATTCACCACAGTCCAACGGAGTTATTGAAAGGAAGAATCACACTCTGTTAGACATGGTGAATGCCATACTCCTTAGCTCAGGTGCTCCCAATAATTTATGGGGAGAAGCACTATTATCTGCATATTACATCCTTAATAGGATTCCTAGTAAGTCTAACGATTAGACTCCCTATGAATTATGGAAAGGTAGAGCTCCTAGGATCCATTATCTCAAAGTTTGGGGATGTCTGGCTAAAGTATGAATTCCTGAACCTAAAAAGAGGAAGATTGAACCTAAGACTATAGATGATGTATTCATAGGATATGCCCTAGACAGCAATGTCAATAGATTTTTTATTACTCATTCAGAAGTAAATAAAATCTCTAACAATACTATTATAGAAGCAAGATATATAGTTTACTTTGAGAATATATATCCCTTCAAAGATATAATTTCTTCCTCTCCCTCCCACTCTTCTCTAGCTCCGTCCACTAGCTCTAATGTTCAAATATCTATTTCGCAAATTGAACAAGATAACCTAGAAGAAGCAAAAGAGAAAAAATTGAAAAGAACTTAGGAGAAGGTTTCTTCACCTTTTTGATAGAGGGTGATTCCTCAACTTATGAAGAAGCAATATCTTCTTCTGATACCCATTTCTAGAAAAAAAATCCATTAACAGTGAGTATAACTCTATCATGGAGAACAGTACTTGGTTTCTAACAGACCTACCTTTAGGTAGTAAACCCATAGGTTGTAAGTGGATATTCAAAAAGAAACTTAGAGCCGATGGTACTATAGAGAAATACAAGGCTAGATTAGTAGCCAAATATTTTATCCAAAAAAATGGATTATATTATTTTGATACCTACTCACCTGTGGCTAGGACCACCTTTATCAGAACCCTTCTAGCCTTAGCATCCATTCATAATATTCTAATCTATCAAATGGATGTAAAGACAATATTTTTAAATGGGGACCTAGAGGAAGAAATATACCTGGAGCAACCTGAAGGTTTCATTGCTAAAGGCCAAGAAAAGAAAGTTTACTGATTAGTTAAATCTCTTTATGGCCTAAAGCAAGCTCCCAAGCAATGGCACAATAAATTTGACATAGTCATCTTAGAATATGGTTTCGTGCCAAATGAGTATGACAAATGTATATACTCTAAAATTATAGATAAAAGTTGTATCATCTTATGTTTGTATGTAGATGACATCCTTATTCTTGGATCATCACTGGAATTGATAATTAATACCAAGGACTATTTATCTAGCCAGTTTGATATGAAAGATCTAGGTGAAGCCAACTTGATTCTAGGCATGCAACTGTCCAAATACAAGGAGGTTTATACTCTATCCTTAGCACACTCTATCGAGAAAATGCTAAGAAAATTAGAGTATTTTGATAAGAATCCTGCCCTAACTCCTTATGACAGTAGTGTTGTCCTCAAGAAGAATGAGGGTTCTCCTATGGAACAACACAGATATTCATAGATGATAGGTTTTCTCATGTATATATCAAACATGATCAGACCTGATATTGTATTTGCTATTGGGAGACTAAGTAGATATACTAGTAACCCAAATCAGTTATATTAGACAACATTAGAAAGAGTATTTAGATATCTTAGGGGTACTCTTGATTATATACTACACTATACTTGACACCCTGATATCATAGAAGGTTATTCAGATATAAATTGGGTAACTGTCTCACATGATGTAAAATCTATTACCGGATATGTTTTTACTCTAGGTGGAGATGCAATCTCCTGGGGCTCATGTAAACAAACTATCATAGCTAGGAGTACAATGAACTCTAAAATGATAGAATTAGACACTACTTGTACAGAAGACGAATGGTTAAGAAATCTTATTATGCATATACCTATTTCTCTTAGTCCTGTTCCAGCAATTTCTATAAACTGTGATAATAAATCTGTTATAGAATTACTAAAGCATGATTCTGTGAATGTTATGATGAACAGGCACATGCAGCTGCAAATCAAGTCAATAAAAGGCCTACTAGACAAATATGTGGTTCTTGACTGTATAAAGTCAGAAAAACCTTACAGACCACTTGACGAAGGGTCTATCCTAGATAGAATCATCGAGGGGGATGGGGTTAAGCCCATAAGTAAAGTCATCAGTAGTGCCAACCCAACCGAGTCTGACTGGAGATCCCAAGAAGACGGTTCAATGGGTAGGAACAAGCTGGACTTAGCTGACTTTTATGGAACACTGACTCGAGATTAAAATCTTATTACAATAATGCCCAAGTGGCTGTACATGCATACAATGATTCCCCATCCCTATGGCGACAGTGTTCTTGAGTGATATTGTTAGGATAAGTTTTAAAACTCTTAATAGGTCCAAGCTGATATGCGGGGTTGGCACCTATCAACAACCCTTAAGGACTTACCTATATGAGAGGTCGTGAAAGCCGCGAATATGGGACAGGGTGTCACGACCCGTACCCGGTGTAAGGGTACAAGTCAAAAACAACGCCTATCCTATGCCACAGAATCGATGATAGAACGCTGTCTGGGTAATCTATCTAATAAAATAATGAACCACCAACAATGATAATATAATCAATCACAAATCTAAGATGGAAATGATCACGAATCATATAAAAGAATAGAAAAGTCGCATACAACTCATGAGTCTAAAATAATACATCAATGAGTCTGAAAGAATACTAATAAATAAGCTGGAGACAAATCCAGTACAAGAATACTAAGAAGCTACTAAACTCGGGTCATCTGCCTCAGTTGGGATAAGTCCCTCATGAGCCGGGGTCTCAGACTCTAGACCTACAATATCCTGAGGTCCATAATGTGTAGGGTACCAGTCCTCCGTGTCATCTAGGAAAAATATATCCAGTCAGGAAAGGAGCAGAGTATATCTCTAACAGCAATTCTAATTAATGATAAAGACTATGTAACAGTAAATATATGTGAATATACAAGATGCACAATAGATATAAAGAGATATATACAATAAAGAATACTGGAATAAATACAATAATGAGCAATATGCCAATGAACAGGAATACTAATGACTAAGTGTGTGAGTACTAGCTTTAACATGTGATCGGCTTGGGAACATGATACAAGATTTATGGCCTGGCTATTCATACGTGCGGTGTATGATTAACACTATGCAAGATACAAGATGGGTATAATCACATATGTACACTACATACTCCCCACCCTCGACTAGTATAATAGATTCAACCATGGTACGTTATGGCACAGGATTCCCCAAGAAGATAACTAGTCTTCCCAAGAATCAGTGTCTGTACATGTATAAGATAACCAATGAAACAAGGCTTGCACAAGATACACCAAATACCAAGGAATAATATCTCATGACAAGATCCGGATATACCAATCCATGTAACCATCGTGTCAAGAAAATAAGGATATCTACACTAGAAATAATGAACATAGAAGATATCATAAATGAGAAACTATCAGAGAATATACTCGCCTGAAGTCCAATGAATAGTCTTATTGATGTCTAACACGGTGCCCCGAAGACCTAGATATGGAATACAACATCAATACAAGGTTCCGGAAAGAAAATAAGTCAAACTAGTCAATTTCTAGGTCAACAAGTCCATTCTAAGTCAAAAAGTCAAACTAGGTCAAGTCTAGTCAACTATGGTCAACTATTGTCAAACTATGGTCAACTACCTATTTCTAAGTTGCACGAGTCTAACACCAAAAATATTGGTTCAAATACTAAAGTTTAGGTCACAAAACCATATCTTATATATTAGGATACCGTATCTCCGGATACGTAAATCCATAGGTAAAACATCAATATATAAATCAAACAATTATTAATAATTTAGAATCCTAATTACAAACATTAAATATGTACCGTGGTTTTGAACCAACTTGGTATCACAACATAAAAACAAAATCTTAAAACCCCAAACCCAATACCTTGGGTATCCCCAATTACCTTGGTACTTACCTTGGTTTCTCAAGGTAATACCTAAATACTAGTTATACTATCTACCCGTAGATATATACATATGCTACAATAATTATTATACATATAGTATATATTAAATACTATTAGCACATATAAATATATTTATATATATTTCAAATACCATATACATATATATATATATATATATATATATATATATATATATATATATATATATATATATGTATACATATATATATATATATAATATCAAATATATAAAACTACCAAGCTGTGGCTAATGACTCTGCACGCTGTCGCCGAAGGCTGTTGTTGATATTGATACACTACTGTTTTAGTGACAGTTTTTTTCAACTGTCGCTAAAACTGTCACTAAAACTCCTGATACGCTACTGATACTGCTGATATTTCAGCGACAGTTTTCCTAAAACTGTCGCTGGCTGCTGTCACTGCTTCCCTGCTGCCGCTGTTGCTGCCTTTCAGCGACACTCGCTGTCGCTGTTGCTCTTGCGGCTGCTACTGCTGTTGGCATTTGCTGCTGTCACTAATGCATATATATATATATATATATATATATATATATATATAATATATATATATAATAACATATATATATATATAACCCACAATATATATATATATATATATATATATATATATATATATATATATATATATATATATATATATATACCT
The DNA here is from genome assembly GCA_036927795.1 of Iris macrosiphon. NCBI lineage: Eukaryota > Viridiplantae > Streptophyta > Magnoliopsida > Asparagales > Iridaceae > Iris > Iris macrosiphon. Next base: position 100,825,255 of record JAYESA010000004.1, read on the forward strand.
TATGCATAATTACTACTAATAATTATACATACACACTCACATAGTATTATGTACCTAATAAACATAGTAACATACACACAGATACATATTAATATGTATATATAACTATATATAACTATATAACTATATATATATATATATATATATATATCATTCACCATATATTACACATATTATATAATTATAATTATAACAACTCATAAATATCTATTTACATATGCATAATTATACATGCTACCAAATACAATATATATACATATATAAGAATAGGTACATACAATATACATAATAAATACATAGATCTAAGACACAAGAAACATAATTATATTTACCATATTATATATATATATATATTTATATATATATATATACAATTACATCTACAAGAACACAAGAAATAGATCTACATATAATTTGCACAAACACATGGAGAGTATCACACTGTATCCCACTAGATCTAGGATACGCATGTGACACGAGTCCACCACACATCCAAACGTACACCAAAGGACACGAACAAGTCATATATATTATTTATGAACAATAAGAAGAGTCAAAAATAAATCTACGTGTCCGTGTCAAAATATGACATATACAAAGTCCCGTGTGGGAGGAAAAACCCCCAAATTAACACGTATCACCAAATTATTGGGATACGACTACACGTAACCAATTGTGGACACGACACTAGCCCTAAACACACACGCATATGCCAAATTGATCTATAGGACCAATTGACACACACAACAATTGTTAATCTCGAAATTCCTCCAAAATTGACACAAAAAACACCATAACTTTCTCAATAGGCCTCCTATGAACACAAAACTAAATTCTATGGGTAGCCTATGCATATGGGTTGATTTTCCATGGTTAAATCTCAGATTTAGAACCTAAATTAAGGAGAAAAAACTAAATTGCACCTATTGGGAGAAGGATTCCCAATGCAACCTCCAAATATGATGAAATTGCCTCCAACTTGTAGATCCTTGCTCCTCTTTGTAGATCCTTGCTTCCTCCTTTTTGATTCTTGCTCCACTAGTCTTCAATGGTAATTTTGGAAGGAATTGGAATAAAATTTGGTAGGAAAATGAAGTGGGAATGAAGGAATTTGGTTGAGGGAAAATTCTAGATCTAGTTTTGAAATAAAAAAAGGAGAGAGAATCCCCCCTCTCTTTATTATTGGCCGGCCCCCTTTCCCCTCCCTCAAGTTACTATGAATTATCCAATATATCCCCTGGGGCCTCTCATGAAGGAATAATTAAGGAGGGAAGCTTCTAGTCTAATGGTTTAATTAATTTAATCCATCTCCTTAACAATGGGCCTTCTAATTGGGCTAATTTATAACAATTAATTCATGTTGGTCCATGAGTCTAAACTAAACTAGTTAGGTCCACTAACACAAGTCCAAAATAAATAACTAACATCTAACAACAATTAAATAATACAACAAATAATTATTTATCATGCACAATAATTAATTAAATATAAAATTTCTAAAATATTCTTTCCTAGAAAATATGGTAGTGACATAGGGCGATCCCAAATAACTCTTATGAATTTGGAATAAGTGCGCATAACCAACAAAAAGTGTCACCCGTTAGACCCAGAACCTCTAGCATACTATGTGTGCTATTTTCTGAATCTGGTACGAGAAATCTGATTCAAGGCATAGTCCATCAAGTACTTCTTCAGATAAAGACAATAGTTACTAAGTGAGAGTGAAGGCTGTAGTCCATCTCATCTATGCATACTATATTCCTGCCCAAAAATTCTTTACCTTTAATTTCTTTGTCACTTATATTTTAGAACTTGACCTTTAGAGGGGGAAAGATTGTTGGCTGTGTATTCACTTGTGAGCAAAAGCTCAACTTTCTTCCTTTTATTTAGTCCCACATCGGTTAGACCCCTTTTCCCTTGTTTGTATATATTAGTTCTTCTTCATTATTCTCTTAAGATGTTGTGTGGGGAACCCCTTGTGCTACACGCGTACGCCGCCACCGCCGCCCGGTCCGGCTCGGTTTGGTTCGGTTCGGTGCGCGTAATGGGTGCAGGTACGTACCCACACATGCGGGCGTCGAATGCCGATCCAATTTACTCTTCAGGTTCGGGCTGGGATCCAAAATATCTTTTTGCTCCTCCTTGTTTTGAACCAGTTTTAAACTCTTTGGAGATTTAAACGTTGGGCATTAATTGCTCCTTATGTCCAGGTTCATTTGGCACATGTAACAGCTCATATAACAACATTTTTCTCTATATTTTTTATGTTATTGCTCTTTAATGGCTAGTTATGAGCCATTTAATTTCTTATCCGTTGGTTGTGTATAGGGACTGCCTTTATATTGCAGTCTTCTCCTTCATTTTTTACAGATTTATTCCTCTACGTGAAACCTCTTTCTCTGCTTCTTCTCTCCAACAACATTCTTTCCTCTAAATCCTTGCTCTGGGCAGAGCTAAGTTCGGCCTCTCTCTCCGAGTTGTGTGCGACGAAGAGAAGTCGGTAGTTAGGTATTTTTACCACTTGGAGCTTCCAAGAAACTTCTGCACATATACCTCGAATTAACTCTTAGGACAGTACTTCGTGTACGACTTCTCCGGAGGCCGGTAACATTTACTATTTTAATTTTTATTGTTTACAGATTTCTAAACGAGAAAAGGTGTTTTTATAAATCATGTGAGTCATAAAAAAAAGAGAAGAGAGTAACTACTGAGATTGATTTATTCTAACATAGCGATCCATCAAAACATACGAGTCCCGGTCAAAAACCAAAAGATTCCTTCCAAAAACTTAGACCATTTTTTGAATCGACTAGGCAAGAAGCCGTATTATGTTGATTATATCTACAATTAGGCAAACCCTAGCCACATTAACCAAACTCTTATTTACTTTGCTAGCCGTGTTAACTAAACTCTTATTTACCTTACAATTGCATTATAAAATTCATGGATATTTGGAACCAACTGAGAGTGGTTCTTCGTAAAAAAATTTGGTTTATCATAAAAACTTTCGTCGAACAATCAAAATCCTAAATAAAATTAGATCGAATGGTTTAGGATTTCTAACCAATAGAAAAATTGAATATGAAATTTTGAACTCATGAATCGAACAAGGATATCTCTGATACCAATTGTTAGATTTTACCTATTGATTCATGAAATAAAGATGATAAATAATTATGAAAGCGTACTTGAATTTATTGCTTGGCTTGATGGATCTGGTAGCGACAATTTCTTTATGCGGTTCAATCTTCCAACTTGATACGACTCTTAATGACGAAGATGAATCCTTTGTCCCCACTACTAAAATACAGTAATTTAGCGACAGAATATTGACGATGGTCAATATCCGTCGTAAAGTAGTGACGATTCACTATCGGTTGGACGACCAATAACCACCATTTACGAATTAAATAACTATTCATCGCTAGGTCATTGCCAATTAGTCGCTAGATCTTTACCAGTTTGCACGGTCAACCGCAGGAACAATGTGGGTAAATATGGCGACGGTTTGGGGATGGATATTGAGTCACGGATACGTCGCCTAGATAGTTTAGTTGTGGCGACGGATTTGGACACCGCATATCTATCGCCAAGTACTGTGCCCTAGGTTATATTAATTAGGAATTTTGATCGACCGCGCCTCTCTCTCTCCTCTCCTCCAGTCTCGTTCTCCGCTCCGGCCAATGCTTTCCTCTCCTCCTCTCCCCTCTCGTCGGTGTTCCCCTCTCCTCCCTCCGGCCCGTGCTTCCCTCTCCTCTGCTCCCCTCTCGCCGTGCTTCCCTCTCCTCTGCTCAACTGTAAGTCTTCCTCCCCTCTCCTTCCTCCGTTCCCCTCTTCGGTTTGCACTGTTACTGCCCACACTCTAGAGTATACCATTTGGGGATGATTTATGTGATGATTTATTGTTACCACTCTAGGTGTTTGTTTTATGGCTTATGTGTATTTGGGGGTTGGATGTTAGAGGCTCGGTTTGGGCCTTGTGCAGTGAGTATTTGGGGGGAGTCGGGTTCAGACAAGGAGTGCAGTGTAGTTGGGCACTACAAGTGCAGACCTGTGCATATGTGTGCACAAATAAAGAGGGGAACAATGCTCAGACAGGTAGTTGGTTAGGTACTAGTTGGGGGGAGTGGCTTGTTGATTACAGTGGTGTATTAGATCATAGTGTATAAGATCTTAATGAATGCTTGTTGTGATGTATCAATGGTAGAAGGGAGTGCACATACAGTTAGATATGGGGCTTGGACTGTGAGGTTGAGCAGGTGCTCTGTGAGTGTATCAATAGTGTGATACATGTGAAGGAGAAGGACATGGAGGATATTACTCAAGTTGTATGTACAGGCTTGGAATACGGGTTCCAATTAAGTGCAAATGCACTGATGTAAGGAGAGAGGGGGAGATCTATAATACCCTCTAACTATAGGATACTCCTATGATATACATTCTCTTCATCCCCAAACACAACTAAAACTATAAGAACACATCTAATATATACATAGAGTCTGGATAACACAATTAATAGCTCCTACAAAGTGATATGGAGAATTTGGATTACTTCTCTACGAGGCAAGGACTTGGCCCAATAACGACGAGACATAGTCCATGCAACCATTTGATTGATGAGGTAGAGACCATGCATCCGTAGATAATATTGACTGTCCTTCGACCCCCATCCCTCGGTAATGATGATACCACAACCCATTACTATATTTTATATTGTGATCTGATATCTTAGCATTATATTATGTGGGTTCATCTTAATTCTGTTATATCCTTCAGATACTACATTTGATAAGAACATATACTACACTGATGTACATAACTTAGATGATTTACACTAATGTATGCTAAAATAAATTTTTGGTAGTGCTTTAAGCCATTGAATTCCGAATTCATGTCGATACTATACGAAAATGCATCATATTGAACAAATATCGATATTGTAACTTTCATGGAGGTGGTAGAGAATGCAAAAACTCCTCAACAGGTGACACAGATCTTCATATTGAACAACAAAATTTTTGTTTCATAGGTGATGGGTCAAATCGGATTCCTGTCGATACGTTTCCTATCGACAGGATTCTAAAATGACCTATCGGCTATAAAAAACTTTTTTCGTCTAATCTGTTCGATGTGAAGCTCTGTTTCACCTGTTTCTCTACTTTCCGCTATGGTAGAATACGGAAAGTATGAATTACAATGCTTTTAGAATGCCTATATAATATCGTATGTACATCTAATTGCTTCTGTGTATTTTATCTTACGATACAAAATTTTCCATACCCACCAAGCAATGGTTTGTTACTTGGTTGATCGTACGTGGATGTACATGCGGCAACATGAGAGCAGGATTGGTCTGAGTGACGATTTTAAGGCAGGCATTAAAGTATTTCTTAAGTATGCCATGAGCAAACCTGATTACATGGATGGTCCAAAAATTAAGTGTCCATGTGCTCATTGTCGTCATAGATGTTACGAAGTAGTGGTGATTATGAGGAAGCATCTGACCTTTAAGGGTTTTGTACGTGATTATGACCCTTGGGCATCACAAGGTGAACTTTATGCGGAAATACAGTCTGCTTTTGTTGTTGATGTTACTACGGATGTTGCCATCGAAGATGATATAGACTATGTTGAATATGGAGACTACAACTTGGCACGAGATATGGTGTATGATGCAATTTGGCCTAATTTTAATCTGGAGGATCCGAATCCCGATGCAAAGGAGTTCTATGATATATTTAAGGATGCAGATACTCCTATATATCATGGTTGTGAAACTCATTCAGTATTGTCAGTAGTGATGTGCTTGTTGCAGATAAAGTCTGATTTCAACTTACCGCAAGCTTGCTATGATCGGATTGTACAATTAGTCAAATATGTGTTACCGAAAGAATCAAAAGAGCTTCTTAAAAACTTTTATAAACCAAAGATGATAGTCCAACAGCTCGGACTGGGGTACGAAAAGATAGATTATTGTCGTAACGGATGCATGTTGTACTATAAGCAGAATGAGGACAAAGAAAGATGCAATTTCTGCCACGCGGATCGTTACAAGCCAGTTCAAAAAAAAAGTCAACTAGAATAAAATAACGTTCGTACAAGTACATGCATTACTTGCCGATCACGAAGCGCTTACAGAGGATGTATATGTCCCTTAATACAGCAGAACACATGACGTGACATAACGAGAAACGTACAAAGGATGATGGAGAATTGTCACATCCTTCTGATGGAGAGGAATGGAAGCATTTTGACCGGTGTTATCCAAATTTTGCCGCATAGCCTAGAAATATCTGATTGGCGCTATATTCTGATGTCTTTGCTCATTTTGGATAGTCGGGATCTCAATACTCCTATTGGCCGGTGATTCTTACCCCTTACAATCTACTACCATGGATGTGTATGAAGACTTCTTATATGTTCTTGACAGTTATTATACCCGGTCCCAGAAATCTAGCGAAGAATATCGATATATATTTGCAGTCGTTGGTGGGTGAACTAAAACAACTATGGGAATTGGGCGTCACAACCTACGATATTTTGAGAAAACAGAACTTTCAGATGAGAGTTTCACTTATGTGGATTATCAATAATTTTTCTGTATATGGTATGTTATCGGGATGGAGTACCCACAGCACTAAGTCTTGTCTGATATGTATGGGAAAGAGTAAGGCTTTCCGTCTTAAACATGGAGGGAAAGCCTCATTCTTTGAATGTCACCATCAATTTCTACCTGTCATGACCCGCACCCGATGTAGGGATGCAAGTCGGAAATAACGCCCAGCCTACACCACAAAATAGGTGGTAGAACGCTGCTTGGGTAATCTATCTAGCAATATAATAAACCACTAACAATAAAAATATACTCAATCATAGATCTAAGATAGAACGAGCACGAATAAGATAAAGAATAGAATAGTCACAAACAACTCATGAGTCTAAAATAATACATCATTGAGTTTGAAAGAATACTAACAAATAAGCTGGAGACATATCCAGTACAAGAAATACTAAGAAGGTACTAATCCCGGGTCATCTGTCTCAGTCGGGATAAGTCCCTCCTGAGCTAGGGTCTCTGACTCTAAGCCCACAACATCCTGAAGCCCATAATGTATAGGGTACCAGTCCTCAGTGTCATATGGGAAAAATATATTCAGTCAGGAAAGGAGCAGAGTACATCTCTAACATCAGTTCTAATCAATGATAAAAACTATATAACAATAAATAGATGTGAATATACAAGATGCACAATAGATACGAAAGATATACAATAAGAAAATACTAGAATGAATACTAATGACTAAGTGTGTGAGTACTAGCTTTAACATGTGATCGGCTTGGCAACATGATACAAGATTATGGCCTGGCTAATTATACGTGTGGTGTATGATTAACACTATTCAATGCAAGACTTAATACAAGGAGGGTATGATCACATATCTACACTAAAATATTTTCCACCCTCGACTGGTATAATAGATCCAACCATGGTACGTTATGGCACCAGATTCCCCAAGAAGATAGCTAGTCTTCCGAGAACCAGTGTTTGTACATGTACAAGATAATTAATAAAATAAGGCTTGCACAAGATACACCATATACCAAGGAATAATATCTCATGACGAGATCCGGATATACCAATCCGTGTAACCATCGTGTCCATAAAATATGGATATCTACACTAGATACAATGAACATAGAATATATCATAAATGAGAAACTATCAGAGAATATACTCCACTGAAGTCCAAAGAATAGTCTCACAGATGTCTGATACAGTGCCTCGAAGACCTAGATATGTAATACAACATCAATACAAGGTTCCGAAAGGAAAAAAAGTTAAACTAGTCAACTTCTAGGTCAACAAGTCAATTCTAAGTCAAAAGTCAAACTATGGTTAACTATAGTCAAACTATGGTCAACTATGGTCAATTACCTATTTCTAGGTTGCACAAGTCTAACACAAAGATATTAGGTTCAAGTACTGTAAACCCCCAGATTTTGCAAGAATTTCAAATTGGGATTTTTCACAATTTTTTGGAATTTTCTGAGAATTTTCTGTAATTAAAATCAGGGTTTCTAATTATTAAATGAGTTTTTATTGATAATAAATAATATTAAAATATTATGAAAATAATATTTTTGGGTGTAAAATGGAAAACTGGACTTAGGGTAATTTTTCTGGAATTTATTGGGCCCCGGACCTATTTTTAAATCTCCTAAAAATATTTATTTACTAATTAATTAATTAATTAATTAATTACATTTATTTATTTATTGATTTTTTTTTAATTAAATTGGCCCGCTCGGCCCGGCCCAACACCCGGCCCAGTCCCCCGGCCCAAACCCCTAACGGGTCGGGTCGGGTCCGCCTGAACCCGACCCGCCCGACCCGAAACCCGGCCCCTCTCACCCCTGACCCGTTCCCCCCCCGCGTCCGGCGCCGCCGCCCGCGGACGCCGCCGCTCCGCCCGGCCAGCGCCACGCGCCCCCGCCCCCGCGCTGGCCGCCGCCTCCCTCGGCCCCACGCCACCGGCCGCCCCCTTTAAAACCCCCTGGCCAGAACCCCCCCCGACCACCGCCTCTCCTCCGTATCCCCACCATCGGCGACACCCGCCCAGCCGCCGTCCCCAGCAGCCACACCGCCACGCGCCGCCTCCGCTCAGCCGCAGACCTCCGCAGCCCGCCTCCCCGCCGTGCAGCGCCGCCCGCCACCGCCGCCACCTTCTTCTCCCCCGCTCGACTCCAGCAACAGCCCAACAGCTGCCCCGACGCCGCTCCGCCCGCCTGCCGCTTGCCGCCGCCCTCGCCGGCGTCGCCCCCAGCCGCCCTCGGCCGCCTCCGGCATCCCCCGCCGCCCAAGCCGCCGTCCTTCGCCTGGCTGCCCAAGCCCTAACCCTAATTTCCTCTTCTGTGTCGGACACGGCAGTGGACACAGGGTTCGACACACGGACACGAAAACCCTAGTTTTCGGAGGCCAGTTCAGGTACGTGTATCTTGCTCCTCGCTGCTCGGTTTTAAATTCCGTAAATTGCGTTGTGAAGCCTGTATGACCCTCTCGGTGTCCGGACAAACTGTTCGGGACACCGCGTCCTGTGGTGATCGCACACCGCGATCCAAAAACAGGAAAAACCAGACCCTGTTTCACCCCGGAACCGAGTACGTCCCGCCAAACGGGACGACTTGGTCGCGTGCGGTCTTCACAGATACGTGCGCATCATCGATACGGACGTGTGAGTCTTCGTGGTAGCTGATTCGGGTGTGCGTGCACACCGAAATCAACGCGTATCCGCGGACATCGCCCCGTATCCGCCTTTTCGGCAATTCACCCTAACTTCGTGCACACTCGTCAGATCGAGACGAAACTTGCGCCATCGGACTCGTAGCGATACGCTGGTCCTGTGGGTCAAGTTTGGTTCGATTCTGAGAACGTTGACGAAATCGCGTGTCGTGGGCCCCACAGGCCCCGCTCGACGGGCGATTTTGTGTTCGGCTCATCGGAATCCAAATCTGGAAGTTCCGTTGGGTTCGTATCAGCGTTCCTGACCTGTTGACACTAAGTTTGGTGAATTTGGAGACTTTTGACCCGGACACGTTTTTCGGTGCAAAGCGGGCCCAACGGCGGACCCCGTTTTGACCCGAAACTGCCATTTTTGCCCTTGTCTCCAAATTGGACCCAAGGACAGACGTTTCTAGCTATTTGATATCTTCTGAGAGTGATGGTAATGTTTATTTCAGCATTTGGACTCATCTCTGGATATTTTCCCCGAAGACCTATTAATCGGATCCAAACAAAGGCAAGTACCTGCACTTCAAGTTTAATCTTTATATTGTGATAGTTAATTCCCTGCCTTACATGTACCCTTGATGTTTACACCTAGTGTTAGAAATGTTGAATTTTATGTCTTGAATATTGGAGTTCATGTTTTGTTTTCATGTCGGGTGGGAGAATACTGAAAGGCATGTAGCTTATCCTGACTCTTGCCATGAATAATAGCTGTTGGTACACGACTGTCCATCAGCCGGATCTCGATTATTCGTGATAAATAGCCGTCTATGACGGCCGGTTTAACCTTATAGACCCCTACATGCCAACTAGGTATTCTAAATACACAAGTTCACACACATAGTTTCTTGTCTGGTTACAGTTCCTATTGTCTGGTTGTAATTCATTTTCCTGTCCCCTTATTCCTGTTTTATTCATGACCCTGTCTTACAGCAAATTAACTCTTAGTTATTGTTACTATTTAGTTATACATATCCTCAGCATGATACCTGTCAGTTCTTTTTTTATTGTCATGAATATTTAGTTTAATCTTGTTGTGCATTGTGTACTTTGCTCCTTTCCTGACTGGATCCGTTGTTTTAGGCGATGATGAGGACTTTGCCCTACCTATTCTGATCCCTATGACGTAGCAGGTGACACAGTTGAGAGGCCGGTTCCCACTCAGGAGATTATCTCTGAGGAGTATTAGCCAGTTAGCTAGTTTTCCCTTTTCAGCTCAGTAATCGGGTTTGTCCCCGATTTATCTTCTGTTCATGTATAAACTATGGATCTGTTATCACAATTTGTTTTATAAATCAGCATTCCTATTTCCTGTTAATTTCCTTGTCTATTTACTTTATTATGGATGAGATAGATTTAAATTACCTGTGAGTAAGACCTAGACAGCGTACTACCGCCGACTCTGCGGCGTAGGCTGGACGTGCCCACGCACTCGTACCCGAATAACCGGGTGCGGGTCGTGACACGTACTAAAGTCTAGGTTACCAAAACTCATATCTTAAACACTAGGATACCGTATCTTCGGATACGTAAATCAATAGGTAAACCATTACATATATAAGTCAAACAATTAGTAATAATATAAAATCCTAATTACAAATATTAAATAGCTACCTTGGTTTTGAACCAACTAGGTATCACAACATTAACTCATAAATTTATACCCAAACCCAATACCTTGGGTATCCCCAATTACCTTGGTACTTACCTTGGTATCACAAGGTAATACCCCAAAACTTGTGTATATTAACTACCCGTAATTATATACATGCTATACTAATTATTATACATATAGTATACTATAAATACTATTAGCAATTTAGGAATATATTTACATATATATTAAATACCATATATATATTAGCAATTTAGGAATTTATTTACATATATATATATATATATATATATATAATAATAATAATAATAATAATAATAATAAGAAGAAGAAGAAGAAGAAAAATCTGCCAAACTGTCGTTAAAAATTTTGCCTGCTGTCGCTAAAAACTGCGGTTGCTGCTGATACTCTGCTGTTTTAGCGACATAATCCTGCTGCTGTCGCTAAAGCCCCTGATACGGCTGCTGATACGGCTGCTATTTCAGTGACAGATTCCTGTACATGTTGCTAACTGCTGTCGCTGTTTCTCTCGCTGTTGCTACTGTGCGTTACTGCTGCTGCGAGGCTCCCTGCCGTCGCTAAATCGGCTGCTGCTGTTGTTAGTGCTGCTACTGTTGTATTCAGCGACACACGCTGCTGTCGCTATACCTCTGCACTCTAAACTCTAATATATATATATATATATATATATATATATATATATATATATATATATATATATATATATATATACACACACACACACACACATTATCTATATAGCAATATACACCTATATACATAGTAACATATTTGTAACAACATACATACGTATATGTACATATAAATATATACACAATATAACATATATTATATAATTATAATATAACCACAATAAATATCTATTTACATATACATATCTATACATGCTACCATATATAATTATATTTACATATATATGAATAGCTACATACAATATATACACATATAATATATACATAGGTACATAGATCTAAGACACAATATTACATAAATATATATACACCATATTATATATATATATATATATATATATATATATATATATATATATATATATATATATATATATATATATATATATATATATATATAATTATATTCTCCATGAAATAAGAACATAAGAGAATAGATCTACATATAATTTGCACAAACACATGGAGAGTATCCTACCGTATCCCACTAGATCTAGGATACGCATGTGACACGAGTCCACCACACATCCAAACGTACCCCAAAGGACATGAACAAGTCATATATATTATTTATGAATAATACGAAGAGTCAAATACAAATCTACGTATCCGTGTCAAAATATGACATGTACAAAATTCTGTATCGGAGGAAAACCCCCCAAATCAACACGTATCTCCAAATTATTGGGATACGACCTACACATACCCAATTGTGGACACGACACAAGCCCCAAACACACAAGCACATGCCAAATAGATCTATAGGACCAATTGACACACACAACAAATGTCAATCTCAAAATTCTCCCAAAATTGACACAAAAAGTACCATAACTTTCTCAATAGGTCTCCTATGAACACAAAACCAAATCCTATGGGTAGCCTATACATATGGGTTGATTTTTCATAGTTAAATCTCAGATATAGAACCTAAATTAAGGGGAAAAATTGAATTATACCTATTGGGAGATGGATTCCCAATGCAACCTCCAAATATGATAAAATTGGCCTCCAACTTGTAGGTCCTTGCTCCTCTTTGTAGATCCTTGCTTCCTCCTTCTAGATCCTTGCTCTACTAGCCTCCAATAGTAATTTGGGAAGTAATTATGATGAAATTTGGTAGTAAAATGAAGTGGGAATGAATGAATTTGGTTGAGAGAAATTCTAGATCTAGTTTCCAAATGAAAAGAGGAGAGAGAATAATTTTCTCCCACTCTATATAGGCCGACCCCCTTTTCCCTTCCTCAAGATACTATGAATTATCCAATATACCCCTTGGGACCTCTCATAAAAAAATAATTAAGGAGGGAAGCTTATAGTCTAATAGTTTAATTAATTTAATCTATCTCCTAATCAATAGGCTTTCTAAATGGGCTAAATTCTATCAATTAGTACATGTTGGTCCATGAGTCTAAAGTAAACTAGTTAGGTCCACTAACACAAGTCCAGAATAAATAACTAACATCTAACAACAATTAAATAATACAACAAATAATTATTTATCATGCATAATATTTAATTAAATATGAAATTACTAAAATATTCTTTCCTAAAAAATGTGGTAGTGACAAGTCTACCCTCCTTAAAATAATTTTTTTCTCGAAATTCAAAGACGAAAACTACCCCTAGAAAATAACAGAACATAACAAAAGAACAGAACTAAAGAGCATAACTAACTATGAAAGAACATACCATAACTAGGAAAGAACATACCTCAAAGCACAAACAAATATGGATAACGCTCTCGCATTTTATCCTCTTTCTTCCAGGTAGACTCCCCCGGAGAGCCTCTATACGACGCACCCCAAATGAATTGTCTGGTTCCTCAGCACCTTCTCTCTCCGATCTAGAATCTGAAATGGCTACTCTGGATAGCTAAGAGTAGGGCCCACCTCTATCTCCGAGTGATCCAATACATGACTAGGATATGTCACGTACCGTCTCAACTATGATACGTGAAATACGTTGTGCACTCCCTCCAATGCAGGTGGCAAGTATAGTTTATAAGCAACTGCACCGATCTTCTCTAGAATAGTGAAAGATCCGATGAATCGCGGACTAAGCTTCCCGCCTCCACTGAAGCAAATTGTGCCTCGTGCCGGAGAAATCCTCAGAAACATCAAACCACCCACCTAGAACAAAATACCACCTTAAGAACTTAATCTATAACAAACAACCAAAATCAAGCACAAAACAAAAATCTAAACTATACCTCAAACTCCAAAGGTCTCCGGTGGCTATCGGCCCAATGCCGCTGTTTGTCCTGTGCCACACGAAGTCTGTCTCTGATCAACTTAACCTTCTCCGCTGCATCCACAACCATCTCTGGCCCAACCAAAACTCTCTCTCCAACATCGTCCCATGACAAGGTAGTACGACACCTCCGACTGTACAGAGTTTCAAAAGATGACATCTCTATACTAGCCTGGTAACTGTTGTTATAAGCAAACTCTACCAAATGGGGATGGTCCTATCAAGAACCCCCAAAATTTAGTACACAAGTGCGCAATATATCCTTGAGAGTCTGAATATTCCTCTCTGACTGCCTATCTGTCTGGGGATGATATACAGTACTGAACTTGAGCTGAGTGCCCAAACTCTCCTGCAAACTCCTCCAAAAATGAGAAGTAAAACGACTATCTCGATCCGAGACTATGCTGACGGAAACTCCATGTATCCTAACGATCTGTCTCACATACATCTCTGCCATCTTCTTCGTATTTAAACCTACCTTGAAAGGCAAAAAGTGGGTCGACTTGGTCAACCTATCAACGATGACCCAAATTGCATCTTTCCCTCTTAGAGATCGTGGAAGTCCGAACACAAAATCCATAGTAATGTGCTCCCACTTCCACTCTGGAATGGGTAATGGCTGAAGTAAACCTCCTGGCCTCTGCCTCTCGGCATTCACCTGATGGCACACTAAGCATCTGGATACAAACTGTGCCATTTTTCTCTTCATGCCATACCACCACACACTCTCTCACATATCCGGATACATATTGTTGGCACCTGGATGCATGAAATACTGAGAGCGATGTTCTTCCTGCAATACCTCCTCATGCAGCTCCCCTCTAGGCACACATAACCTAACTACATGCCTCAAAGATCTATCCTCAGCAATGGTGAAATCATCCTCGAATCCTGCTCTCACCTGAGCTCTGATGATCCTTAGAGATACATCCTCATACTGTGCTGCCTTGATCCTGTCCATCAAATTTAAATGTATCTGCAATCCCTACATCTGCATAGCATAACCAGGAACTATCACCTCGATGCCCAAGCTCTCCAAATCCCCCAGCAAATATCGATCATACGTCAAGAACATAGCTACCGGATACCTACTCAAAGCATCAGCAACTATATTAGCTTTCCCAGGATGATACTGCAACGATATATCAAAATCCTTTATCAGTTCCAACCACCGATGCTGTCTCATGTTTAACTCCTTCTGCGTGAAAACATACTTCAAGCTCCTATGGTCTGTGAAGATCTCCACACGCTCTCCATACAAATAATATTTCCACAACTTCAAGGCGAAGATGACTGCTGCCAACTCCAAATCATGGGTAAGATAGTTCTTTTTATGAGGATGCAATTGCCTTGATGCATAGGCGATCACTTTCCCATTCTACTAAATAACACAACCTAAACCTTTTCTCGATGCATCACTATAAATAGTGAAACTTCCAGACCCTGATAGAAACGTCAAATAGGAGCAGACGTCAACCTCTTCTTCAATTTCTCAAAAGCAGCCTGTCAATCCTCTGTCCAAACAAACTCTACATCCTTCCTGGTGAGTCTGGTTATCGGCTCGGCAATCCTCGAAAAATCCTGCACAAACTTCTTGTAGTAGCCTGCCAATCCCAAGAAACTCCTGATCTATGCTACGGAACTCGGGGTCTTCCAAGATTCCACTGCCACGATCTTCTTCGGATCCACTGATATACCATCACTAGTCACAACATGCCCCAAGAACTCTACCTTGTCCAGGAAAAACTCACACTTAGACAACTTCCTATACAACTTCTCCTTCCTCAGCACATCCAACACAATCCTTCAATGCTCCTCATGCTCCTCCGGTGTCTTCGAGTATATGAGTATGGCGTCGATGAACACCACCACGAACTTGTCAATGTAATGGTGGAACATCTTGTTCATCAAGTTCGTAAATACCGCTGGTGCATTAGTCAACCCAAACGACATCACCATAAACTCGTATTGACCATACCGAGTTCTAAAAGTAGTCTTCGGTATGTCCATGGGCTTTACCTTACCTGATGGTAGCCTGATCTCAAATCTATCTTAGAAAATACCTTTGCACCACTCAACTGATCGAACAGACCATCAATCCATGGCAAAGGGTACTTATTCTTGATAGTGAGATTATTCAAAGCCCTGTAATTAATGCACATGCGCACCGATCCATCTTTCTTCGGTACAAACAATACCGAGGCTCCCCATGGTGAAGAACTCGATCTGATAAACCCCTTATCCTGTAATTTGTCCACCTTCTTCTTTAGCTTGACCAGCTCGCTGTTGTTTACTCTATAGACATATTGCAAAATTGGTTCTGCACCTGGTACCAAGTCTATAGAGAATTTAATATATCGATATGGCGGTAACCCTAGCAATTCCTCAGGAAACACATCCAAGAACTCTGCTATCAACGGATGCGGCAACTCCTTGTCTTCCACCATAACTCCACAAATATTGCCTTCTTCCTGCTCTGTAGCTCCTCTAACAAACTCGAACTCTGGCTCTCCTGGCAAACCAAACAAAACTCTGCCTCCTCTACAATCTATGCTAGCACGGTGCCTACTCAACCAATCCATCTCGAGTACAATATCGTAGTTCAGAAGTGGCATTACAAGTAGACACACACTCAACTCCCGACCTCCTAGAGTAACTCTCCAATCCTTGTAAATATCATTAACCAGGATAATGCCTCCCCCGGTCATGATCTTGTAAGTCCTAAGCAAAGACTCAGCTACTAAACCATGCTTCAGAGCAAAAAAAAAATAGATACAAAACTATGGGAAGCAGCACTATCAAACAAAGCTAAAGCTGGTGGAATCAATATGGCACATGATGTAAGACATTCAAGGAAATGACAGATTAAGAGATCAAGTATCAATATCAAAAGTGAATAGTTGAATCAAAAGAATTTTTCTAGATGTGATTGAGTATCTCAGCCTATATCCTATATCCTAACACATGCACGCAGTAGTACAACTAAATCGTCGCACTACCACAATATCGCATAACTTGTGAAGCTTGACCTGCATGGGCCACCACTAAAAATGTGTCACGACCCGAACTTGATGTAGGGATGCAAGTCGAAAACAACGCCCAGCCTACGCCACAAAATCAGCGGTAAAACGCAGTCTGGGTAATCTACCTAGCAATATAATGAACCACCAACAATAACAATATACTCAATCACAGATCTAAGATGGAACGAGTACGAATAAGATAAAGAATAGAATTGTCACATACAACTCATGAGTCTAAAATAATACATCAACGAGTCTGAAAGAATACTAACAAATAAGCTGGAGACAAATCCAGTACAAGAAATACTAAGAAGGTACTAATCCCGGGTCATCTATCTCAGTTGGGATAAGTCCCTCCTGAGCTAGGGTCTCTGATTCTAAGCCCACAACATCCTGAGGTCCATAATGTGTAGGGTACCAGTCCTCAGTGTCATCTGGAAAAAATATATCCAGTCAGGAAAAGAGCAGAGTATATCTCTAATATCAGTTGTAACCAATGATAAAAACTATGTAGCAGTAAATAGATGTGAATATACTAGATACACAATAGATACGAGAGATATACAATAAGAAAATACTGGAATGAATACAATAATGAGCAATATGTCAATGAACAAGAATACTAATGACTAAGTATGTGAGTACTAGCTTTAACATGTGATCAACTTGAGAACATGATACAAGATTATGGCCCGGCTAATCATACGTGCGGTGTATGATTAACACTATTCAATACAAGACTTGATACAAGGAGGGTATGATCACATATCTACACTAAAATACTTCCCACCCTCGACTGGTATAATAGATCCAACCATGGTACGTAATGGCACCAAATTCCCCAAGAAGATAGCTAGTCTTCCCGAGAATCAGTGTTTGTACATGTACAAGATAATCAATGAAATAAGGCTTGCACAAGATACACCATATAACAAGGAATAGTATCTCATGACGAGATCCGGATATACCAATCCGTGTAACTATCGTATCCAGAAAATAAGGATATCTACACTAGATGTAATAAACATAGAGGATATCATAAATAAGAAACTATCATAGAATGTACTCGCCTAAAGTCCAAAGAATAGTCTCACAGATGTCTGATACGATGTCTCAAAGACCTAGATATGGAATACAACATCAATATAAGGTTCCGAAAAGAAAATAAGTTAAACTAGTCAACTTCTAGGTCAACAAGTCAATTCTAAGTCAAAAGTCAAACTATGGTCAACTATAGTCAAACTATGGTCAACTACCTATTTTTAGTTTGCATAAGTCTAACACAAAGATATTGGGTTCAAGTACTAAAGTCTAGGTCACCAAAACTCATATCTTAAATACTAGGATACTGTATCTCCGGATACGTAAATCAATAGGTAAACAATTACATATATAAGTCAAACAATTAGTAATAATATAAAATTCTAATTACAAATATTAAATAGATACTTTGGTTTTGAACCAACTAGGTATCACAACATTAACTCATAATCTTTATACCCAAATTCAATACCTTGGGTATCCCCAATTACCTTGGTACTTACCTTGGTATCACAAGGTAATACCCCAAAACTTGTGTATACTAACTACCCGTAATTACATACATGCTATACTAATTATTATACATATAGTATACTATAAATACTATTAGCAATATATTTACATATATATATATATGTATATAATAATAAGAAAAATCTGCCAAACTGTCGCTAAAACCCTGCCTGCTGTCGCTGAAAACTGTGGTTGTTGCTGATACTCTGCTATTTTAGCGACAGATTCCTGCTGTTGTTGCTAAAGCCGCCACTAAAGCCCCTGATACGGCTGTTGATACTGCTGCTGTTTCATTAACAGATTTATGCAAATGTTGCTAACTGCTGTCGCTGTTTCTCTCGGCAATGATCTTCTTAAGATCGATCTGTCTTGGGAAGGGAGAAGCAGGGCTCGAAGAAAGTGTGTTGCTGCTGCGATGCTTGTTGCTGTGACGCTCCCTGCCGTCGCTAAAGCGGCTGTTGCGGCTGTTAGTGCTGCTACTGTTGTGTTCAGCGACACACGCTGCTGTCGCAATACCTCTACACTCTAAACTCTAATATATATATATATATATATATATATATATATACATAACATATTATATATATACTAAATATATATACATATAATTATAACTAATATATACCCATACCTACACACATATATATATATATATGTACACATTATATATATAGCAATATACACCTCTATACATAGTAACATATTTGTAACAACATACATACGTATATGTACATATAAATATATACACAATATAACATATATTATATAATTATAATATAACCATAATAAATATCTATTTACATATACATATCTATACATGTTACCATATATAATTATATATACATATATAAGAATAGCTACATACAATATATACATATATAATATATACATAGATACATAAATCTAAGACACAATATTACATAAATATATATATATCACATTATATATATATATATATATATATATATATATATATATATATATATATAATTATATTCTCCATGAAATAAGAACACAAGAGAATAGATCTACATATAATTTGCACAAACACATGGAGAGTATCACACCGTTTCCCACTAGATATAGGATACGTATGTGACACGAGTCCACCACACATCCAAACGTACCCCGAAGGACACAAATGAGTCATATATATTATTTATGAACACTAGGAAGAGTCAAATACAAATCTACGTGTCCGTGTCAAAATATGACATGTACAAAGTCCCGTGTCGGAGGAAAAACTCTCAAATCAACACGTATCACCAAATTATTGGGATACGACCTATACGTACCCAATTGTGGATACAACACTAGTCCCATACACATAAGAACATGCTAAATTGATCTATAGAACCAATTGACACACAACAAATGTCAATATCGGAATTCCTCCAAAATTGACACAAAAAGTACGATAACTTTCTCAATAGGCCTCTTATGAACACAAAACCAAATCCTATGGGTAGCCTATGCATATGGGTTAATTTATTATGGTTAAATCTCATATTTAGAATCTAAATTAAGAAAAAAACTGAATTGTTCCTATTGAAAGATGGATTCCCAATACAGCCTCCAAATATGATGAAATTGGCCTCAAACTTGTAGATTCTTGCTCCTCTTTGTAGATCCTTGCTTCCTCCTTCTATATCCTTGCTCTACTAGCCTCCAATAGTTCTTTGGGAAGGAATTGAGATAAAATTTGGTAGAAAAATAAAGTGGAAATGAAGGAATTTGGTTGAGAAAAATTCTAGATCTAGTTTCCAAATAAAAAGAGGAGAGAGAATAATTTCCCCCTCTCTATATAGGCTGGCCCCCTTTTCCCTTCTTCAAGCTACTATAAATTATCCAATATACCCCTTGGGGCCTCTCATGAAGAAATAATTAAGGAGGGAAGCTTCTAGTCTAATAGTTTAATTAATTTAATCCATCTCCTAATCAATGGGCTTTCTAAATGGGCTAAATTCTATCAATTAATACATGTTCGTCCATGAGTCTAAACTAAACTAGTTAGGTCCACTAACACAAGTCTAAAATAAATAACTAACATCTAACAATAATTAAATAATACAATAAATAATTATTTATCATGCACAATATTTAATTAAATATAAAATTACTAAAATACCTTTTCCTAAAAAATGTGGTAGTGACACTACCCGTGTCACATCATTGAAGAAAGAACAAGGAGGCATTTATAGCTGGAAAGTAAGAACTTTCTCGTCTACCTACCAGATTGTCGAGATACGATATTTGGAAAGATGGGAAGGATTTGTCGATCATGATAGAAGATCCAATATCGAACAATCGTGTTGAGGGATTTGGACATATACATAATTGGACCAAGCAAAGTATCTTTTGGGACTTAACTTATTGGAAAGATAATATTATAAGGCATAATCTTGATGTCATGCATATCGAAAAGAATGTGTTCGATAATGTCTTTAATATCGTTATGGATATTAAAGAAAAGACGAAGGATAATCACAAAGCAAGACAAGATATGGCCGAGATATGCTAGTATCCTCAGTTAAACTTAATACAAAGGGGAGCTAATGGACCTGTGAAGCCAATAGCGCCATTCATATTAAGTAGGGAAGGTAGATTGATAATATGCAACTCGATATCCAGTTTACGATTTCTCGACGGCTATGTATCGAATTTGTCGAGATGCGTTGATATCAATGAACGCAAGCTAACTGGAATAAAGAGTCACGACTGCCATGTGTTCATGGAAAGGTTATTACCTATTGCTCTTAGAGAGTTGTTGCCTCCTGCTGTATGGATTTTGTTGGCCGAGCTATCTATATTCGTTAGGGATATGGTTCAAGTAAGCTGACGGTGCAGCATATGGTTGAACTTGAAGAGAAAATTGTCTTGACAATTTACAAATTAGAGAAAGTATTTTCTCCTGACTTTTTTGACAGTATGGAGCATCTGCTGATTCATCTACCATACGAAGCACGTGTCGATGGACCTGTTCAGTATCGATGGATGTATCCATTTGAAAAGTAAAAATATTAATATAAGATGCATTTTGATTAACAAATTAAGTGGATTTTTTACTCTAAATTAATTTAAAGTAATGTGTCTTTCTAGGTACCTACACCATCTTAAGAAGAAAGTTAGAAACAAGGCTCATATAGAGGCTTCGATATGTGAAGCATATATTATCGAGGAGGTCTCAAACTTTTGCTTAATTTATTTTGATACTTATGTCGAGACAAATCGAAATAAAGCTCTAAGGAATGACGAAGACGTAGGAGATGCACGCTACAATGGAGGCTTGTCGATATTCAATGTGAGGGGCAAGCCTATTGGGGCTAGTAAGAAATGGTGGTTGGGTGACGATGAGTAGGATACAGCTCATCGATATATATTATTAAATTGTGACATACAAGAAGAGAAAGATTTGGGGATGTAAGTGACTAGACTTTGACAGTTATCTCTAATATTGTCAATAAAATATACTAACTTATTTTGATTCTATCTCTTAGTATATTTAAAGATGAAGTTAAAATAAGGACACCCAATATTAATGAGGAGGAACTTCAAAGAAAGATCAATTGTAACTTTATGTCACGACCCGCACCCGGTTTAGGGGCACGAGTGCGTGGGTACGTCCAGCCTACGCCGCAGCATCGGCGGTAGAACGCTGTCTAGGTAATGATACTATCTAACTAATGTCACGCAGGCATCCAATCTCCATTAGGAGGCACGGATGACACAAATAAGATGAACACATACTCAACCACAGAATCACAGCACGATAAGATTTCGAAACAGAAATTAAAATTAAACACAATACAAGTCCACAATAAATAACTTAACTTAACAATATCCAAGAATCATCAAAATGCCGGAGACAAATCCGGTACCAAATAGACTGTTAAAAGAACTAACTATGAATAATAATTCCGACTAGACTTCCAGAAACAACTACTACCAAGTCTGCAGCTACTCACCATAAGTGTCGGACAGCGGTCATCTAAGGCATAGTCTGGAAAAATATTTCCAGTCAGGAAGGAGCAAAGCACAATCTCAAATAACAGTTCCATTAATTGATAATGTCTATAATACAATAAAATATGTCATGCTAGCTACTGAGAAGACAGTGGAATAATGTAATGACAGTTTAAGAGAGACAGGCAATAGGCAATGAAACACAGTCAGTGCATGTATAAAAATGAAAGGAACAGTATCATATACGGGTGATGTAGTATATGATTAAAAATAGAGAACTGTAATCTATTCTAGGTGTTTGAAATAGTAGTTTCGAAATGTGATCGGCTTGGGACATGTACAGTAGCTACAGGGCCTGGCTAATCATGGGTGAAGAGCATGATTAACACTTACAATTTACAATAAGAGGTTATGATCACATTTCTTACTAACTACTTCCCCGCCCCCAACTAGTACTGTGGATCCAATCATGACACGTCACGAATACACAACATTGTCTAATATATTATGTACAATGTCTAATGTAAATGTCAATGTAAATGTCAATGTAAATGTCGTGTATAATGTCAATACGATAATCAAGGTAACATCTCATGACTGCAGATCCAAGCTATACTAGTCCGTGTAGCACAGTGTCAAAGATTCAGTTGTAACATTTCAAGATCATTGAACTTATAGCTATTATCAAGAATTGGAAATTATCAGAGAATGTACTTGCCTCGGTCCTTAGCTGGTATTTATGGTGTCCTGTTCCAGAGTATCCCCTGGTAACCCAACAGTCCTATAACACATTACAAGCAAAACCATATTCGCATCAGATGCTACACTAACACAGTCTAAACACTGAATTCAGGGCCTTCTCTAGGTATGATACTGGCCACCTAGTAGCTAGATACATAATTATGCACATCTTAATTAACATATGTACTTACAATATACATATCAATTAAATACATATACAAAATATATGTATATATATATATTTAAAATATGCTAAGATTTTATACAAAATATCTATACATATATATCAAAATAATTATACACATAAAATATGTGCATTTATACTAGTCAAATTTAATACCACACTTACATACATTAATTTAATATATACATTTACATATATATCAGATTATGTATACATTAACATACACCTATTTATACCAAAAGTATTAATTTAAATATATACTTTTCTAAAATACATACATTTATATGTTTGTACATATACCAAAATAGTACGTATTTGATGTGCAATTAGAGAAATGATACTGTATTTATACAATTAATATTAATAAATAAATAATATATAGATATACATATTTTAAAATACATACATTACCAATCAATTTTATATTGAAAATATGCTAAATATATATATATAATACATGTATACACATATACCAATTATACACTTTACATTATATACTAATACATATACAAAATAATTTATTTACATATACTAATTGCCACATTAATTAAATATATAAATACCTTATATTAATTTTACATACAAATTTAATTAAAAGCATATACTAATTTCATACTGATTTAAATATATAAACAAATATATATATATACATTAGATATATATATATACATATATATTAATTAGATATATACTTACTTTAATTATACATTAATTAAATATTTAAACAAACATTTATATATATACATACATTATATATAAATAAATATTTTTATACATACACTATACTATATATACAAACATATACTAGTATATACATTAATTAATTAAATGCTATACATATACATGCTAATATTTACCTATACTTATACATTGATTAATACACAATTATATTCACATTAAATAAATATATAAATAATTTACAGTAATTATATATACATCCACATTGATTAATATATATATATAATCATATATATGTATATACACATTAGATTTATATATACATATATGTATATATATATATATACATATGTATATATACATATATATATAAAGAGGGAAAGGGAGAGAGGAGGCTTACAGCAGGGGGAGGAATGGCTCGCCGGCCGGAGCTCAGGGAAGGCCAGTGGGAGGAGCACAGCCGGACTGTGATCGTGAGGGAGGAGCAGCAGGGGAATGGGGCGGGCCACCGGTCGCTGGAGGGAGCAGATGGGCGCTGAATGGCTGGCCGCCGGAGGTACTGGACAGCAGGGAGCCGCCGGACCGCGGAGCAAGGCCGCCGGGCTGTGAACGTCGGAGGGAGATCGTGAGGGAGGACGCTCGGGCTCGGAGGTCAAGGCTGTAGGGAGGATGGAGGAGGGGTCCTCCGGCGGGTCGGCCGGAGAAGAAGGCCGCCGGGGGAGCCTGGTACAGTGGGGAGGTGATGGTTCCCTCCCTCTGATTTCAAATTTGAAAAGAAAACAAGCAAAGAAGGAGAAGAGAAGAAGAAGAAGAAAAAGAAAAGAAAAAAGGAGAAGGGAAGAAGAAGAATCCTACGTTGGGTTGAGGGGAGAGGCTTGTGAGGGTGGAGTTTTCTAGGTTGCCTAGGGATTAGGGTTTGAGGGTACAAGTCATTAAATAGGAAGAGAGAGGGTGTGATGTAGGGTGAGGATTGACCCACTTAAATGAGTGGCTATGATGATTCATGAAGGAAATTAATTCATGTAGGGTTGAGGGTTTTATTAAAAATTAATAGGCTCCCTCATTGGTTAAAATAATTAGGTGTTGGCACCTACAATTGAATAATTGCAACTTAGCCCCTTAAATTCGGAAAATTGCACAAACACATAAAATGACGAAAATTGGGCGGGCGATTTGGGGTCCGATGTTTTGTAGGGTCAGGGGGCACTGTAAGATGGGTATGGACTGAATTTGTAGGGCACTGGAATTAAATTGGGATTTAAAAATCAGATAAAATGGTATCCTCAATTTAAATAGAAATAAATGCAAGTTGTGTTCAACAATTAATTAGGAGTACTTGGGGTCAAAATCAGATCAAGTCATCAATACCAATATTGAAGAAGACTCAGAACAGAATATTACCCTAATTTGGGTCGCACGAAAAATAGGTCAAGATGGCTTCCAATTTTCGATTGGAACGCACAACGATGAAAATAGGAGTTTTAAAATAAACGTCCGCGACGATTTTTGTGCGGCTAGAAACAATGCACAAGGAGCATAATTATGAGTTGCAAAAATAGCAGAATGGAAGGTGGGCATGTCTAGAGCAAGATTGTGAAATTTGTTCGAAGACAAAAGTCTGGATAGTGCTCCAAATATCGAAGCAAAGACAATGCGCAAAATATTAAATAAAAATACAGTAATTAATTATAAACACCAAGAATTAAATTCTAAATAAAATAATAAAATCCAGAATTGTATAATTCGGACAAGGGTTCGTCTACTGGGCTTCTAGGTCTAGTCTGCTGGCTAAAATAAAATAATTTAACACTGCATTTAATTATATATTTAATCACACATCGCACAAATAATTATTTAAATCAATATACTATCATGCAATTAATTAATTAAAATAACATAATATTAAATACTGAAAAAATTCGAAAATTCCCCTGTTTTCAGAATGTGGTAGTGACAAGTCTACCCACCTTAAAAGAATTTCGTCCTCGAAATTTAAAATCCTCTTACTAGTGTTTAAATCATACACACTTATCATTCCCTCAATTAAATTCATCAACCATGAATAATCCACAAGGTCTTTTCATAATTTCAAAAATCTGACATTATTGTATAACCTGAAGATCCTCAAAGTAAATCAAAGTCCATAAAAATTTCTTGAAAGTTTTGAGTTATAATTCAATACCCGGAATTTTAATATCCACTCCTCAAAATACTCAACAATATGATATTTAAGGATTCTCCAAATGTTACATCCAATTATAAAGTTCTAAAATTCATAACTCGCAATTAAATAAATACATTGATAAATTTCCCAAATTTCCAAATTAATAACCAACTTAAACATGTCAAAATCTTTCCTGGAATTAATAAACCACCAATTGTGCCATGTTAATTTCTTAACCATTTATTTAAATCAATAATTATCCTCAAATTTTTTTTTTTTAAATCCTCGATTATTTTATTCATGTATTTACTACCATCAAAATTAAATTCCTCAAATCATATAATCATGAACTACTCCATATTGTTATTTCACAATAAATTCTTTCAAAGATTCTATAAATAGCATATCCCTAAAAATCTTCAAAAATAACTCAAATCACATTCTTATCACAATATTCTCCAAAATTTTAAGTTTATAACGAAATACAAGAATTTAATATTCAATCCTCTAATTGAACTCTAATCAATGCATATTTCAAAAATTGAATCTCGTCCCAAATTTGAATTTAACACTAATCCATTTGTGTTCTTTATCCCTCGATTTTTTTTTTCCATAATATGCAACGATGTAATACTTATGGAACCTCCAATACAATATTCAAAAATATAAGTTCACAACTTGCAGTCCAACAATTATATCGATGGCCTTCTTAAATTCCTCAAATTTACTGATAAATTCAATCATTTCATAATTTTTTAAAAATCAATGATTTAACAAAAACTTCAATTACGCCATATTAAATTCCCTACTCTTTATTTAATTTAATATTTTTCCTCAAAATTTTAGGCACCTTGTCTCTCTTTGTCAAGTCATAACCTCTTCGTTAATCTTTACTACAGTTAAATCCTCAACAATCAAAGTCTAAGAGAATTCTACCTACACTCATACAACATGCAACCTAAAGGGATTATGTATGATCATGGTGTCTTTTGCCAGGGTATTACAGTCTCTGTAACAGGGGTACTACTAACTACATTATAACAAGAAATCATGCATGCAACTATGGTACTAAGAAATCAACCAATCAATCAAGTAGATAGGAACAGAATGAAGGAAAAAACAGAACTTGTTAACACATTACCTGCAGTATCGGTCTCCTCGACCGTCATCGCAAATGCTCGCCCTGCTGGGGTGGTTCCCTTTGCGGGTGCTGAGCAACATGCGGTTCTACAGGTAGCCTAACTGGATCTCTATAATTTGGAGTCGTGCGCTGGTTGGAAGAATAAGGAACTCGAAGACAATCCCTTATTCGATGTCCCGCAGCGCCACAGTGCAAACAAAGTCCCAGCCTCGTTCTACAGCTCTTCCGAAGGTGACCTGGCTTCTTACAGAAATAACAAGTTCGTTGATCCTGCTGTACAGGAACTGGTGCCGGGTACTGCTGTTGATACTGAAAGGCCCTCGGTTGTTGCCGAATTGGAACTGGTGCCTGGTACTGCTGTTGATACTGAAATGCCCTCTGCTGCCACTGGCCAGGATACTGCTGGGAAACTCTCTCAACTGTCTGTAGTGCCATCTGGTGAGCGTTCTCCATGCTCTCTCTCATCAGCTCAGTTTGTGCCTGGTGCGCTTCTGCTTGCACCCTCTGAGCCTCAGCTTGAACTCGCTGAGCATCTGCCGCCATTTTCTGGGCATCTACCATGCCTTGGATCAAGGTAAACATCTGCGTTCCGTCAATGGGCAAACCTTCGGGAATCAGAGTCGGTGGAGGAGGAAGGTTGTCCGTCACAGCCGCGGCTATCTTCTGAACAGGTGGAGAAGGAAGATCACCTACGTGCATCAGAGATGTAGGAGGAATTACTGCTGTCTGTCCCTCAGGTGGAGAGGTGGCAGACCCTTCTAAAGCTGGTGTTCCCGCTCTCGTAGATAGTGTCTTCGGCAACATCCTGAAGACAGATCCCAAAGAATCAATTTAGGCAAAATGCGATATCATCAAGGGAGGACAGTACAGTTCTAAAGAAGCAACATTCAAGATAAATAGATTGGAAATAAACCTTAGTTGTGATTTGCACAGGTCAAAGATACATCCATGGTTTGATACCTCTATCCCCTAGGTACCACAGTTCTATCACAAAACACACTCACTGCTAGCTTCCTTACGTACTGCAATCGCTGATACTAGCTATTCTTATCACCCAAGTGCATATCAAATGCAACACACTACACTAAGTACTGCACTTTCTAATACAACCCTTGATGATCACCCAAGTCAGTTTGCAGTGAATTCTCAATCATACTCAAGCCAACCGATCCTTACACATGCATCTTATCTACTTATTTTATAATATATCTCCCACTATAAGATTTTATCCTCAAATAAATACCTCAAAATAACTCCTCGAATAAATTTTTAAAGTAGAAATGCATACACTTTCCTCCAGGTTAATTATTTAAATACTGAAATAAAACTTAATCACACCAATTCCTTACAGACTTGTCTAGGTTCATTGAATTGAATCTGAATCCTCAAAATAAAATTTTAATAACAATATTTCAATTCCCCAATTTCAAAATTTTGCAATTCATTGAAATCTTCAAAATAAGATTTTATTAACATAATATCTCAACCTCTCAAAATTCTTAAAATTTGAAATTCATTTTCAATCCTCAAAATTAAAATTAAAACCCACCTTTCGTAGTCCAATAGCCCTAATGTTAATCATTTTCACTGTCCTCATCGACATGTGTTATCAGATAATATCATAATTCAGTCTGCAATTTCTTTTTAATATGAAATCAACTCTATAATGAAGCAAAAATCCTAATTTAATACCTTAATTAACAACAATCAATCAATATCAATAAATGAGAATGGACAGAACAAGGGAATGAATTTAAATTGGAAGTTTTAACAAGATTCTCAGGGGTCATCCCAGGGATCTCTCAAGAAATTATGATTGAGTATTTGCTCCCGTCCTAGTATCCTATGTCCTAGATTCTATAGCAGGCACGCAGTAGTATAACAAGGATGCTACACTACCACGACATCGCACAACTCGCGAAGTCTGACCTGCATGGGCCACCACTAAAAATGTGTCACGACCCGCACCCGGTTTAGGGGCACGAGTGCGTGGGTACGTCCAGCCTACGCCGCAGCATCGGCGGTAGAACGCTGTCTAGGTAATGATACTATCTAACTAATGTCACGCAGGCATCCAATCTCCATTAGGAGGCACGGATGACACAAATAAGATGAACACATACTCAACCACAGAATCACAGCACGATAAGATTTCGAAACAGAAATTAAAATTAAACACAATACAAGTCCACAATAAATAACTTAACTTAACAATATCCAAGAATCATCAAAATGCCGGAGACAAATCCGGTACCAAATAGACTGTTAAAAGAACTAACTATGAATAATAATTCCGACTAGACTTCCAGAAACAACTACTACCAAGTCTGCAGCTACTCACCATAAGTGTCGGACAGCGGTCATCTAAGGCATAGTCTGGAAAAATATTTCCAGTCAGGAAGGAGCAAAGCACAATCTCAAATAACAGTTCCATTAATTGATAATGTCTATAATACAATAAAACATGTCATGCTAGCTACTGAGAAGACAGTGGAATAATGTAATGACAGTTTAAGAGAGACAGGCAATAGGCAATGAAACACAGTCAGTGCATGTATAAAAATGAAAGGAACAGTATCATATACGGGTGATGTAGTATATGATTAAAAATAGAGAACTGTAATCTATTCTAGGTGTTTGAAATAGTAGTTTCGAAATATGATCGGCTTGGGACATGTACAGTAGCTACAGGGCCTGGCTAATCATGGGTGAAGAGCATGATTAACACTTACAATTTACAATAAGAGGTTATGATCACATTTCTTACTAACTACTTCCCCGCCCCCAACTAGTACTGTGGATCCAATCATGACACGTCACGAATACACAACATTGTCTAATATATTATGTACAATGTCTAATGTAAATGTCAATGTAAATGTCAATGTAAATATCAATATAAATGTCGTGTATAATGTCAATACGATAATCAAGGTAACATCTCATGACTGCAGATCCAAGCTATACTAGTCCGTGTAGCACAGTGTCAAAGATTCAGTTGTAACATTTCAAGATCATTGAACTTATAGCTATTATCAAGAATTGGAAATTATCAGAGAATGTACTTGCCTCGGTCCTTAGCTGGTATTTATGGTGTCCTGTTCCAGAGTATCCCCTGGTAACCCAACAGTCCTATAACACATTACAAGCAAAACCATATTCGCATCAGATGCTACACTAACACAGTCTAAACACTGAATTCAGGGCCTTCTCTAGGTATGATACTGGCCACCTAGTAGCTAGATACATAATTATGCACATCTTAATTAACATATGTACTTACAATATACATATCAATTAAATACATATACAAAATATATGTATATATATATATTTAAAATATGCTAAGATTTTATACAAAATATCTATACATATATATCAAAATAATTATACACATAAAATATGTGCATTTATACTAGTCAAATTTAATACCACACTTACATACATTAATTTAATATATACATTTACATATATATCAGATTATGTATACATTAACATACACCTATTTATACCAAAAGTATTAATTTAAATATATACTTTTCTAAAATACATACATTTATATGTTTGTACATATACCAAAATAGTACGTATTTGATGTGCAATTAGAGAAATGATACTGTATTTATACAATTAATATTAATAAATAAATAATATATAGATATACATATTTTAAAATACATACATTACCAATCAATTTTATATTGAAAATATGCTAAATATATATATATAATACATGTATACACATATACCAATTATACACTTTACATTATATACTAATACATATACAAAATAATTTATTTACATATACTAATTGCCACATTAATTAAATATATAAATACCTTATATTAATTTTACATACAAATTTAATTAAAAGCATATACTAATTTCATACTGATTTAAATATATAAACAAATATATATATATACATTAGATATATATATATACATATATATTAATTAGATATATACTTACTTTAATTATACATTAATTAAATATTTAAACAAACATTTATATATATACATACATTATATATAAATAAATATTTTTATACATACACTATACTATATATACAAACATATACTAGTATATACATTAATTAATTAAATGCTATACATATACATGCTAATATTTACCTATACTTATACATTGATTAATACACAATTATATTCACATTAAATAAATATATAAATAATTTACAGTAATTATATATACATCCACATTGATTAATATATATATATAATCATATATATGTATATACACATTAGATTTATATATACATATATGTATATATATATATATATATACATATGTATATATACATATATATATAAAGAGGGAAAGGGAGAGAGGAGGCTTACAGCAGGGGGAGGAATGGCTCGCCGGCCGGAGCTCAGGGAAGGCCAGTGGGAGGAGCACAGCCGGACTGTGATCGTGAGGGAGGAGCAGCAGGGGAATGGGGCGGGCCACCGGTCGCTGGAGGGAGCAGATGGGCGCTGAATGGCTGGCCGCCGGAGGTACTGGACAGCAGGGAGCCGCCGGACCGCGGAGCAAGGCCGCCGGGCTGTGAACGTCGGAGGGAGATCGTGAGGGAGGACGCTCGGGCTCGGAGGTCAAGGCTGTAGGGAGGATGGAGGAGGGGTCCTCCGGCGGGTCGGCCGGAGAAGAAGGCCGCCGGGGGAGCCTGGTACAGTGGGGAGGTGATGGTTCCCTCCCTCTGATTTCAAATTTGAAAAGAAAACAAGCAAAGAAGGAGAAGAGAAGAAGAAGAAGAAAAAGAAAAGAAAAAAGGAGAAGGGAAGAAGAAGAATCCTACGTTGGGTTGAGGGGAGAGGCTTGTGAGGGTGGAGTTTTCTAGGTTGCCTAGGGATTAGGGTTTGAGGGTACAAGTCATTAAATAGGAAGAGAGAGGGTGTGATGTAGGGTGAGGATTGACCCACTTAAATGAGTGGCTATGATGATTCATGAAGGAAATTAATTCATGTAGGGTTGAGGGTTTTATTAAAAATTAATAGGCTCCCTCATTGGTTAAAATAATTAGGTGTTGGCACCTACAATTGAATAATTGCAACTTAGCCCCTTAAATTCGGGAAATTGCACAAACACATAAAATGACGAAAATTGGGCGGGCGATTTGGGGTCCGATGTTTTGTAGGGTCAGGGGGCACTGTAAGATGGGTATGGACTAAATTTGTAGGGCACTGGAATTAAATTGGGATTTAAAAATCAGATAAAATGGTATCCTCAATTTAAATAGAAATAAATGCAAGTTGTGTTCAACAATTAATTAGGAATACTTGGGGTCAAAATCAGATCAAGTCATCAATACCAATATTGAAGAAGACTCAGAACAGAATATTACCCTAATTTGGGTCGCACGAAAAATAGGTCAAGATGGCTTCCAATTTTCGATTGGAACGCACAACGATGAAAATAGGAGTTTTAAAATAAACGTCCGCGATGATTTTTGTGCGGCTAGAAACAATGCACAAGGAGCATAATTATGAGTTGCAAAAATAGCAGAATGGAAGGTGGGCATGTCTAGAGCAAGATTGTGAAATTTGTTCGAAGACAAAAGTCTGGATAGTGCTCCAAATATCGAAGCAAAGGCAATGCGCAAAATATTAAATAAAAATACAGTAATTAATTATAAACACCAAGAATTAAATTCTAAATAAAATAATAAAATCCAGAATTCTATAATTCGGACAAGGGTTCGTCTACTGGGCTTCTAGGTCTAGTCTGCTGGCTAAAATAAAATAATTTAACACTGCATTTAATTATATATTTAATCACACATCGCACAAATAATTATTTAAATCAATATACTATCATGCAATTAATTAATTAAAATAACATAATATTAAATACTGAAAAAATTTGAAAATTTCCCTGTTTTCAGAATGTGGTAGTGACACTTTACGTCCTGGTTTAGCAAATATATAAGCAACTCAGATAATATGTTTAATATACTACTGCTACCATTTCTGTATATGTCGCTAATAACATGTCTATTATCGACGTGTGTTTACAGGTTTTCTTGCTTGGAACAATACTCATAAATGAGAGCCTTTGTTATTTGGTATTAGGACCGATTAAGGAAGCAAGGACTTGGCCAGGCTATGTCATTAATGGCTTCAAGTTTAAAGTAACTAAAAATTCTATAAATACTGAATTTCTTACTGACGGCTTGAATACAAAGGATTTCGGTGTTTGTATAAGAGGGACCATCTACGATGATGAGCTAGACTTTGACTATTATGGTATACTTCGGGATATTGTAGAGTTACAATATCCGGCCCCATATGACATAAATTTTGTGATGTTCAAATATGATTGGTTCGACAAAACACCAAATCAAGGATAAAAAATTAATAAACAATTTGGATTTGTCAATATAAACCATCACAAGAGATATAGAGGGCCCGACTCATTTGTGATAGCAAGTCAAGCAAGTTACCTAAGGCATCATAGAGATCGATTTGACTGGTGGATGTCATGTAAGACTAAAGCTAGAACTACGTTCAATGTTGGAAACCCAGCATACCAAGAGGACCAGGTCGAAGAGCCTCAATATTTGGAACATTAGTCGAAAGAAGATACCGTGGATAATATTGATGTTGAAGCTATTGTCAAGGAAAATAGATGGGAGGAAGAGGTTGATATACAAGGCTTAGCTCACAACCAGATAATTGGCCTTGTCCACGACCAGGAGGACGTCTCTGAAGAAGAAGAAGAAGATGAAGAAGAGCTTTATGAGGATGATGACAACGATGACGACGATGACGATGATGACGATGCTGATGACGATGACGACGATGATGATGATGATGGCGATAATTAGATTACCTATGTTGTCTACATGCTGTACCTAGAGATGGAGTTTGATTTTGTTACTAAAAATACTTCTATCTCTTACTGAAAATACATCTATCTCAGTTTTTATAGTTGTTTTGTTGGTTAGTTCTATTTATTAGATATCTATCTTGTTGCTTAGTTCTATTTATTAGATATCTATTATGTTGCTTAGTTCTACTTATTAGATTCTATATATGTGAATCGTAATCATAGATGGCTGGTGGTCATGGTCGTGATCGTGGTGATCGTGGTCGTGGACATGATCGAGGTGGTTGTGATCTTATACTCTACCCGAGAATGGATTATCTCCTCGATCACGTAATCCCGATACCCCCTCGTAGGTCAAAGGCACCTCCACTCTGCCATCGGCTACAGGCACAAACACTCCACCATTTGTCGCATACGTCCCTGATGCTCCATCATTAGCATCTATGCTCCCGTCATTATCTGATACAGATCCCGATACCCCATCGTCAGTTCGTCCACCAGATACTCCGACAGCTGTACGATGGGCCTCAGAGTATCCGGACTTAGAGTATGATGCTAGTGGTCGGTATATCCCCCGACCGGGTGGTGCTTCGACATGACCAGAGAGACCGGAGGGGCAGATCAGAAAGGAGCTTTGGCCCGTGTTTGATAATAAACGAAAGAAACGAAACTAGGTTTGTACGAAACCCTTTCTTTGGTTTACAAACAAGAAGTACAATTAATCCTATACGAGGATGTTAAGTACAAAAATTTAATCTGGGTAAATATTGCTATAGGAGTCTGATCTGCGGTCGATCACTTTATCCCTTGGACCACACGATAACGAAGAAGTTTTGTAGAAGAAGGAAAAAGCTTCAAAAATTGCAAGAAGGATTGGATGCTCGATGCCAAAGTTGTCAATCACTCCCCTCTGTCTGTGCTCTAGGATCTTCTCTCTCAACAATAAAATTTGATCCGATGCTCTCCAATCTGATCTTTTAATCCTCAACCCTTTTACCTTCTGGACCTCTCGACCCTTTGACCTCCGTGGCCGAAGGTCTCAATTTATAGGGTTTAGTGACAATAACCGTCCAGTCGGCGTAGAAGCCGAACAGTGGAGAGTGTAGCACTTTTATGCGACGGTTATAATAACTGCCACCCACGTATAAATAATCTTCTAAATCCGCGTGTGATGCGTGTCCCATTATGAGGTAACGCGTATAACTCTGCGAAGATCACGGTATACAAGCCACGTAGGTAACTGCCCCTAGCGTAGAAAAGGTTGGCGTAGAAGCCAATGACTGTCACCATGGCGTAGAAGCCAAGTAGGCGTAGAAGCCTAGTAGGCATAGAAGCCCAATAGCTGTTAAGTTGGCATAAAAAGCCAAGTAGGCGTAGAAGCCCAGTAGGCATAGAAGCCTGATGCTGCATGGATAAGTAGCTAGCGTAAGGACCGCCGATTATCCTTGCTTGACTGAGGTCTTGAGCGTATTCTTGACTAAATAACCTTATCACGCACCATTGCAAATCTAGCCTGAGTTAGCGTATTCCGAGGAGATAGCATATGGCGAGCTCCTATAGTTGAAAATAGCCAGATCGGCGTATTTCAAGGAGATAGCGTACAACGTACTCCTATAACTGAAAATAGCCTGATGGCGTAATATGCAGAGGTGATGATTTGGATATTTTAGCCATAATTATGGCTCACCCAGTCGTTAAAAGTAGAACAAAATCTCATGCATTAAATGCAGAGATGTGCCCCCATCACGTGCATTAACTGCAGAGACGTGCCTCAAATTCTGTACGAAGAGCAGCTTTTGAAGTGACGGTTCGTTTCGTCTTCTGCTGAGCGTAAAAGATCATGTCTGCCTGTGTAAAACTAGGCAGCGTATTTCCTTGAATGCGTAAAAGCAATTTGTATCAAGGAAATATCACTAAACGACGGTCTGGGTCTCTGTGCAGAATCATTATTACAGTCGTCCTCTCGATCGTCGTACGGTACTTTCTGTCAGGGGTCAGGTTCCCTGCATGATCTTACAGGTTCATTCGAGGAATACAAAGAGTTCCTCGTACAACTTTTCGCTGTTTTAAAAGCTGATAGGTTTTACGCCGAAGTGGCGATGTAACAACCTTTTTACGCTGAAGTAGTCTGGAAATACTGCATTATGCGGGTTATTCTGGAGCTATATTTTATGCTGAATAACATTGAAGCTCTGTTGTTTCACCAATGGCTCTAAAGTCATGTCTTATGCCACCCAGTATTGGAGCTTTGTTTACGCGGCTTCCTGCATGTTTGAGGGTTTTACGCCTATAATTCCTCAGTGTATTTTTCATGCTTCTACAAGACCCCCTTCATAGTTTTCAAATTCTACGTAATTTGAAACACTTTGAATGAAGCATGAAACGATCAAATTTGACTCATTCCACGAGGCTGATTTCTCGGCAAATATTTAGGGATTTGTTTGGATTTGGTGTGATCTTCTCTGCCTATATAAGGGCAACTGAGTTAACCTGTTTTCCTACACTTCCTTCATCACAAAGAGATGGTTGCCGAACTTCGTCGAGTCAACTTGGGGAAGAAGAAGATCACGTTCTTCCAGCATGTAAAGAGCCGTAAAAAGAGGCATCTTCGAGCAAATATCCTCTGCAACGATGGATCATGGAAGGATATCATAGATTTCTTTGCTCGGGATGATCAGCAATTTCATATGGCGATTCGTCCAGGAGAGAGGAATGGTCTCATTTGGCCACACAGCTTGCAAGCTGTATTTTCTTCTATCATGGACCTGGACGATGGTACACAGTCTGGCCCTGTCATCCAGTATTGAGTTGGGTCTGAACCCTCAACTCAATTCTAGGGCATGCCTGCCATGGCGTATGGAGGGTGGGCTTAAATAATTTAGACATGCCCAGTTCTGTATCCTCCTACAATTAATTATTTTCTTGTTCATCGACTGTGGAAGTCGATAAACTGCTGTAGAAGACGAAAAAGATCTCCACCAATACGAGAACCTGGCAGAACAGATTCTTGGCATGATCCTAAATAAAAATGAGAAACCCTTTGTAGAAAAAAGGATTTCCATCATATGTAATCATGATTAATAAAATTGTCTTCTTTTACGCATCTGATGATTTGCCATATTTGCTGTGATGAAGTCTGAATATGTGCAACTTCGGCACGTCTGAATAACTTTACGTCAACTCTGATAAAAAGAGTATCTGGTCTCATCCCGTCTTTTATGCGAAACTGAAGACGCGTAGAAAGCTGCTTAGCATTTAAGTTGAATATTCAAACTGTCATGCTATTTTGAATGAGGAGTTGCATACAATTTTGAACTGTCACTTCTCTGATGCAAAGACTTCTTGTTCAGACTATCATCTTCAAGAATGATTTCCCAAAAATCCCTTGAAATAGGGCGAGAAATGGTCGTCAAACAGGCCATACTTAAACTTTTGAGAAAGATTTCGGCTAGACTTTGGCTGAACTTCCAATGGCCTAAGGAGAAGAGTCATCTTCAATGCTGACTTCTGTGTATTTTAGGTACTTGGAATATTTTATAGCCAAAAGGAGCACTTCTGCATAAATCCTTGCGTTTGGTCATCTGTAGCTGTTGAGCGTAGAATCGTAGATTTGTAGATTCTGAGCGGAAAAAACTTCCAAGCGTAAAATCATAGATTTGTAGCCTCTGAACGTAAAGTCGTAGGTTTGTAGCCTCTCGAGCGTAAAAGCTACCGAGCATAAAAGCATTCGGGCGTAAAACCATAGACTTATAGTCTCTGAGTGTGAAATCATAGATTTATAGCCTCTGAGCGTAAAAACTTCTGAGCGTGAAATCATAGATTTGTAGCTTCCGAGCGTAAAGTCGTAGGTTTGTAGCCTCTCGAGCGTAAAAGCTACCGAGCATAAAAGCATCTCGGCGTAAAACCATGGACTTATAGCCTCTGAGCGTAAAATCATAGATTTGTGGTCTCTTGAGCGTAAAAACTCCTGAGCATAAAATCATAGATCTGCTCGTAAGTTCTGGATCCACTGACCGTCCGTCTTCTTATTTTAAATGATAGGCTGGCGTGGTCCTAAATCATAACTGAATATTAAATATCGGATTTGGTTAGGAATTTGAAGAGTTATCTGAACTCTATAAATACCCCAAGGCTTTGAGAGAAAAACTCTTCATCTGTCTTTTGCAAAAATTCTTTGCTCATTTGAGAGCTATTCTTCGTCTCTTCCTTTGAGAACTCCGAGTTTTAGCCATGGCACCGAAACTAACTTCCACCTCTAAGAGAAAGAAAGCTGCGTCTTCTTCTCGCTCCTCTGCTCAAGCACGAGCAACTCCCATTGGGCTGAGTGAACCCTGATCTGAACGAAGTGCCCCCACCGTCAAGCTGTGCACCAAGCGTCATAGGTAAAGCTTTTGGGACAAAAAAACAAAGAAGACCCTTCGCACATGTTGTACGTGAACGCGCTAGGTCATCTTCTGTGCTGAGAGCCTCATCGAAGAAGATGATGCACAAAGATGTTTTATCATTTACGCCCACATTCCTAATGTGTCAGCATAAAAACTCCTTATTTTCGCAGTCTGGCGTTAAAGCTTTGATTGTCAAAATTTGGCGTATACTACAAACTTTGAGTGTTACGCTCTGGATAAAAATTCTGGCTTAACAACTCAAATTTTGGCAGTCTGGCATAAAAAAACACAGACTGTTAGATTTTTGTGTATACTGCCAACCTTGAATTTTATGCCTCGGAAATAGGTTCTAGCATAAAAACTCAAGTTTTTACAGTCTTGACGTAAAAGCACAGACTGTTGATCTTTGGCATAAGCTGCAAGACTGTAATGTCTAGTGTAAAAACTGACTTATTCTTCTTGCATTTTGTAGTGGACTTGCAGATCCCTCTGCTGGCTGAGGTGATGGGTTCTGTTGCTGGGATGTTGAACTCCAATTATCTGGAGGATTTGTCCCACGTGACATTCCCTATTTCTGGAACTCAGTATCCTGAAGGAAGGGGAATTCTGATATCGTCTCAAGGAGAACGAATGTTGTTGAGTATGATCAGCGGGGAGCCCCTGACGTATATAGATGGGGACAAATATATAAAACCAACTTTCCTATTCAGGGATATGATTGATAAACAATCCCAGACGAAGCCCAAGAAGGAAAACTGGGTTTTTACTGCTGAGGGCATGGTCATGTACCTGCCCAGGATGCCGAGAGATTAACCTATCTCGGTATTCTTCCATGCCATGCATCCTAGGAAGATGTCATGGACCCTGACCCCTGATCTTCACGGCCAGCCGGAGAAGATATTTTATCAGAAAGAATCAGACCGAGGATTATTTGTGAGCCATCCTTCAGGTCCTGTTATGCCTTTCAGGGGATTACAGTCGGGCAGTGTCCCGAGTGAAGACACTGCAGTACTCCAACCGGTTCAAATATCAAATTTTTACAATGACTTCATGGGGCGTACACCATATCATACGGTGTTAATAACATCGCCCAAGTCGTGAGTCAGGAATTAAGAACACTTGGCTTACTCATCAATACCTGGAGAGGATTGATCCTGGAGATGATATGAATACTTTGGCCTGTGACGTAATATTGCGTCTTCTGAATGGCGAACATTAGGGCCAATAATTCTTTTTCCATTGGATTGTACCGGTGTTCAGCTCCGATCATCATCCTGATTAAATAGTAGATAGCCTGTTCATGACCTTCATCATTCTTCTGTGCGAGGAGAGCTCCCAAAGAATGATCCATTGCTCAAACATACAGCAAAAATGGTCTTTCTATGACGGGAGGCACCAGAACTGGAGGATTAGTAAGGTAGCGTTTGATATCGTCAAACGCTTGCTGACAGGCTTCGTCCCATACGAAAGATACACCATTCTTCATTAGGCGAGAAAAAGGCTGACATCTTCCAGAGAGGTTGGATATGAATCTCCTGATATAGGCTAGACGACCTTGAAATCCTCTGAGTTCTCTCAGATTACGGGGAGGTCGCATCTCTAGGATAGCCTTTACCTTATCAGGATCGACTTGAATGCCTTTGGCGGTAATGACAAATCCCAGGAATTTGCCGTTGGATACACTGAGAAAGGACTTTGTGGGGTTTATTTTGAGTTGATGTTGGCGCATCAATTCGAACACCGTCTTCAAGTCTTGGATATGAGTACCCTTGAGGCGGCTTTTGACAGTGATGTCGTCTACGTAACACTCCACAGTTTTGCGTAGATGCTCATGAAATATGTTACTTATGGCTAGCTGATATATAGCACCGACATTTTTTAATCTAAAGGGCATGACTGTGTAGCAATATACCCCCAGTGGTGTGCGGAAGGCAGTATGCTTCTCGTCTTTAGGATAGATTTTGATCTGGTTGTATCCTGAGAATCCATACATGAAAGACATGCGTTCAAAACCATAGGTACTGTCGATTATGTCGTCTGTGATGGGAAGAGAGAACTCATCCTTGGGACAGGCCGCATTGAGATCTCGAAAGTCGATACAAATGTGAACTTTTTTGCTTTTCTTTATGACCAGGACAATATTGGCGACCCAATCGGAATATTGTTCTTCCCTGATGAACCCGCAGGCTATCAACTTCTTGATTTTAGCTTCAATGGAATCCATCATATCCGAGCAAAGCCGGCGTTGGTGCTGCTTTACAGGTTTTGAATTGGGCAATATGATGAGTTTATGGGTAGCCACTTTTGGATCAAGGCCTGGCATATCCTCATAATTCCATGCAAAGATGTCGATATATTCTTTTATCAGCTAGATTATCTCTTTCCTTACTGTTGGTTAAAGATTGTTACTGATAAATATCGGCTTTGGTAAAATTTTATCCCCAATATTGACTTGGACAACTTTATCTTCAGTGGGCGGTTCTCTTTGCTCGAACTGGAGTTCCCATTGTGTATCCATTTGTTGTGTCCAAGAGTCATTTTCAAACGGTTCAGATTCTTGTTCCTCTGCTTCGAGAGAATTTGTCAATACCGTATTTACTGATAATGCTCGTTCGAGATCATCGTCTGAGACGGGGGATGACGAGCCATCTTGAGAAGAGAAAAAGATATCCTCATCCGACTCAGAAGTTGTGAGAGAGGTGGTATACCCTAACCCAAAACGAGTTCGTTGATAGTAGGGATCACCATGAAACGGCATTCGTCTGCCTTTCCCGTAGTTGAGGCCTGGTTCTGACTTCAGATCATAAACCATATTTTGCATAATCTTCAAAGCTTGGGGACTACATCTGTGAACCTGTATTTTACCAACATCTGATTCGTAAGAATCTTCTCGTACAACCGGTCTGTTCCGCATGCAACCAAAGACTATCGGATGCTGATTGCTGCGAGTAGGCGGGATAATAAAGATAGAATCTTTATATGGCCTATATGTTGTGATAATATTAGATGTTGGCGCGACTTCCCATACATACGGATGATAGGAGTCTATAGCTTTCAAGAATTTTTGTGCTATAGGTTCTATATCGTTATGGGGGAAGGATTCCTGATTAAGAAATTGGACGTCAGTATACTGGAAAAGAGAATCTTTATTATCATCAGAAACCATGTTTCCGGCTGTATTTACTTCAGTCAGCTGTTTGTTGCGCCGAAGGTTGATGACCAAAGGTGGAGGCTTCTGGTTAAGAGTGATCACTAGGGGATCCTTTTCTCCTCGTGATTTCGTTCTGTCTAAGTGGATAGTCATGGGTTTCCTGACTTTAGGACGGGTAGTCCGTCCTTTCACCTGGATTGACAGAGGTTGCTCAACAGAAGGCTCTCCTGGCTCCTGGTGGGATTCCTCTTTTATCTTGCCTGACACCTCCTTCATGTAGTCTTGGGTGTACAATATGGCATCGGATTAGTAGGACTCAACTCCTTTGAATGGGTTGAGATCAGCAAACTCTATTTTTACTGTTCCTTGGGCATCTACATATTTGAAGCATTGATGTAGGGTTGAAGGAACAATGTTGTGATCATGGATCTATGGTCTGCCCAGCAGAATATTATAGGATACCTCTGAATCAATGACATAGCATGTAGCCACTGATCTAAGGTCCCCGATCTGGATCCTCAGACAAATTTTCTTCAACGGCTTACTTTTTCTGGCGTTGAAGCCTACGATTGTAGTGGTGGTGTAAGCCAGTTCGCTGGTAGGAATTCTCAGTGGTCTGAGCAGACTATGAGGAATGATGCTGATCGATGATCCCGGATCTATGTGAATCCGGTCTACCTCCATGGAACCGACGTATCCGGTATAATAGAGGGGTCTGTCATGCCGGTTATGTTTCAACAGCATGTCATCTTGAGTGAAAGTGATATTAGGGACCACTTTCATCACACTATGGTATTGAGAACATGCCACGCGCTCTTTATCGGGAGACTTGAGCTGAGTCAAGCATGCATCTGCCTGCATTAACGCTTTACTCAAGACCTTACGACTGTCTTTTGATAGCCTGAGTAGCTCAACAATAGACAATCTGGCTGGTGTATTAGCCAACTGGGCCAGGATATCGAAGTTATATGGCTTCTCCAAACCTTTGTTTTGAATATTCTTCAAAGGTTTATCAAAGCACACTTCTTTTTTCTTGCCTTTGTCCGCCGAAGTTGGTCTAGAAGGACCTGTCTCTGGTATGACAGGTTCCGATTCTGAAGGCTTGGCAGCTGCAGTGTCTGCCATTGCTTCTTCTTGATTTCCTCCATAGTCCTTGAGGTAGGCTTTCCCTGACCGGGTTCTAGTAGCCAAAGTCTCTTCATCTGATGTTGGAGATATAGCAACCATATGGCATGGATTTTCCTTTTTAGTATATAATATGCCTTGGTAGGGTGATATATATACCTATAGAAAATGCAGTACTTAGGGTTGTTGGTACTGCCGACTTCATTAGGCCTTTTCACCTTGGGGAGGGTGAGCTTGCCACTTTTGACTAGACAGTCGAAGATGCTCGGAATGTCATCATCATCAAATGAATATTCTTCTATGGGTCTAAAAGTCCCAGGTTTCGTCTGTGTAGTTGCCGGTGTAGGTTGCCTGGACGTATTAATCGCCAGAGCTTCCTTTCCTTTAGATCTACGAGGATGGTCGCTATTGGAGGATGATCTCTTTCCTTTATCAGAGGTGGAGATCATAATTCCATTGTCATGCACCTTCCGACTGTTGTCTTCGACGGCTACCGCTGAGATGATAAATAAGGGCCAATCATGGAACTGATATGGTCCTATGAACACCGAGATTAGTGGAAGAAGGTTCTTCCTGCAAATGTCTACCAAGGCAAAATCTGGAACTCCGGAAGGCATTTATAAAGTGGCCTGACAAAAACGTTCGATGAAAGTACGAACGCTCTCTTTCTCCTTCTGCTTTACTTCGATGAGCGAGGACATAGACATGTCCATCCCTCCTTTGTAGAATCGTATGAAGAACGGAGTCTTGAATGTTCGCAAGACTACGGTACCACTGATAAGCCACTCCAGACAGACAGCCTTTGAACACTCTAGTGAGAAGGGCATCGTTCCCTTGCAATAACACTGTCATCATACTGAAGTAGTTCATGTACTGGCTCGGTGACGTCTTTCCCTCAAACAAAGCCATAGCCTGTGGTTTGTATTTAGGAGGGAAAGGGATCTCATCCCAGATAGCTGGGTAAGGCTGGTTGATTCCCAATTTCTTGAGCTGATCTTTATGCTTCAAGGCATCAAATTGGGTTTTCAATTCCCGCACTGCCTGCATCGGATCTTCTGCTGGTAATGGGACCGCAGAGTGGTGAGAGATCGGTTGTATCATAATTCTAACAGGGGGCAATACATTCTCCGAGTTAGAAAGTGGAGGAGCTACTGACTCTTGATTTAGAATAGGCTTCTGGTTTGTGTTGGATGGTGGTAGGTCCGCCCCCACACATATTTGAGTCAGAGGAACCGATGCTGGAGCTATAGCAACTGTATGTTGAGTCACCAATATTTGGTGTATACTCTGCATCATGGTATGCATCTCTTTGAGTGATGCCTCCAAAACAGCAATGCGATGTTCCATACTTCCTGATGGGGAAGCCTCTTCATGTTCATCTCCAATGGCATAGACTCCCATTTCTCTGGATGCCATTGAAGGATTAGTATAGATCTCCGTAGAGATTGAGTCTATACTTTCAGCATCTGATTCGGGAAACTGGCGACCCCCAGTGTCAAAATCAGAAGAATACGAAGCCGGTTGTCGTGACCTCGAACGGGTGTTTTGAAACACTCCAGCTTCAATGTTCTCAAGGAGTCTGTCGAATCTCCTTTGGCTTAGAGTTCTAGAGGGATGACATCTTAAATTTGACATTCCTCTAGGAATGTGTGAAGCCATATTCACTGATGCAAATGTAGGCTCTTCT
The DNA here is from genome assembly GCA_036927795.1 of Iris macrosiphon. NCBI lineage: Eukaryota > Viridiplantae > Streptophyta > Magnoliopsida > Asparagales > Iridaceae > Iris > Iris macrosiphon. Next base: position 100,869,761 of record JAYESA010000004.1, read on the forward strand.
TCCTGTAAAGACAAAGAGTAGTTCAACCGGTCAAAAACTGACCGTTTTGCCTTGGAACAACAATAATTAACTACAACTTTGTAACTATTACGACAGTGCTCCCTAGGGGGTGTAATAGACATATCAGAAGATCCCTTGCCTTTGCGTTTCTGGATCAAGAAATCGCACAAATCAGGGGGATTAACAAAAGAAAAAGAAGAAGGCTTATTCTGCCTTTTTATATTAGTTGGAACGTAGATATTTTGAACCCCAACCCTCTCTTTGTCGTAGAAATACAGCAGTTCAGCCATGTGAGTAGCACATGATCCATGAGGAGCGTATCTATCCACAAACTGGGTCTTTTTTATGCCGAGAGGCTTGTCCTAGCGTAATCTGGAACTCTGCTCAGGTTGGTGTAAAACTGAGGAAGTCCTCACACAGCCATCAGCGTTCCGCGTAATCTGAAGAGCAGGCAAAATTTTCTCTTGATGGCGAAAAAGCCAAGAGGTCGGGAAATCCGCCACTTGTTTTCCCTTGCGGAGATTGTAGGGACCCTCTGCCCTCTTATAGGTAGGAGAGGTAATTTTACGCGCGGGGCGCCTTTGAAATTTCTAACTCGGCATTGAGGCCTTGCCATTAATTATGTCAGTCACGTCAGCGACGGGAGACAAAGTTTTACGCGCAGGGCGCATTTGAAATTTCTGACTTGGCGCTGAGGCCTTGCCAGAAATTATGTCAGCCACATCTGCGACGGGAGACGAGTTTTTACGCGCAGAGCGCGTTGTATACTTCTTGATTGGCTTTAGGCATTGCTAGAAGTTTTGTCTGCTACGTCAGCGACGGGAGACTGAGTTTTACGCGCAAGGCGCGGAGTCGACTTCTGGATTGGCGCTGAGGCATTGCCAGAAGCTTTGTCTGCCACGTCACAGACGGGAGACGAGTTTTTACGTACAGAGCATGTAGGTTAGGATGCCACAACCTTGTTGATCAGAGAGAGAGAGCCTGCAGGAAGTGTAGAGGATGTCCGGGGCATCCATACTTTACGCAGCTTCCTGCTATCCTGAACAGATGGGGAATGAGAGCTACCCCCTGTGCGAAGCATGTCTTCATAAGCAGATTGGTCGAATTGGATGACCAGAGTCTTCTTCATTGATCCGACAGATACAGCATCATGTTGAACAATAACTTTCTCATCGGAAGAGAAAGTAGTCCCCAGCAGAGTCGCCATCTTGTGTTTGATAACAAACGAAAGAAATGAAACTAGATTTGTACGAAATGCTTTCTTTGGTTTACAAAAAAGAAGTACAATTAATCCTATATGAGGATGTTAAGTAAAAAAAATTTAATCTGGGTAAATATTGCTATAGGAGTCTGATCTGCGGTCGACGTTGCCACCGCTCAATCCATCCCTGCAGAAAGTTAGTATTCAAGAGACAGAAACTATGTCAAGAAGGTAGAACTAATCACTTTGTCCCTTGGACCACACGATGACGAAGAAGTGCTGTAGAAGAAGAAAGAAGCTTCAAAAATCGCAAGAGGGATTGGATGCTCGATGCCAAAGTTGTCAATCACTCCCTTCTGTCTGTGCTCTAGGATCTTCTCTCTCAACAATAAAATTTGATCCGATGCTCTCCAATCTGATCTTTTAATCCTCAACCCTTTTACCTTCTGGACCTCTCGACCCTTTGACCTCCGTGGCCGGAGGTCTCAATTTATAGGGTTTAGTGACAGTAACCCCTCAGTCGGCGTAGAAGCCGAACAGTGAAGAGTGTAGCACTTTTTACGTGGCAGTTATAATAACTGCCACCCACGTATAAATGATCTTCTGAATCCGCGTGTGACACGTGTCCCATTATGAGGTAACGCATATAATTGCTGCAAAGATTACGGCATACAAGCCACGTATGTAACTGCCCTCGCATAGAAAAGGTTGGCGTAGAAGCCAATGACTATCACCATGGTGTAGAAGCCAAGTAGGCGTAGAAGCCCAGTAGGCATAGAAGCCCAATAGCTGTTAAGTTGGTAAAAATCCAAGTAGGCGTAGAAGTCCAGTAGGCATAGAAGCCTGATGCTGCATGGATAGGTAGCTAGCGTAAGGACAGCCCATTATCCTTGCTAGACTGAGGTCTTGAGCGTATTCTGGACCAAATAGCCTTATCACGCACCAATGCAAATATTGCCTGAGTTGGCGTATTCCGAGGAGATAGCATACGGAGAGCTCCTATAGTTGAAAATAGCCAGATCGGCATATTTCAAGGAGATAGCGTACAACGTACTCCTATAACTGAAAATAGCCTGATGGCGTAATATGCAGAGGTGATGATGCAGACGTTTTGGCCATAATTATGGCTCACCCAGTCGTTAAAATTAGAACCAAATCTCATGCATTAAATGTAGAGATCTGCCCCCATCACGCGCATTAACTGCAGAGACGTGCCTCAAGTTCTGTACGAAGAGCAGCTTTTGAAGTGGCGGTTCGTTTCGTCTCCTGTTGAGCGTAAAAGATCATGTCTGCCTGTGTAAAACTAGGCAGCGTATTTCCTTGAATGCGTAAAAGCAATTTGTATCAAGGAAATGTCACTAAACGACGGCCTGGGTCTCTGTGCAGAATCATTATTACAGCCGTTCTCTCGATCGTCGTGCGGTACTTTCTGTCAGGGGTCAGGTTCACTACATGATCTGACAGGTTCATTCGAGGAATACGAAGAGTTTCTCATACAACTTTCCGCTGCATTAAAAGCAGATTGGTTTTACGTCGAAGTGGCGATGTAACAACCTTTTTACACTGAAGCAGTCTGGAAATACTGTATTACGCGGGTTGTTCTGGAGCTATATTTTACGCTGAATAGCGTTGAAGCTCTGTTGTTTCGCCAATGGCTCTGAAGTCATGTCTTATGCCACCCAGTGCTGGAGCTCTGTTTACGCGGCTTCCTACATGTTTGAGGGCGCATATAATTTCTCAGGATATTTTTCATGCTTCTACAGCCCGCAACCAAAGAGCTGTAAGTAAATTTATATATTTTATCTGATGTAGTTAATTTCATATGTTTCATTGATTTATTCAACTAAATAATCTGTTATTATTTATTTGTAGGTTTTTTCCTTTCAATGTTACTCCAGCACTTGGAGAAATCATTAGGGAAAACTACTACGGCCCCTACCATAGATTCTTCGATGTGACGTCCGACATGTAGTATATATGGCTTGACCAGATGAAGGTATATGCGATTTTTCTGTTATTTTATTTATTAATTATTTTTAATCTATTTATATTAATTGTTAATTGAATTTGTATGTCAAAAAATCTACTAGTGGCCCAAGCATCATGATGTAGAGATTAGGAAGATATCATGGCGCCTGTAGCAAGAAGATGCGGGATACGAAGGATGATTTACAAAAAAGGGTAAATGCTGGAAAGAACAAGAAATCCTGGATCCATGATAATTTTTAGGAGACGATGTAGAAGGAGCTCGATACTTCTGAGTTCAAGAAGAGGTCCGATCAATGAAAGAAGGCACGATCTCATGGGAGTCTGCATACTGGTGGATCGATCCCCATCGTTATGTACCATAGAAACCTGGTAAGATAATACGAAATACTTAAATATTTTTATGATATAGTTAAATAACATTAATTATCAAGCTAATATAATTTCTTAATATTTCGTACAAAGGCGGAGAAGCTGGCGAAGGAGGGGGGAGATCCCTCTAGTATCAGTTTTACCGATATTTTTGAGTATACACACAAGAGGAGGAAGGATGGTCTACGTGGACGAAAAGACCAGCAAGACTGCTGTAAGTATTTCAATTTATATTATAAATTAGAATAATATGAGGTATTATAATATATATTACAAGTTAGAAGTTCATTAGAAAATTAAGCATTGGTCATTGGATAGGCTGCGTTCTACTCTCTGTAGACTAAGAGTGCCTTTCGGGCCACTCAGGATGGGGTGTAAGAGAGTGTCGCTGTGTCTTCGCCCGCCATAATATCCTCTTTCATAGCCGCTCGGACGAATGACCTCTTTATACAGGCCGCTGGCGGAAGAGGAAAAGATGGACGCGTCTACGACACCGACTCCTTGGTGTTGCAGATATCGGTATAATCGCGACCTCCACCGCCGACGTCTTCTGCTGCGGCACAACCTGATAGGATAGAGCAACTTGTTACGGCGATGACCATATTGCAGGCTACAGGGGTGGGTATGCAGGAGTCAATCAGCATCTTGATGAGACCTCCACCACCGACGTCCTTTGCTCCTCCCGCTGCTGCTTCTGACCCTATTCTATCTGCTGACGCAGTAATGAGACTCCTAAGTTTATTGCCGCCGGAGGCGTTAGGTTCACTACCATCTGAATTAGTGAATAAAATTCCTTCAGACGTCCTCGAACATTTGCGTGACAAGGGAATGTCACTACCCAATTCTAAAAAATAGGATTTTTTTTATTTTATTTTGGTAAATTGTTTATTGATCATAAATAATTATATTTATATTTAATTAATAGTTGTATTTATTTTCTATTGGTTGTTTTAGGGTTTTGGATAGTCTGAACCCATGTCAGACCCAACCAACACCCTTGTCAGACCTATTTATGAGTTTAGAATAATTATTATATTTTTATTTAGTTAGTTGGGTTGTTTTGGATTAGTTAGAGAGTGTTTAGTGAACCCTAAACCTAAACCTTAGTTGCATGACTAAAGAGAGAGGGCACTTTAGTCATTTTGCTTTACGAAACCTATTTTTATATGTGTGGCCGACCCCCTAACCCTAATTCCTTCTTCTGGCCAAAACTTTCCCCTGTTCCATTTTATTCTTCTTCTTCTTCTTCTTCTTCTTCTTCTTCTTCTTCTCCACTCTCCACTCTTTTCTTCTTCCTTCTTCCAAGTTTCAAGTAAGTACATCATCTTTCTTCTCTTCCTTCTTCTATTTCTTCCATTAATGTAAACCCTAACCCTTTAATTTTCCCTAACCTAGGTGTTTAGAGACTAGACTTAGTGTAGAGGCTTGGCTTGGAGGCTTGGAGGCTTGAGGGTGGTGATTTCAAGGGTTTTGGAGACTTTGGCCTTGGGATTCCAACTCCCAAGAGGTAAACCCTAACTTTCCTCTTAGTGATTGCTCTTATGTAGTGTAATTAGTAGTTTAGAACCTTCCTAGACCTTAGAGCTACCCATGGAAGAAATTTAGAACTTGTTTGGTTGTGTTTGGAGACTTTGACATTAGGTTTTGTGTCAATTTTGGATGAAATCCGAGATTGGCCCTATTTTGGGTGATGCCCTAGGTTAAACGGACCTAGGTAGATGTGCTTAGGTATCTTGAGGGTAAGTACGTGTCTCCGTTCGGACACGTGAGGTCGTGTCACGGAGATTTGGGCATTTCGGGCAATTTGGGGATTTTTTGTCGCCGTAGGTTCCATGCGTGCGCGTTTTTACCAAGGACCTAGAATCGGAGAGTTAGCATTTTTTCTAGGTTTTAGACATCGATTAGAACTTGTGAGTAAATTTTGGGCCGATTCCGAGTAGGTTTGGTGTGCGTTTCACGAGGTTTCACGAACCGCACTCCACGTGTTCGTCGAAATAACCGAATGGCCATTTCGGCTTGGTTTCTAGATTTCGGGCTTGTGTGCGAGTTGGTTTAGCTTCGGGGAGTGTGTGCTAGAGTTTTTGAGTTATATTTTATATAATTATATATTTTTATATTTGTTTGGGTCAATGTGCGTGTGTTGGTGGGGTGTTGTGTGTGGTCGTGTGTGTTGTGTTGTGTGTGTTTATATATATGTATATATATATATATATGTGTGTGTGTGTGTGTGTATATATATATATATGTGTGTGTGTGTGTGTGTGTGTGTGTGTGTGTGTGTGTATACGTATATATGAGTGTCAATATATATATTTGTGTAGGTGTTTATATATATATATATATATATATATATATATAAACACCTACACTCATATATATATATATACACACACACACTCATATATATATATATGTATATATATATATATATATATATATATATACACACTCATATATATATATATATATATATATATATATATATATATATATATATATATATATATATGTGTGTGTGTGTGTGTGTGTGTGTGTGTGTGTGTGTGTGTGTATGAGTATGTGTATATATATATGTAGAGTGTGTTTATATATATATACATATGTGTGATTATATATATATGTGTGTGTGTACCTATATATATAGGTGTATAAGTGTGTGTATATATATATATATATATATGGTTGTGTGTGTATATATATATATATATGTATATATGTTTTTATATATATATGTATCTATAAGTGAGTGTGTGTGCTTGTGTGTCTGTGTGTGTGTGGTGTGTTGAGGGGCAGCTTAATAGCAGCAGCTAGCTGCAGCATGGGAAGAATGGAGGCAGCAGCAGCTAAGCTAGATGGCAACAACAACTAGGCTAAGGTGAGCAGCTGCAGCAGCGATAGGGTGCAGGGCCACAGCGAGCAAGAGCAGCAGAGTGTAGCAGCGACAACAGCAGAATGTAGTTGCTACAGCAGTAGGATGTAGCTGCTGTAGCAGCGCAACAACAACATGTAGCCACAGCAGCAGCAGAATGTGGCATTAGCAACAGCTGCAGCCAGCCTTGCATAGGCAGCAGCAAGCGCATCAGCAGCAGCATGGCGAGGCAGCGTATGCAGGCGAAGCATCTACAGTAGCAGCAGGTAGTGAGAGGGAGAGAGAGCTATATATAAGTATAGATATATACATATAGATAGAGAGAGATATATATATACGAGATGATATGGGTATGTGTATTGTGTATGTGTGATATATATATATAAATATCTAGGTATATATGCATATGTGTTTATATATATATATATATATATTAGCCTAGATATATAGCTAGGAATATATATTTATGATAGATAGTTAGCTAGATGGTTAGTGTTAGAGAGGGATATAGTGGTTATCTCAATACCTTGAGATATCAAGGTATCTCAATACCTTGAGATACCCAAGGTATTGAGTATCGGGGCGAGGTTTTGGGCATTTGCCTAGGTTTGAGTTTAGAGTTGGGTTTATATGTATTGGTGTATATATTTACGCATGTTAGCATATATTTTAGTGGGTTTAGGCGGGGTGTGTAGCTTAGGTCGAGGTATCGGATACCGAGGGTATCCCGGTATCTCAAGGAGGTAAGTTTTAGGGTTTACTAGCTTAATGAGCTAGTTTTGACCTAGAATTTTAGGGGCACCCTAGTTTGACCTGACATTGACCATAATTGCCCTCCTTGACCGCAAAAGTCAACGTTTGACCTAGTTTTGAACCAGAGTTGACTTTTTGGACCCCGGGTTGACTTTTTGACCCAAATTTTATCGGTTTGACCTGCTCGACCTAGAATAACGTTAGAAGCTTGTTTTTAGTTATTTTATATCAGTTTAACTCTTTAGAAGCCCATTTTACCTTACTTTTTCGTAATAGGTTCTTGCGACACCAGTCCAGATCTCGATCCTCACCAGTTGCTCAGGACGTCAGGCGAGTACCTACCTCTGATCGTTTCTATTTCATGATAGCGTATATATCACCTGTTCTAGAACTGTAATACTTGATTCTGACACGTTGTTTCACGAGTTGGTACTAGTTGGATCCCGTCATGAGATATTATCCCCCTTACCCTGTTCAGCAGGTACTCTATCACTTATATTTCATCATGTGCTTCGGGTATTGATTCTCATGTGATATCATGTGCTTCGTGTGCTCTCGCCTTCATGTGCGCGAGTTATTTATCACATACGTAGCGTGTCGTGGTTGGATCCAAGAGTATTAGTGGGGGAGGGGAGTAGGAGTTGGTTATGTGATCAAAGCCAAACACTATTTATGTGTATGTCTGTTATGCAACTCATGCATAACGGAGTTATCGTTGATTATTCATGTGCAACCTACGTCGATCATATAACAAACTTGTGCTCAAGGCACTTAGCTAGTATTCCTATTTTCTCACATGCAATTACTTCTCTACTACTTGTATTGTTCCCCAGTTTTACATTATAGTAACTTTATCTGTTCCACCATGTATTTACTTTCCTGTACATCTTGTATACTTTTCTATTGGTGTCATATATATACCTTACCATGTATTTGGAGTTGCTTTCAGAGTTATGTACTTCACTCCAGTCCTGATTGGGCATATTTTTTCCAGAGGATCCTGAGGATTTTTGCCCGATATTCTACGTGTCACGTCCCAGTCCCAAAAGTATACTGGACTAGGCCACGTGGCAATAGCCAGCTGACACATCTTCGAGGATATCCCAATTTAATGGATCCACGAAGAGTGCTACGCTGTCCTAAAATACTAACATGTCCAATATCAGTCAATAACAGGTAATCTATTCTCATCCACAATATAAAGAGCAAGAAGTACTAAATAAACTGCTGGATAATAAATACCAGTCTCAAGATATCATAGTACAATCAGTGAAGTCTGGTGGGAACAAATCCACTACTATGACAAAATAAAGTACTGAAATGAGATATAAAAGATAATGAAAAGGGCATCGGCTGACTAGATAATGATGCACCCAATCTAGGCTGAAGGCCTACCAACTGATCACGGAAACTTTGACGGTTGCACCTCTAACTCCTCGGTTGTAGCGAATCTCGTCTCTTGTCCGGGGCCGTATACAGTAGGGTAGAAAGCCTCGTCTAAATCTGGAAGGGAACCAGGTCCTTAGAGGGACGTAACAAGATACAAAGAGATAAGCCATATATAAATACTGAATAAAATAAATGCAATAAAGGGTGTGCTAGCCAATCTAAGTGAATGTAATGTGAGAACAACTGTGAGTATATGAGAAGGTGTAGGCTAAACATATGCTGACGTAATTCACCAGTCGTGACAACCGGCTAGTATATGCCACAGATGTCCCCTGTAACACGGGCGCAGGAATACAGTAACGTCCAACATTCTATAGAGCGTGGTATCTACAATGTCATCAAGTAACGTTCCACACTCTACAGAACGTGGTATCAGTAATATATAAATACGTCCGTATCACTCCGTCTAGTGCAGTATCAGTGTAAAGGAGTGGGGTGTCTCATATGCCTACCAGTCGTCCTCCCCTCCCAATGTTGATATACCCGTCAAATAATTGACACACATATCCCTTATCTAAATATCAAGTCTCTAAACTGAAATAGTCCTATATTGCTTGCTAACTGTGATGCACGTAACACGCGACGATAGCTAGTCGATCACACGAACACGCATCCCAATATGAGAATTATTACTATAAGTACGTGTAAAAAGTGTCAGTCTTGGAAGATAACAGGGTATCATCCAATTAGGTGAGTCTGCTAATGACTAAGTCAATGTATACTAATCTTCGACGTATCCATCGAATGCACCCGAGAGAATCTCGGACGCGCACAGTAGTATAAAGCAAACAACAAGCATACAATACAATATTTGCATCATTTAAATTAGACAGTAAATATGGCAAGGTATCTTGCCTGAGTCTTCAAGAGATGAATGCCAAAAGCCTGTTCCGGTAGCGTCTTCTGGCTGATCCAAAGACCCTGGATAATAATATAACACAATAATACAGGCATAAGATACTACGCCTTATCTACGTACTGTTAAGACGCTACTCTTGAATACTTGTCGCGAGTTCTCTGTTGCTCGAGTACAGCATCACGTGCGCACTTAGCTAGGGTGTACACGGGTGTTGTCTTCGGTTAACAGGTACCTCGGGGTAATAATTATCCAGTTACGGTTATCCATAATCTATGTTCTCTGCGAATACCTGTCTTTGGTTTCTATATTTAATGTACGTGGTTTATGACCAGACGTTTAAAATTAACTAAGTTCTTAATGACAGGTATCGTGGTTAGGGAATCTCTGTTTATTAACAAATTCTATTCTGGTTTATCATAAGCCATTATTATTTTAATTAGGGATAGAATGGTCGTGTTTCAACTATGATTCATCACACACGAACCTAACAATCATTCATGGACACAATACGTGGTGAGATCGTTGGAACACAAGGAAGGAACTGCTGGAGGACGAGTACCTGTTCGATAGGACGTGGGGCATCTGCTCCTTCGACGAGGGTGTCTCCGGCAGCGTGGATGGGTCGCCTCGCGGATGGTGGGACAGTCGGGGTCGAGCTGCAGTCGGTCGGCAGTCGGCTAGGGAGCAGCCGGTCGTGCAGTCGGCTAACAGCAGCCGGTCAGGGGCAGTCGGCTAGGGGCATCCGGTCGGGGGTGAGCAGTCGGGTAGGGAGCAGCCGGTCGGGGGTGGGCAGTCGGCTAGGGGCATCTGGTCGGGGGTGAGCAGTCGGCTAGGAAGCAGCCGGTCGGGGCAGTCGGCTAGGGACAGCCGGTCGGAGGAGAGCAGTCGGGTCGGGGGAAGCAGTCGGCTAGGGAGCAGCCGGTCGAGGCAGTCGGTCAGGGGCGGCGGCGGCGAGAGAAGTCGGCGGGGAGGTGGTCGGGTTGAGGGTCCGGCCGACAGGGGGTTGTATAGGTGGGGGGTCGGATAGGGTTTGGAGAGGGGGATGGTGATGGTTTTCTTAGGGTTTTAAGGGAGATATTTCATATATATATATATACATGTGGGTAGAGATTGTGGGCTAGCCTCGACTTGGGCCTATCTGGGCTCATTAAGTTAGGCTGGTCTAAGTATTGCTTGAGGTGAAATTAGCCTTAATTAAAATTAAATTACAAACCTAACTAGGTAATTCCTAATGTATTGAAAACATAGGGAACTAGATATTTTTGAGTGGTACACGGGAGTCGTGGCATAACGGCTTGGTGTAGACTGGTACCCTAATTTGGGTACTTGGGATTTGGGGTGGGGTTGATCTCAAATGAATCCTACTTTTGACGAGGGGGTTTACAATCTACCCTCCTTAGAGCATTTTGTCCTCGAAATTTAAACACACGCATGGGTAAGAACTAAAGACTAAAGAAAATACTGGAACGTACCTAGTCCTTCGAAGAGGTGGGGATAACATTGTCTAATGTCCTCCTCGCGTTCCCAGGTCGCCTCGTCTGGTGCATGATGCCTCCATGCGATACGAACTAGGGGGATGGTCTGCCCTCGTAATACTTTCTCACTCCTGTCCAGAATCTCGACGGGCTCCTCTTGGTATGTTAGACTCGGACCAACTGTGATCTTCGAGTGGTCGAACACGTGACTAGGGTCCGGTATATACCTCCTCAGTTGAGATACATGGAAGACATCGTAAACTCCTTCTAATGTCTGCGGTAATGCTAATCTGTAAGCAACCTCTCCGACGTGTTCTAATATGTCGAATGGTCCGATGTACCTCGGACTCAGCTTTCCTCTGCCTCCGAATCTGATAGTTCCTCGAGTAGACGAGATCTTTAGAAATACTTGATCTCCAACCTAAAACTCTAAGGGTCGACGATGCGCATTCGCCCAATGCTTCTGTCTGTCTTGTGCTGCTCGAAGGTGCCCTTGGATCTTCTTCACCTTTTCTACCGTACGAACAACCAACTCTGGTCCGAGAATCTGTCGCTTGTCTATATCACTCCAGCATAGTGGAGAACGATATTTCCTTCCATACAACGCTTCATAGGGAGCCATCTGAATGCTCGGTTGATAGCTGTTGTTGTAGGAAAATTTGACCAGATGCAAATGGTCCTCCCACGATCCTCCGAAGTCAAGCATGTACGCTCTCAACATGTCTTCTAGCGTCTGAATACTGCATTCCGACTGGCCATCTGTCTATGGGTGATACGCTGTGCTAAACTTTAGGCGAGTACCAAGGCTCTCTTGTATACTCCTCCAAAAAGTAAGAAGTAAGCCTCGTATCCCTGTCAGACACGATGCTAACTGACACTCCATGTAGGTGCACCTCTCTCATGTACATATTTGCTAAGGCCTCCGTTGATTGTCCAACTCTGAAGGGTAAAAAGTGCGCGGACTTGGTGAGTCTATCCACAATTACCCATACTGCATTGCGCCCACTAGGACTGCGCAAGAAGCCCGTAACGAAGTCCATAGTGATATGCTCCCATTTCCACTCCGGTATAGGAAGTGGTTGAAGCAATCCTGCGGATCTTTGATGCTCAGCCTTGACTTGCTGACACACCAGGCACTTGGCCACAAAACGTGCTATCTTCCTCTTTATTCCGTGCCAACAGTAGTACTGTCTCAAGTCTCTGTACATCTTCGTACCTCCTGGATGAATAGAATAGGTTGAACTGTGTGCCTCTGCCATTAATTCTTGACAAAGTTCTCCATTTGGAACATAGAGATGATCTCCGTATCTCTAAGTCCCATCTTCGTGTATTCTCAGTCCTGTCTGCATTCCAGCCTCTGTCCTTTGTCTAAGCTTCTAAAATCTGGCGTCTGTCGGCAAAGCATCCTTGATTCTCTCCACTAATGTCGATTGCAACTGGAAGCTCGACAACTGTCCATCTACTCCGGACATAATGACCTCTATACCCATCTGCTCTAGCTCTCTCAACAGGTGTGGTTGGGTGGTCATGAAGAATGCCATGGGTCTTCTGCTCAACGCGTCAGCTACTACGTTGGCCTTTCCCGGGTGGTAATGTAGCTCAATCTCGAAGTCTGTCATCACCTCGAGCCAACGTCTCTGCCTCTGATTAAGATCCTTCTGAGTGTAGACATATTTTAGGCTCCTATGATCTGTAAATATCTCCACTCTCTCTCCATATAGATAGTGCCTCCAAAGCTTCAAGGCGAAGATTACTGCTGCAAGTTCTAGGTCGTGGGTGGGATAGTTCTTCTCATGTGTCCTCAACTGTCTAGAAGCATAAGCTATAACCTTTCCGTGCTGCATCAAGACACATCCTAATCCTTTCCCGGATACATCTCTATAGATCACGAATCCTTCGGGTCCAGAAGGTATGATCAAGATAGGTGATGTAGTCAAACGCTTCTTCAGTTCATCGAATGCCTTCTGACACTCCTCTGTCCAGGTAAACTCCTGCTCCTTACGGGTCAAGCGGGTCATCGGCTCTGCAATCTTTGCGAAGTTCTCTACGAACCTCCGGTAATATCCGGCAAGTCCTAGGAAACTCCTCACCTCTGAGACATTGGTAGGGGTTGGCCATGTCTCTACTGATGAAATCTTTGCCGAATCTGCTGAAATGCCATCTTCTGAGATAACGTGTCCAAAGAAAGCGACACGATCTAGGAGAAACTCACATTTGCTCAGCTTAGCATAAAGCCTCTCTCTCCTCAGCATCTCTAACACTAGTCTCAGATGCTCTTCGTGCTCCTCGTGGCTCTTCGAATACACCAAAATATCCTCGATGAATACTACCATGAACTGCTCTAAGTATTGGTGGAATACTCTGTTCATCAAGTTCATAAATACAGCTGGCGCATTTGTCAGTCCAAAAGGCATCACTAAGAACTCGTAATGACCATAACGAGTCCTGAATGCTGTCTTTTGAATGTCTTCCCTTCGCACCTTTACTTGATGATAACCCGATCTCAAGTCAATCTTGGTGAACACTACTGCTCCTGTCAACTGGTCAAATAAATCATCGACATACTCAGAGCATTAAGGGCTCTATAATCAATGCACATGCATACTGTTCCATCCTTCTTAGGTACAAATAATACTGGTGCTCCCCATGGTGATGCACTAGGATGGATAAATCCCTTGCTCTGTAACTCCTCTAATTATAGCTTCAGCTCATCTAGTTCTTTCTTCGCCAATCGGTATACATTAGAAGATACCGGCGCTGCTCCGGGTACTAGCTCGATGGTGAACTCCACGTCTCTATCTGGTAGTAAGCCTGGCAGTTCTTCGGGGAATACATCTTCAAATTCTGTAACTATTGGTGGGGGTGCAATCTTGTCACGACCCGCACCCGGTTTAGGGCACGAGTGCGTGGGTACGTCCAGCCTACGCCGCAGCATCGGCGGTAGAACGCTGTCTAGGTCATGTAACTATCTAATCAAACTCACATGAATACCCAACTCCATAAGGAGACGTGAATATCATAAAATAATGCTAGAAATACTCAATCACATAAACTAAAGCACGATGAGATATCAAGGCAAGCAAGAAATACAAGATAAGTCTAACGACAAAATAACCATACCTGCAATCATTAACTTCCAATCCCCAAGTGTGTCGGAAACCAGTCTACTAAGGTCACAGTCTGGAAAAATATTTTCCAGTCAGGAAGGAGCAAAGTACATCTCTAAATAGCAGTTCTATATTAATGACATAAGCTATGTAGCAGTTCTAGATAAAAATATACCAGATGCATGTATAGGTACAAGAAATGTACAATAAAAGAAATACTGGAAATACTGTAAGTAAATGCAGGGAAAGAAACAATATGTCAACGAGCAAGAATCCTATGACTAAGTGTGTGAGTACTAGCTTTAACATGTGATCGGCTTGGGAACTTGATCAGGCTGGTTACATGTGATTAGCTATGATTCATGGAAGGTCAGGCTAACCGTTGGTTAGCTATGATGCATGGAGATGGTCAGGCTAATCACACGTAACAGCTATGAAGCATGGAGATGGTCAGGCCGCACCCGACGTGAGATGTGGGGTGAGCTATGATACATGGAAAGTTGGGTATGATCACATATCTACACTAAAATACTCCCCAAACCCCCGACTGGTATAGTAGATCAAATCATGGTACGCTATGGCATGAGATTCCCTAGGGAGGTAGCAAATCTCTCCGGAAATCAGTGTCTGTACATGCACAAGATATCAAGGAAACAAGTCTTGTACAAGCTACACCATGAATAAGGAATAACATCTAATGACGAGACCCGTCTACACCAATCCGTGTAACCAACGTATCAAGAACATGGATATTTACACTAGATACAGGGAACATAGGAGATATCATAAATTAGAAACTAATCAGAGAATGTACTCGCCTTGGGTCCTTAGCTGGTAAAACCAATGTCCTGTCCCAGAGTATCGTCTGGAGGAACCAACAGTCCTAAAAAAATATATCAAATACAATATTTGCATCAGGTGCTACACTAACACATCACAAACAAATACTAACTCAGGGGCTATGTCAGGCATGGGACTCAGTCAACTAGGGTCATCTAGTTAGACAGACATCTATAACACATTATACCTATTTAACTAACATTAACACCTACAATATTACTTGCACCAAAATAATTACATATACAATATATATATATCATTTAATTCCTGCATAATATATATATATATATATATATATATATATATATATATATATATATATATATATACGTTAAACAATATATTTACCATATATATTAATTTTATATATTAGAATATGCTAAGTAGGTATACAAAATACATGTATATACATTTACAGGTTATATTAAAATATACTAAGTATGTATACAAAAGCATAATATACATATACCAATTTACATATACTAGAATACGTAGTTATATATATATACCAATTTAAATACATATTTGATTTATACTAGTTGAACATTATATATGTATACTCATACATGTGCTAAAATACATTTTAAAAATATATATATATTGTCAATGTTATTATTAAATATATACTAATACTAGTACATCATATTAAATACATATACAATACATTAATTGTATGTACAAGATATATATATATATATATATATATATATATATATATATATATATATATATATATATATATATATATATTTATACTAATTATACATATTTGAAAATATATTAAGTACATATATATATACAATATATATAAATATATTAAGTACATATATATCTACATACCTACCTACATACATGTATATGTACATTCGCAGGAAGAAAGAAGAAGGAAGAGGGAGAGATGGAGGAGACTCACAGCGGGGTCGGCCGGAGAGATGGCCGGACGTCAGGTGCTCGCCGTGAGGAGGAGCTCGTGAAGGAGTGGAAGTGGTTGTGGAGCGGGATGTAGAGTGGAGTGCGCTGCCGGAGTAGTTGCAGAGGGATGCGGCTCGCCGTTCTCGTCCGGGCAGCAGCTCGATCGGCTGCTCGTCTCGACTGAGGGTCAGAGGCTCGGCGTGGAGGGGGAGTGCCGGAGTCGCCGGAGCGAGGGAGGTCGTCCAGTCATCACCGGAGGGAGGTTCAGGCAGCGGGATGAGTTGAGGAGGAGATGGGGGTGGTTCTCGTGGTGGTCGTGGAGCTCGGCTTGGAGCAGTGCGCCGTAGTCGATGGTGGTGGCTTTGAGTAGATGGTGGTGGAGAAACGGGAGAGAGGAGGAGCAGCAAGGCGGAGGACCGCTGGAGACGATGGCCGGGTCGGGGTTAGTCGGCCGGCCAGGTGGTGCAGGGAGGACCGGAGCAAAGGAGGAGGAGCTCGGGCTTGTGATGGTGGCGGCGGTTCTAATGGTGATGGTGGTTGCAACCGGCCGGCGCAGCAGCAGGCAGCGGCCCGAGCAGCAGCAGTACGTCGGCGGTAGCCGCAGCAGCAGGTCGGCGGCAGCCGCAGTAGGCCGACGGGAGCGGGGCTTGGCCGGGAAGTAAACTGTAGGGTGGTGGTGTTTCCCCCCCTCTCATTTATTCAAAAATCAAAATAAAAGAGAAGAGGAAGAAGAAGGAAGAAGAAGAAGAATGAATAAAAATGTAGAGAAAAGGAGGAGGCTACGGTTGAGGCTTGGGGGGATTCCTAGGTTGAAATTTTTGGGGATTAGGGCTTGACAGGACATTAAATAGGGAGGGGTGAGATGTGGATGTAGGGTGGTGATGTACCCACTTTAATTGAGTGGCCAGGATTGTTCATGAAGGAAAGGAAATTATTTTCATATAAAGTAGAGTGGAGAAAATGCAATTTGGTCCACAAATAAATAATCTTTCCATTTGGTCTTGGCCAATGGGGTGAACACCTACAATTGAATAATTGCAACTTAGCCCCCTTAAATTCGGAAAATTGCACAACCACATAAAATGACACAAAATTTGTGGAGAAAAATATGTTTAGTAATTTTCATGGTGAGAGGGTGTTGTGCGTTAGGCACGGGTTTAATTAATCGGGTACTAGAATTAAATTAGGATTTATGAAATCAGTCAAAATGTTATCCTCAATTTAATTAGAATTAAAATGCAAGTTGTGTTCAACAATTAATTAGGAGTACATGGAGCCAAAATCAGGTCAGGTCATCAACACCAATAATGAAGAAGACTCAGAACAGAATATTACCCTAATTTGGGTCGCACGAAAAATAGGTCAAGATTGCCTCCAATTTTCGATTGGAACGCACAACGATGCAAAATAGGGATTTATTAAATAACGTCCGCGACAATTTTTGTGCGGCTAGAAATAATGTACAAAGAGCATAGTTATGAGTTACAAAAATAGCAAAATGGAAGACGGGTATGTCTAGGGCAAGATTGTAAAATTTGTTGGAAGACAAAAGTCAGGGTACTGCTCCAAATATCGAAGCAACGGCAGCGCGCAATAATCAAATAAATTACGGTAATTAAATACAACCTCCAATAAATAAATCCTAGATAAAATAATTAAATACAGAATTCCACAACTCGGACAGGTGTTCATCTACTGGGCTTCTAGGTCAATTCTGCTAGCAAAAAATAAATGAACACTGCATCTAATACTATATTTAATTACATATCACACATAATTATTTAAATTAAATATACTATCATGCAATTACTAAATTATAAATACCATAATATTAAATATTATAAAATGTCAAAAATACCCCTATTTTTGGAATGTGGTAGTGACAAGTCTACCCACCTTAAAAGAATTTCGTCCTCGAAATTTAAAATCCTCATAGTAGTGTTTATTCATACACATTATTATTTCTCTCAATTTAAATTCATCAACCACGAATCAATTAATAATCCACAAGGTCTTTTCACAATTTGTCAAAAATTCTGATATTATTTCATTCCTGAAAAATCTTCGATATGAAATAAAAGTCCATTTTTATCAAAATTTCCTTGAAAGTTTTAGTTAATAACTCATTACCTCAGAATTTAATATCCACTCCTCAAATTTTGATTTTTAATCAATGCACATATATATAACGTAATCTCGTCCAAAAAGTTTGAATTCAAACATTAGTCTATCAATAATTTTATTTCTCGATTTCCTCTTCCTCAAAATACTTAACAATGCGACACCTATGGATCCTTCAAATGCAACGTCCGCAATAAAAATTTAAATTACTATATTGCCATCAAATATATATACTGATAATTTTCCAAATTTTCCTCAATTTTGTAATGATAAATTATATCACAATCAACCTTCCTGAAATTAACAATCATCAATTCTGCCATGTTAAATTTTTAATCCTTTATTTAAATTAGCGTTTATCCTCAAATTTCAATCATCTCTCGATCCTTGTAAAACCAATGATCCAGCAATTCTGTTATATCAACTCATGAATGCTTATCCTTGAATTTCTAATCATCTTGTCCCATTTGTCGGTCATAACCTTGTCATAGATCTTTGCTATGGTCAAAATCCTAATGATCATGGTTTAAGAAAACTCTACCTACGGCCATGCAATTTAAGAAAATATAGGTCATGTATCTTTGGTCATGGTATTTCAGTCTCTGTTAAGGTGTACTACTAGTTATATCCTAACAAGAAAATCATGAATACGAACTACAGTATTAGGAAAATCAATCAATCGAAAGATGGAAGAAGGAATCATTATGAGAGAAAGAAAGAACCTGCTAACATATTACTTGCGGTATTTCCTATCTCTAACATACACTTAGCTCTAGCAAATTCACTAACTAATTCATATTCCTGTACACCGGTACTCATATCAAATAATCATTAGTCCACAACATCCATGATTACATCCTCATTGTATACATCTGTTTATTAATACCAAAATCTGATGTCAAGAATCTCTAATATAACCATGATTCAATAATGCATCCAAGTTGATACCTCTATCTCTTTTAGTACCATACCCTCTGTCAGTTCCCGTTCCTACTACAATTGTTCATACTAGTCGTCTTATCACTTAAATATACGTCAAGTGCAACACCATACTAAATACTGCTCTTTCCAATACAACTTTAGATGGACACCCAAGTCAGTCTGCGGTGCCATCTCAATCATGCTCAATCACCAGATCCTTACACATGTATTTTATCTACTCATATATTAATATTCATATCTCTCATCTACCATAAAATTAATCCCCAAATAATCGTCAAGGTTTAACTTCTCGAACAACTTTAAAATTAAAATGCATATACCTCCTCAAAGTCAGATACTCCACATCGAAATAAAATTTAATCACTTCTAAAATCTTTGTAGCCTTAACCATGTTTATTGAGTTCATATTTGAAATCCTCCAAAAATTTTAATGACATAATATCAACTCCTCAATTATTCAAAAATAAAATTTTTATTTCCACCTTTTAAATTTATAATTCCACAATTGTATATATCAGTGCTCACGGTCTCTGATACTCAAGGTGTACTCAATGCATCTAGTGTCTATAACTGTGTAATAAAATTGTACTACCTGAATCACTTGTGCAATTACCTCCAATGATCAAAGTTATCATCCCTGTATTTTCTTTCATGATTTCAATTTATGTCAACTGCTATATTATCTAATTATCATCACACAGAGTGCTTACTGTTATTAATGTCATCCTCGACTAATCCTTGATATAGAATCATTAGCACTCTTGGTATTATATCACTAGCTTCATTAATGGATCATTCATCAAGCTCATTATAACTCATGATTACATGTATCTACTATAACACTCATATTTCTTTACTCTCATGGGCATGTATATGGTTCCTCATCTCGATGGTTGTATAGGTATTTCCTTTTAACCTTTTTCAGCCTGTTAAACTGATCTGTGATACGCTTCACCATCTTCATTACCCATTCTGATATTTCTCTACTCATGACACCTTATTATAACTCCTCATGCATATAAATTTCTTTACCTTTAACACGCCCGATATCAATCATCAGATTGAACGTTATGCTCCATTAATCCTTAACACAATTCCTGGATACTTAATTGTTCACGTAGATCATCCAATTGCAAAATCATGATTTTTCAGGATGGGTATGTTGGCTCTGATACTAACTCTTGAACTATCACTGATACTCTATACTCTCCTTCTACTCACAGTCTCTAATGACCTTATCCTAGAACCATTGTTACAAGGTATTATGCTATGGTTAACTCTAGATTAAAACCTACTGCTCACATGTCCAACTAGGAAATACTTACAACTCACTAGCAACACAGTCAATACTAATACAAGACACAAACAAAATTACAAGTCACTAATTACTATACTAACAAGGAATCCTCAAAACTTAAAAGGAAACTGGATAAGGACTGAAGGTATCTCTACTGCTAGTAAAGAAAAGAATCGAAGGAACAAAGTCCTGAATAACAGAAATAGATAAGTCTTGAGATGATACTTTAAGAACCAATTTAAGATACAACCTGATAATCATACACGTCAGTCAGAAATCATGACACACAGAATCCTCGCCACGCCAGTAAGCATAAATGCGATAAACGACAGGTTCCGTAACTAAGGTATGCAACCCTATAATCATGTCATCTAGAATACTCGCCACGCCAACCGGTGTCACGACCCGCACCCGAAAGTTCGGGCACGAGTACGTGGGTACGTCCAGCCTACGCCGTAGAGTCGGCGGTAGTACGCTGTCTAGGTCAATCCATCTAAACTAGTCTAACTCATTCACAATTAACATAGGCAAGATAATAATGGGAATAGAAACTTAAGATTTGAAACTGAAATAAATGTGACAACAAATTCAAATGTTTAATACAGGAATTTCAAATGAAATCGGGGACAAACCCGATTAAATAAGATAAGAAACAGAATAAAAGATAACTACTACTAGCTACTCTGCAGCCGGGGTCTCCTGAGTGGGTTCTGGCTCCTCATAGGTATTATCTGTACCCTCATAAGGACCATAATAAGTAGGGGCAAGATCCTCATCATCGCCTAAATCAACAGATCCAGTCAGGAAAGGAGCAAAGTACACAGTGCACAACAATGTTAAACTAAATATTTATGACAATTAAACATTGAATATCATGTTAAGGAAATTGCATAAAGAATGTTAATATTTCAGAGTCAAAACTATAAACAGGAATATGAGAAAACAGAAGTAAACGAGCAGGAAAAGAAACTACACAGTCAGCAAGAATATAACATGACCTGAAGTTATCTGTATGAAACTTGTGTTTGTTTTTAGAATACTTAGTTGGCATATAGGGGTTTATAAGGCTAATCCGGCCGTCATGAACGGCTATTAGTCACGAATAATCGGGATCCGGCCGATGGACAGTCGTTTACCAACAGCTATTATTCACGGCAAGGGGAAGGGTAACTACATGCCTTTCAGTATTCTCCCACCCGACATGAAAAACAAGACATGAATTCCAATATTCAAGACATGAAATATAGTATTCTAACACTACGTGTAATCAGCAAGAGTACTAGTAGAGCAGGGAATTTAATTATCACAATATAAAGATTAACTTGAAGTGCAGGTACTTGCCTGTTGTTTGGATCTGGTTAATTTAGTTCTTGGGGAAAGAGTCCAGAGATGAGTCCAAAAGCTAAAATAGACATTACCATCATGCTCAAAAGATGTCAAATAGCTAGAAATGCCTGTCCTTGGGTCCAATTTGGAGACAAGGGCAAAAACGGCAGTTTCGGGTCAAAACGGGGTCCGCCGGTGGGCCCGTTTTGCACCGAAAAATGCGTCCGGGTCAAAGGTCTCCAAATTCACCAAACTTAGTGTCAACAGGTCAGGAACGCTGATACGAACCCAATGGAACTTCCAGATTTGGATTCCGATGAGCCGAACACAAAATCGCCCGTCGAGCGGGGCCTATGGGGCCCACGACACGCGATTTCGTCAACGTTCTCAGAATCGGACCAAACTTGACCCACAAGACCAGCGTATCGCTACGAGTCCGATGGCGCAAGTTTCGTCTCGATCTGACGAGTGTGCACGAAGTTAGGGCGAATTGCAGAAAAGCCGGATACGGGGTGATGTCCGCGGATACGCGTTGATTTCGGTGTGCACGCACACCCGAATCAGCTTCCGCGAAGTCTCACACGTCCGTAGCGACGAGGCGCACGTATCTGTGAAGACCGTGCGCGACCAAGTCGTCCCATTTGGCGGGACGTACTCCGTTCCGGGGTGAAACAGGGTCTGGTTTTTCCTGTTTTTGGATCGCGGTGTGCGATCACCGCAGGACGCGGTGTCCCGAACAGTTTGTCCGGACACCGAGAGGGTCATACAGGCTTCACAACACAATTTACAGAATCGAAAACGGAGATCAGGGTTGCAAGTTACGAGTACCTGAAAGGGACCGAGAAATCGGGGGTTGGACCGTGTCCGACACGCGTGTTCGTGTCCTGTCTGCGAATCCCGTGTCCGGGTCTGTGTCCGCGGGGTATCCGGTGCTCCTCAGCCGTGTCCGGTGCTGCTGGAGGACACGCCGGAGGCTGGCGAGGTCGGGCCGGGGCTACGGCGGCTGCTGCGGCTCCGGCGGAGGGGAGACAGCAGCGGGGAGGTGTCGGACTCGGGGTCGGCTCCGCCTGGGGAGGAGGAGGAAAGGAAAGGGAGAGGAGGAGACGCGGGAGGTGGTGGACGGCGGGTCTGGACGGCGGGCGGATCGCGCAGGGGCTGAGGCGAAGTCGGCGGTGGTTTTCGGCGGGTTAGGGTTAGGGCTCGGGTCTGTGGGGGAGGAAGAGGGCGGAGGCGAGGGGATTTATTGGGGTTCGGGGCGGGGAAGGCCGGGGCGTCGAGGGCGGAAGAATCAGAGGGGAGACGCGGACGTGGGGAGGTTCTCCGGCCACGTCGCCGGAGAACGCGGTGGGCGGCGGGATTTTCGGTCGTGGGGAGAACGGTAGGGGTGACCGGGTAATGGGTCGGGTCGGGCGCGGATCCGGGTCTGGCCGACCCGCCCGACCCGCTAAGGAGATGGTTGGGCTGGGCGGCCTAAAGGGCTCGGCCCACTGGGCCGGGCCGGGCCCAAAACTGAATAAAATAAATATAATAAATATATTAATATTATTAATAATAATAATAAAACAGAATTTAATTAATAATTAGGAAAATTAGTTTTTAGACTTTTAAAAATAGGTCTGAGGCCCAATAAATTCCAGAAAAATTACCCTAAGTCCAACTTTTCATTTTACACCCAAAAATATTATTTTCATGATATTTTAATATTATTTATTGCTAATTAAAAATCATTTATTAATTGAAAACCCTGATTTTAATTACAGAAAATTCCCAGAAAATTCCAGAAAATTGGGAAAAAATCCAAGATTTAATAATTTGAAAAATTTAGGGGGTTTACAACCTACCCAACTTACAAAAATTTCGTCCTCGAAATTTAAGAATAACAAGGCACGAAAAGGAAAGGCCGAGAAATAAAATACACCTCAGGGTTCAAAAAGTTAGGGGTATCGCTCTCTAATCTCGTCTTCTCGCTCCCAGGTGGATTCGTCGGGAGAATGGTGCTTCCAAGCTACGCGAACCAGGGAGATAACCTGGTTCCGTAGGACTTTCTCCGAGCGATCCAGTATCTCCACGGGTTGCTCCTGGTAAGTCAGACTTGGGCCTACTTCGAGCTCTGAGTGATCCAAAATGTGGCTGGGGTCTGACACATACTTCCTCAGCTGCGACACGTGGAAGACGTTATGGACTCCTTCCAGAGAGGGTGGCAATGCCAGACGATATGCCACTTCCCCGATTTTCTTCTGAATGCCAAAAGGTCCAATGAATCTTGGGCTGAGTTTTCCACTCCTTCCGAACCTAATGGTGCCACGTGTCGGGGAAATCTTTAAGAATACCAGCTCTCCAACCTTAAAATAGAGTCATAATCAAGTCTTAGTTCCATAATAAAAATTGTTTAAATTGACTTGAATTTCATAAATTTAATTACCTCAAATTCTAAGGGCCTTCGGTGGCTATTTGCCCAATGTCGTTGCCTGTCTTGAGCCACTCGAAGTCTGTCCCTTATTTGCTTTACCTTCTCAGCTGAATCGATCATCATCTCTGGTCCCAGCAGGGCTCTTTCTCTAATGTCGTCCCATGATAGCGGAGTACGACATCTTTGTCCATACAGAGCTTCAAATGGAGTCATCTCGATGCTGGCTTGATAACTGTTATTATAAGAGAACTCCACCAGATGTAGGTAGTCCTCCCAGGATCCTCCAAAATCCAGAACACATGTACGGAGCATATCTTCAAGTGTCTGGATTGTACGTTCCGATTGTCCATCGGTTTGGGGATGATAAGCTGTGCTGAATTTGAGTTGCGTTCCCAAGCTGGCCTGTAAGCTCTTCCAGAAGTGAGAGGTGAATCTTGAATCTCGGTCGGAGACAATGCTTACTGGAACTCCATGCAGCCTGACAATATGCCTGATATATAAATCTGCTAGCTTTTCTGTAGATAGCCCTACTTTGAAAGGTAGAAAGTGTGCCGACTTGGTCAGTCTATCTACTATCACCCAGATTGCATCCTTTCCACTAGGTGTCCTCGGAAGTACGGAAACAAAATCCATTGTGATATGTTCCCACTTCCACTCCAGAATGGGTAGGGGTTGGAGCAATCCTCCAGGTCTTTGTCTTTCTGCCTTGACCTGCTGGCACACTAAACAACGAGATACGAACCTGGCTACTTCTCTTTTCATGCCATGCCACCAAACATGCGTTCTCAGGTCCTTGTACATCTTGTTGGCTCCTGGGTGTATAGAGTATTGCGATCTGTGCGCCTCCTGCATGATTTCTTCTCTTATGTCTCCTTGAGGTACACATAATCTATCGCCATGCCTCAGTGATCCATCTTCATGAATTCTGAATTCTTCTATTAGTCCCGCTTGCACTTGACCTCGAAGGCTTCGCAGGCCTTCGTCCTGAAACTGCGTCTCCTTGATCTTGTCCATTAAGGTAGACTGAATCTGCAAGTTCATCATTTGGCCTTCTTTTCCTGGGATAATTACTTCGATACCTAAACTTTCCAAGTCCTCCAGCAGGTGTCTGTCCATAGTCAAGTACATCACCATAGGATACCTGCTTAGAGCATCAGCAACTACATTTGCCTTTCCAGGGTGATATTGAAGAGTGATATCAAAGTCTTTCATTAGTTCCAGCCACCTTCTTTGCCTCATGTTTAGCTCTTTCTGAGTGAAGATATATTTTAGACTTTTATGGTCCGTAAATATTTCCACCCTTTCTCCATAAAGATAATGCTTCCAAAGTTTAAGAGCAAAAATGACAGCTGCCAATTCTAAATCATGGGTTGGATAATTCTTTTCATGTGGTCGAAGCTGTCTAGAGGCATATGCTATTACTTTCTTATTCTGCTCCAATACACAACCTAGACCTTTTCCAGAAGCATCACTATAAATAGCGAAACCTCCGGTTCCAGAAAGTAAGGTCAGAATAGGGGCAGTAGTCAGTCTTTTCTTCAATTCCTCAAAGGCACGCTGACATTCATCAGTCCAGGTGAACTCTTCATCCTTTCTTGTTAATTTTGTCATGGGTTCCGCAATTCTAGCAAAGTCCTTCACAAACTTCCGATAGTAGCCAGCTAGTCCCAGGAAACTTCTAATCTCAGCTACAGAGTCTGGAGTGGGCCAGGATTCTACTGCAGCTATCTTCTTAGGGTCTACTGCTATTCCATCTCCAGTCACAACATGTCCCAAGAATTCTACTTTGTCTAGGAAGAAAGCACATTTAGACAATTTTCCATAAAGCTTTTCCTTCCTCAAAGTCTCCAATGCTAGCCTCAAATGTTCTTCATGTTCTTCGGGGGTCTTGGAGTAGATCAAAATATCGTCAATAAAGACCACTACAAATTTGTCTAGGTATGGCTGGAAAACTCTGTTCATTAGGTTCATAAAAACTGCTGGTGCATTCGTCAACCCGAACGGCATCACTAAGAATTCGTAATGTCCGTTCCGGGTATTGAAAGCAGTTTTAGGGATGTCTTCTTTTCTCACCCTTACTTGGTGGTAACCAGACCTCAAATCAATCTTTGAAAACACCCGAGCTCCACTCAACTGATCAAATAAGTCATCTATCCTGGGCAGGGGATACTTATTCTTAATTGTTAAGGCATTTAAGGCCCTATAGTCAATACACATTCGGGATGTTCCGTCCTTCTTGGGCACAAATAATACTGGAGCTCCCCAAGGTGAGACACTAGACCTAATGAAGCATTTGTCTTCTAGCTCTTTGATTTGCTCATTTAGTTCTATTATCTCCTTCTTGTTGATTCTGTAGGGATTTTGGGACACTGGTGCTGCTCCTGGCACTAAGTTAATGGAGAATTCAACTTCTCGGTTTGGGGTAAGCCTGGGAGATCCTCAGGGAAGACATCAAGGTATTCAGAGATGATAGGTGGCAATTCTTCTGTTACTAGGGCTCCACAAATTATGTTATTACCCATTTCTCTAGAACCTCTAGCAAATTCAAATTCTGGCTTGCCAGGGGGTCTGAAGATTACACTGCCTCTGTGACAGTCTATTGTGGCATGATGTTGACTTAACCAATCCATACCCAGTATAATGTCAAAGCTGGGCACTGGCATTACAAGTAGTCTAGCATACAGTTCTCTTCCACATAGTGAAATAGGACAATTGTTACAGGCATCACTAACCGGGATGATTCCTCCACCGGTAATGATCTTATAACAATTCCTAAGGGGTTTAGTGGTTAAGCTATGCTTCATAAGGAAATCTACTGACATGAATGAATGCGAAGCTCCAGAGTCAAATAAAGTAATAGCTGGTATTGAATTTATAAGCACAGAACCTGTGATCACGTCTGCTGTGGCCTCGGCTTCTTCCAGAGTCATTGCATAAGCACGGCCTTGCTGCGGTGCACCCCTCTGTTGCTGTTGGTGCTGAGCAAAGCGTTATTGTTGTGTTGGAAGCGGGGGTCCCCTCTGTTGTGTTGCTGGGGGCCTGGCCTGGACTGGAGCCTTTGGTGCAGCGGGGCATCCTTGAGCAGCAGGACAGTCCCTCAATTGATGTGCTGGGGAGCCACAATAGAGACAGGCACCTAGCCTCTTTCTACAGTCTTGCCAAGTGTGGCCTGGTTTTTGGCAATAGTTGCAAGGGGGAGCTCGCTGGTTCTGTCCCTGAGCCTGGTGTTGGGGTGCTGGAGCTCGAGGGAGAGGACGCTGAGTTTGCTGCGGGGCCCTCTGTTGTTGTTGTTGTTGAAAAGGGCGTTTGTTGGGTCCCGCATTTTCGGTATCTCTTTCTTGTTTCAGTTTGTGCCCCATATCTCTCTCTACGCCTTGTGCCACGCTCAGGATTTCTTCATAGGTACGAGCTCGGCTGGTGGTTACAGCAAGGCGAATATCCG
This sequence comes from Iris macrosiphon, assembly GCA_036927795.1. Lineage (NCBI taxonomy): Eukaryota > Viridiplantae > Streptophyta > Magnoliopsida > Asparagales > Iridaceae > Iris > Iris macrosiphon. The sequence continues at coordinate 100,897,122 of JAYESA010000004.1, forward strand.
GAGACAGCCCCTTCTTGAATCTACGGGCTCTGTCCTCCGGGGTACGAACCATGTACTCCGCAAAGTGGCTTAACCTGCTAAATTCAGCAGTATATTCATCAACAGTCATGTTACCTTGTTCCAGTCTCTCGAATTGGCTCTCGAGAGCTTCCCGAGCCACTTCGGGGTAGAATTTCTCCTTGAATAGCCTCTTGAAGTCCTCCCAGGTGACGTCGGAAGCAGATAGTTGGGGTTCGTCTCTGAACCAGGTTCGAGCAATGTCGAACAGTTGCAGGCTTGCGGACTCCACTTTGAGGTCATCAGGGACCCGGGCAGTCTTCAGGAGTCTCTCGACATTCTCTATCCATTCATCGGCATAGAGAATGCCCTCCGTTCTATAGAATTCCAGGGGTCTTAGATTCTTGAAGTCTTTAGCACTCCCTGGCCTCTTGAGTGACGACTCCTGGGGCTTAAGAGCTTCTGAGAGGCTGGTCCGCAGAAGTGTCGTCTATTCTTTCTGGGATTCCACCAATCCCTGGAACACTCCTAGCAGTTGTGCCCCATCTAGGGTAACTGCCGGGACAGATGGAGGCGGCGGGAGTGCAAGAGTTTCGGGCACATTCTGCTCAGCTGGTTCTGATGTGCCTCCTACTGTGTTCCTGGTCTGGACCATTCTGAAAGATTAAGGGATAGGAAGATCAGAATAGAAATACTTGGAAATCAAAGGCGATAGGAAAAATTGAGCAGCAATGATATCAAGAATTGAAATAAGGACGCTATACTGTGAATGAGCTTTTCCTAGAATCCTCAATTTTATTCCATACCCTGTCCTAGGGTATTACCCTATTTTAGGATAGGACCTGCATGGGCCACCATAAAAATGTGTCACGACCCGCACCCGGAAGTTCGGGCACGAGTACGTGGGTACGTCCAGCCTACGCCGCAGAGTCGGCGGTAGTACGCTGTCTAGGTCAATCCATCTAAACTAGTCTAACTCATTCACAATTAACATAGGCAAGATAATAATGGGAATAGAAACTTAAGATTTGAAACTGAAATAAATGTGACAACAAATTCAAATGTTTAATACAAGAATTTCAAATGAAATCGGGGACAAACCCGATTAAATAAGATAAGAAACAGAATAAAAGATAACTACTACTAGCTACTCTGCAGCCGGGGTCTCCTGAGTGGGTTCTGGCTCCTCATAGGTATCATCTGTACCCTCATAAGGACCATAATAAGTAGGGGCAAGATCCTCATCATCGCCTAAATCAACAGATCCAGTCAGGAAAGGAGCAAAGTACACAGTGCACAACAATGTTAAACTAAATATTTATGACAATTAAACATTGAATATCATGTTAAGGAAATTGCATAAAGAATGTTAATATTTCAGAGTCAAAACTATAAACAGAAATATGAGAAAACAGAAGTAAACGAGCAGGAAAAGAAACTACACAGTCAGCAAGAATATAACATGACCTGAAGTTATCTGTATGAAACTTGTGTTTGTTTTTAGAATACTTAGTTGGCATATAGGGGTTTATAAGGCTAATCCGGCCGTCATGAACGGCTATTAGTCACAAATAATCGGGATCCGGCCGATGGACAGTCGTGTACCAACAGCTATTATTCACGGCAAGGGGAAGGGTAACTACATGCCTTTCAGTATTCTCCCACCCGACATGAAAAACAAGACATGAATTCCAATATTCAAGACATAAAATATAGTATTCTAACACTATGTGTAATCAGCAAGAGTACTAGTAGAGCAGGGAATTTAATTATCATAATATAAAGATTAACTTGAAGTGCAGGTACTTGCCTGTTGTTTGGATCTGGTTAATTTAGTTCTTGGGGAAAGAGTCCAGAGATGAGTCCAAAAGCTGAAATAGACATTACCATCATGCTCAGAAGATGTCAAATAGCTAGAAACGCCTGTCCTTGGGTCCAATTTAGAGACAAGGGCAAAAACGGCAGTTTCGGGTCAAAACGGGGTCCGCCGGTGGGCCCGCTTTGCACCGAAAAACGCGTCCGGGTCAAAGGTCTCCAAATTCACCAAATTTAGTGTCAACAGGTCAGGAACGCTGATACGAACCCAACGGAACTTCCAGATTTGGATTTCGATGAGCCGAACACAAAATTGCCCGTCGAGCGGGGCCTGTGGGGCCCACGACACGCGATTTCGTCAACGTTCTCAGAATCGGACCAAACTTGACCCACAGGACCAGCGTATCGCTACGAGTCCGATGGCGCAAGTTTCGTCTCGATCTGACGAGTGTGCACGAAGTTAGGGTGAATTGCAGAAAAGCCGGATACGGGGTGATGTCCGCGGATACGCGTTGATTCCGGTGTGCACGCACACCCAAATCAGCTTCCGCGAAGTCTCACACGTCCGTAGCGACGAGGCGCACGTATCTGTGAAGACCGTGCGCGACCAAGTCGTCCCGTTTGGCGGGACGTACTCCGTTCCGGGGTAAAACAGGGTTTGGTTTTTCCTGTTTTTGGATCGCGGTGTGCGATCACCGCAGGATGCGGTGTCCCGAACAGTTTGTCCGGACACCGAGAGGGTCATACAGGCTTCACAACGCAATTTACAGAATCGAAAACGGTGATCAGGGTTGCAAGTTACGAGTACCTGAAAGGGACCGAGAAATCGGGGGTTGGACCGTGTCCGACACGCGTGTTCGTGTCCTGTCTGCGAATCCCGTGTCCGGGTCTGTGTCCGCGGGGTGTCCGGTGCTCCTCAGCCGTGTCCGGTGCTGCTGGAGGACACGCCGGAGGCTGGCGAGGTCGGGCCGGGGCTACGGCGGCTGCTGCGGCTCCGGCGGAGGGGAGACAGCAGCGGGGAGGTGTCGAACTCGGGGTCGGCTCCGCCTGGGGAGGAGGAGGAAAGGAAAGGGAGAGGAGGAGACGCGGGAGGTGGTGGACGGCGGGTCTGGACGGCGGGCGGATCGCGCAGGGGCTGAGGGGAAGTCGGCGGTGGTTTCCGGCGGGTTAGGGTTAGGGCTCGGGTCTGTGGGGGAGGAAGAGGGCGGAGGCGAGGGGATTTATAGGGGTTCGGGGCGGGGAAGGCCGGGGTGTCGAGGGCGGAAGAATCGGAGGGGAGACGCGGACGTGGGGAGGTTCTCCGGCCACGTCGCCGGAGAACGCGGTGGGCGGCGGGATTTTCGGTCGTGGGGAGAACGGTAGGGGTGACCGGGTAATGGGTCGGGTCGGGCGCGGATCCGGGTCTGGCCGACCCGCCCGACCCGCTAAGGAGATGGTTGGGCTGGGCGGCCTAAAGGGCTCGGCCCACTGGGCCGGGCCGGGCCCAAAACTGAATAAAATAAATATAATAAATATATTAATATTATTAATAATAATAATAAAACAGAATTTAATTAATAATTAGGAAAATTAGTTTTTAGACTTTTAAAAATAGGTCTGAGGCCCAATAAATTCCAGAAAAATTACCCTAAGTCCAACTTTTCATTTTACACCCAAAAATATTATTTTCAAGATATTTTAATATTATTTATTGCTAATTAAAAATCATTTATTAATTGAAAACCCTGATTTTAATTACAGAAAATTTCCAGAAAATTCCAGAAAATTGGGAAAAAATCCAAGATTTAATAATTTGAAAATTTTAGGGGGTTTACAACCGGTATGGCTGCGAGAAACTCTAAATCTCATAACTAAAGTATGTGCATCCAAGTTAGGTTCCTACGTTCTCGTCACGACAGCTAATATGGCTGCGATAACTCTAGGTTTCATAACCAAAGTAGACGTTTTACCTTTCTCACTGTCCTCATCAATATATGTCATCAGATGATACCATAAATTCTAGTCCGTAAAATTTATCTCAATTTGAAATCAACTCAACAACGATACCAAGAATTAAAGTTAACAACTGGTCAACAAGAATCAAACTCAAATATCAACAAGTGAGGACAGACGAAAACAAGGGGAAGGAATTAAAATTAGAAATTGTAATAAGATTCTCAAGGGGTCGTCCCAGGAATCTCTCAAAATTTTGTGATTGAGTATCCTCTCTCATCCTAGTATCCTATGTCCTATATTCTATAGCAGGCACGCAGTAGTACAATGAAGACGTCACACTACCACGACATCGCACAACTTGCGAAGTCTGACCTGCATGGGCCACCACTAAAAACGTGTCACGACCCGCACCCGGTTTAGGGCACGAGTGCGTGGGTACGTCCAGCCTACGCCGCAGCATCGGCGGTAGAACGCTGTCTAGGTCATGTAACTATCTAATCAAACTCACGTGAATACCCAACTCCATAAGGAGACGTGGATATCATAAAATAATGCTAGAAATACTCAATCACATAAACTAAAGCACGATGAGATATCAAGGCAAGCAAGAAATACAAGACAAGTCTAACGACAAAATAACCATACCTGCAATCATTAACTTCCAATCCCCAAGTGTGTCGGAAACCAGTCTACTAAGGTCACAGTCTGGAAAAATATTTTCCAGTCAGGAAGGAGCAAAGTACATCTCTAAATAGCAGTTCTATATTAATGACATAAGCTATGTAGCAGTTCTAGATGGAAATATACCAGATGCATGTATAGGTACGAGAAATGTACAATAAAAAAAATACTGGAAATACTGTAAGTAAATGCAGGGAAAGAAACAATATGTCAACGAGCAAGAATCCTATGACTAAGTGTGTGAGTACTAGCTTTAACATGTGATCGGCTTGGGAACTTGATCAGGCTGGTTACATGTGATTAGCTATGATTCATGGAAGGTCAGGCTAACCGTTGGTTAGCTATGATGTATGGAGATGGTCAGGCTAATCACACGTAACAGCTATGAAGCATGGAGATGGTCAGGCCGCACCCGACGTGAGATGTGGGGTGAGCTATGATGCATGGAAAGTTGGGTATGATCACATATCTACACTAAAATACTCCCCAAACCCCCGACTGGTATAGTAGATCAAATCATGGTACGTTATGGCACGAGATTCCCTAGGGAGATAGCAAATCTCCCCGGAAATCAGTGTCTGTACATGCTCAAGATATCAAGGAAACAAGTCTTGTACAAGCTACACCATGAATAAGGAATAACATCTCATGACGAGACCCGTCTACACCAATCCGTGTAACCAACGTGTCAAGAACATGGATATTTACACTAGATACAGGGAACATAGGAGATATCATAAATTAGAAACTAATCAGAGAATGTACTCGCCTTGGGTCCTTAGCTGGTAAAACCAATGTCCTGTCCCAGAGTATCGTCTGGAGGAACCAACAGTCCTAAAAAAATATATCAAATACAACATTTGCATCAGGTGCTACACTAACACATCACAAACAAATACTAACTCAGGGGCTATGTCAGGCATGGGACTCAGTCAACTAGGGTCATCTAGTTAGACAGACATCTATAACACATTATACCTATTTAACTAACATTAACACCTACAATATTACTTGCACCAAAATAATTACATATACAATATATATATATATATATCATTTAATTCCTACATAATATATATATATATATATATAGGTTGAACAATATATTTACCATATATATTAATTTTATATATTAGAATATGCTAAGTAGGTATACAAAATACATGTATATACATTTACAGGTTATATTAAAATATACTAAGTATGTATACAAAAGCATAATATACATATACCAATTTACATATACTAGAATACGTAGTTATATATATATACCAATTTAAATACATATTTGATTTATACTAGTTGAACATTATATATGTATACTCATACATGTGCTAAAATACATTTTAAAAATATATATATATTGTCAATGTTATTATTAAATATATACTAATACTAGTACATCACATTAAATACATATACAATACATTAATTGTATGTACAAGATATATATATATATATATATTTATACTAATTATACATATTTGAAAATATATTAAGTACATATATATATACAATATATATATATATACTAAACATTTTATTCTTTTTTACCAAATTACCTACATATATATATAAATCATATTAAATGTATATATATACATATACATATACACCAAAATACGTTTTTATTACATACCAAAATAAATATGTATATACACATTTATATATATATCAATTAATACATATATTATACATAGGTATATTTACATCAAAATATACGTATTTTCTCTACACCAAAACATACATTAATATCTACATACCTACTTACATACATGTATATGTACATTCACAGGAAGAAAGAAGAAGGAAGAGGGAGAGATGGAGGAGACTCACAGCGGGGTCGGCCGGAGAGATGGCCGGACGTCAGGTGCTCGCCGTGAGGAGGAGCTCGTGAAGGAGTGGAAGAGGTGGTGGAGCGGGATGTAGAGTGGAGTGCGCTGCCGGAGTAGTTGCAGAGGGATGCGGCTCGCCGTTCTCGTCCGGGCAGCAGCTCGATCGGCTGCTCGTCTCGACTGAGGGTCAGAGGCTCGGCATGGAGGGGGAGTGCCGGAGTCGCCGGAGCGAGGGAGGTCGTCCAGTCATCGCCGGAGGGAGGTTCAGGCAGCGGGATGAGTTGAGGAGGAGATGGGGGTGGTTCTCGTGGTGGTCGTGGAGCTCGGCTTGGAGCAGTGCGCCAGAGTCGATGGTGGTGGCTTTGAGTAGATGGTGGTGGAGAAACGGGAGAGAGGAGGAGCAGCAAGGCGGAGGACCGCTGGAGACGATGGCCGGGTCGGGGTTAGTCGGCCGGCCAGGTGGTGCAGGGAGGACCGGAGCAAAGGAGGAGGAGCTCGGGCTTGTGATGGTGGCGGCGGTTCTAATGGTGATGGTGGTTGCAACCGGCCGGCGCAGCAGCAGGCAGCGGCCCGAGCAGCAGCAGTACGTCGGCGGTAGCCGCAGCAGCAGGTCGGCGGCAGCCGTAGTAGGCCGACGGGAGCGGGGCTTGGCCGGGAAGTAAACTGTAGGGTGGTGGTGTTTCCCCCCCCTCTCATTTATTCAAAAATCAAAATAAAAGAGAAGAGGAAGAAGAAGGAAGAAGAAGAAGAATGAATGAAAATGTAGAGAAAAGGAGGAGGCTACGGTTGAGGCTTGGGGGGATTCCTAGGTTGAAATTTTTGGGGATTAGGGCTTGACAGGACATTAAATAGGGAGGGGTGAGATGTGGATGTAGGGTGGTGATGTACCCACTTTAATTGAGTGGCTAGGATTGTTCATGAAGGAAATTGTTTTCATATAAAGTAGAGTGGGGAAAATGCAATTTAGTCCACAAATAAATAATCTTTCCATTTGGTCTTGGCCAATGGGGTGAACACCTATAATTGAATAATTGCAACTTAGCCCCCTTAAATTCGGGAAATTGCACAACCACATAAAATGACACAAAATTTATGGAGAAAAATATGTTTAGTAATTTTCATGGTGAGAGGGTGTTGTGCGTTAGGCACGGATTTAATTAATCGGGTACTAGAATTAAATTAGGATTTATGAAATCAGTCAAAATGTTATCCTCAATTTAATTAGAATTAAAATACAAGTTGTGTTCAACAATTAATTTGGAGTACATGGAGCCAAAATCAGGTCAGGTCATCAACACCAATAATGAAGAAGACTCAGAACAGAATATTACCCTAATTTGGGTCGCACGAAAAATAGGTCAAGATTGCCTCCAATTTTCGATTGGAATGCACAACGATGCAAAATAGGGATTTATTAAATAACGTCCCCGGCAATTTTTGTGCGGCTAGAAATAATGTACAAAGAGCATAGTTATGAGTTGCAAAAATAGCAGAATGGAAGACGGGTATGTCTAGGGCAAGATTGTAAAATTTGTTGGAAGACAAAAGTCAGGGTACTGCTCCAAATATCGAAGCAACGGCAGCGCACAATAATCAAATAAATTACGGTAATTAAATACAACCTCCAATAAATAAATCCTAGATAAAATAATTAATTACAGAATTCCACAACTCGGACAGGTGTTCATCTACTGGGCTTCTAGGTCAATTCTGCTAGCAAAAAATAAATGAACACTGCATCTAATACTATATTTAATTACATATCACACATAATTATTTAAATTAAATATACTATCATGCAATTACTAAATTGTAAATACCATAATATTAAATATTGTAAAAAGTCAAAAATACCCCTGTTTTCGGAATGTGGTAGTGACAAATCTCCATAGCCATGCAAGTTCCTGCCATCTGTCCTACTCCTTGCTCGACGTTTCCTCGCATGTACTCGAACTCCGGTTGATCAGGCGGTCTAAAGGTGACGCTACCCTTCCGGCAGTTCAATATGGCATTATACTGGCTTAACCAGTCCATGCCTAACACAACATCAAAGTACGGCATGGGCAATACCAAGAATCGTGCTCTTATCTCTCTACCACATACAACTACCGAGCATGTTTTGATAGTGCTGGTAACCGGCACGATACCTCCTCCGGTAAGAATCTTCCAACTCTTAGGTAAGGGGGAAGTCGCTACTCTATGCATTGCTACAAATCTACTAGATATAAATGACAATGTAGCTCCAGAATCAAATAATGCAGTTGCAAGTAATGATGCAACTAAAATGGTACCTGTGATAGCTTCTCCTTCTGTTTCTTCTTCGGTAGCTGCTAATGCAAAGGCTTGTCCTTGCCTCTGTCCTCCGGTCTGCTGACGAGCTCGCTCAAATTGTGCCTGCTGTGGGGCCAAGTGTGGTCCCCTCTGAAATCCTCCGGGGGCTGGTGGACGCTGTCCTCCTGGTGGGGGTAGTATCCTTTGTGCTGGTGCTGCTGGCCTCTGGCCTGTCTGTAGTGATGCTTCTCTTCGCTGCGAGCAATCTCTGACAAGGTGCTGATTGGACCTGCATATCATACATAATCCCAACTTCTTCCGACAATCCTTAATGACGTGTCCCTTCTTCCCACAATGGTGACAAGTCGGGAGCTCCTGCTGTGGATATAGCGCTGCCCTCTGCAGTATCTGTGCTCCTGGACGATCGATCGGTCCTCCTACTCCTGGCTGTGCTCTGGCTGGTGTAGTCGTGCTGGTACGTCTAGCTCCTCTAACTATGGCCTCCTGGACTCTCGCCTCTGCTAGAACCTCTTCATAAGAAATCCTCGCCTGCGTTGTGGCATACCTCTGTAGCTCGAGATTGAGGCTGTGATGAAACCTCTGGGCTTTCTCAAGATCGGTGGGTATCAAGACTGCACCAAATCTGCTAAGGCGGCTGAACTCTGTGTCATAGGCGTCAACAGTCATATTTCCCTGTTTTAGGTGTAGGAACTGGGAGTACAGGGCATTCCTGACTGTAGCTGGAAAATACTTTGCATTGAAATATTCTAGGAACTGTTCCCAAGTCTGGTTCTTCCCTACACTGCGCTCAATAGAATCCCACCAATGATGGGCGTTGCCTTTTAGCTGGGCCCTTACTGCAGTCATCCAAAGGTCGGGGTGCAGTTGTGAAGCCTCTAATAGCATCTCCGTATTGGTGACCCAGTTAGAGATTTGTTCGGCAGTCTCATTGCCTGAGAAAGTATCTGGTGCCATCTGTCGGAACCATCTAATAGTGCCACCTGTCTTGGATGGTGGAGGTGCTGGTGCTGGTGTTGGTGCTGGGACAGGTGTCCTTTCTAGTACTGCCATAAAACTCTGTCTCAATGTCTCTGTCTGATGCCACTGTGCTTTCATCATCGTCTGGAAGAACTGAAGCATCTGTGGTTGTCCATCTGGCTGTGGCATCTGGGGTGGATAAGGTGGAGGCGGTGGTAGTAGAATCTCTGGCTGTGCGGTAGGCGTCTCCTCAGATGTTGGCCTCTCAGTCTGCGGCATCAGTGTAGCTCCTGAAGTCTGGCCCTCACAGTGTTGCGTGGGGATTGTCTGGGAAGTCTGTCCCTCAGGCTGTGGTGTAGGATCGCCTTACAATATCTCGCGTCAATGTATCACCGGGGTCTGTAGCGAGGGTTGGTCTTGGGGTACCTCCTCTCCTTGAGTGGTAATATCTGGCATTGTGGCACGGGGTGCTCCTCGTCCACTGCGCAAATTTATCTTGCTACAAGAGATGGATTTCATTAAAAGAGTACGAGGACAACAAACAGGATGCAGATATTTAGAAGCAATATGAAGGAAGTTCAAAGGCGAATCAAAAGTGGATGAGACCTAGTAATTTCTATCATATTGCAGGCTCGCTGGACATGTTACCATACCACAAGCGAAACAGGAGAGACCTGCATGGGCCACCACTAAAACCATGTCACGCCCTAGTCCCAAAAGTACACGGGACCAGGCCACGTGGCAATAGCCAGCTGACACGTCTTCGAGGATATCTCAATTTAATAGATCCACGAAGAGTGCTATGCTGTCCTAAAATACTAACATGTCCAATATCAGTCAATAACAGGTAATTTAATCTTATCCACAATATAAAGAGCAAGAAGTACTAAATAAACTGCTAGATAATAAATACCAGTCTCAAGATATCATAGTACAATCAGTGAAGTCTGGTGGGAACAAACCCACTACTATGAAGAAATAAAGTACTGAAATGAGATATAAAAGATAATGAAAAGGGCATCGACTGACTAGATAATGATGCACCCAATCTAGGCTGAAGGCCTACCAACTGATCACGGAAACTCTGACGGTTGCACCTCTAACTCCTCGGCTGTAGCAAATCTCGTCTCCTGTCCGGGGCCGTATACAGTGGGGTAGAAAGCCTCGTCTAAATCTGGAAGGGAACCAGGCCCTCAGAGGGACGTAACAAGATACAAAAAGATAAGACATATATAAATACTGAATAAAATAAATGCAATAAAGGGTATGCTAGCCAATCTAAGGGAATGCAATATGAGAACAACTGTGAGTATATGAGAAGGTGTAGGCTAAATATATGCTGACGTAATACACCAATCGTGACAACAGGCTAGTATATGCCACACATGTCCCCTGTAACACGGGCGCAGAAATACAGTAAGTCCAACATTCTATAGAGCGTGGTATCTATAATGTCATCAAGTAACGTCCCACACTCTACAGAACGTAGTATCAGTAATATATAAATACGTCCGTATCACTCTGTCGAGTGCGGTATCAGTGTAAAGGAGTGGGGTGTCTCATATGCCTACCACTCGTCCTCCCCTCCCAATGTAGATATACCCGTCAAATAATTGACACGCATATCCCTTATCTAAATGTCAAGTCTCTAAACTAAAATAGTCCTATATTGCTTGCTAACCGTGATGCACGTCATACGCGGCGATAGCTAGTCGATCACGCGAACACGTATCCCAATATGAGAATTATCACTATAAGTACGTGTAAAAAGTGTCAGGTCTTGGAAGATAACAGGGTATCATCCAATGAGGTGAGTCTGCTAATGACTAAGTCAATGTATACTAATCTTCGACGTATCCGTCGAATACACCCGAGACAATCTCGGACGTGCACAGTTGTATAAAGCAAACAACAAGCATACAATACAACATTTGCATCATTTAAATTAGACAATAAATATGGCAAGGTATCTTGCCTGAGCCTTCAAGAGATGAACGCCAAAAGCCTGTTCCGGTAGCGTCTCCTGGCTGATCCAAAGACCCTGGACAAAAATATAACACAATAATATAGGCATTAGATACTACGCCTTATCTACATACTGTTCAGACGCTACTCTTGAATACTTGTTGCGAGTTCTCTGTTGCTCGAGTACAGCATCACGTGAGCACTTAGCTAGGGTGTACACGGGTGTTGTCTTCGGTTAACAGGTACCTCAGGGCAATAATTATCCAGTTACGGTTATCTATAATCTATGTTCTTTGCAAACACCTGTCTTTGGTTTCTATATTTAATGCACGTGGTTTATGACCAGACGTTTAAAATTAACTAAGTTCTTTATGACAGGTATCATGGTTAGGGAATCTCTGTTTATTAACAAATTCTATTCTGATTTATCATAAGCCATCATCATTTTAATTAGGGTTAAAGGTCGTATTTCAACTATGATTCACGACACATAAACCTAACAATCATTCATGGACACGATACGTGGTGAGGTGGTTGGAACACAAGGAAGGAACTGCTGGAGGACGAGTACCTGTTCGATAGGACGTGGGGCGTCTGCTCCTTCGACGAGGGTGTCTCCGACAGCGTGGATGGGTCGCCTTGCGGGTGGTGGGACAGTCGGGGTCGGGCAGCAGTCGGTCGACAGTCGGCTAGGGACAGCCGGTCGGGGGAGAGCAGTCGGGTCGGGGGGAAGCAGTCGGTTAGGGAGCAGCCGGTCGGGGCAGTCGGCTAGGGACAGCCGGTCGGGGGAAGCAGTCAGCTACGGAGCAGCAGGTCGGGACAGTCGGTCAGGGGCGGCGGCGACGAGAGCAGTCGGTGGGGAGGTGGTCGGGTTGAGGGTCCGGCCGACAGGGGGGTTGTATAGGTGGGGGTCGGCTAGGGTTTGGAGAGGGGGATGGTGATGGTTTTCTTAGGGTTTTAAGGGAGAGGTTTCATATATATATATATATATATACATGTGGGTGGAGGTTGTGGGCTAGCCTCGGTTTGGGCCTATCTGGGCTCATTATGGTAGGCTGGTCTAAGTGTTGCTTGAGGTGAAATTAGCCTTAATTAAAATTAAATTACAAACCTAACTAGGTAATTCCTAATGTATTAAAAACATAGGGAACTAGATATTTTTGAGTGGTACACGGGAGTCGTGGCATAACGGCTTGGTGTAGACTGGTACCCTAATTTGGGTACTTGGGATTTAGGGTAGGGTTGATCTCAAATAAATCCTACTTTTGACGAGGGGGTTTACACTACGGGCCGTGTGTCGAGGAGTGTTGTGACCCGAAGATTAAGGAGGAGCCTATCGAGGAGACGTCGTTAGCACCTTAGTATAGCTAGGTGGGTTTTCTTGGGTCGTTCCCAGTTACTATTTTTGGATGACTGTATTTATTATTTTGCTGCTGTGAGATGTTATAGACTTTAGACTTGGACTGTATATTTGAATATTGTATTGCTCTCTTTGGTTCTTGTTTCTTTGTGATATCTTATCGTGGTTTTACTCTTCCCCTAGTTATTATGATTGAGTATTTATATATATTGCATGGTTGCCCTCCTTTTGGAGAGGTTATATTGACAGGTTATTGTGAGATTTATATATTATTGTGACCTAGAACGGACCTAGACAGTGTTCTACCGCCGATTCTGCGGCGTAGGCTGGACGTACCCACGACTTATGCCCGATTTTTCGGGTGCGGGTCGTGACACATTTTTGGTGGCGGCCCATGCAGGTCTAGTTTCTAGGTCTACCTGCGATAGGATATAGAATATAGGCTGAGAGAGAGTGTGCTCAATCACAACTAGGATCCTTCCTGATTTTTTTTGCTATCTTTAATTTTTCTGAAATTGTTTTCTTTTGCAATATTACTGTCCTTCCTTGATGGTATCGTATCTTGCACCGTTGGTGATGTGATCTCAGGTTCTGTTCTTCTTGATTCTATTCCAGCACTTGCTTTATTTGATTCCGGTGCTTCCCATATCTTTGTGTTTGTATCTTTTGCTATTAGACACCATCTTGTTGCTGAATCTTTAGCAAGACTCTGCACGATCATGACCGGAGGTGGCATCATCTTAGTCAGTGATGTCTGCAAAGACTAGAGAGTTACCTTGGGAGGCCGGGAGTTGAGTGTGTGCTACTCGTAATGGCACTTCTGTCACGACCCGCACCCGGAATTTGGGCATGAGTCGTGGGTACGTCCAGTCTACGCCGCAACATCGGCGGTAGAATGCTGTCTAGGTCTCAACATATAATATATCCTGTCAATAGTCTCAACTCCGCACGGAGGACAATGATAAATAATCCACAGTTCTATGATATACTCAATCATAAGCTAATAAAAAATAATGGCACGATGAGAATAGAAAAGAGTTCTAATATAAACCAACCACAATAAGTCCAACTCAAATCTTGGGTCTAGATGACCTCACAAAATCACAGAATAATAAATATAACTCAGTCTCAGTCTAGAACAATAATTACAGAAAAATAGTCTAAGTACAGCCAGGTACATTCTCCTCTAGGCTAGGCAACTCCTCTGGGGTTTCTGGAGTAAAATCTCCCTCTAATCCTGGGCCGTAATGAGTGGGACAAAGATCCTCCAGGTCCTCTGAAAAATGTTATCCAGTCAGGATTGGAGCGAAGCACAAGCACTAACAGTAGTTTCATTAAATTGACAAAGACTATAAACAGTGTAAGAAATACAAGATGGAAATAAATGCTGGAAATGTAAAGTACTGGAGAAAATGGAAATAGGCAATAGAGCATCTAGCAATGAACAATAGACAGTGAATGCTAGAACAAGTAAATCTGAATAAAATAGACATCTAGCTAAGTGTTTGAATTATCAGTTTATTATGTGATCGGCTTGGGACTTGATCAGGCTGGTTATATATGATTAGCTATGATTGTTGTAGGTCAGGCTAACCATATGGTTAGCTATGATGCATGTAGTGGTCAGGCTAATCATATATAACAGCTATGATGCATGTAAATGGTCAGGCCGCACCCGACGTAAGAAGTGGGGTGAGCTATGATGCATGTAAAGGATTTGGATATGATCACATAATCTTCTAATAGTTCCCCATCCCCCAGCTAGCACGATGGATTCCAATCATGACTCCTCATGATGGGGATCTAGGGTGCTAACCCGTGTATCCATAGTGTCGGAATCAAGTATGTAATACAACTGCATTATAGAAATAATCAACAATGAAAACTGTCAGAGAATGTACTCGCCTGTGGTCCTGAGCAAAGTGTAAGGATCGAGGTCCAAAGTGGAATCATAATGACCTATTTATGGAAAATTAATGTCAGTATAATGAATTAAGGAAATAAACATATTTAACTAATTAAATATGAGGCCTCTAGGGCATGTCTAAGTCCATACTAGGTTAACTAGGACCATACTAGGTCTAAACCTTGTTACCCAAGGCTTTTGTGTTGATACTAAACCATATTTACTTACTAGGCAAATAGTGTAAATATAACTCTTAATTAACTAGTACTCAAATCCTAACCTCAACTCATATACACTAAGTATTTCCAGGATACCAACAATACTTTATGTGATACATTTCAAAGAGTGATACCCAAGGGTACTACTTGCCCTGATGCACCCTGGAACCCATGCCCTCAACCATACCTCACCTAGGATCCTACCAAGTTACTACTAGATACCAAAATGATAACAAAACCTTGTAGTTCCTACTGCATTGGTGGAAAGTAGCTGCTATACAACTACAGCTGATACGAGCTTTCCCTAACAACTGCTACAACACCCAATACCAAACTGCATCCTAACACCATTATCTGCAACTCCCTCACAAACCTGCACCCTAATGTTGCTGCCAAAGCAACACTTGTTGCTGCTAAATCTACTTAAGCATGCTTTGGAACTGTTGCATTCAGCAAGTAGCTATGTGCTACTGCTGCTATCAGCAACTACTGAATGCAGGTAGCTGTATGAACATTTATGCAATGACCTATAGGCTGTAACCAAGGTTTCCCTTCCACTTGAACATACACCAATACATATTCATCAAAATTGTGTACATAAGCCCAACACTAAACTGCAAAGCACTTGATTGCAGCTCCAACTACAGTTTCACTATGTTTTAACTGACACTAGACCTATACACAGGCACACTGACACAGATTCCTCACTGCACATAATATTCACACACACTGATTATTGGTACATGTATACAGGTTCACTGCACAGAATTGAATCCTGCACACACAGCAATCTGCACACTCATACAGAATTTTGCACACTGCACAGTTCCTGCTCACTCACAGCTACTGTACCTGATTCTCCTTTCACTCCTCTAACACAGGCACATAAAGAAATCACTACACAGTCAGGTAGCTACACACAGAATTAAACACTGAACCCACTTACCTCAATTCCCCACTGATACACTCTCACACTCAGACAATCACACAGGCATCTGCACAACTATACACATAAACCTGCAATATCTGAGACACTTACACATTCACACACAGATGCACACAAGGGTACTGGGTTCTAGGATACACACAGATACATGTACACTCTCACAGACAGTTTCACACAGTTTTACACACCAGGTTATAAATTGCATATTGATACACACAAGTCAGTCCAGTCTCCTTCACATACTCAGACAAGGGTTCACACATATTGGTTGACATACAGCAATATATCACTGAGACACCCACAGGCTCTAATACTCTGAACTCACAGGATTCATACTACACTCCCCCCCATAGATCTAAATTACCTACACACAGGTATTATACTGAAAATTTAAAAATAAACCTGGGACACACACTGATCACTGATCACTACACATACTGCACAGAATTCTCACAGGCACACATGCCCAGATACACCCAACCCGACTATGCACAGGGAAGATCCCCCACAGTGCACACAGCACAGTAAAAGACCCCGACTGTGCACAGGGATTCTTTCCATCGATGTATTCCCTCTACAAATCACACACACAACTACATACATAGATATATATATAAACACTCATCAAAAAGGGTGATGTAGAGTAGATTAGATGGGTAATTCCTCCTGTGAAGCATTTCATCCAACATATAATGTGCAAAACGAAAACCACACTAAGAACTCCTGAAAACCCAAAACAAAACCCAAAATCAATATCTAACCTACACGTAGGAGGTGAATTCAGTCTACATGCAAACCCCTAGGGTTAGGGTTCACGAAATTTGGGGAAAACCCTCGTTGGAACATCAAAACCCTAGTTTCTCCTAAATCTCCATGTATAAACCCTAAAATCAAAATCTAACAGCAAGGGTGGGTTCCTAATGGGCATTAATCATCAGAAAACAGAAATAAAAGAATTAAAAATAGGGTTTTACCTATAGAGATGGGTTCTCCAAATGGAAGTTCTTCTTCCCCAAGGCTCCTTGACCCAAGTTTCTTGCTTCCCTTGCTTTGGAGGAGGAAGATAGAATCCTAGGATTTTAATTCCGAATTTGGGGTGGGGGAGATGGCTTTCTTGATGGAGGCTAGGGTTTCTTCTTTCTACATGAAGGATGGCTTTGAAAGAGACTCCCTTTTATATTAAAACCAGTTAGGATTTCTAATGCATAGTTTTAGGTTAAACCCTCCCCCAGGTTAGGTCATGTAGAACCTAATTAACTCAGGTTTAGTCCATCTAAGGTTTGAGGTCCAAACCTAAAATTTGAATTCTAGGGTTTCTCTAGAACTGGATTTTCCAATTAGGGTTTAGTCATTAGGGTTTGTCTTAATGCATTCTAGGGTTTGACCTAAATCCAATATCACTAACAATATATAAATAGTTTATAAAACTCAGCATATTAATTAAATGCATAATTTATAAAACTCGCAGTCTGTCTCTGATGAGTTTCACCTTTTCTGCTGCATCCACGACCATTTCTGGTCCTAGCAAGGCTCTCTCTCCAACGTCGTCCCAAGATAACGGTGTACGACACCTCCGTCCATAAAGAGCCTCAAATGGTGATATCTCGATGCTGGCCTGATAGCTGTTGTTGTAAGCGAACTCTACCAGGTGCAGATGATCCTCCCAAGAACCTCCGAGATCTAGAACGCAAGTGCGCAGCATATCCTCGAGAGTCTGAATAGTCCTTTCAGACTGCCCGTCTGTCTGGGGGTGGTATGCGGTACTGAACTTGAGCTGAGTGCCCAAGCTAGCCTGCAGACTCCTCCAGAAGTAGGAAGTGAAACGGCTATCTCGATCCGAGACGATGCTTACAGGAACTCCATGAAGTCTAACGATCTGTCGCACGTACATCTCTGCTAGTCTCTCTGTCGACGTGCCCACCTTGAAAGGTAAGAAATGGGCTGATTTGGTCAACCTGTCCACGATGACCCAAATCGCGTCCTTTCCTCCTGGAGAACGTGGAAGCCCTAAAATGAAATCCATGGTCACGTGCTCCCATTTCCACTCTGGAATCGGTAGAGGTTGAAGCAAACCACCTGGCCTTTGCCGGTCTGCCTTTACCTGCTGGCACACTAGACACCGGGATACGAAGCGTGCTACCTCGCGCTTCATTCCATACCACCATACGTGCTCCCTCAAGTCTCGATACATCTTGTTGGCACCAGGATGCATCGAGTACTGAGAGCGGTGAGCCTCTTGCAAAACCTCCTCGTGCAACTCCCCGCTCGGCACACACATCCTCGTGCCGTGCCGTAAGGAACCATCATCTGCGATAGTAAAGTCGTCCGACAATCCTGTCTGAACCTGTGCTCTGATACTCCTCAGTGCTTCATCATCGTACTGCGCAGCTCTGATCCTGTCTATCAGCTCGGACTGTATCTGCAATCCCCACATCTAAATCTCAGTACCGAAAACTAACACCTCAATCTCCAAGCTTTCCAAATCAGCCAACAAATGTCTATCTGTCGTCAAGTACATAGCCATCGAATACCTGCTCAAGGCATCGGCGACTACGTTGGCTTTCCCTGGGTGGTATTGTAATGAGATGTCAAAGTCCTTCATCAACTCTAACCACCTCCTCTGCCTCATGTTCAGCTCCTTTTGTGTGAATACATACTTCAAGCTCTTGTGGTCTGTAAAGATCTCCACACGCTCTCCGTACAGGTAATGTTTCCATAGCTTTAGAGCGAAGATAACTGCTGCCAACTCCAAATTGTGGGTGGGGTAGTTCTCTTCATGAGGGCGTAACTGCCTGGAAGCATAGGCAATTACCTTTCCGTGCTGCTGAAGAACACATCCCAGACCCTTACCTGAAGCATCACTGTAGATGGTGAAACCACCTGTCCCTGCTGGCAACGTCAAAACTGGAGCTGTTGTCAACCTCTTCTTCAGCTCATCAAATGCAGCCTGGCACTCCTCCGTCCAGACAAAATCCACATCCTTCCTAGTCAATCTGGTCATTGGCGCTGCAATTTTGGAGAAGTCTTGTACAAACCTCCTGTAGTATCCTGCTAGCCCGAGAAAACTCCTGATCTCAGCTACCGAACTGGGGGTAGCCCACGACTCCACTGCCTCGATCTTCTGCGGGTTAACCGAGATTCCGTCACCCGATACCACATGCCCAAGAAATTTGACCTTGTCAAGGAAGAATTCACACTTAGAGAGTTTCCCGTACAGCTTCTCCCTCCTGAGAGTCTCTAAGACCAACCTCAGGTGCTCTTCGTGCTCCTCCGGGGTCTTGGAATACACCAGAATATCGTCGATGAACACCACTACGAACTTGTCAAGGTACTGGTGGAACACCTTGTTCATCAGGTTCATGAATACTGCCGGTGCATTAGTTAAACCAAATGGCATCACCATGAATTCAAACTGGCCGTATCTGGTCCGAAAAGTTGTCTTCGGCGTGTCCTCTCTCTTCACCTTCACCTGGTGATATCCTGACCTCAAATCTATCTTTGAAAACACCCTCGCCCCGCTCAACTGATCGAAAAGATCATCTATCCTTGGTAGCGGGTACTTGTTCTTGATAGTGATATTGTTCAAAGCTCTATAATCAATGCACATGCGCACCGTGCCGTCCTTCTTCGGTACGAACAATATCGAAGCTCCCCATGGTGATGAACTGGATTTGATGAAGCCTTTGTCCTGCAGCTCCTAGACTTGCTTCTTTAGTTCTGCCAGCTCGCTGTTGTTGACTCTATAGTCATGTTGTGAAATAGGCTCCGCTCCTGGAACCAAGTCTATAGAGAATTCAACATCTCTGTCTGGCGGCAAGCCTGGCAACTCCTCCGGAAATACATCCAGGAACTCCGCTATCAGAGGATGTGGCAACTCCTCTTCTTCCGCCCTGGCTCCGCAAAATGTGCTCCTCCTCTGTTCCGCTGCTCCTCTGACGACCTCAAACTCCGGCTCTCCTGGTGGTCTAAACAAAACTCTGCCTCTATAACAATCTATAGTAGCATGATGCCTACTCAACCAGTCCATTCCGAGTACAATATCATACCCCGGAAGTGGCATGACGAGTAAGCTCACGCTCAACTCTCGGCCTCCTACTGACACCCTCCGGTCCTTGCAGTGATCACGGACTAGGATAATACCTCCACCAGTCATGATCTTGCAAGTCCTAGCTAATGGTTCTGTGTCTAAATGATGTCGAAGTGCATAAGATACAGACACAAAACTATAGGAAGCGCCAGAGTCGAATAAGGTAAATGCGGAAATACAATCGAGAAGAACCGAACCTGTGATCAAGTCTCCTGCTGGCTCGATCTCCTCGACTGCCATGGCGTACGCTCGCCCCTGGGGTGCACCTCTCTGCTGCTGATGCTGGACGAACTTCTGATGTTGCGGTGGAAGTGGTGCCCTTTGTTGTTGGCCTCCTGGTACGGTAGGTCCCCTGTCTGGTCCTCTCTGGGCGGCTGCTCCATCCTGACCTGGACGAATGGTAGGACAATCCTTCAGCTGGTGTGTCGTCGATCCGCAGGACAGACATGAGCCCAATCTCTTCCTGCAGATATTTCTAGTATGTCCCATCTTCCCGCAGTACGCACACTGGATGGCGGGCTGAGTCTGTCTCTGTTGCTGCTGCTGGACCAGCCCTCGGGCTGGTGCCTGATGCTGCTGCTGAAAGGGTCTCTGCTGTTGCTGCTGAAAGTGTGGACGCTTGCCCGGTCCCGCACTACTGTTTGTTCCTCCGGAACCATCGCGTCCCCTCTTGGGCCTGAGGCCCAAGTCGTCCTCGGCTATCTGGGCATCCATCAATATGCCCTCGTAGGTAGCTGTGTGACGTCCCGACGTGCGAGACTTGATCTCCCTTGCCAGCCCCTTTTTGAACTTCCGGGCCCTGTCCCCCGGATCTCTAATCATCGACGGTGCAAAGCGGCTCAGGCGGGAAAACTTCGCGGCATACTCATCGACGGACGAGCTCCCCTGGGCTAAGTCATGGAACTGACTCTCCAAAGCTCCCAGGGCAACATCAGGAAAGAACTTCTCCTGGAAGAGCTCCTTGAAATCCTCCCAAGTGAGTCCCCTGCGCAAGAGTCTCGGCTCCGTACGAAACCACGTCAAAGCGATGTCGAACATCTGGCTGCCGGCGGCCTCGATCTGAAGAGCCTCCGGAAGCTGTGCCAAGCACAAGTTCCTCTCGATGTCCTCTAGCCAATCATCGGCATAGAGTATCCCTTCTGTCCCCTTGAACTCCCGAGGCATCATCCTCTTGAAATCCACAATAGTTCCCGGCCTCCGGTGGTGCTGATCAGGACGCTGCTGCTGCTGAGTAACTCTCTCCACAGCCTGGAGAGCCACTTGATGAGCATTCTCCATGTTCACCCTCATCATCTCTGTCTGGCCCTGGTGTGCCTCAGCCTGCACCCTCTGGGCCTCTGCCGACGTCCTCTGGGCATCGACCATGCCCTGAATTAAAGCGAACATCTGTGCTCCATCGACGGGCACACCTCCTGGATGCTGAACTGGTGGTGGTGGTGGAGGCGCCGTCGTAGCTATGGGGACCCTCTGAACAGGTGGTGGAGGACCCACGAATGCTGCAGATACTCCCACATGTACTAGAGATGTAGGAGGTGCTGCAGATGTCTGTCCGGCAGGGCGAGAGGTGGCAGACCTCTCTGAATCTGCTGCTCCGAGTCTCTGGGACCTCCTCGGCGGTATCCTAAAGACAGATCAAAAGATTTAATTAAGGCAATAGATACGATATCATCAAGGAAGGACAGTAAATTTCTAAGGGAAAATCATTAAGAGTAGTATCATAAGAATCAGAATTCCCTATTTATGATTGAGCATATCCTCGGCCTAATTCCTATTTCCTAAAACAGGCTCGTAGTAATAATCTAAGCGAGCACCACTACGATATCGCTCTAATGCGAATCTAGGACTTGACCAGCATGGGCCACCACTAAAACGTGTCACGACCCGCACCCGGAATTTGGGCATGAGTCGTGGGTACGTCCAGCCTACGCCGCAGCATCGACGGTAGAACGCTGTCTAGGTCTCAATATATAATATATCCTGTCAATAGTCTCAACTCCGCACGGAGGACAATGATAAATAATCCACAGTTCTATGATATACTCAATCACAAGCTAATAGAAAATAATGGCACGATGAGAATAGAAAAGAGTTCTAATATAAACCAACCACAATAAGTCCAACTCAAATCTTAGGTCTAGATGACCTCACAAAATCACAGAATAATAAATATAACTCAGTCTCAGTCTAGAACAATAATTGCAGAAAAACAGTCTAAGTACAGCCAGGTACATTCTCCTCTAGGCTAGGCAACTCTTCTGGGGTTTCTGGAGTGAAATTTCCCTCTAATCCTGGGCCGTAATGAGTGGGGCAAAGATCCTCCAGGTCCTCTGAAAAATGTTATCTAGTCAGGATTGGAGCGAAGCACAAGCACTAACAGCAGTTTCATTAAATTGACAAAGACTATAAACAGTGTAAGAAATACAAGATGGAAATAAATGCTGGAAATGTAAAGTACTGGAGAAAATGGAAATAGACAATAGAGCATCTAGCAATGAACAATAGACAGTGAATGCTAGAACAAGTGAATCTGAATAAAATAGACATCTAGCTAAGTGTTTGAATTATCAGTTTATTATGTGATCGGCTTGGGACTTGATCAGGCTGGTTATATGTGATTAGGTATGATTCTTGTAGGTCAGGCTAACCATATGGTTAGCTATGATGCATATAGTGGTCAGGCTAATCATATATAACAGCTATGATGCATGTAAATGGTCAGGCCGCACCCGACGTGAGAAGTGGGGTGAGCTATGATGCATGTAAAGGATTTGGATATGATCACATAATCTACTAATAGTTCCCCATCCCCCAGCTAGCACGATGGATTCCAATCACGACTCCTCATGATGGGGATCTAGGGTGCTAACCCGTGTATCCATAGTGTCAGAATCAAGTATGTAATACAACTGTATTATAAAAATAATCAACAATGAAAACTGTCAGAGAATGTACTCGCCTGTGGTCCTGAGCAAAGTGTAAGGATCGAGGTCCAAAGTAGAATCACAATGACCTATTTATGGAAAATTAATATCAGGATAATGAATTAAGGAAATAAACATGTTTAACTAATTAAATATGAGGCCTCTAGGGCATGTCTAAGTCGATACTAGGTTAACTAGGACCATGTTAGGTCTAAACCTTGTTACCCCAGGCTTTTGTGTTGATACTAAACCATATTTACTTACTAGGTAAATAGTGTAAATATAACTCTTAATTAACTAGTACTCAAATCCTAACCTCAACTCATATACACTAAGTATTTCCAGGATACCAACAATACTTTATGTGATACATTTCAAAGAGTGATACCCAAGGGTATTACTTGCCCTGATGCACCCTGGAACCCATGCCCTCAACCATACCTCACCTAGGATCCTACCAAGCTGCTACTAGATACCAAAATGATAACAAAACCTTGTAGTTCCTACTGCATTGGTGGAAAGTAGCTGCTATACAACTACAGCTGATACGAGCTTTCCCTAACAACTGCTGCAACACCCAATACCAAACTGCATCCTAACACCATTATCTGCAACTCCCTCACAAACCTGCACCCTAATGTTGCTGCCAAAGCAACACTTGTTGCTGCTACATCTACTTAAGCATGCTTTGGAACTGTTGCATTCAGCAAGTAGCTATGTGCTACTGCTGCTATCAGCAACTACTGAATGCAGGTAGCTGTATGAACATTTCTGCAATGACCTACAGGCTGTAACCAAGGTTTCCCTTCCACTTGAACATACACCAATACATATTGATCAAATTGTGTACATAAGCCCAACACTAAACTGCAAAGCACTTGATTGCAGCTCCAACTACAGTTTTACTATATTTTAACTGACACTAGACCTATACACAGGCACATTGACACAGATTCCTCACTGCACATAATATTCACACACACTGATTATTGGTACATGTATACAGGTTCACTGCACAGAATTGAATCCTGCACACACAGCAATCTGCACACTCATACAGAATTTTGCACACTGCACAGTTCCTGCTCACTCACAGCTGCTGTACCCGATTCTTCTTTCACTCCTCTAACACAGGCATATGAAGAAATCACTACACAGTCAGGTAGCTACACACAGAATTAAATACTGAACCCACTTACCTCAATTCCCCACTGATACACTCTCACACTCAGACAATCACACAGGCATCTGCACAACTACACACATGAACCTGCAATATCTGAGACACTTACACAGTCACACACAGATGCACACAAGGGTACTGGGTTCTAGGATACACACAGATACATGTACACTCTCACAGACAGTTTCACACAGTTTCACACACCCAGGTTATAAATTGCACATTGATACACACAAGTCAGTCCAGTCTCCTTCACATACTCAGACAAGGGTCACACATATTGGTTGACACACACACAGCAATCTATCACTGAGACACCCACAGGCTCTAATACTCTGAACTCACAGGATTCATACTACACTCCCCCCCACAGATCTAAATTACCTACACACAGGTATTATACTGAAAATTTAAAAATAAACCTGGGACATACACTGATCACTGATCACTACACATACTGCACAGAATTCTCCCAGGCACACATGCCCAGATACACCCAACCCGACTATGCACATGGAAGATCCCCCACAGTACACACAGCACAGTAAAAGACCCCGACTGTGCACAGGGATTCTTTCCATCGATGTATTCCCTCTACAAATCACACACACAACTACATACATAGATATATATATAAACACTCATCAAAAAGGGTGATGTAGAGTAGATTAGATGGGTAATTCCTCCTGTGAAGCATTTCATCCAACATATAATGTGCAAAACGAAAACCACACTAAGAACTCCTGAAAACCCAAAACAAAACCCAAAATCAATATCTAACCTACACGTAGGAGGTGAATTCAGTCTACATGCAAACCCCTAGGGTTAGGGTTCACGAAATTTGGGGAAAACCCTCGTTGGAACACCAAAACCCTAGTTTCTCCTAAATCTCCATGTATAAACCCTAAAATCGAAATCTAACAGCAAGGGTGGGTTCCTAATGGGCATTAATCATCAGAAAACAGAAATAAAAGAATTAAAAATAGGGTTTTACCTATAGAGATGGGTTCTCCAAATGGAAGTTCTTCTTCCCCAAGGCTCCTTGACCCAAGTTCCTTGCTTCCCTTGCTTTGGAGGAGGAAGATGGAATCCTAGGGTTTTAATTCTGAATTTGGGGTGGGGGAGATGGCTTTCTTGATGGAGGCTAGGATTTCTTCTTTCTACATGAAGGATGGCTTTGAGAGAGACTCTCTTTTATATTAAAACCAGTTAGGGTTTCTAATGCATAGTTTTAGGTTAACCCCCCCCCAGGTTAGGTCATGTAGAACCTAATTAACTCAGGTTTAGTCCGTCTAAGGTTTGAGGTCCAAACCTAAAATTTGAATTCTAGGGTTTCTCTAGAACTGGGTTTTCCAATTAGAGTTTAGTCATTAGGGTTTGTCTTAATGCATTCTAGGGTTTGACCTAAATCCAATATCACTAACAATATATAAATAGTTTATAAAACTCAGCAGATTAATTAAATGCATAATTATTCAAAATAGTTAAATTACATAAATGCCCTTATTTGGAAATGTGGTAGTGACAACTTCCGAGCTAAGACATTGTATTCGGGATGGATTGGTTGAGTATGCACCGTGCTAGTATAGATTATCGTGGAGGCAGAGTATTGTTTAGTCCGTCGGGAGAGCCAGAGTTTGAGTTTGCCAGAGGAGCATCGGAGCAGAGCGAGGGAGTCTTTTACGGAGCCCTGGTGGTAGAACAGAGGTTGCCACATCTACTGATAGCGGAGTTCATGGATGTCTTTCCGGAGGAGTTGCCAAGGTTACCTCTGGACAGAGATGTGGAGTTCTCTATAGACTTGGTGCCAGGCACGGAGCCGATATCCCAGTACGTCTATAGAGTCAGCAACAGTGAGCTGGTAGAGTTGAAGAAGCAGGTGGATGAGCTTCAGGACAAGGGATTTATCAGATCTAGTTCTTCTCCGTGGGGTGCTCCGATACTTTTTGTGCCGAAGAAGGATGGGTCGATACGGATGTGTATCGACTACAGGGCTCTGAACAACCTCACAATTAAGAACAAGTATTCGCTGCCACGTATTGATGATCTTTTTGACCAGTTGAGCAGAGCAAGGGTATTTTCCAGGATTGATCTAAGGACAGGCTACCACCAGATGAAGGTCAAGAGGGAGGATATTTCGAAGACAGCTTTTTAGACCAGGTATGGACAGTATGAGTTCATGGTGATACCGTTTGGGTTGACTAATGCCCCGACAGTATTCATGAATATGATGAATAAGGTGTTCCATCAGCATCTGGATAGATTTATGGTGGTATTTATAGATGACATCTTGGTGTATTCGAAGACCTCAAAGGAGCATGAGGAGCATCTGAGGATAGTGTTGGAGACTCTCAGGAAGGAGAAGCTTTATGGAAAGCTTTTGAAGTGCGAGTTCTTCCTTGACAAGGTTGAATTCCTTGGTCATGTGGTGACAGGAGAGGGGATCTCGGTGGATCCGAGGAAGATCATGGCAATTGAGGCATGGAGTGCTCCGAGTTCAGTAGCAGAGGTCAGGAGTTTCCTAGGACTGGCAAGTTACTACAGGAGATTTGTCCAGAATTTTTCCCGGATTGTAGAGCCATTTCTAGGCTGACCCGAAAGGACATGTAGTTTGTTTGGTCAGAGGAGTGCCAGATCACCTTTGATGAGCTGAAGAAGAGGTTGACGACAGCTCTAGTGTTGACGTTGCCATCAAGGTCTGGAGGTTTCACTATCTATAGTGATGCATCGGGGAAGGGACAGGGTTGTGTGTTACAGCAGAATGGGAGGGTGATTGCCTATGTTTCCAGGCAATTACGTCCTCATAGGAAGAACTACCCTACCCACGTTTTGGAGTTGGCAGGGGTCATCTTTGCTCTGAAGTTGTGGAAACACTATTTATACAGAGAGCGTATGGAGATCTTCACAGACCATAAGAGATTGAAGTATGTGTTTACCCAAAAAGAGCTGAACATGAGGTAGAGGAGATGGTTGGAGTTGATGAAAGACTTAGACATATTGTTGTAGTACCATCCAGGGAAGGCAAACGTAGTTACGGATGCACTGAGCAGGTATTCGGTAGCTATGTGCCTGACTACAGATCGTTATCTTCTGGCAGATCTAGAGAGCTTGGGCATTGAGGTGATAGTGCCTGGAGTTGAGATGCAGATGTAAGAACTGCAGATTCAGTCAGAGTTGATAGACCGGATCAGGGCTACACAGTTTGAGGATGAGTCCCTGAGGAGCATCAGGGCGCAGGTTCAGATTGGATTATCGGATGACTTCGCCATTGCTGATGATGGTTCATTGCGGCACGGTACTAGGTTGTGTGTTCCGAGTGGGTCGTTACGCTAGGAGGTTCTTCAGGAGGCACTTCGATCCCAGTACTCTATGCATCCAGGTGCCAACAAGATGTATAGAGATCTTAAAGAGCATGTATGGTGGTACGGGATGAAGCGGGAGGTAGCGCGCTTCGTATCCCGATGCTTAGTGTGCCAGCAGGTGAAGG
This sequence comes from Iris macrosiphon, assembly GCA_036927795.1. NCBI lineage: Eukaryota > Viridiplantae > Streptophyta > Magnoliopsida > Asparagales > Iridaceae > Iris > Iris macrosiphon. Next base: position 100,924,707 of record JAYESA010000004.1, read on the forward strand.
CGAAGAGGCAGAGGCCAGGAGGGTTGCTCCAGCCATTATCTATTCTGGAGTGGAAATGGGAGTATGTGAACATGGATTTTGTTTCTGGACTTCCCCGTTCTCCAGAAGGGAATGATGCGATTTGGGTCATCGTAGACAGGTTGACCAAATTGGCCCACTTTCTACCATTCAAAGTAGGTACGTCTACGGAGAGACTAGCAGAGATGTATATGCGCCAGATAGTTAGACTGCATGGAGTTCCTGTGAGCATAGTATCATATTGGGACAGTCGCTTTACTTCGTATTTCTGGAGGAGTCTGCAGGCTAGCTTGGGCACCCAGCTCAAGTTTAGTACTGCATATCACCCACAGACAGACGGTCAGTCAGAGAGGACCATTCAGACCCTTGAGGACATGATTCACACTTGTGTTCTGGATTTCAGAGGCTCTTGGGAGGATTACTTGCACTTGGTATAGTTTGCTTACAACAACAGCTACCAAGCCATTATCGAGATATCACCATTCGAGACGTTGTATAGACGGAGGTGTTGCACTCCGTTATCATGGAATGATGTAGGCGAGAGAGCTTTGCTTGGCCCAGAGATGGTGGTGGATGCAGCGGAGAAGGTCAAGCTTATTAGAGATAGACTTCGGGTGGCGCAGGACAGGCAGCGGCATTGGGCCGATAGCCACCAGAGACCTTTGGAGTTTGAGGTATAGCTTAGAATTTAGATTTTGTTCTTGTGTTTGCTTGTGATTGCTTATTTTAGATTAAGTGCTGAGACCTTATTTGTGCTAGGTTGGTGATCTGGTGTTCCTGAGGATTTCTCCGACGCGGGGCACTATTCGCTTCGGTGGTGGCGGAAAGCTTAGTCCACGTTTCGTCGGACCCTTCAGCATTCTTGAGAGGGTCGGCGCTGTGGCGTATAGGCTAGATTTGCCGCCTATGCCAGAAGGGGTTCATGATGTGTTCCACGTGTCACAGTTGAGACGGTACGTGACGGATCCCAGTCACATATTGGATCACTCAGAGATCGTGGTGGGCCCTACTCTTAGCTATCTAGAGCAGCCGGTGGAGATTCTGGATCGGCGGAAGAAGGTGTTGAGGAACCAGACTATTTTCTTGGTTCGCGTCGCATAGAGGCATCACTCTCCAGGTGAGTCAACCTGGGAGAGGGAGGATAAAATGCGTGAGCGATACCCTTATCTTTTCGAGCCCTGAGGTATGGTTCTTTTCTTTTTCTTGCATTCCTGTCCTAGTTTCGTCTTTAATTTCGAGGACGAAATTATTTTAAGGAGGGTAGCCTTGTCACTACCCAATTCTAGAAAATATGATTTTTTTATTTTATTTTGGAATTATGTATTGATCATAAATAATTATATTTATATTTAATTAATGGTTATATTTATTTTTTATTGGTTGTTTTAGGGTTTTGACTAGCCTGGACCCATGTCAGACCCTAGTGGACCCATATCAGACCCAACCAACACCCTTGTCAGACCTATTTATGGGTTTAGAATAATTATTATATTTTTATTTAGTTAGTTAGGTTATTTTGGATTAGTTAGAGAGTGTTTAGTGAACCCTAAACCTAAACCTTAGTTGCATGACTAAAGAGAGAGGGCACTTTATTCATTTTGCTTTATGTAAACCTATTTCTATATGTGTGGCCGGCCCCCTAACCCTAATTCCTTCTTCTGGCCGAAACTTTCCTCCATCCCATTTCATTCATTCTTCTTCTTCTTCTTCTCCACTCTCCACTCTTTTCTTCTTCCTTCTTCCAAGTTTCAAGTAAGTACATCATCTTTCTTCTCTTCCTTCTTCTATTTCTTCCATTAATGTAAACCCTAATCCTTTACTTTTCCCTAACCTAGGTGTGTAGATCCTAGACTTAGTGTAGAGGCTTGGCTTGGAGGCTTGGAGGCTTGAGGGTGGTGATTTCAAGGGTTTTGGAGACTTTGGTCCTGGGATTCCAACTCCTAAGAGGTAAACCCTAACTTTTCTCTTAGTGATTGCTCTTATGTAGTGTAATTAGTAGTTTAGAACCTTCCTAGACCTTAGAGCTACCCATGGGAGAAAGTTAGAACTTGTTTGGTTGTGTTTGGAGACTTTGACATTAGGTTTTGTGTCAATTTTGGATAAAATTCGAGATTGGCCCAATTTTGGGTGATGCCCTAGGTTAGACGGACCTAGGTAGATGTGCTTGGGTGTCTTAAGGGTAAGTACGTGTCTCTGTTCGGACACGTGAGGTCGTGTCGCAGAGATTTGGGCGTTTCGGGCGATTTGGGGGTTTTTCGTCGCCGTAGGTTCCATGCATGCGTGTTTTTACCACAGACCTAGAATCAGAGAGTTATTATTTTTCTAGGTTCTAGACATCGATTAGAACTCGTGGGTAAATTTTGGGCCTATTCCGAGTAGGTTTGGTGTGCGTTTTATGAGGTTTCGTGAACCGTACTCCACGTATTCGTCGAAATGACCGAATGGCCATTTCGACTTGGTTTCAAGATTTTGGGCTTGTGCGTTGGTTGGTTTAGCTTCGGGGAGTGTGTGCTAGAGTTCTCAAGTTATATTTTATATAATTATATATGTTTATATGTGTTTGGGTCGATGTGCGTGTGTTGGTGGGGTATTGTGTGTGGTTGTGTGTGTTGTGTTGTGTGTTGTGTGTGCTGTGTTTAAGTGTGTGTTTATATATATGAGTCTATATATATATATATATATATATATATATATATATATATATATGTATGTATGTATGTATGTGTGTATATATATATATATATGTGTGTTTGTATACGTATATATGGGTGTAAATATACACGTTTGTGTAGGTGTTTATATATATATATGAGTGTGTTTGTGTATATATATATATATATATATATATATATATGAGTGTGTGTGTGTGTGTGTATATATATATATATATATATATATATATATATATATATATATATATATATATATATATACACACACACACACACACTCATATATATATATATATATATATATATATATATATATATATATATATATATATATATATATATATATATATATATATATATATATATATATGTATGAGTGTGTGTATATATATATATATATATATATATATATATATATATATATATATATATATTTGTGTGTATGTATATATATATATATGAGTATGTGTGTATATATATGTAGAGTGTGTTTATATATATATATACATATGTGTGATTATATATATATATATGTGTGTGTGTACCTATATATATAGGTGTGTAAGTGTGTGTATATATATATATGGTTGTGTGTGTATATATATATATGTATATATGTTTGTATATATATATATATATATATATATATATATATATATATATATATATATATATATATATATATATGTATGTATCTATAATTGAGTGTGTGTGCTTGTGTGTCTGTGTGTGTGTGTGTGTGGTGTGTCAAGGGGCAGCTTAATAGCAGCAGCTAGCTGCTGCATGGGAGCAATGGAGGCAGCAGTAGCTAAGCTAGATGGCAGCGGCAGCTAGGCTAAGGTGAGCAGCTGCAGCAGCGATATGGGGCAGGGGTACAACGAGCAAGAGCAGCAGAGTGTAGCAGCGACAGCAGCAGAATGTAGCTGCAGCAGCAGCAGGATGCAGCTGTAGTAGCAGCGCAACAGCAACATGTAGCTGCAGCAGAAGCAGAATGCGGCATTAGCAACAGCAGTAGCCAACCATGCATAGGCAGCAGCAAGCGCAGCAGCAGGAACATGGCGAGGTAGCGTATGCAGGCGTAGCATCGGTAGTAGCAGCAGGTAGTGAGAGAGGGAGAGAGAGCTATATATATATATATATATATGAGATGATATGGGTATGTGTATTGTGTATGTGTGATATATATATATATATATATATATATATATATATATATATATATATATAGATATCTAGGTATCTAGGTATATATCCATGTATGTGATGTATGTGTGATATATATATATAGATATCTAGGTATATTTGCATATGTGTTTATATATATATATATATATATATATATATATATATATATATATATATATATATATATATATATATATATATATATATATTAGCCTAGATATATAGCTAGGAATATATATTTATGCTAGATAGTTAGCTTGATGGTTAGTGTTAGAGAGGGGTATAGTGGTTATCTCAATACCTTGAGATATCAAGGTATCTCAATACCTTCAGATACCCAAGGTATTAAGTATCGGGGCGAGGTTTTGGGCATTTGCCTAGGTTTGAGTTTAGAGTTGGGTTTATATATATTTGTGTATATATTTACGCGTATTAGCATATATTTTAGTGGGTTTAGGCGGGGTGTGTAGCTTAGGTCGAGATATCAGATACCGAGGGTATCCTGGTATCTTAAGGAGGCGAGTTTGAGGGTTTACTAGCTTAATGAGCCAGTTTTGACCTAGAATTTTAGGGGCACCCTAGTTTGACCTAGAGTTGACCATACTTGCCCTCGTTGACCATGAAAGTCAATATTTGACCTAGTTTTGACCCAGAATTGACTTTTTGGACCCTGGGTTGACTTTTTGACCCAAAATTTACCGGTTTGACCCGTTTGACCTAGAATAACCATAGAAGCTTGTTTTTAGTTATTTTATATCAGTTTAACTCTTTAGAAGCCCGTTTAACTTTGCTTTTCGCAATAGGTTCTCGTAACGCCAGTCCGGATCTCGATCCTCACTAGTTGCTCAGGACGTCAGGCGAGTACCTACCTCTGATCGTTTCTATTTTATGATAGCGTATATATCACCTGTTCTAGAACTGTAATACTTAATTCTGACATATTGTTTCACGAGCTGGTACTAGTTGGATCCCGTCATGAGATGTTATCCCCCTTACCGTATTCAGCGGGTACTCTATCACGTGTATTTCATTATGTGCTTCGGGTATTAATTCTCATGTGCTATCATGTGCTTTGTGTGCTCTCGCCTTCATGTGAACGAGTTATTTATCATGTACGTAGCGTGTCGTGGTTGGATCCAAGAGTATTAGTGGGGGAGGAGAGTAGGAGTTGGTTATGTGATCAAAGCCAAACAGCATTCATGTGTATGTCGGTTATGCAACTCACGCATAACAGAGTTATCATAGATTCTTCATGTGCAACCTAAGCCGATCACATAACGAACTTGTGCTCAAGGCACTTAGCTAGTATTCCTATTTTCTCACATGTAGTTACTTCTCTACTACTTGTATTGTTCCCCAGTTTTATATTGCAGTTATTTTATCTGTTCCACCATGTATTTACTTTCCTGTACATCTTGTATACTTTTTTATTGCTAGTCATATACACCTTACCATGTATTTGGAGTTGCTTTCAGAGTTATGTACTTCGCTCCAGTCCTGACTGGACATATTTTTTTCCAGAGGATCCTGAGAATTTTTGCCCGACATTCTACAGGCTGGGTGTCGAGGAGTGTTGTGACCCGGAGATTGAGGAGGAGCCCGTCGAGGAGACGCCGTTAGCACCTTAGTATAGCTAGGTGGGTTTCCCTGGGTCGTTCCCAGTTGCTATTTTTGGATGATTGTATTTATTATTTTGCTACTGTGAGATGTTGTAGACTTTAGACTTGGACCGTATATTTGGATATTGTATTGCTCTCTTTGGTTCTTGTTTTTTTGTGATATCTTATCGTGCTTTTACTCTTCCCCTAGTTATTGTGATTGAGTATTTATATATATTGCGTGGTTGCCCTCCTTTTGTAGAGGTTATATTGACAGGTTATTGTGAGATTTATATATTGTTGTGACCTAGAACGGACCTAGACATCGTTCTACCGTCGATTATGTGGCGTAGGCTGGACGTACTCACGACTCATGTCCGATTTTTTTTGGTGCTGGTCGTGACAGGGAACACCACCAGATCGATAATTTTCTTTATATTTGATATTTATTTGTTTTGTAGTAATCACGGACTTGTGGATATTTTTTATTTGTGTTGTTGTGGTCGTGGACTTGTGGATGTTGTTCATGTACTTTGATTATTTTATTTGGACTTGTTGTCATAGACTTGTGGATGTTGTTCATATATGCGATTAATTTTATTATGTTAATTATATGTCTTTTCTAAATTATGTCTTGTGTGTGTTTTCAGTGTGCGTTTGTGCCGTTGAAGGTCCGATTGGACGAAAATTCTACAACGGGTTGCGCTGGGTGGTTGATATATTGATAGTGTTTAACAGGTTTTATATAAACCAAACATGCTGGGATATCTGTATTTAAAAGTTTTTTTTTGCAATTATGTGCACATTAGCGACGGACATACATCGACTTAGCGGCTACCTACGATGTAGTTGCGACACTCTAGCGACGGATACAACTATCTCCAAGTAAATTTCTATTCTTAGGCGACAGATTACCGACACACGTCGACGGACATGCGACTTCCGCCCGACACTAAGTAATGTCATTTTTTGTTGCCAACTTGAGTATCAGACTTTTTTCAGTATCAGGAACATAAATAATGTCGCTATAATGTCGCTAAACCAACGCCATTTTTGATGTAAATCCATCGCTATCTAGACGTCATTATAAATTAAATTACTGTCGCATATATGTCGCTAAAGAGCCACTTAATGAATCCGTCGTTGAAATATTGTATAGACGTCAACTAAATCGACGTCGCAATTACGCTAGTTTATTGTCGAAAATTTGACTGATTGGCGACAAAGTCTTTTAGCAATGTGGCGTTTACCGACATTTGTTTTCTGTCTAAATACCGTCGCCGAATTATCGCTAATAGTGAATAGCAACATTTTGGCGAAGGAAAATGACCGTCGCTATTCCTCTGTATTTTTGTAGTTCCCTCTCTCTGTTGATGGGTATGTAGAAGAGAAAATAGAGAAAATCTTCTCTTTTGTGGTCATATAAGTTGGAGACCAAAACCTTAATAAATAAATAAATAAATAAATAATATATATATATATATATATATATATATATATATATATATATATTGTAGGCCTTCTAGGTTTTACATAATTCTAATTTAGCACCTCATCGAATCAGAATTATCTCTATGGTATCTACACATTATCTACATGATAATTATACCCTTAAGCCTATTTTCCAATTAGACCAATTAATTAATTTGGCTTAATTATTTAGATAGCAAAACACAATTAATTTTACATGTGTAAGACACCTAATTATTGGATAGCTCCAACAATAAATTCAACTTCTAGATACTGTATTTGAAATTTTTTACTTTGGGTCTCTGATACTTGTTAGATACTGATACTTGTTAAGAACACAGACCAAAAACTCACACAAGAACTCAAAAGTGGTTCGGGAGATTGAAGCATCTTGTTGGGGTACATTCTGGATTTGGTAAATTTTGGAGCCCAAATATGGTCAAAGATTTGATTTGATATAATTAAAAATCTACATTAAATGTAAGATTTGATTAGTTTTCAAATTTGTATCAAATATTTAATTTGACCATATTTGTACATCCATAATTAGTGTTAGGCCATTTTAGGTGGAATATGATTCTTATTTTAAGGTTTTCTATTTAGAAAATCCTATTATGACTTAAAATAGGATTTTTTTTATCCTATAAATATAGGAAGAGGGTGAAGGCACAAAAGATAGCATAAGTTGAAGATTCTGGGTGCTCGTCTGTAGAAAATCTAAGGGAAAGTTCGTACTTTTCTCTTAAGACTTCGCCATCCAAGACAGAAGGAAGAAATAGATCTGATCGAGGAGTCATCATTTCCGCTCAAGGAGATTGCTACGGGTTGGTGAGTGATTTCAATTGTAATATCTTTCTTTTCTTCTTGAGTGTGGTGAGGGGGTTGAATCTATTAGGGAAAATGGTTCAACAATGATTTTGTCAATCTTGTAATTTTACCTGAGTTATAAAGGTTAGTATTTGTCCAGGTGACGTAGTCACCGTCATATACCTGTGCTTGTTGTTCGTTAGACATGGGTTAGTTATCTCATGTGGGTTGGTCTAAAGTTTTTGCTGCGGGCACTCTCAGATACGGTGTCGGAACGCTTGCAGGGCATGTTCGATTTTCAACATCTGGTATTAGAGCTACTAGTTTTGGTTCTGACAACTATGTCTACGGAGAAGATGAACACTCGTATGTTCACTCTTACTAGGAGAATTGGGCGATTTAGAAGCCAAGGATAGAGGATCTACTCTGGTGCAAGGACTTCCATGTTTGTTGGAGGACGACAATGCTAAGCCATCGGACAAAACTGCTGAAGACTGGAAATGACTGGATCGGAAGGCCGTTGGATTCATCCGCCAATGGCTGGACGACTCGATGTTTCACCACATGTCCATGGAGATTTCGGCAAAAGCATTGTGAGAGAAGCTATATTCGCTGTTCAAAAGAAAGACGGCTAGCAACAAGGCATTTCTGATTTGCCAACTTGTCAACTCGAAGTACACAGAGGGTGTCCAGTGGCACAATATCTGAACGATGTTCAGGGTATTATCAATCAGCTTTTTGTGATAAATATTGTGATTGATGATGAGCTTCAGGCCCTTTTGCTTTTGAGTTCTCTACCGAAAAGCTGGGAGACATTGGTGGTGTCGGTGAACAACTCCGTGTCTGGTGGAGTTTTCACGATGGAGGTAGTCAAAAGCAGCTTGTTGAACGAGGAAATTCGACGTAAGCAAGTGGAATCATCGCAGGAGTTCGCTCTGGTAGCTTCCTACGGGAAGGAAAGACCCCAGTCATAAGCAAGGACATGGGAGAGTTCTCGAGATCTTGCGACTGTGGACCGCAAGGAGAGCTGCTATCACTGTAGCAAAATGGATCATATCAAGAGAAACTGCATGATGCTCAAAGCTGAGAAGGCCAAAGGCAAGGATGATCAGGAGGATCTCACAGCTATGTGAGAACTCATCATCACAACAACCAAAGTAGAGGAACTTGTGGCATGTGTCATGATGGTGATTGGGTCATGGATACGGGGGCGTCGTATCATGCCACTCCATATAGGAGGATCTTTACGTCATACCACAATGACAGATTTGGATGTGTGAAGATGGGCAACAAGGGGACGTCTACAGTGGTACGCATCAGTGATTTTATTTGACAACGAAGCTTGGTGAGAAGCTCGTTCTCAAGGATGTGCGACATGTACCGTGTTTGCGCTACAACTTGGTTTTGGTAGGGAGGCTGGCGGATGATGGCTGTCGCAGATTATTTGGGGACAAAGATTAGATGCTTACGAAGGGTTTCCAAAAGCTGGCTCAAAAAGATTTATGTTGTGGCATGTACATGCTCAAGGGGCTCAGTTGTACAGGCAGACCACATACATCAGATAGAGGCTCGAGGGGTATTCGACATGAGTTGGATCGTCTAGAACTTGCTGAGGAGGAACGTCAAGATACTTTGAGGATTACGGAGGATTCGGTTTGTCGAGACAAAGTGACGAATGGTGATGAGCCAAAGATTGAGGGTCAGTATGTCGGTCACATGACAGCTGGTCGATCTCCAGGTAGGGGTTGCTTCACGGATCCAATTTTGGCCACGGGTGGTTTGCCAAAGCTTCACGGAGCGACATTGGTTTCATCAGTTCGTGGCCAGGGAGGAGATCAAGGTTTACAATAAACTTAATCTGAGGCGGGAGCGTCACCATTCACACAGTTCCAGGGGAGCTGTGGGGGCATCGACGAAATGCACAATGCGTAATATTTTGCTCGAGAACGCATGTGTATGGGGTAGCTTCAAGTTTGGACACGAAGGTGGGCAGATTCAAGAGTTCGAATCTTGGGAGAATCGTACCGTCCCGCTTAGTTGGGCCAGCCAATGGTGAAGAATTTCGTCAGAACGTTAACACGTTTCGGTGGAAGACGGAAGTCAGGGACATACATCCAAGACTGACGGTGAGGCTGATAGCCAAGGGCATAAATCTCTTTTGGGGAATAGATAGAACAATATTCGAAGGACGATAGAGTTAGCTTAGCCGTCCTTTCTCTTGTTGTTAGCTACCAGGATACGAGAGAAAGGATTGGTCTCAGCCGTGTCATTAATGTCGGCAGGATCCCAGTGGTACAGAAGGTGCTATACATGGCAGCTAGCTTCGACGTGACAGTAGAGGAGCTGTAGACGAAGGAAGATGCAAAGCAACTCGTGGGATCGGAGATCAGTGGCATGGGGGAGCAGGAACTCTGTCCCGGGACGACAGACATGGAGTCCAGTTGAGAAGCCATTGGGTCAACACCCTCTCATCAGACTGGAGGGGGAGATTGTTGGGGTCCAGTCTGGATTTGGTAAATTTTGGAGCCCAAATATGGTCAAAGATTTGATTTGATATAATTTGGAAATCTACATTGAAAGTAAGATTTGATTAGTTTTCAAATTTATATCAAATATTTAATTTTTTCGACGTCCATAATTAGTGTTCGACTATTTTAGGTGGAATATGATTCTTATTTTAAGGTTTTCTATTTAGGAAATCCTATTATGACCTAAAATAAGATTTTTTATCCTATAAATATCGGAGGGTGGAGGCACAAAAGATAGCACAAGTTGGAGATTTGGGGTGCTCGTCCACAGAAAATCTAAGAGAAAGTTCGTGCTTTGCCCTTAGGACTTCGCCATCCAAGACAGAAGAAAGAAAGAGATTTGATCGAGGAGTCGTCGTCTTCGCTCAGGGAGATTGCTATGGGTTGGCGAGTGATTTCAATTGTAATATCTTTCTTTTCTTCTTGAGTGTGGTGAGGGGGTTGAATCTATTAGGCAAAGTGTTCAACATTGATTTTGTCAATCTTGTAATTTCAGCTGAGTTATAAAGGTTGGGATTTGTCCAGGTGACGTAGTCACTGCTATAAACTTGTCTTTATTTGTGCTTGGTGTTCGTTAGACATGGGTTGGTTATCTCAGGTGGATTTGCCAAAAAAATTTACTGGGGGAACTCTCAGACACAGTATCGGAACGCTTGTAGGACGTGTCCGATTTCTAACACATCTTTTTTTGAATCATAAACTTGGCTTTATCTAGCCTTTACAAGGAAGCAAATACTGAAGCAAACAACACGTTCTCCACAACCTAAGAACGTGGTGATTAGTTGATGACTAAATCAAACTCTGATGCAGTACCCTAATAACTAGGGTTATTATTAACAGAATACTAAATAACAAAGCAGTAAAAACAATAAGTCTTAACAGAATTATCACCAACTCTTCAACTCCAATATATCCTCCCTTAAACTGAGTTGCAATTTGTAATCAGTTTACTCCTGACATGAAACACATGCCAAGTCTTTCTCGCAGCTTCAAGAACACTTCCAATTTCAGAGACTTAGTCATAGTATCCGAAACCTGCTCTTTAGTGCAGCAATGCAATAACTCAACTGTTCCATCTCTCGTAAGATCACGTAAGAAGTGAAACCTCACATCGATATGCTTACTCCGTCCATGCAATACTGGATTTTTTGAAAGCTTTATAGTAGAACTATTGTCACAATAAATGGTTGAACAATTACCTTGAACATGACCAAGCTTCCCAAGAATTCTTCTTAACCACACTCCTTGGCATGCACAAGAGGCTGCAGCTATAAAATCCGCCTCTGAAGTAGACAACATCACTACCGGCTGCTTCTTTGAAGACCACGAAACAGCTCATGTTACCAGCATAAATACATACCCTGAGGTACTTTTCTGGTCATCAACATCCCCCACATAGTTATTGTCGGGGTCTCTTAACAGCCTGCAAGTGCATCTCTGTCGATTTCTCCATGTATCTACTAACCAAACAAACTGCATACATGAGATCGGGTCGTGTTGCAGTTAAGTACATTAAACTTCCGATCATTTGCTTATATGTAGTTGCATCTACCAAAGCTCACACTCCATCCTTCGACAGCTTGCTCCCTGGGACAATCAGATTGTTCACAACATCTCTTTCCCATGCCATACCTCTCCAGCACCTCTCTAGCATACTTGTTAGAGTTAATCCTGTTGAGGAGGTTGAAGCGGTTGTTATTTGGATTTCAATAAATTCCTAGTCTTTAGGAATTTTGTTATTTATTCTATGCCGTTAATTTGTTTTGATTTGTTAGTTAGAATATGGTTAGAGGGTGCTACTTCTATGCATTCTGTTAGAGTTGTAAATGGCTATTTAAAGGCCAAGTTGAGGTTGAACATAACACAAATTATTCATTTCAAGCATCAAATACTCCTCTCATCTTACAATACTTTCGCTGACTAATAAGAAATTCCATCAGAGTTTTGCTCAACCTCTACACCCAAAAAATACCTCATTCTGCCAAGATCAGTCATGCCGAACTCCCTCTTCATTGTGACTCTTTGAAGCTCTTAAACATATCTTCATCGTTTCCGGTAAAAATGAGATCATCTACATAAAGACTTACAATCAGCAACTTGCCATTGTCACCAGACTTACCCAACAGTGTGTGCTCACAGAAACACTTCTCATAACCCCTCCTTGATGAAATACGCCTCAATCCTACTGTACCAGGCCCGAGGAGCCTGCTTAAGCCCGTACAATGCTTTCTTCAGCCTATAAACCTTATGCTCTTCTCCTTCCTTCTCGTAACCTTGAGGTTGATCAATGAACACTGCCTCATTTAATTCTCCATGCAATAACGCGCTCTTCACATCCAACTGAAATACACACCAGCCTTTATGAGCTGCAAAGCTAGAATTGTTCTGATCGTATCCCACCTAGCCATTGGTGCAATCATGCAAACACTTCATTATAATCAATTCCACGCTGTTGGGAGTATCCCTTCTCTACGAGACGTGCCTTACACTTGTCCACAGCCCCATTCTCATTATGCTTTGTTTCAAACATCCACTTCACACCTGTCCTTTTTGTTCCAGTCGGCAGAGTAGTCAACTCCCATGTTTTATTTCTTTCAATAGCTAACTCTCATCTCCATATCCATGGCCTCTCTCCATTTGGAGCTCTTGACTGCTTCTTCAAAAGTAACAGGATCTTCAGATGAAGTAAACATCACAAGGTTATGCACCTCCTCTTCATCAGACAAACCTTCACCGGTCATGTAGTCCTCCATCCAAGCTGGCTGTCTCCTATTCCTCCCTTGATTTGGACTCGGTGGAGCCTCTTCAGACGACTCATTTGGTGATGAGTTATTTGTTTCTTTAGCTTGCTTATCTTCTAAATGTTCTCCTTCTTCCTCAGCCTCTACATCTTCATTCTCGATTTCATTATCATCACCCCACTCCAGCACATCACCTTTTATCTCCTTTGCACTTCTACCCCAATTCCGCTTCTCATCCTTAGCACACACAACATCCCTACTGATCACTATTTTCTTCGATATTGGGTCATAAAGCCTATAGGCTTTTGACTCCTCACTCACACCCAAAAGAACACATCTGACACTTTTATTGTCTAACTTTGTTCTTCGACTATCAGGCACGTGAACATTGTGAGCAATAATCAGGAAGTAACTCCGGACACGTGACCTATCACTACTAGAAAAAGCGCTATTAGCGACGTATTTTAGCGACGTCAAAAGAAACGTCGCTAATAATATATAATTAGCGACTCCTTATAAAAACGTCGCTAGGCGTCGCTAAATGGCGACATTTAGCGACGTTTAGCGACTTTTATTAAGATTTTAAAAGTTAAGTCGCTATAAGTTAAATAAAGGTCGCTAAACGTCGCTAATATGTCTAATTTAGCGACGTTTAGCGACGTATATAGCGACCTTTTTATTAAAAATATTTAGCAACGTGTTTAGCGACGTCAATGACGTCGCTAAAATTTAAGTTAGCGACGTTTTACTTGGACGTCGCTAAACGTCGCTAAAATTTGGTTAATTAGGGCTCGGTTTCATTTTTCCCCATCTGCTGAAAATTCGAAAAGAGAAAACCCCCCCCCCCCCCTCCCCCGCGCTCCGTCGACCGGCTCTCCACCCTATTCCGGTAAACCCTACTCTCTCTCTCTCTCTCTCTCTCTCTCTCTCTCACAGGACACATGTGACATTGACACAAACACTACACACACAGACACTGACACAGACACAGACATGGCACACACACACACTGACACAGACACTGATGAGGACCTAGGGTTAGGGTTAGGGTTAGGTTTGTTGACATGGGGTTAGGGTTAGGGTTAGGGCCGACTGGCCCAAGTCTACGAGAGAGGTAACAGCAGCAGTGAGCACTGCTTACTAGCTTTGATTATCAAATAAAATAAATTGATTATCAATTCGGTTCTGTTTCGGTTATAGATAATTTATTTCAGCTTTGGGTTTTTAAAATTTTTACTTATTCGATTTTTATTATTTCGGTGTTGAAACCGAATAACCCGAACGCCCACCCCTAGCTAGACCTGACAATTGGACCGGGATGACCAGCCCGGCACGAATCCGGCCCGCAAAACCCTGTCCGAATTATCGTGGGCTCGGCCCGGCCCGACCCAATATATAGGGACGTGTCGGACCTCATATCTCGGCCCATAAGAGAGGTCCGGCCCCGAAGCCCAGGCTCGTTCCGACCCAAGGCACAGCTCGGCCCGGCCCGACACGCTGCTGCTTGCTAGCCTGATCGACAACCTGGTTTATACTATTTGATGTATTATACACATCCATGTATTACATAGTCCTACGCCAATCTATGGGATTTGGTATGCATACAATCTGCCAAGTTCTTGTATATAGATTGAAACAAATGGATTGTGAATCTCCAAGACAAATATGAAGCAAGAACTTGCAGTGTGTTATTTTTTTGTGCTATGTTTACATATCCCAAAGTAGAGAAGTTCATCCGAGAGAGCATACCATCTGTGTTGTTTCTCCCGGAAACAAATGCGCTCCCAACCATCTCCTATGCACATTCAACCCTACACTTCATAATTTAAAAATAAAATGTTAGTTGTTCTTCAATCTCTACTTTGAAGTCCTTGTAGGGTTCACGGAATCCCAAGTCCGATCCGGTCCGGCTCGGTCCAGTCTGAAACTCACTGTGCCGTGGGTCACGTGTCGAACTGGACTTAGATTTTTACCCTTAGGTCCGGTCTCGGCCCACTCGACAGCTCTACTCCTAGCTATGGCATATTTTCATAGAGCAATAGCCCGTGTACTTGGAAAACTTTTGATGCAAAAATTGTTCAAGCACCAGGTGCCTTAGTGCAATGCCATGACTGCTTTTCCCATAACGGACACTGACCTAGGAGTGTGGTTGGGGGCAGCTGCAGTTCTATAGTATGACACACTATTTGTAGTGTTGACTGCACACTTATAGTGCAGTTCATAGTACTATGGGGTTGGGGGCAGCTGCAGTTTTGATAAATGAAAATATGTATTATATCAGTTATGATTTTTATAGTACGGTTAATTTTGCATGTAATGATTTATATGATAGCTTATGTCAATTTTGCAGAAGTTTCTAGAAATGGATATGAATTACTATCTGCGTCATCGTTCGTGGATGTACAACCGTCATCCTGATGACATATGCGGTGTACGGGATGAATTCATTGAGGGTGTACAGCAGTTCCTGCAGTTCGCAAAGGCGTTCCCTCAATACATGGACGGTACCAAAATTAAGTGTCCGTGTGTGAGATGTCGCAACAGGAAATATCATCCTGAAGTGGAAGTTACATATCATTTATACTCGAAGGGCTTTACGCCGAATTACTATCAGTGGACCGCGCACGGAGAACTTGTATCTCTAGCATCGGAGTCGGAGCCCTATGTGGAGCCGTATATGGATGTCCAAGACCACGATGCTTACGACGACGGGTTGGTGAACATGGTTTATGATGCTGCGGGGCCTAGTTTCAATCCTGACAATTATGATGCGGCGGGACCTAGTTTCAATCCCGACAATTATGATGCAGCTGAGGAGGCACCGAATGCCGATGCTGCAAAGTTTATGGAGTTGCTTGAGAATGCAAGGACTCCACTATATCCTGGTTGTGAGGATCATTCACCGTTGGAGGTGGTTACAAGATTATTGAGCATCAAGTCCGATTTTAACATGTCGCAAGAATGCTATAATCGAGTGCTCGATTTGATTATAGAGATCTTGCCCGAGGGTGCAAAGTTGCCTAAAGACTTCTATCGATCTAAGAGGATGGTGAGATCGCTTTGGATGGGATACGAGAAAATCGATGCATGTCGCAACGGGTGCATGTTGTACTACAAAGACGACAAGGATGAAGATGCGTGCAGATTCTGTGGTGCTGATCGCTACAAGGCCACTGTTAGAGGAAAGTCTGTCGGTGCAAGGAAGCCTACCGATTCGATGCACTACTTGCCTTTGACGCCGCGGTTGCAGCGGTTGTTCATGGTTAAGGAGACTGCAGAAAACATGAGTTGGCACAGGCGAAAACAGATCGAAGGAGTATTGGATCATCCATCCGATGGAGAAGCATGGAAGCACTTTGATCGAGAGTATCCATATTTTGCCGAGGAAGCGCGTAATGTCAGATTGGGGCTCTGCTCTGACGGTTTTACCCCATTCGGACTTTCGGGCTCCCAGTATTCGTGTTGGCCTGTGATCGTCACTCCGTACAATCTACCGCCTTGGATGTGCATGAAGACTCCGTATATGTTCCTAACCGTTATTATCCCGGGTCCGAACAATCCGAAGAGGAACATCGATGTGTATTTACAGCCTTTGATAGATGAGTTGAATCAGCTGTGGGAAGTCGGTGCCAACACGTACGATGTTTCTAGAAAGCAGAATTTTCAGATGAGGGCAGCACTTATGTGGACCATCAACGACTTTCCGGCCTATGGAATGTTATCGGGATGGAGCACCCATGGTCGTCTCTCATGTCCGTATTGCATGGACCGTTCTCAGGCTTTCCGTTTGAAACACGGAGGCAAACCGTGCTTCTTCGATTGTCATCGACAATTTTTGCCGAACGATCATCCGTACCGGAGGAATCGGAATGCTTTTCGTGCGGGAGTTGTGGAGAAGGCCAATCCACCGCCAAGGTGGCCCGGATGCACGATATGGGAAGAGGTAAAAGATTTACCAAGTGCTATCCAAGAGCCTGCTAAGGGGTACAAGTGTGACGGATTTGGTCGCACCCATAACTGGACGAAGAGGAGTATATTCTGGGATCTGCCATATTGGAGCACCAATCTTATCAGACATAACCTTGATGTCATGCATATCGAGAAGAATGTGTTTGATAACATAATTAATACTGTAATGGATGTAAAGGGGAAGACGAAAGATAATCCGAAGGCGAGGTTGGACTTAGAAGACATATGTAGACGTCCTGCATTGCATTTGATAGAGGAGGGGAATGGAAAGTTAAAGCAACCTAAGTCAGTTTTCTCACTGGATAAAGAGGATAAAGGTAGACTTTGTAGGTGGATTCAGGGTCTAAAGTTTCCAGACGGGTACGTGTCGAACTTGAAAAGATGCGTCGACCTCAAGAAGAACAAACTAGTAGGTATGAAGAGCCACGATTGTCACGTATTCATGGAGAGGTTAATTCCGATTGCATTTCGGGAATTCTTACCGCAGGTCGTTTGGGACCCATTGACAGAGCTGAGCATATTCTTCAGAGATCTTTGTTGTACTAAGTTGCTCGTCGATCGTCTAGAAAAGCAAGAGAGGGACATTGCGGTAACACTATGTAAGCTCCATCTCCGTCGGCGGACGACCTGTGGGTGACCGCAGCTGGTGGTCTCCAGAGGGGTACGTACTACGGTACGGGCTCCTATGGCGCCCTGGTTGCGACGCAGTCATCTAGGGCCTCCCCGACAGCTGTGCATTCCACACACCCCTCGCAGTCGCAGCCCTCGCAGTCGTCGGCCAGAGTCCAGGAGGCCGTCCAGGAGGCCGTTGACCGTCAGATTGCGTCTCTCCGTGACGACTTGCTGCGAAGTATGGAGGACCAGTCCCGGTCCCAGCCGCAGGCGGACGATCCGATGCTTATCGCACGATTGGATATGCTCGACCGCAGCATGACGGAGCTACGAGAATTGACAAATGATATTAGAGCCTCCAATGATCGCAACATCATGGAGCTGCAGGCGTCACAGCTATCGATGGGCGAGAAGCTGACGAGGATGCATGCGTCACAGCTATCGATGGGCGAGAACCTGACGAGGATGCAGGATTCAATGGGTGATAGCAGTACGAGGTTGTTATCTACCCTGGATTCTTACAACCAGCGACTCGCAGATTTGGAGCGGGCACGGCCGCCACCGACGTCACTGCCTTCTCCATCGACATCGGTGTCGATTCCACGGGACGAGTATGAGGAGTTGTTATCCTTGAAGCGCGCCGCTGGTCAGCCTCCTGCAGATCCGTAGTAGTCTAGTTATTATTATTATTATTTATGAATTATTGGTACTTCAACAATAGACATGATGTATGATGCTTCTTGTATTGATACTTTTAGTTAATTTAATTGGATTATATAGTTATCCACAATTAATTGGATTGATACTTCTTGTGGTCTTTAATTTAATTGGATAATATAGTTAAATCATGTTGGTGTGTATGATGAAGATGATGTAAAACTGCAGGGAATCACAATGTTTGATTCTGGGAATTTTTTTTTAATTTTTTTTAAAAATTAGCGACGTTATTAGCGACGTTTAGCGACGTTTAGCGACGTTAAATTACGTCGCTAATTACGTCGCTAATTAGCGACGCCGTAAAACGTCGCTAATAACGTCGCTAATAACGTCGCTAATGACGTCGTTAAACGTCGCCAATTGCTGACATGGCAGTATAGCCAGGTCATTAAAGACGTCGGTGTAACGTCGCGATAGATGTCGCTAATCAGCGACGTTTAGCGACTTTTCTAAACGTCGCTTTTTAGTGACTTGGCGTCGCAAAACGTCGCTAAATTTAGCGACACATTAAAGTCGCTAAAAAACGTCGGTATAGCGACGTTTAGCGACGTTTTTTGTATTAGCGACTTGGTATTTTCCGACTTCTTTAAAACGTCGCTAATTACGTCGCTAAACCTAATTAGCGACGATTTTTGGTTATTTAGCGACGTTTTTAGACGTCGCTAATTTGACTTTTTCTGGTAGTGTATTCTCACTAAGGACCAAGTCCTTATTAGTAGTTGAAGTGGTACCCTTGAGAATAGGTCCAGATCCTACATTGTAGTTCCAAGTATGGAGTAACTTTAGAGCATATTAGTTATTTGCTTTCACCTATTTAAGTAGTCTAATTGTAACTCTTTTATTCAAGTTGTAACAAGCACTATCAATACCAATAAATTCATATTTCTCCTTTGCCTTCCACGAGAGTTTGTGATACTCGGTTGTGCGATCCCTTAGAGCCAACATCTGGTATCAGAGCCAAGTGTAAACCAAAGTACCTTCGACTCAACAAGATGTCAATCGTCGAGCACTCGACGGCGCCAACAACAAAGGAGGGAAGCATAACCTTGCACTACCCGATGCTGACATCTGTCAACTTCTCCACTTGGGCGATCAAAATGGAGGTCTTCATGGAGGCTCAAGGCGTTTGGGACGCCATTGAACCCGCGGCCGGGGTGGTCGTAGAAAAGAAGAGAGACAAGATGGCGTTGGCGTGCATTTTTCAAGCTGTCCCCGAGGGGATCCTACTCCAGCTGGCCAAGCACAAAACGGCTAAGGAAGCTTGGGAAAGCCTGAAGACAATGTACCTCGGCGCAGATCGGGTGAAGAAGGCAAGGATTCAAACCTTGAAGAGTGAGTTCATGGTTTTGCGTATGAAGGAAACAGATTCCATCGATGAGTTTGCGGGAAAATTGACGACCCTCGCAAACAAGATTCGTGGATTGGAAGAAAAGATGGAGGACGTTGTCATCGTCAATAAGTTGCTCGTCTCCGTCCCAAACAAGTACCTGTAAGTCGTTGCTGCGATCGAGCAGTTTGTGGATGTGGAGACCATGCCGGTCGAGGAAGTGATCGGCCGCCTCAAAGCGTACGAAGAACGTATATGTGGTCGAGGCGAGAGCAACAACGGACAACTCCTGCTTACTCACGCTGAGTGGAGGGCGCGATCGAAGAAAGGCGGCGCTGATTTGTCGTCGAGCGGAAAGGGGCACTCTAGCGACGACCGGGGCTGTGGCAAGCCCCGTGGACGTGGCCACTGCCACGGCAGGGGTGGTCGTGGCGGCCAAATAGTGCAACACCAGGAGGGTGAGAGGACTCGCAGTTCAAGCTCCAACCGTGACAAATCAAAAATCAAGTGCTTCAATTGTGAAAACTATAGGCACTATGCGTCGGAGTGTCGCAACAAACATCATGATGAGGAGGCGAACCTCGCACGAGCGCAAGACGAGGAGGCCGCATTGTTACTGGGAGAGACTCAGGAGGAGACGCCTGACCTCGTCATGCTCAATGAAGAGAAGATAGTACCAGACTTGCGCATTGCTGGAGAAGCACAGGCCGACACCGATGTGTGGTACCTCGACAACGGCGCTAGCAACCACATGACGGACCACCGAGGAAAGTTCAAGGACCTTGATCAGGACATTACCGGCCGTGTCAAGTTCGGTGATGGCTCAACCGTGCAGATTGAGGGCAGGGGATCAATCATGTTCCAATGCAAGAATGGCGAACAACGTCTTCTGTCGGAGGTATACTTCATTCCAAGTTTAAGAAGTAATATATTGAGCCTTGGTCAATTAACAGAAGATGGAAGTAAGGTGGAGATTGTCGGTTCCTACTTGAGGGTGTATGACAGGAACGACATTCTACTGTTGAAGGTGAGGAGATCACCTAGCCGCCTGTACAAGATAGCTCTTGAATCTTGTAGGCCGATATGTCTAATGGCCAATGTACAAGACCCAGCCTGGTTGTGGCACGCAAGGCTCGGGCACGTGAATTTCTTCGCGCTCAAGATGATGGCAGAGAAGGGAATGGCCACCGGGCTGCCGAAGATTTCTCATCCAAACCAGCTCTGTGAAGGGTGCCTCATCGCCAAACAAGCACGACTACCGTTCCCTCTACAGGCAAGCTTCAGAGCTAAGAGGCCACTGCAACTTGTGCACGCTAACATTTGCGGCCCGATTACACCCGCTATACTTGCTGGTAACAAGTACTTTCTTCTACTTGTTGATGACTTCAGTCGCATGATGTGGGTGTATATGCTCAAAGAAAAGAGTGATGCCTTTAATGCTTTCAAGAAATTCAAGTCTCTTGTGGAGAATGAATGTGACAGCAAGATAAAGACACTAAGAACTGATCGAGGAGGTGAGTTCCTGTCCAAGGAATTCACAAGCTTTTGTGAAGGCGAAAGCATACAACGGTACCTCACCGCACCATATACACCACAACAAAACGGCGTAGTAGTGCGTCGAAATCGCACCGTGATGGCTACGACAAGGAGCTTGCTCAAGAGCATGCATATTCCTGGAAGCATGTTGGGCGAGGTGGTCAGACATGCCGTGTACCTGCTCAACCGGTTGCCAACTAAAGCTCTCAGTGCGCTCACGCCGTATGAAGCCTGGACTGGTAAGAAACCAAACCTCGAACACTTAAGGATGTTTGGATGTGTCGCACACATGAAGACTGCAGGTCCTCATCATAAGAAACTTGATGACCGAAGCACGCCATTGGTATACCTAGGCGTGGAAGAGGGCTGCAAAGCACACCGTCTCTATAATCCTCAACGTAGCCAGATCCATGTGAGCAGGGATGTTGTGTTCGAGGAAGAAAGGAGATGGGATTGGAACAATGGTGATGGTACTAAACCACAAGGCTGGATAGAACTCTCAGTCGAAGATCCTGTTGTCGAGACAGTGATCACTCCACACAGAGCAATGGGCACGGCTATGCACACGCCGGAGGGCATAGAAGATACGACAACACCTATGACGCACGGAGCGGCAATGGCATCAAGGGAGCCTACTACACCACAAGCTGCGGCCACAACTTCGAGCGGCTCACCCACACCGACGATAGACTCGAATGAGCCAAGGAGATACCGCTCAATTGTTGACATATATGCTGAAACTGAGGAGACCTTTCTTGATCCAGAGATGTTGTTTTTGTCGGCTGAAGAACCGACAAATTTTCAAGATGCTACACTTGAACATGAATGGCGGGAAGCTATGAAGAAGGAGGTTGAAGCCATCGAGAAGAATGGGACTTGGGTGCTTACTGAGTTACCATCTGGGCACAAACTCATCGGTTTAAAATGGGTATACAAGGTGAAGAGAGACAGTAAAGGCAAGATCCTCAAGCACAAAGCAAGACTTGTAGCAAAGGGCTACGTCCAGCAACATGGAGTTGATTTTGATGAAGTATTTGCTCCAGTTGCCAGACTCGACACAGTTCGCTTGATCATTGCCCTCGCAGCCCAGAACGGATGAGAGGTTCAACATTTGGACATTAAATCTGCGTTTCTGAATGGTGACCTTAAAGAAGAGGTATATGTAGCTCAACCTGAAGGCTTCGTCGTCAAGAACTAGGAGCACAAGGTGTACAGGCTGTCCAAGGCACTCTATGGCTTGCGACAAGCACCGAGGGCCTGGAACACACGCCTAGACAGCTGCTTAAAGGAGCTGTGATTCATCAGATGCACTCAAGAGCATGCTGTGTACACAAGGAGCAATAGGGAGGGTGCACTCATTGTCGGAGTGTACGTTGATGACTTAATCGTCACAGGCACAAGAGCAACTGCAGTAAAGGTTTACAAGCAGCAGATGATGCAGAAATTTGAGATGAGTGATCTTGGGTTACTCTCTTACTACCTTGGTATAGAGGTAGACCAACAGGGTGATCGCATTATACTGAAGCAATCAGCATATGCGAAGAGAGTTTTGCAGCAGTTTGGAATGGGAGATTACAATCCAACCTGGTATCCCATGGAACTAAACTGCAACTCTGCAAGAACCTTGAAGGAACACCAGTCGATCCGACGCAATATAGGCGAATCATTGGCTGTCTCAGGTACTTAACTCATACTCGCCCGGACCTTTGTTATGCTGTCGGAATGGTGAGTTGGTACATGGAGAAGCCAACAACCATGCATTACCAGGCTGTGAAATAGATCCTCAGATATGTGAAGGGAACACTTGAGTATGGACTCATGTATGGAAGATGACATTGTGAAGATGAAATGCACGGATTCACCGAACCTAGCCGGAGATATCGACGACAGGAGGAGCACTAGCGGAATGGCGTTCTACCTCAACAAGAACCTAATCACTTGGGCGTCTAAGAAGCAAAAAACTGTCGCGTTGTCCTCCTGCAAAGCTGAGTTCATGGCGGCAACGGCTGCAGCGTGTCAAGCTTTGTGGCTGAGGAATCTAGTTAGTGAAATGACTGGCCGCGAACCTAAGCCAGTCACGCTCTATGTCGACAACAAGTCTGCAATTGCGCTGATGAAGAATTCAGTGTTTCATGGGCGCAGTAAGCACATTGATACTCGCTTTCATTTCATTCGCGAATGTGTTGAAAGAGGGCAGATAAAGGTAGAGTTCGTGAGCACTGAAAAATAACGTGCCGACATTCTCACGAAGGCTCTCGCCAAAGTGAAATTCGCTGAGATGCAGCAGGTGCTTGGAGTTATGAAACTTGATCAAATCTAGATTAAGGGAGTCAAGGATCTCTCAGAGTGAAGTCCAGATTAGGGGGAAGCATGTGAGCAATAATCAGGAAGTAACTCCGGACATGTGACCTATTCTCACTAAGGACCAAGTCCTTATTAGTAGTTGAAGTGGTACCCTTGAGAATAGGTCCAGATGCTACATTGTAATTCCAAGTATGGAGTAACTTTAGGGCATATTAGTTATTTGCTTTCACCTATTTAAGTAGTCTAATTGTAACTCTTTTATTCAAGTTGTAACAAGCACTATCAATACCAATAAATTTATAATTCTCCTTTGCCTTCCACGAGAGTTTGTAATACTCGGTTGTGCGATCCCTTAGAGCCAACAAACATGAGCTACACACCTGAACACGTGAAAGTAATCAACAGAAGGTTTTATGCCACTCCAAGTTTCTTCAGAAGTGACATCTTTGACATCTAAAGTGAGGCTCCGATTCAGCACATAAATCGACCAATTGACTGCTTCCGGCAAAAACTCCTTTGGTAGTTCCTTTTCTGACAGCATACTACACACCATATTCATTATGGTATGATTTTTTCTCTCAGCAACCCCGTTTTGCTGCAGACTATAAGCTGTTGTGAGTTTCCTGCTAATCCCATTTGTGCTACAGAATTTGTTAAACTCAAGTGAAGTGAACTCCCCACCTCTATCAGTACGTAAGCAACAAATAACATCACCGGTCTCCTTTTCTAAAAGAGATTTATATTTTTTAAATATAACAAATGCTTCAGACTTCTCATATAGAAAGTATACCCGTTTTTCTACTATAATCATCGACGAAGGTGATTAAATACCTTTTGCTGCTGTTTGATTCTGGCTTGATAGGCCCCGCAAATATCTGCATGGACTAGTTGGAACCTCTTGGATGCCCTCCACAAGCTTTTCTTCGGTATTGCTTCTCGGTGTTGCTTTCCAATCATACA
The DNA here is from genome assembly GCA_036927795.1 of Iris macrosiphon. Classification (NCBI taxonomy): domain Eukaryota; kingdom Viridiplantae; phylum Streptophyta; class Magnoliopsida; order Asparagales; family Iridaceae; genus Iris; species Iris macrosiphon. The sequence continues at coordinate 100,949,151 of JAYESA010000004.1, forward strand.
ATCAGCACATACTTTCGATTGGTCTTTAAGCATTGGTAAACCTGTGACATCTTTTTGTGGAGAGGAGTACTCAAGCCTTTAAAGTTGAGATGTCCATATCGGCAATGCCACAATTGTGTGCTGTCCTCAGATGTGGTTTGAAAGCATGCTGAAGTCGGAGAAATCACAAAACAAGCACAACAAACATTCTGTTGGCTGACATCTGTGTTTGCATAATTAAACCCCTCATTGGATGGTAAATTTTGCACGTGCCGTACTGAATGAGATTAACAAGATTCTTTTCTTGTAGTTGACCAATGCTTAAGAGATTGTTTCATAACTAGGGTATATAATAAACTTCAGTGATTACCTGAGTCAACCCATTGACTTCCAGCTTGACATTTCCCCTTGCCCTAACCATCTGTTGGTGTTTTTGCCTTTGGACTAGTAGTCTACATTGGCTACACCACAAAGTATCTCAATATAATACTTTGTATGAGTTGAGGTGTGTACATATGGTGTGGTGGGCACATGAGTGCCTGTGGGAGTGTTTTCCTAGGAGAAAAAATGATTAACTCCTCATGAAAGCATTTATGTTTTTTGTCATGCTCTTTGAATTATTTTCATAGGAGGCTTAGCGACTCGGACTCGGACTCGGACTCAAAGGCGCAAAGTGGCGCTTAGTTGCACTTAGCATCGGCGCATGGCGCTTGTGCTCTTTTGATGTGCGAGTTGCATTAGCCGGCCGCATGAGTTGGACGCATGAGCTGGCCGATGACGCTTGTGCGCTTTTGATGCACTCGGTTAAGCATGAGCTGGACGCATGCGTCGTTGCATGAGCAGGACGCATAAGCTGGACGCATGAGCTGGCCGCATGAGCGGGCGCATGAGCGGGACGCATGAACTGGACGCATGAGCGGACTGCATGAGCGGAGCGCATGAACTGGACGCATGAGCGGACTTCATGAGCGGGCGCATGCAGCATGGGCGGTTGCTAAGTGCGCGACTGCTGCGCTGCTTTATGAACGGCCGCATGGGCGGTTGCATGAACTGGACGCTGCTAAGTGCGTGGCTGCTGCGCTGCTTTATGAACGGCCACATGGGCGGTTGCTTGCATGGCCGCTGCTATCGGATATATTTGATCGGTTATGAAAATATATGATCGGTTATTCAGATCTATTTTCTGTGGGATTTAAATTAATTTGTTCCTATCTTTGTGGGATTCAAATTAAAGTTGTTCCTATCTTTCCATAACTAATGGACGGCCAAGCTTCCCTATAAATATTCTTTTTTTGCCTCCATTGAGGACTTACTTTGGAATAGAGGAGACGAAGGGAGTTGTTGCTGCCGCCGCCACTGGAGTCCATAGAGATCGTCGAGTCCAGACATAGGTGACAACGAGCGTTCCAGAAGTTCTTCGTGAAATTGCTGGTTCCAGGAAGCAGATCGTGGGGGGGGGGGGCGAATCTTGCTTTGAGCAACGGTAATCTTTATCACCCCAGCAAGCAAACTCTCTTTTTCTTCCTCCTCTCTTCTGTGAGTAGTAACTCTGTTCTGTCCGTCTGCAACTGCAATTGCAAGAAAGAACGAGAGGTTCTTTTTCTGATTATTGTTATTGTAACAAGTTGTAATCAGGATCTTTATATGTGGTTCTTCGTGTAGATCGAAAATAGGAAGAGAGAGAACTTTTGTGTGAACCTCTGATCTCGACTACACGGGTTTCCATCTTTCACTACCAAAATACGATGAAATAGCAACGTTTTTAGCGACGTCATATTAAAATATCGCTAAATTAAAGATTTGAGCGACTCCAAAAATAAACGTCGCTATACGTCGCTGTTGGTGACACATAACGATGTTTAGCGACTGTAATTCAGTTTTTTAAAAGAATAGTCGCTATAAGCTTCTTTAAGGTCGCTAAACGTCGCTGAGCTATTTGATTTAGCGACGTTTAGCGACGTATTTAGCGACGCTACTTTTTTTTCATGCGGGCGTTGTGGAGAAGGCCAATCCACCGCCAAGGTGGTCCGGACACATGATATAGGAAGAGGTAAAAGATTGACCAAGTGCTATCGAAGAGCCTGTTAAGGGGTACAAGTGTGACGAATTTGGTCACACCCATAACTGAACGAGATGAGTATATTCTGGAATCTACCATATTGGAGCACCAATCTGATCAGACATAACCTTCATGTCATGCATATCGAGAAGAATGTGTTTGATAACATAATTAATACTGTAATAGAGGTAAAGGGGAAGACGAAAGACAATCCGAAGGCCAGGTTGGACTTAGAAGAAATATGTAGACGTCCTGCGTTGCATTTGATAGAGGAGGGGAATGGAAAGTTAAAGCAGCCTAAGTCAATTTTTTTACTGGAGAAGGAGGATAAAGGGAGACTTTGTAGGTAGATTCAGGATCTAAAATTTCCAGACAGGTACGTGTCGAACTTGAGAAGATACGTCGACCTCAAGGAGAAAAAATTGGCAGGTATGAAGAGCCACGATTGTCACGTATTCATGGAGAGGTTAATTCCGATTGTATTTTAGAAATTCTTACCGCAGGTCATTTGGGATCCATTGACAGAGCTCAGCATATTCTTCAGAGGTCTTTGTTCTACTAAGTTGCTCGTCGATCGTCTAGAAAAGAAAGAGAATAACATTGCGGTAACACTGTGCAAGCTCGAAAAGGTGTTTTCTTCTGGATTCTTCGACTCTATGGAGCATTTGCTAATTCATCTTTTCTTTGAGGCACGTATTGGTGGTCCTGTCGGTTATCGATGGATGTACCTGTTCGAGCGGCATCTGAATCACCTAAAAAGAAAGGTAAAAAATAAGGCACAGGTTCAGGGCTCTATTTGTGAAGCTTATGTTCTCGAGGAGATTACAAACTTTTACGACGAGGATGAAGTGGAGAAGCTAGAGGGGTAAATAATTAATACGTCCACATTTATGTCATCTCAATATAATAGTATTGTTTGATAATAAACGAAAGAAATGAAACTAGGTTTATACGAAACCCTTTCTTTGGTTTACAAACAAGAAAATGAAGTATAATTAATCCTATACAAGGATGTTAAGTACAAAAATTTAATCTAGGTAAATATTACTATAGGAGTCTGATCTGCGGTCGATCACTTTGTCCCTTGGACCACACAATGACGAAGAAGTGCTATTGAAGATGGAGAAGCTTCAAAGATTGTAAGAGGGAGTGGATGCTCGATGCCAAAATCGTCAATCACTACTCTCTCTCTGTGCTTTGGATTCTTCTCTCTCAGAAATCAATTTCCTGACCTCCTTTTTCCTCCCTGACCTCTGTCAATAGAGGTCTCTATTTATAGACTCCAATTGCCGTAACAGTCCAATAGTCGTAGAAGCCGAACAGTGAAGAGTTGGGCGCTCTTTACGCAACATTTATGATAACTGCTACCCATGTCTAAATGATCTCTCGACTCTGCGTGTGACGCGTGTCCCATTATGAGGTAACGCATATAACTGCTGCGAAGATCACGGCATGCAAGCTTCGTGGGTAACTTCCCCTTGCGTAGAGATGATTGGCGTAGAAACCGAATAGCTATCATACTGGCGTAGAAGCCAGGTAACTGTCATATTGGCATAGAAGCCAAGTAGGCATAGAATCCTAGTAGGCATAGAAGCCCAATAGCTGTCAAGTTAGCGTAGAAGCCAAGTGGTTGTCAAGTTGGCATAGAATCAAATAGGCGTAGAAGCCTAATGCTTTGCAAATATAGCCTGATTTGGCGTATTTCGAGGAGATAGCGTACAGCGTACTCCTATAGCTGAAAATAGCCAGGTCGACGTATTTCGAAGAGATAGCGTACAACTTGCTCCTATAGCTGAAAATAGCCTGATGGCGTAATATGCAGGGGTGGTGATGTGGACATATTAGCCATAATTATGGCTCACTCAGTCATTAAAAGTAGAACCAAATCTCGTACATTAAATGCAGAGATCTTCCCACATCACGCACATTAACTGCCGAAATGTGCCCAATGTAAACTAGTAGGCATAGAAGCCCAATAGCTGTCAAGTTAGCGTAGAAGCCAAGTGGTTGTCAAGTTGGCATAGAATCAAATAGGCGTAGAAGCCTAATGCTTTGCAAATATAGCCTGATTTGGCGTATTTCGAGGAGATAGCGTACAGCGTGCTCCTATAGTTGAAAATAGCCAGGTCGGCGTATTTCGAGGAGATAGCGTACAACATGCTCCTATAGCTGAAAATAGCCTGATGGCGTAATATACAGGGGTGGTGATGTGGACATATTAGCCATAATTATGGCTCACTCAGTCATTAAAAGTAGAACCAAATCTTGTGCATTAAATGCAGAGATCTTTCCATATCAAGCGCATTCGCTTCGTCTCCTGCTGAGCGTAAAAGCTTACGTCTGCCTGTGTAAACTAGGCAGCGTATTCCTTGAATGCGTAAATGACGTCTTATATCAAGGATTATGTCACTAGATGACAGTCTGGTATTATGTGCCGAATCATCATTACAGTCGTCCTCTCGATCGCTGTGCAGTACTCTTTGTCAGGAGTCAGGTTCACTGCATGATCTGACAGGTTCGTTCGAGGAATACGAAGAGTTCCTCGTACAACTTCCCACTGCATTAAAAGTGAGCAGGTTTTACGCCAAAGTGGCGATGTAACAACCTTTTACGCTGAAGCAGTCTAGAAATACTGCATTACGCGGGTTGTTCTAGAGCTATATTTTATGCTGAACTAGCGATGAAGCTCTGTTGTACGTCGATGGCTCTGAAGTCATACCTTACGTTACCCAGTGCTGGAGCTCTATTTTATGCGGGATTCCTGCATGTTGAGGGTTTTACGCGTATTATTTCCCAGCATATTTTTTATGCTTCTACAAGACCCCTTCAAAGTTTTCAAATTCCTCATAATTTGAAACACTTTGAATGAAGCATGAAACGGTCAAGTCTGACTCGTTCCTCGAGGCTGATTTCTCGGCAGATTTTTTAGGAGTTTGTTGGGATTCGATGTGTTCTCCTTTTCCTATATAAAGGCGGATGAGTTAACCTGTTCTTCCCATACTTCCTTTACCACAAAGAGATGGTTGCCGAGGTTCATCTTGCTGACTTGAGGAAGAAGAAGACCATGTTCTTCCAACATATAGGGAGCCAAAAAAGAAGGCATCTTCGAGCAAATGTCCTCTGCAACGATGGGTCATGGAAGGATATCATAGCTTCCTTTGCTCGGGATGATCAGCAATTTCATATGGCGATTCATCTAGGAGAGAGGAAGGGTCACATTAGACCACACAGCTTGCAAGCTGTATTTTCTCCCGTTACGGCGCTGGCCGAAGATAGGCAGTTTGGCCCTGTCTTCCAGTATTGAGCTGGGTCTGAACCCCCAACTCAATTCTAGGGCATGCCTGCAATGGCGTATGGAGGATGGGCTCTTGAATAATTTACACAAGCCCAGTTCTGTATCCTCCTGCCATTAATCATTTTTTTGTTCATCGACTGTGGGAGTCGATGAACTGCTGTAGAAGACTGAAAAAGATCTCCACCAATACGAGAATCTGACAGAACAAATTCTTGGCGCGATCTTAAATTAGAATGAGAAACCTTTTGTAGAAAAAGAATTTCCATCATATGTAATCATGAAGATAAAAAATCCTTTGTAGGCTAGATTTTTATCATATGTAATCATGATTCAATAAAATTGTCTTCTTTTACGCATCTGATGATTTGCCATATTTGTTGTGAGGAAGTCTGAATAGTGTACAATTTTGACATGTCTGAATATTTTTTACGCCGAATCTGATAAAAAGAATATCTGATCTCGTCCGGACTTTTACGCGAAGCCGAAGACGCGTAAAAAGCTCTTTAGCATTTAAGTTAAAAAAATCCAAACTGTTATGCTATTTTGGACGAGGAGTCGCGCAGAGTTCTGAATTGTCACTTCCCTGATAAGAAGAGTTCAGACCATCATCTTCAAGAATGATTTCCCAAAAAACCCTTGAAGTAGGGTGAGAAATGGCTGTCAAAACTGGCCATACTTGAACTTAGATGTAAAAGAATCTGACTAGACTTCAAATAAACTTCCAATTGACCCAAGAAGAAGTCATTTTCAATGCTGAACTCTGTATGTTTTGGGTACTTGGAATGTTTTGTGGCCAAGAAGGAGCATCTTCTGCGTAAACCCTTATAACTGGCCGTCTTGAGAATTGTTCAGATATACGCATACTTTGGCCTGCGTATTTTAAGATATGCGAAAAGTTATAGATCCGTAGCGTAGATTTATAACTTCTGAGCGTAAAATCATAGGATTGTAGCCTCTCGAGCGAAACATAGCTTCTGAGCGTGAAATCGTAGATTTATAGCTTCTGAGCGTGAAGTTGTAGGTTTGTAGCCTCTCGAGTGTAAAAGCTACCGAGCGTAAAAGCATCCGGACGTAAAAGCATAGACTTATAGCATCTGAGCATAAAACCGTTGATTTGTAGCCTCTGAGCGTAAAAAGCTCCTTTAGCATAAAACCGTAGATCTGCTCTGCGCGAAATTTTTGAATCCGATGACTGTCCGTCTTCCCTAAATGATAGGCTGATGTGGTCCCAAATCATAACCAAATATTAAATATCGGATTTGGTTAGAGATTCGAGGAGTCATCTGAACTCTATAAATATCCCAAGGCCTTTAGAGAAGAAACCCTTCATCTGTCTTTTGTAAAAACCTTCGTTTCTTTGAGAACTCTTCTTCGCTTCTTCTTTGAGCACTCTGAGTTTTAGCTATGGCACCGAAACAATCTTCCACCGCTAAGGAAAAAAAGCTGCCTCTTCTTCTCGCTCCTCTGCTCAAGCACGAGCGACTCCCATTGGGCTGAGCGAACCTCGCTCTGAACGAAGTGTCCCACCGTCAAGCTGTGCACCAAGCGTCATAGGTAAAGTTTTTGGGAAGAGAAAAACAAAAACCCTTCGCACACGTTGTACGTGAACGCGCAAGGTCATCTTCTGTGCTGAGAGCCTCTTCGAGGAAGATGATGCACAGAGATGTTTTATCATTACGTCCACATTCCTAATGTGTCAGCGTAAAAACTCCATAATCTCACAGTCTGGCGTAAAAGCCCAGACTGTCGAGATTTGGTATTTTACTGCAAAGTTTGACTTTTACGTGCTGGATATGACTACCGGCGTAAAAATTTAAATTTTGTCAATCCAGCGTAAAAGCTCAGATTGTTAACTGCTGCCAACCTTGAATTTTACGCAATGGAAAATAGATTCCAGCGTAAAAAGCTCAAGTTTTTATAGTCTTGGCATAAAGGTACAAACTGATAATCTTTGGAGCAAACTGCAAGAGTGTAATGTCTAGTATAAAACTGACTCATTTTTCTTGCATTTTTGCAGTGGACTTGCAGATCCCTCCTTTGGCTGACGTGATGGATTCTGCTGCTGGGATGCTAAACTCGAATTATCTGGAGGATTTGTCACATGTGACATTCCCCGTTTCTGGACCCAATTACCCTGAAGAGAGGGGAATTCTGATATCGTCCCAGGGAGAGCGCATGCTGCTGAGTATGCTCAGTGGGGAGCCCCTGACGTATATAGATGGGGCCGAATATAGGAAGCCAGCTTTCCTCTTCGGGGATATGATTGATAAACAATCCCAGACGAAGCCCAAGAAGGAAAATTGGGTGTTTACTGCTGATGGCATGGTCATGTTCCTGCCAAGGATGCCTAGAGATTACCCTATCTCGGTATTCTTCCATGCCACGCATCCCAGGAAGATGCCTTGTGCCCTGACCCTAATCTTCACGGCCAGCCGGGGAAGATAATTTATCAGAAAGGATCCGGCCAAGGATTATTTGTGAGACGCCCTTCAGGCCCTGTTATACCTTTCAGGAGATTGCTGCCGGGCAGCTTCCTGAATGAAGATACATCACTGCTCCAGTCTATCCAAATATCGACTTTTTGCAATGACTTTATGGGGCATGGATGAGTATACCCCAAGGTTAATCCTCGGACCAGCGGGTGGCTTAGCCCTGGGAATCTTCGATGGGCCCGTTTAACTGCCTGGGCCCTGAAGCAGTTTCAGACGGAGCTAGAGAGCATTGGTCTGTTCGTGACTGTGAGTGCTATCAGTGTTGGGTTACCTCTCAACCCCAACCTATTTTTGGCTTTGTTGGAGCGGTACATCTCGCTCACCGGGACTTTTGTCACTCCGCTGGGGGAGTTGGGCTTAGTCCTTCATGAGATGGCAGAGATTTCAAGACTGCCAATGGGGGACACTCCTTATGAGGAGTATATCCCTACAAACAGGAAATTGAGGGATACAAACCCTCGGGCATTGGCAGTGTATCAGAAGCTGATGTGCCACTACCTTGCTTGCACCACTTTCTATCAGGAGCCGTCTGATTTGGCTCACACCAACAAGTGGGCATCCTATCTTTTCTTTCATCAGGCCAGAGATGCTAAGCCAGACAAAGTTGTGGATAGCTGAGATAAACCCTTGAATTTTCTGAGCGTGCTTACTGCTCAGACGGTCGATGATCTTATTGAAGACTCTGGGGCTTCAGATCATGTTCTCGATGAGGAGATAGGGGGTTACCCTGCAGGCACTAAAGCCTACAGTTATATGAGGCATTGCCGTAAGCCTCTGTCAAGGGAAGCTCAACTGGATGGCTTCCTCTCTGTATGGTTACGCCGATTGGTAATACCTGGCATCGCATCTGCATATCGCATTCATCTCAACACCCTATGGCCTACAATTCGTTTGGTATTTGGGGCAAGACTGGGCCTGCTTCCTGCCATGGTATGCCGGATACAAGCAGGCCTGAGGGCCCTTACTGATGGGATGCTCACGGACAACACACGGCGTAAAGGATTTCCCAGAGTAGAGTTACCATTCCTATATCTGTTAGGATGGTTAATCTTTCATAACCCCAGGGTGATGTCTCCCGGCTCTGCTAGTAGTTCGGGAGATAATTTCTTGTTGAATTATAAGAATTCTTCTTGGAACGTGACCACCGTCGTAGACTGTCGGAGAATATTAAATTTTGTTCATAGCTGGAAGCTCTTCTGTATCGTCTCCACTGTACATATCAATCAACAGGGGACGAATCTTTAGGATTAAGGTCACGGGAGGACTAGTCTTTCGCCCGAAGCCTTATATTGGTTGGTCTGCATTAGACCTTCTCATCTGCTATACAGGAGTGAGGACCACTACAATCTAGAGCCGTATCTGCCTAGCCGATTTGCCAGGCAATTTGGGTACGATCAGTTGCATGTGGGGAATGCTATCACCAGCTTCAAGTTCAGAGGGGGACTTATCGACGGAGCGAGAGGATGGCGATACTTCATGATGGGTTGTACTGGAGCAACCTTTACTGTGCCCGCGACTTCTTTCTCTATGGAGTTGTGCATGCTCCATTCGTACGCCCAATTTTATGCATCCATTAATACCTTCCATCGTGATTTTGATATGCGTGGAAGTTTTAGGATGCCCTCTCATAAGTCTGCTGGAAGAGAGGAGGTCCCATCAGTCTCCTCTGACGAGGGCGAAGACCCTGTCGGTCCAGACAAATTTTTGATGACGATACCGAGAGGCATAATAGCTCCGCCTGCAGAGCCTCTTGTTATCCCCAATAAGCGAAGGGCTCCTACTCTGAAAGAGCCTTCCCCTCGAAAGAAAAAGAAGACTGTCAGTGGTCCTATCAGGACTTCCAGCCATGAGGCTCCTAGGAGTGAGCCTGTCGTTTCCACTGTTGGGGATGATATTTTGACTAGAGGTCCCTCACCTATTAGAGAGGGAACCTCTATAGTTCCGGCTGGCAGTGCCGGAGATTCTTTGCTCGGGACTGCTGTCGCTACTACCGCTACTAGCAGTGCAGTGAGGTCACCTTCGAGGCCGAGCGTATTACGGATATCTTTATCCAAACCAATAATGGGTTCAGCCCCTTCTTCATATGTAAGTATTTCCAGTGAGATTCCCCCTAATGAACCTCGATTGGATCTTGGTGAAGACTGGGAAGACTACCCTCAGACGTTATTTGGTGCGCCCTCTTCTCCAGGTATGACAGCTCGTTTAACATCATTAAGAAATAATTTAGTTGTACTGGTTGCAGACGCGACATATATACCATCAGCCATGGGTAAATGTTATCTTTTATGCCTCTTTTTTAGAAAAATTAACATCAGGTTGATATTAACTTTCTCTTATCTTCTTTTCAGGGGAAGATATCATTGGGGAGGGTAGAGTTGGCACCACTTCTGAACTTGTTGTGGACTCGGCCAATGAACCGGTGGTGTCCGACGTTGAGGGAGGAAGCTTTGATGTTGCTGATGCAACATTATCGGACGTTGTTCCGCCAGTATCAGTGCAAATAATATCGGGGGAGGATGAGCCGATTGTCTCGACTATGCCTCCTCTGTCGAGCATGCCGGCAACTTTGACCGTTGTTGGTGCTTCTACTTTTGTCGCGCTATCTGTTGAAGTGACGACTGTGACGACACCCTCTGCAGTCGTTCCTAGAAGGGGATTCGCCGATATTACAGCCACTCCCAGCGTCCATTCGAATTTTGCCATGCTAGTTGAGCAGTATACTAGAATTTTCTACATCATTTTAAAAATGCTGATATCAATGGTGCTGGAGAAGAATCTAGGCTTCGAGGCTCGGAGGATGTCCTCCCAGGTTGCGATAACGCCGATCAAAAATTTCAATGACGCTGGGAGAGCTGATGCGCTGGAGCAAATAGTTAATGGTTTAGAACAACCCATTAACGAATATTTGCAGCTATCTCGAGGCAATGTCGATAAGCTGATTCAAGCCAAGTATGACTTCTTAAATGCAAAGCTTGCTGGGAAGATGGAAACTCTGAACAAATCCATCCAGGGACAACAGCAGGAGATGGATCAAGAGTGGGCTGTCTTGGTGGATTGTATTCCTCATCTAACTAAGTTCCAGGCCGAATATGAGGGAGAGGCAGCGAGGGTTCAAGATTTGGAAGCTGAACTCTCTCAGGCCAGGGAGAGGCTTCTTAAGACATCAGCAGATCGTGATGTATTTAAGGGCCAAGTGGAGATAGCTCAGCAGAACATGACGCATGCTAGTGTCATCCATGCCAGTCTTGTTGATGCTCGGTTCGAGCTATCTCGCTTGAGCGATGACAGAGCACGACTGGAACATGCTCGCAGCACTATTTTGAACTCCAGGAATGAGAAGATGGCTGCTTTGGCACGACAGATTAGGGATTTAACTGCTCCTCCCTAATGATGTACCTTCTTATTTCTCCTGTAATTTCTCGAAGATAATAAAGACACATTTTTTGACTTTGTGGGCCCATCACTTTAGAATATGATAGGCTAAGATGAAAGTGATATTAGAGGTATCATTAATATGACATACTTTCGTTAAGGTTTTGCTGAGTGTAAATCTATTCAGAGGTAATATGAACCTGATAGAATATAATTCAACTAAGTTTGTATACTAAACACTATCAGAGGTAATATGAACATGATAGATTTACAAATTAGTTAAGCATATCCATTAAGAGGTTATACAAATATGATAGAATATGATCCAGCTAACCTTTGTGCATGGTATCGTCAGAATAAGATCTTCGCATACTCCGTTAAATGAAGGAGATCAAGTATAATACTTCTTCAAAAATTTGCAGTTGATATTAGCCAAAAAATTTCATTATGTTTGGCTAATCTGTAAGTGCCATTTGCAATCATATAAGAGCCCTCCATTTCTTTATGATTGTTTTGTGCAAACTTTTGGCTTGTTAACGACATCCCATTGGGGGATCTTTGGTGGACCTATTATTTGTTGCGTATATTGAATGCAAATAATAAGTTCAAAACAAGTCCTATCAGAGGTAGTAAGGACGTGATAGGTTTGGTAAAGACATCCTGCTAGGGGATTTTTTGTGGACCCATTACTTTTTGCGCACGAGAGTGCAAGTAATAGGTTTGAGACAAGTCCTGCCATAGGCAATATAGATACGAAAAATATAACTCTATGGGGATGAAATAGGGACTGACTCTTTCTTTGCTGGGAAAATGAGGATAGTTCAGAGGTAATATGGACATGAATATTTCATTTTCCATTGCGGGCATTCCACAGGGGAATTTTTGTGGACCTATTACTTCTTGTGCACGAGAGTACAAGTAATAAGTTTAGGACCAACCCTGCCAGAGGTAATATGGACGTGGTAGTTTTTGTGGACCTAACACCACTAGCGTACTTAGAGTTAAGTAAGGGGAGCTAAATTGAGATGACAAGCGATATCAGAGGTAATATGGACATGAGAATCGATAGCCAAAACTCAGAGGGTTTGTTCAGAGGTAATATGAACATGACAAACTTTTGAGTTGTGACTCCACTGGGGATGGAGGTATACATCTGCTCAGAGGTAATATGGACATGGCAGTTTTTTATGGACTTAATACCACTGGTGTACTTAGAGTTAAGTACGGGTGCTAAGTTGAGATGACAACCGATATCAGAGGTAATATGGACATGATAATCGGTAGCCAAAACTCAGAGGGTTTGTTCAAAGGTAATATGAACATGACAAACTTTTGAGTTATGACTCCACTGGGGATGGAGGTATACATCTGCTCAGAGGTAATATGGACATGGCCTTTTTTTGTGGACTTAACACCACTGGTGTACTTAGAGTTAAGTACGGGTGCTAAGTAAAGATGACAACCGATATCAGAGCTAATATGGACATGATAATCGATGGCCAAAACTTGGAGGGTTTGTTCAGAGGTAATATGAACATGACAAACTTTTGAGTTGTGACTCCACTGGGGATGAAGGTATACATCTTCTCAGAGGTAATATGGACATGGCAGTTTTTTGTGGACTTAACACCACTGGTGTACTTAGAGTTAAGTACGGGTGCTAAGTTAAGATGACAACCGATATTAGAGGTAATATGGACATGATAATCGATAGCCAAAACTCGAAGGGTTTGTTCAAAGGTAATATGAACATGACAAACTCAGCTGAGAAATAAAGAAATGTTTGGACAATAGTTCAGAGGTAATATGGACGTGAACTCATGTCCGAAAAATTCACTGTGGAGTGATTTTCTTGAGTGGGTATAGACCTGAAGAATCCGCTGGAGAAACTTTAGGGACTCATCATCCGGTATTTTCTTGAGGGAACAGATTGTTACGTTAGAGTGAAATCAATTTACAGTGATTCTCCCCTCGTTTACAGATGCAAGGTGATGACTTTGGCGTCGATCAATTCCTGCATTTTTCTTTTTAGTACGTAGCACGCCCTTGTAGGGTGATGAATGTACCGATAAAAGAGACAATAATCTGGGTTATCGACTTTGCCAGTCCTCTCAGTGTATCTAATGTTAGGTAGCCGAAGTTTGTGTTCCTTCATTAATATATTGAAGATTTCAATGATGTCATCTTTATTGAAGGAGAAAGTCCCTTTTGGCCTTCAGGCTCCCGATGCCTGAGTTTTACGGTCTTTCGGGAAGATGGTTATCGTTGCATTATCTTCGGACTCAGATACAATTCTACCCCCAACTTTGGAAGCTGCTCTGTTTTGTCGAGGTAGACTACCCCCAGACATGTCGTGGCATTTGTCCACAGAAGTTGATTTAGAAGGACCTGCCTCTGGTATTACAGGATCAGACTCTTAAAGTTTTTAGTTTGCAAGAGATGCAGTATACCCCAACCAAAAACGATTTTGTTGAGAGTAAGGATTACCATACAACGGTGTTCGTCTGCCTTTCCCGTAGTTGAGACCTTGTTTCAACTTCAAATCATAACCCATGCTTTGTATAATCTTTAAAGCCTGTGGGCTATATCTGTGGATTTGCATTTTCCCACCATCAGACTCGTGAGATCCTTCTTGTACAATCGGTCTGCTCCGCATGTGACCGAAGACTATTGGATGGTGGTCGTCGCGAGTTGGTGGAACAATAAAGGCAGAATCTTCATGTGGTCCATATGTCATGATAACATTAGATGTTGATGCATCTTCCCACATGATCTTCCCATATTTGATAGTTAGGGGAACTGAATCCTAGTTATGACTCCTGTCTTTGCGTTTCTGGATCAAGAATTCTAGCAAGTCAGGAGGATTAACGGAAGAAGAAGAGGAAGAAGGCTTGTTCCTCCTATTTACATCAGTTGAAATGCGGATATTGGGAACCATAACTCTCCCTCTGCCACCCGCATACAGCAGTTCAGCCATGTGAGTAGCACATGATCCCCGAGGAGCGTATCTATCCGTAAACTGGGCCTTCTTTACGCTAAGGGGCTTGACCTGGCGTAATCTAGGATTTTGCTCAGGCTGGCGTAAAACTGAGGAAGTCCTCAATCGGCCATCAGCTTCTCGCGTAATCTGGAGAGCGGGCAGATTCTTCTCTTGATGGCGTAAAGGCCGAGAGGTTGGAAAATCCGCCACTTGTTTTTCCTTGCGTTGATTGCAAGGACCATCTGCTTTTCCATGGAGGAAAGATGCATTTTTACGCGCGGATCACGTTTGGAATTTTTGAATAGGTGCTGAGGCATTATCAGAAATTTTGTCTACCGCGTTACAGACAGGAGACTGAATTTTTGAAATACGCCCAATAGCTGTCAAGTTGGCGTAGAAGCCAAGTGGTTGTCAAGTTGGCATAGAAGCCAAATAGGCGTAGAAGCCTAATGCTTTGCAAATATAGCCTGATTTGGCGTATTTCGAGGAGATAGCGTACAGCGTGCTCCTATATCTAAAAATAGCCAGGTCGGCATATTTCGAGGAGATAGCATACAGCGTGCTCCTATAGCTGAAAATTGCCTGATGGCGTAATATGCAGGGGTGGTGATGTGGACATATTAGCCATAATTATGGCTCACTCAGTCATTAAAAGTAGAACCAAATATCGTGCATTAAATGCAGAGATCTGCCCCCATCATGCGCATTAACTGCCGAAACGTGCCTCGAGTTGTTTACGAAGAGCAGCTTTTGACGTAGCGGTTCGCTTCGTCTCCTGCTGAGCGTAAAAGCTCACGTCTGCCTGTGTAAACTAGGCAGCGTATTCCTTGAATGCATAAATGGCGTCTTATATCAAGGATTATGTCACTAGACGACAGTCTGGGATTATGTGCCGAATCATCATTACAGCCGTCCTCTCGATCGCTGTGCAGTACTCTTTGTTAGGAGTCAGGTTCACTGCATGATCTGACAGGTTCTAGGAATACGAAGAGTTCCTCGTACAACTTCCCACTGTATTAAAAATGAGCAGGTTTTACGCCAAAGTGGCGATGTAACAACCTTTTTACGCCGAAGCAGTCTAGAAATACTGTATTACGCGAGTTGTTCTGGAGCTATATTTTACGTTAAACTAGCGATAAAGCTCTGTTGTACGTCGATGGCTCTGAAGTCATATCTTACGCCACCCAGTGCTGGAGCTCTGTTTTATGCGGGCTTCCTGCATGTTGAGGGTTTTATGCGTATTATTTTCCAACGTATTTTTCATGCTGCTACAAGTATAAGCTAATATTATGCTATTAATCAGCGGTTGCTTCATTATTTTTTAGCACATATAATGTTGAGCTGAGGTCGGTTAGACCCGACATAAGAGACAAAGAAGTAGAACAAGAAATGAGACATCATTTTTCTTCTTGATTGAGCGCATATGTAAGGAGCAAGGAGCTCGATAATTATGTTTTCTGTATGTACTTGCACAATAAATAACTTACTATCGCTACTTTGGTATTTAGCTCGATCGTCTAATAACACCCGAGACTAAATCTATTAGAACTATGGCCAAGGAAGCAATTACTGCCGTCAAAATATGGCCAAATTACTGTGTGAATGGGTTTAGGTTCAAGTCAACAAATGCTCCGATCAGAGACAGCTTTCTGGATCATGATTCTACGAAAAATCGTTGTTTGTGTATCAAATCTTTGAACTATAAAGACGTCGATCCAAGTAATAATTTCTTTGACATCTTACGAGAGATTGTGGAGTTGACATATAATTATGGCATAGAACCTGCTAAGATCGTGCTATTCAAGTGTGAATGGTTCGATCTGATTCAAGATCAAGGTTGAAAAAATTGACAAGCATGGTCTTGTGGATATAAACTACAAGCGTAGATATCAAGGCTACGAACCATTTATCCTATCAAGTCTGGCTTAGCTCGTGTACTTCACAACTTATCCTAGACAGGAGACAAAGAGGTCGGATTGGTGGGCAGTATACAAGATTAAAGCTTGAAATACCTTTGACATTGACGAAATAGCTTATCAGGAGGATGAGCTACCTCTGTAACAAATATTATAGATGTGGACTCAACAAAAGTTACTAATTACACGACTAATAATGTAGAAGAGGTAGAATTATTCGAAGAGGAAGTCGAAGACTAAGACGAAGACGAAGTAGATAAAAGTGAAGATGAGGAAGAAGAGGAAGAGGAGGACGTGGAAGGCGAACAAGATAAATTTTCTGAAGATAATTAAAAATAAAATAATTTGCCTATATAATGTACTATATTTTGACTGTAGAATGTATTACTTTGACGAAGATATATATTATATTTTGACAGTAGAATGTACTATCCATTTAGACTTGTGACACTACTAGTTATTTATTGTGCAATTCTATTAATGCTGTGAGATATCATAATATTTTTACTGTAGAATGTACTATATATTTATTTATTTGTTCTATCATCATATGTTGTTATCAGGTATGACAGGACGACGCGGAGCCCTTCGGCAGGTCCCGAGGTAGACGGAGTGCTCCTCTGGTACTGCCTACTGTTGGTTCTGGATCCTCGATTCCTAGTACTCCAGTATAACGACCAGTCACATCTCCGACTGCGACGATATTATGTGGCAGCACTCGTGGGACGAGTAATTCCAGGCCTGATACTACTCCCTCGTCCAGCTTTTCTCCTGCTGACGGAACCAAGGAGACAGATGAGCATATGGCGGAGGTTGAGCCGACGTCGTCCCAACATCAGCTAGATCCTCTATGTGCACCTCCGTACGAAACGAGGACGAAGATTTGGGCCAATGGTACAAAGTAAGTCAATTAGATGGTATAACATCATATATATCGTATATTTATTTATTCATCATATATTGACTTTTTTGATAAAAATAATTATCTCTGTATAGATATCGTCCCTCGTCGATACAAACGCCTGGGCCACTTTCTGAGATACAACTATGGTGGACCTTGGATCAACTACTCTGATGCTCTGTGTCACGCCCCAGTCCCAAAATATATGGGACCAGGCTACATGGCAATGGCCAGCTAATACGACTCCGAGGGATATCCCAATTTAATGGACCTGATGAAGCGTACTACGCAGTCCTAAAATACTAACAAGTCTAATATGCTAACATACAGCAGGTAAATGCCTAATCTCATCCATAAACTATAAATAAAAAGAGCTAAAATAAATACAAAAAATAAGTGCGGAGTCTGAATATCATAATACAATCCAAATAAGTCTGATGGAAACAAACCTACTACAATACTGAAATAAGAGTACGAAAGGATAGATAAGAGTACTAGGCTAGAACATCGGCTATCTAGATAAGGATGCTCCAACCCTAGGTGGAAGGCCTACCAATGATCAAGGAAACTCTGAAGGTAACACCATAAGATCCTCCTCGGTCGCGTACATCGTCTCCTGTTCGGGCCCGTACACGGTCGGATAGTATACCTCGTCCAAATCTGGAAGAGAACCAGGTCCTCAAAGGGACTTAATAAGATACAAAAATATATGCCTAATATAAATACTGAATAAGAAAAGGGGGTGTACTAACTATCTAAGTGAATACAATATGAGGACAACCTTGGTACGTATGGGTAGGTGTAGGCATAACGTCCAACACTCTGAAGAGCATGGTATCTGCATATGTAACGTCCATCATTCCGAAGAATGAGGTATCTGCATATATATATACGTCCGTAATGCTCCGAAGAACGCGGTATATGAATAAAGAAAGTTATTGGATCTGTTTCTCCTCTAGACACTACGGATACCAATGGGTGTATCCCATGCGCCTACCAGTTGTCCTCTCCGCCTAATGCAAATATACAAGTCGAATACACGACGTGCATACTACGTAACTAACATGCTAGGTCTCATATAACTAGACTAACCTGACTATGTACTAAACCGTGATACATGTCACACACACCGATAGCTAGTCGGGTTCGCTAACTTGCATCCTAACATGAGTTTGTCATCGTGATGAGTATAAGAAGTGTCAGGGTCTTGGAAGATATCAGAATATCTTCACAACAGTAGGTGAGTCTGCTAGTGACTAAGTCAATATACTACACATCGACGCAATCGTCGGCTACACCCGAGTCATTCTCGGACGCGCACAGTTATATAATATTTGTAACAACATCTCATGCAACATTTAATAACTTGAATTAAACAGTAAATAAGGCAAGGTATACTTGCCTGGATCCTCAAGCTGTGAATACCAAAATCCTACTCCCGAAGTCTCGTCCGAACAGTCCAACTATTATATATATATATAATATAATATAATAATCATCAGTCATTACACTAGTACGCACAGAAATACAACTATACTGCACTTAGCAACTAACGAAAGTAGAGGTCACAATCGGTCAACTAGCAGGGTTGAGTGTGCAAGTGTCTAAAATGCACAAGTGTCATGTCCCTCTAACGTACATCCTCAAATATTACAACCAAGATCAACTAAGGTTCGAGTAGGTACTACTAAGTTGCTTTCCAACACAAGTTGGTAGTGTCAACCATCTAGGTCTGCATGTACGAGTACGTCATGTTCTCAACTACCGTGCACAACAATACAGTTAACTACCAAATACGTTTAGATCTTCAAATACCGTATAACACTAACCCGTATCCTAGCTAATAGGTTAGAGTGCACAATGATAATTTAGTCTAAGCACCTAGGTACTACACAAATATGTGTCATACTAACAACCTAATTCCATAAAGTATTTAATAACACTAACTACTATTCCAATACATGCATATACATACTAGATAATAGGGTTCACTAACAATATTGGTCCATGCAACAACAACAACAAGAAGGAGGAGGAGTGAATATGCAAACCTAGGGTTAGCTCTTAAACAGGGAGGGGTGCTCGGTCCGCGGCTATAGGGTAGCCGGTCTTTGGTGGGTGGAGGTGCTCCGACTGACTGCACAGTAGCAGCAGCAACAACAATGACATCAGCAGCGGGGTGGTGGTAACGAGGTGACGGTGGTGGCGGGATGGCTGTGATTAGGGTGATGGTGAGGCTGATGGTAGCGGTGGCTGTGGTGGTTGGAGGTGGTGATGGCTAGGGTGATGATGGCTATGGTGGTGGCAGAATAGTCTTGGAGAGGAAGGAGGAAGGTGGTGGCGGTCATGGTAACTGTGGAGGAGGAAGGAGGTGACGAGGTAGAGACGGTGGTGGTTGCTGTGGTGGTTGGAAAGAGAGGGAGAAGGAAGTCGAGGAGATGGAGAAGGAGAGGAGGTAGTGGCGGGATGATGATGATGGTGGTGGAGATGGAGAAGGTGGTGTTGGCCGGAGAAGTAGAAGGAGAATGAGGAGGAAGGTGGTATCGTGGTGACTATGGCTGTCGACGGTAGTGGTGTTGGTGGTGGTGGCCGTGGGGATGATGTGGTGGTTGCTGTCGATGGTGAGGCAGTCGCGGGTGCTGTTGTCAGAGTGATGGCTATGGTGGTGATGGTTTGGCTGGGGTGAAGAGAAGGTGGTGGCGGGATGCTGTGGTGGTCGGGATGGCTGTCGAGGGTGACGGTGTTGGCGGTGGTTGGTCGGAGGAGAGGGAAGAGGTCGGTAGGAGGAAGATGGTTGGTCGGGGTGATGGTGAGGGAGGATGGCAGGAGAAAGAAGAAGAAGGAGGAGTTCGATTTTTAGGGTTTTGGTTAGGATAGGTGTGTTGGCTGCTAAAATTTTTGGAGAGGAGGTGAGAGTGTTATGTAGGAGAGAGAGAGAGAGAGTAGGAGGGCATGGGGATTAGGTCCGGCCACAAGACTTTTTCTAGGGATGTGGGGAGATTCTTCATAAAGAAATGGGTGGCTAGGATTGGCCAAATTTGAATGGAGGGTGTGGATGAGGTAGGTGAAAAGTGGAGTGTTGTACACGCAGAATGTAACAACCTATTTTTTTTTTAAAAAAATTTAATTTATGGATTTTTTTTGTGATTTAATTAATTATAATAAATATTCTTTAAATAATTCATATTTTTTATGTATTAAATTAAGTATTAAAATATTAAAAAATTATATTTTTGGGTGAATAATTAATTATTGGTTGATGTGTAATTTTTTTAGAATTTATTGGGCTCAAAAACTTTTTTTAAATAGCTAAAAACCCTTGTTTTAATTAAACTGGATTAAACCAAACTTGAACCAAGCCGAACCGAACCGAACTAAACCTAACCGACCCAAACCCTAACCTAACGGGTCGGGTCTGGACCTGACCCGCCTACCCGCTAGCCCACCGCCCATTAACCCAAACCCCTGTTCCCCACAGTAAACCACGATCCCCGCCCCTGCGATTCCCGGCCGACGAGCCCCCTTATTTTTGGTCATGACTCCGCGCTCGACTCGGCGACGCCCCAGCTCCGCGGCCCATGACCCGACCCTCTCCCTATTTAAACTCCTCCGACCACCGCAGATACTCACAACCACCGCCATCACCGCTCCACGACCGCCGACGGTCCCCTCCGACCGCTGCCATGCCTCGGACGACAACGGCGATGACTTCCCCGACCGTCGGCGACGACCAGTCGACCACCTCAGCATCTACAACAACCGCCGCTACCGCCGCCGTGCCCCGCCGCCGCCTCCTTTTACGACAGTAAACATCAGCTGAGGTACTCGTTTTTCCGCTCGCGTAACTCCCGGTGCATAGATCCAAATTTTTTTCTGTCGACTCCTGTACGAAGACCACGTGAACCTCTCAAACCCAGTACAATTCGTTTGGGATATCGCATCCTATTTCGGTCGCAAACCGCGACACAAAAATAGGAAAAATAACATATTTCTGGACTTCAGAAATTATCCCGAACTCACAAGTTCATGGCCGATTTACTCCCAACCTGTTTATTATTTCTAAATTTTGTTTGAACAATTAATTAGACAACCTAACCAAGATTCAGACCCTATAATTAGTTTATTTTATTGTGTTGTATGTTGTGTTTTATTCGTGGGTGAAATTAACCAAAATCTTGGTTTGTAAAATCCAAATTCTCTTGAAACTGGGTTTGTCCCGCTAAACGAGACAACTTGGTCGCATGCGAATTTCACTAAAAGGTGCACATCGTCAATGCGGGACGTGTGAGATTTCGTAAAAGTTGATTTGGATGTGCGTGCACACCGGAATCAACGCGTATCCGTCAAAATTATCCCATATCGGGCCTGTTCTAAAACTTATTATAACTTCGTGTGTGCTTGTCGTTTCCCAACAAAACTTACGCCATTGGATTCGTAGCATTACGCTGGTCCTATGACCCAATTTTGGTTCGATTCTGAGAACGTTGACGAAACCCCGTATCGTGTGCCCCATGGCTCCACTTGACGGGCGATTTTGTGACCGGCTCATCGGAATCCAGTTTTGGACATTCCATTGAATTCGTATCAGTGTTCTGTACTTATAGACACTATGTTTGACGAATTTGGAGAACTTTGTCTCTGGCACATTTTTTGCTGCGAAGTAGGCCACATATGGACCCCGCTTTGACGAGAAACTGTTATTTCTCCTCCTGTGTCCAAATTGGACTTATGGGTAGTCAATATTAGCTATTTCTTGTCTTCTGAGAGTGATGATAACATTTTTTTCAGCATCCGGAGGCGTACTTGAAGATGCCACACACATCGAAGCAACTATTGGAGTTCAAACTCGAAGCAAGTGTACCTTGCCAACTTGCAATAGTCCTGTTATATTATTTGCTTGAGTTCTTTCTATATATATATACACTTGAGATGTACATGTTCAACCTAGGACCGTGAGACATTACTTAACGTCTGAATAATATTCGGGTGTCGATGTCGTACGCGGAGTCGTGTAACGTCACCTAGAGAGTGATATTAGGATCCTATATTTGCGTGCTTGCTTTATCAAAGTACGTCATACCATAGAATACTTGACACTATTCATGAGACAGAATCTTTTTAGTTATTCTTGGTGATTCTGTATAGGCTTACAGGATTTGTGACATAGATCTTGCATATACATAGATATTATTATGACTCATTGTACTAGCTAGAGGTTATTTTCTTGCGTGTTATGGACTTGATACGTCGTGGACATGAGATGTGTGATTACAATTGGTGGGGGAGAGACATACATGCTACAGGCTGATTATATATATATATATATATATTTATTTATTACGACCGTAGCCACTAAAGTGCTAGGCCCACTACATAGTATAACTACATATTATAACTGCTACTGGCTCCCCGACACAGAGCTTGTAGTAGTCTCAGCCTGAGTTCTAGTGATGATCTCATTTGCATATCATATAGCTGGTTACATAGTTTGCCCTATTGTTACATTTTATATACTGCAATTATTTTGGCATGTTGTTTCTTGTACCTTGTTACGTCCCTCTGAGGATCTTGTCCCTTGCAAGTTTTGTAGCATAGACCGTTGTGGAGCTTGCCTGGAGTTACTGATGTGTGTTACTTTGTCTTGTAGGAATTGGTGCCAAGTAGTTATATTATTTCTTCCGGAGTCATGGTTATTTTTCATATTGTTTATTCATCTGCTATTATAGCCTAGTTTTATAGACTCATATTTCTTTCTCGAGTCTATTCGAGCTTATGTGTTACTGGCGGCCGACTTTGGCATATATAGATCTTTCTTGTATATTCTGATCATTGTGGATTGAGGCATAGATATTTATATTTACTTGATTATATAGATAGTGACTATTCTAGTACAGCTTATACGTATTCGAGTCAGACCAGAGTCTGGTCGAATGCGTAGCTGGAATGTTACGTATTCCTAGTCCTACGTATTTTGGAACTGGGGCGTGACATATTTTTGTGGTGGCCCATGCAGGTCCTGATTAAATCATTTCGGTTACTTTTCGGTACTGAGCGAGCCTGCAATCAAAGTTAGCAGTGTTAGCATCTCAATCCACAACTGACTTGAAAATTCTTTAGCATTTGATTATCGCCCTTGGACTTCATAATTGTACTCTTTTAATCCCCTCGATATCCTTATTATTGTTTATCATCTCTTCTTATTTCGGAGAGATGAATGTTCGTGCACGGTGTTTCCTCCAGAAGCATATCCTTGTTAAGGCAGAAGAAGATATGCTGGATATAAATTTTTGAAGACGGTTACCCTTAGTAGGATAGTAGATATGTTATTCCTAAATGCTAGAGTTAGTATAGATTTTAGCATGAGAATTGAATATAGTATCAGAGGCCTAGAACTAATAAAACCTTACCCTTGCTTAAAGATAGCAAGTAATTTGGAAGTATTGGAAGAAAGGAAAGAGGGTTTGATTCTAATGCACTGGAATACTTTAGAAAATACGTAGCTAGATGCTAGGGATCAGATGTGGCTCATGATGGTGATACATAGAATTGCATTATGACCTTAAGAAAATAGAACCTTACGTAGCAGGCCATAGTAGTTAAATCCTTAGTTGTCTTGTGACTTTTAGTATCAAAATTAGATCTTATGACCCAACTGTTACACCCATACAATTTGTGCCAAAGAAGGATGAGACGGTACGCCTGTGTATTGACTACAAGGCACTGAACGCTGTAACCATCAATAACCGGTATCCCTTGCCACGCATTGATAATCTATTCGATCAGTTGAGTGGTGCGAGTGTATTCTCAAAGATAGATCTTAGATCCGGTTATCACCAGATTAGAGTGCGTAGGGAGGTTATACCGAAAATAGCCTTCAGGACCAAGTATGGACTCTATGAGTTCTTAGTTATGCCTTTTGGTTTAACCCAACATGCCAGCTGTGTTCATAAGTTTGATGAAAGGAGTTTTTATCATTGCTTGGACAAGTTCGTGGTTGCATTTATTGATGACATCTTGATATATTCCAAAAGCGACGCAGACCACGAGCAGCACTCTTCCAGCAGGCCCAGCAACAACAAAGGACACCACCACAAGGACATGGACAGCCTTTTGCGATGACAGTGGAGGATACACAGACTCGAGGAATCACGAATGCGAGTAAGATTAAGTTTTAGCATAGCTATATATTCCTAGTAATGCTTTAGCATGTGTCTGTTAGATCATTGCCCTAGCCTAAGCCTAGTATTATGTTAGCATGAACTTGTTAGTCTAGATTAGTAACTGGTACCCAAGTTTTCATAAGCTGTAGTTGATCTTCGTTCTAATCAGGTTCCTTTACTCTTGAGTTACTTATCTCTCATTGCCTAGAGAAAACTTTTTTATTCCTTCCCTACGTGTTCTGCTTGAACAAATCCCTCACCCTTTCTCTCGATTTCTCCTTGTTCATGATTCTTTATTCTTGTGTCGTGCTTCAACCAACATATCTTGCAATAGCGTCATCTCTACTGCCGATTATGTTTTATTTTCTTAATTGCGAGAACGTAATTCTTTTAAGGTGGGTAGATTGTAACAACCTGTTTTTAAAAAAAATTTAAAATAAATTTCTGGATTTTTTTTGTGACTTTAATTAATTATAATAAATATTATTTAAAGGATTCATAATTTTTATGTATTAAATTAAGTATTAAAATATTATAAAAATTATATTTTTGGGTGTACAATTAATTATTGGTTGATGTGTAATTTTTTTGGAATTTATTGGGCTCAAAAACTATTTTTTTAAATAGCTAAAAACTTTTATTTTAATTAAACCGGATTAAACCAGACTTGAACCAAACCGAACCGAACCGAACTGGACTAAACCCAACTGACCCGAACCCTAACCTAACTGGTCGGGTCTGAACCTGACCCGCCTACCCGCTAGCCCGCCTTCCATTAACCCAAACCCCTCTCCCCCACAGTAAACCACGATCTCCCGCCCCCGCGATTCCCGGCCGACGAGCCCCCTCGTTTTCGGCCACGACCCTGCCCCCGACTCGGCGACGCCCCCGCTCCGCGGCGCACCCGCTCCGAGGCACACGACCCGGCCCTCGCTCCGCAGCCCACAACCCGACCCTCTCCCTATTTAAACCCCCCGACCACCGCAGATCCTCACAACCACCGCCATCATCGCTCCACGACCGCCGATGACCCCCTCCGACTGCTGTCTTACCCCGGACAACGATGATGACGACTTCCCCGACCACCGATAATGACCAATCGACCACCTCCGCAGCTACAGCAACTGTCGCCGCCGCCGCCGCCGACGCCGCGCCGCCTCCTTTCACGACAGCAAACATCAACTGAGGTACCCGTTTTCTCGCTCGCGTAGCTCCATGTGCGTAGATCCAAATTTTGTTCTGTCGACTCCTGTGTGAAGACCACGTAACCCTTTCGAACCACGTACAATTCGTTCGGGATATCGTGTCCTGTTTCGGTCGTAAACCGCGACGTAAAAACATGAAAAATAACATATTTCTGAACTTCAAAAATTATCCCGAACTCACAAGTTCATGGCCGATTTACTCCCAACCTGTTTATTATTTCTAAATTCTGTTTGAACAATTAATTAGACAACCTAACCAAGATTCAGACCCTGTAATTAGTTTATTTCGTTGTATTGTATGTTGTATTTTATTCGCGGATGAAATCAACTAAAATCTTAGTTTGTAAAACCCAAATTCTCTCAAAACTGGGTGCATCCCGCTAAACGAGGCAACTTGGTCGCATACAAATTTCACCGAAAGGTGCGTATCGTCAATGCAGATGTATGGAATTTTACGAAAGTTAATTTGGATATGCGTGCACACCGAAATCAACGCGTATCCGTCGAAATTATCCCATATCGGGCCTGTTCTAAAACTCGTTGTAACTTTGTGTCTGCTTGTCGTTTCGCAACGAAACTTGTGCCATTGGATTCGTAGCATTACGCTGGTCCCGTGACCCAAGTTTGGTTCGATTATGAGAACGTTGACAAAATCCTGTATCGTGCGCCCCACAGCTCCACTTGATGGGCAATTTTGTGACCGGCTCATCAAAATCCAGTTCTGGATATTTCGTTGGATTCATATCAACATTCTGGACTTATAGACACTAAGTTTGATGAATTTGGAGAACTTTGTCTCTGGCACATTTTTCAGTACGAAGTAGGCCACATGTGGACCCCGCTTTGACCAGAAACTGTCATTTCTGCCCCTGTGTTCAAATTGGACTTATGGGCAGTCAATCCTAGCTATTTTATGTCTTCTGAGAGTGATGGTAACATTTGTTTCAACATCCGGAGGCGTACCTGATATGCTACATACACCGAAGCAACTGTTGGAGTTCAAACCCCAGGCAAGTGTACCTTGCCAACTTGAAGTAGTCCTGTTATATTATTTTCTTGAGTTCTTTCTATATATATACTCTTGATATGTACATGTTCAACCTAGGACCGTGAGATGTTGTTTAACGTCCGAATAATATTCGGGTGTCGACGCCGTACGCGGAGTCATGTAACGTCACCTAGAGAGTGATATTACGATCCTATATTTGCTTGCTTGCTTTATCAAAGTACGTCATACCATAGGATACTTGACACTATTTATAAGACAAAATCTTTCTTGAGTTATTCATGGTGATTCTGTATAGGCTTACAGGATTCGTGACATAGATCTTGCATATACATAGATGTTATTATGACTCATTGTACTAGCTACAGGTCATGATCTTGCGTGTTATGGACATGAGACATCGTGGACATGAGACGTGTGATTATATTAGGTGGGGAGAGACACACAGGCTACAGGCTGATTATATATGTATATTTATTACAGTGTCGTAGCCACTACTACAGTGCTAGGCCCACTACATAGTATAACTGCTACCGGCTCCCCAACACAGAGCTTGTAGTAGTCTCAGCCTGAGTTCTAGTGATGCTCTCATTTGCATATCATATAATTGGTTACATAGTTTGCCCTATTGTTAAATTTTATATACTAAATTTATTTTGGGATGTTGTTTCTTGTACCTTATTACGTCCCCCTGAGGACCTGGTCCCTTGCCAGTTTTGCAGCGTAGACCGTTGTGGAGCCTGCCTGGACTTGCTGATGTGTGTTACTTTGTCTTGCAGGAATTGGTGCCAGATACTTATATTATTTCTTCTGGAGTCATGGTTATTATTTATATTGTTTATTCATCTGCTGATATAGCCTAGTTTTATAGACTAATAATCCTTTCTCGAGTCTATTCGTGCTTATGTGTTATTGGCGGCCGACTTTAGCATATATAGCTCTTTCTTGTATATTCTGATCATTATGGATTGAGGCATAGATATTTATATTTACTTGATTATATAGATAGTGACCATTCTAGTACAGCTTATACGTATTCGAGTCGGACCAGAGTCTGGTCGAATGCATAGCTGGCATGTTACGTATTCCTAGTCCTACGTATTTTAGGACTCGAATGTGACACAAAATGGGAGGAAAACATAGTATGATCGGTCAAACAATGGAGGGTGGGTTTCTTCATGGTTTTGCTTTAATGGAAGGAAGACACCTAATTGCCTATTTGCACAAAAGCCCCTACCAATTTAGAAATTGCACAAACAAGAAAGATTTGGATTAAAATGGTGTGTGGTATTTAGTATGAACCTTGAGGGTGTGAGTGGGGGTTTGAGTTGGTGTTGGGTCTAGTTTTGGGTTAGGTTGAGTCATTACACCAATTTAATTAAAATTAGTGTCAAAGGTATTCTTTAATTAATTGGAAGTGCATAGGATTAAAATTGGATAGGACACAAGTGTCATGGACGTAGTAGACTCAGAATAGATTATTGTCATAAATTGGGTTGTACAAAACGGGTCAAGGTTGTGTCTCCATTTTCAATTGGAACGGACAAAGATGCAAAGTTGGATTTATTTGGATTTAAAAATAAATATATGTAACGAATATTGTGCGACTAAAATGAAGCACAAAAGAGAGTATTTGTGAGTTACACAAAGGTCAGAATAGAAGGCTGGCACGTCTAGGAAAAGTGTATAAAATTTGTTTGAAAACAAATGCTAGTGTAGCGCTCCAAATATCGAAATAACGGTAAGGTACAGCAAGTGATACAAATATTGTACATTAATCTAAGATGCTATGTTCTAATTCTAAATGGCTCCAAACTAACCCTAGTCTCTCTATCTAAGCCAGGTAGACCTAAATTTGGTCGAGGGGGTTTATAATCTACACTCCTTGGAGCATTTCGTCCATGAAATTAAAATAGACATATGGTAAAAATTATTGACTGAAATTAAATGCCAGTATATACCTAGGCCTTCGAAGAGATGGGAAAAATGCTACCGAATATCATTCTCTCATTCCCAGGTCGACTCGCCTGGTGCATAATGCCTACATGCGACATGAACGAGAGGGATAGTCTGACCTCGTAATACCTTATCGCTTCTGTCCAGAATCTCTACAGGCTCCTCCTGATATAACAAACTCGGCCCGACAGTTATCTCCGAGTGGTCAAGCACATGACTCGAATCTGGTATGTACCTCCTTAACTAAGATACATAGAAGATGTAATAAACTCCTTCTAATGTCCGTGGCAACGCTAATCTGTAGGCAACCTCTCCGATGCGCTCTAACACATCGAATGGTCCGATGTACCTCAGACTCAGCTTTCCTCTGCCTCCAAACCTGATGGTCCTCGGGTAGGCAAGATTTTTAGAAACACATGATCTCCAACCTGGAACTCTAGAGGTCGTTGATCCGCAGTTGCCCAATGCTTCTGTTTGTCCTGTGCTGTTCGCAGGTGCCTTTGGATCTTCTTTACCATCTCCACTGTACGAACAACCAACTCTGGTCCATGTATCTGCCTCTTTCCTACATCACTCCAACACACTGGGGAACGACACTTCCTGCCATATAATGCCTCTTAGGGAGCCATCTGAATACTCGCTTGATAGCTATTATTGTAAGAAAATTTGACCAAATGAAAATGGTCCTCCCATGATCCACTAAAATCAAGCATGCACGCCCTTAACATGTCCTCCAGTATCTAAATGGTGCGCTCGGACTGGCCATCCGTCTGCGGGTGATATGATGTGCTGAACTTCAGGCGGGTACCGAGACTCTCTTGCATACTCAGCCAAAAGTAAGATGTGAACCTCGTATCCCTGTTAGACACTATACTGATTGGCACCCCATGCAATCGCATTATCTCCCTCATATACATATCTGCTAAGACCTCTGTAGACTGCCTAACTCTGAAGGGTAAGAAGTGAGAGGACTTGGTGAGTCGATCTACGATCACCCATACCTCATTGCGACCACTAGGCCTTCTTGGAAAGCTTGTAACAAACTCCATAGTAATGTGCTCCTATTTTTACTCAGGTATCGGGAGTAGCTGAAGTAAACTTGCAGACCTCTGATGCTCAGCCTTTATCTGCTGACACACCAGGCACTTTGCCATAAAGCGGGCTGTCTCTCTCTTTATTCCATGCCACCAATAGTACTGCCTCAAGTCTCTGTATATCTTTGTGCCTCCTGGATGAATAGAGTATGCTAAACTGTGTGCCTCCGACATCAGCTCCTGATAAAGTTCTCCATTCGAAACATAGAGATGATCTCCACATCTCAAAGTCCCGTCCTCATGTATGCGTAATCCTATCTGTATCCCGGCCTGTCCATGCGTCGAAGCCTCTGGAATTTGGCATATGTTGGCAAGGCAGCCTTGATCCTCTCAACCAATATCGATTGTACCTGAAAACTCGACAGCTGGCCGTCTGCTCCGGGCATAATGACCTATATACCCAATTGCTCCAGATCTCTCAATAGGTGTTACTGGGTAGTCAAAAAGAATGCCATGGGCCACCTTCTCAATGTGTCAGCTACCACGTTGGTCTTTTCCGGATGGTACTATAGCTTAATCTCAAAGTCTGTCATTACCTTGAGCCAATGTATTTGTCTCTGGTTCAGGTCCTTCTGAGTATAGACGTACTTCAGGCTTTTGTGATCTGTGAATATCTTCACCCGTTCTCCGTATAGGTAGAGCCTCCAAAGCTTCAGGGCAAAGATCACTGCGACAAGCTCCAAGTCATGAGTGGGATAGTTATTCTCATGGGTCCTCAGCTGCCTTGAGGTAGGCCACAACTTTCCCATACTGCATCAAGACGAATCCTAATCCTTTCCCAGACGCATCGCTGTAGATCACCAATCCTTTGGGTCCAGAAGGTATAGTCAAAATAGGTGCCGTAGTCAGACGCTTTTTCAGTTCATCGAACGTCGTCTGACACTTCTCTATCCAAATGAACTCCTACTCCTTCTGGGTGAAGCAGGTTATCGGCTCTGCGATCCTCGCGAAGTTCTCTACGAACCTTCGATAATATCCGGCAAGTCCTAGGAAACCCCTCACCTCTGAGATGTTGGTAGGGGTCGACCACGTCTCTACTGACAAAATCTTTGCTAGATCTACTGAAATATCATCTACTGAGATAACGTGTCTGAGGAAAAAGATACGGTCTAGGAGGAACTCACACTTGCTCAACTTGGCATAGAGCCTCTCAAGCCTTATCGTTTCCAACACTAACTTGATGTGCTCCTCGTGCTTCTCGTGGCTTTTTGAATACACCAAGATGTCGTCGATGAAGACAACCATGAACTGGTCCAAATACTGGTGGAAGACTCTGTTCATCAGGTTCATAAATACTGCAGGCCCATTCGTCAGTCCAAAAGGTATAATCAAGAACTCGTAGTGGCCATAACAAGTTCTGAATGTCGTTTTTGGAATATCTACTCTCCGTACCTTCACTTGATGATACCCCGATCTCAAGTCGATCTTCGTGAACACCACTGCTCCTGTCAGCTGGTCGAACAAATCATCAATCCGTGGTAGGGGGTACTTATTCTTGATAGTCAAAGCATTAAGGGCTCTGTAATCAATGCACATCCAAAATATCCCATCCTTCTTTGGTACAAACAACACTGGTGCTCCCTAGGATGATGCACTAGAATGGACAAATCCTTTGATCTGCAACTTCTCTAACTATAGCTTCAGTTCATCCAGTTTGCTCTTTGCTAACCGGTACACATTTGAAGATACTGGCGCTGCTCCAGGCACTAACTCAATAGTGAACTCCACCTCTCTATCCGGCGGTAGGCCTGGCAACTCCTCTGGGAAAATATCCTCGAACTCTGCAGCTATAGGTGATTGTGGTATTTAAACGAAAGAACGAAATGTATATAATACGAGGTTTGCACGAAACCTGCCTTCTTTGGTTTACAAACAAACTTGTACAATTTGATCCTATACGAGGATGTGGGAGTACAATTTATTTAATCTTGGTAGATGATTGCTATAGGTGTCTGGTCTGCAGTCGATCACTTTAGCCCTTGGACTACACGATGGTGAAGAAGTGTCGTGGAAGACGGAAAGCAGCTTCGTCGGTGGTGGAAGATGATGGATGCACGATGCCAATGTCGTCGATCGCTACTCTTTGCCTGAGCTCTGGATGCTTCTCTCTCTCTCTCTCTCTCAAAGACTCTTCGATCTCTCCTCAATCTCCAATGTTTCGACCCGTGGTTCGATCCTCTTTCAAAGTTTTGACCTTATTCAATTTTTAAAGTCTCGACCTGTTCCTCTGTTGATAGAGGTCTCTATTTATAGAGTTTTGGTGATAGTGACCACTCAATCGGTGTGGAAACCGAGTAGTGGAAAGTACAACACCCTTTTACACAACGGTTAAAATAACCAAAGCCTGCGTATAGATGATCTTTTGAATGAGCGTGTGACGCGGGTCCAACTAAGAAACAAAACGCGTATAATCGCTACGAAGATCACGGCGTAGAAGCCACGTAGGTAGGTATCCCTCGAGTAAAAGAGGATAGCATAGAAGCCAATGTCTGTCACCATAGCGTAGAAGCCAAGTAGGCATAGAAGTCAAGTAGGCGTAGAGGCCTGATGGCATAGAAGCCGAATAAGTACAGAAGGCCGAATGAGCATAGAAGCCGAACGAGCATAGAAGCTGAATGAGCATAGAAGCCGCTGCATAACGTGCCAGGGTGGTCGTAGAGGCCGAGAAGTCACAAAAGCTGAATGGGCGTAGAAGCCGAGGTTATATGGACGTCTTTAGCCAAAATCACGGCACTTGGAGATATAATCAAATCTCTCGCATTAAATGCAGAGATCCGCCATCATCATTAATTGTCGAGGCGTATTTCGAAGGCCTGCCACCGTTCTGAGCATTCGGTGTAGAGACGTGCCTCGAGCCCTGTACAAAGAGCAGCTTTTGACGTGGCAGTCTGTTTGTCTTCCGCGGAGCGTAAACAGTTCACGTATGCCTGTGTAAAATAAGGAAGCGTATCCTCTTGTACGCGTAAAAGCAGTCTCCGCTGAGGGGATGTTAGTAAATGACGGTTCGGTGATATTTAATCAAATTCTCTGTATTAAATGTAGAGACCCGCCATCATACTGCGGGGCGCATCCCGAGTGGTCTGCCATCTTTCCAGCCGTCGTCTGGGTAGCCGTGCAGCACTTTTTGTCAGGAGTCAGATGTCAGGTTCACTGCGTGACTTGATAGGTTTATTTCGGGGAAGATGAAGCATTCCTCGTACGCTTTAACGCTGCTTCGAAAGTGGATGAGTTTTACGCCATGGAGGCGATGAAGCACCCCGTCTACACTGAAGCAGCCTGGACATACTGTATCTTACGCGAATGGTCCCATCATATTTTACGCCGTATTTAGCGGAAAAGCTCCGTTGCACTCTTGATGGCCTTGAGGTCCCCTGCTTACGCTGCCCTGCATCACCATCTTGCGTAGAGCCATCCAGCGTATTTTTCATGCTTCTACAAGACCCCCTTTAAAGCTTTCAAATTTCTTTGAAATTTGGAACGCTTTGAATGAAGCATGAACCGCTCCTCGTAACTCGAAACTTTTCTGAATGGAGCGTTGAAACGGTCGATGCTGACTTTGTGGCAGATTTATTGGGGACCGGTGTAACCTCTCTAGCCTATAAAAGGCTGAGGATTTTAACCTGTTCTCCCCGCATTCCTTTCGCCATACAAGGATGATCGCCGGAGTCCGTCGGGTCGATCTGGGGAAGAAGAAGACCATGTTCTTCCAGCATGTAGGGAGCCAAAAAAATGGCGTCTTCGAGCAAGTCTCATCTGCAACGATGGATCATGGAAGGATGTCATAGCCTCCCTCGCTTGGGATAATCAGCAACTTTGTATGGCGGTTCTTCGGGAGAGAGGAAGGGTCATTTTAGACCATGGCACTTGCAAGTGGCACCTTCTCCCGTTACCTCCGGTGACGAGAGTCAAACAGACTAGCTCTGTCCAGGCTTGAGCGGCGGTGGTCTGTAGGACAGCAGATTTACCCTGCTTTCCTTCTGTTGGAGGATGGGTCTATGCCTATTTTGTATCCTCCCGCCACTGATCATCTTTTTGGAAGAAGAGGAAGACCTTCACCAATGTGAGAACCTGTCAGAACAGCTTCTCGGTGCGATCTTCAGACGATGATGAGGAAGCCCTTTGTAGACGCGGTTTCCCTCAGATGTAATCATAAAATGAAGAAAAACCCTTGTAGATTGGATTTTTTTCATATGTAATCATGACTTTAATCTTTAATAAAATCGTCTTGCTTCTTCATATGATCATCTTGCCATACTTTGCTGTGAAGTCTTAATATGTGTAGCTTCGACACGTCTGATTCTTTATGCCGACTCTGTTTAGAAAGAGTGCTAGGTCCTGTCCTGTCTTTTACGCATAACTAAAGATGCGTAGAAAGCCGTTGTAGCATTCTAGTGTTCGAACCGTCCTGCTGTTTTAGGAGTGAGGAACCGCATAGAATTCTAAACTGCTGCTTCTGATGAACATAATTTCTTTGTTCAGACATCATCTTCAAGAATGATTTCTCAAAAATCCCTTGGAACAGGGTCGAGAAATGGCTGTCAAACTAAGTTGCCATCTTGATAGATAAAATATTCAGACTGGAGTCTGGATGAACTTCGAATCAACCTATGAAGAAGAGTAGTTTTTTAATGTTGAACTCTGTATGCTTCGGGTACTTGGGATATCTTGAGGTCAAGAATGAGTATCTTCTGCGTGAACTCTTTGCAATTGACCGCTTTTAAGGACCGTTCAGATGTACGCGTGATCTGGCCGGCGTATCCTTCAGATGTGCGGGAAGTCGTGGAGCGTAAAATCATTAGTCTGCAGCTTCTGAGCATAAACTAAACACCATCGAGCATGAAATCATAGACTTGTAGTTCCTGAGCGTGAAGTCATAGGTTTATAGCCTCTCGAGCATAAAAGCTACTGAGCACAAAGGCATCTGGGCGTAAAATCCGACTTTTAGCCGTCGAACATAAAGCCGTAGATTCGTAGCTGTCGAGCGTAGAAAGTTCCTTAGCGTAGAACTGTAGATTTGTGGCTTCTGAAAAGAAAAATTTTCCGAGCGTGAAGTCGCGGATCTGTTGCTTCTGAGCGGAAACTAAGCGCCACCGAGCGTGAGATCATCGATTTGTTATCTGCTGGCATGAAGTCGTAGGATTGTGGCCTCTCGAGCATAAAAGCTACCGAGCACAAAGGCATCCGGGCGTAAAACCATAGACTTATAGCTTGCGAGCGTGAAACCTTAGATCTGTTGCTGTCGAGCGTAGAAAGCTCCTTAGCGTAAGAACTGCTGACCTGCTTTGCGCGAAAAACTTTTCGTATTCGCTGACTGTCTGCCTTCTCTGAATAATAGGCTGATGTAGGACCCAATCATAACCGAATATTAATTAGGAGATTTGGTTCGGGGTCCGAGGAGTCCATCCGAACTCTATATATATCCCAAGTTTTATGAGGTAAAAACTTTTCATCCGTCTTCTATGAAAGAAAGCCTTCGACTGTTCGAGCTCTTCTCCGAGTCTTCTTTGAGTCTTCAAAGTTTCCAGTAATGGCCTCTAAGCAATCCTCCTCCTTTAAGGAAAAGAAGATTGATTCCTCTTTTCGTTCTTCAGCCCAAGCAGGAGTGCCTCCGGTTGGACAAGGCGAATCCCATTCTGAGCCGAGCATCCCGCCGACGATCAGTGCACCCGGGCTGATAGGTAGAGCTTTTGGGACGAATAAGAACGACTAAAAAATCCTTCACACATGTTGAACGTGACCGCGCTAGGTCATCTTCTGTGCTGATAGCCTCTTTGAGGAAGATGATGCACGGAGACATTTTATCTTTTACGCCCACATTTCTAATGTGTCAGCGTAAAAACTCCAGATTTTCGCAGTTGAGCGTAAAAAGCTTTGACTGCCGAAAACTTGGTGTATACTATTAAAATTTGAGTTTTATGCTTGTGGATGGAAATCCTGGCGTAATAACTCAATTTAATCAATCTGGCGTAAAGCACAGACCATATACTGCCAACCTTGAATTTTACGTTTTTTTAAGGAAATGGATTCCAGCATAAAGGCTCAAGTTTTACAGTCTCGGCGTAGAGCACGGACTGTTTGTTTTTCCTTTTTTGCGGATGCTGCAAGTCCCGAAATGTCTAGTTAGGAACTGACGTGTTTCTTCTGTACTTTTGCAGTTAACTTGCATGAGTCTCCGCTGGCTGAAGTGATGGGCTCTACCGCCGGGATGCTGCACTCCAACTATTTGGAGGATCTGTCACACGTGACATTTCCTATCTTCGGACCCCAATATCCCAAAGGAAGGGAAATCTTGATATCGGCTCAGGGCGAGCGAACGCTGCTGAACATGATTAATGGAGAGCCTTTGACGTATGTAGACGGGGACCAGTATATAAAGCCGGCCTTTCTTTTCGGGAACATAATTGACAAGCAGTCCCAAACGAAGCCAAAGAAAGAACTCTGGGTTTTCCCTGCCGGGAAGTTGGTCTTGAGTCTGCCCAAGATGCCGAGAGATTATCCTATCTCGGCATTCTCCCATGCTACTCATCCCAGGAAGATGTCGTGGACGCTGACTCCCGATCTTCACGGTAGGCCGGGGAAGATCTTCTACCAGAAAGGATCTAGCCTATTTGTCAGCCGCCCTTCCGGTCATGTAACGTTGTTCAGGGGATTGTACCCGGGCAGTGTCCCGAGTGAAGACAGCTTGGTGCTCCAGCCGGTGCAATTGCCAAACTTTTGCAAAAATTTCATGGGGCGCGGAGGAGTATACCCCAAGGCGAATCCTCGATGCAATGGGTGGATGACCCCAACAAATCTTCGATGGGCTCGCTTAGTTGATTGAGCCCTGGAGCATTTTCGGATCGAGTTAGAGAACATCGGTCTGTTGGCAGCTGTGAGTGCCACCAGCGTTGGGTTACCTCCTAACCCTAACCTATTTTTGACACTGATGGAGCGATACATTCCGCTCACCGGGACTTTCGCCACTCCACTGGGGGAGTTGGGACTGACCCTTCATGAGATGGCAGAGATCTCGAGACTGCCGATGGGGGATACTCCGTACGAAGAGTATGTTCCCACGAACCGGGAGTTGGGGGATTAGACCCTCGGGTAGTGGAAGTGTACCAGGAGCTGATGTGCCACTACCTTGCTTGCACCACCTTCTATGCTGAGCCTTCAGATTTGGCTCACACCAGTAAATAGACGTCCTACCTCTTTTTTCACCGGGGTAGGGCTGCTCAGCCGGAGAAAGTCTTGGAAGTCAAGGATGAGCCTGTGAATCCTCTGAGCTTGCTGACTGCTCAGGAAGTCGACGATCTCCTGGAAGAAGCTAGGGCACCGTATCAGATCCTCGTCAAAGGGATAGGAAAATATCCTGTAGGTACTAAGGCCTACAGCTATCTGAGGCATTGCCGCAGGGCTCTATCCAAGGAAGCTCAACTGGCTGGCTTCCTTTCTATATGGTTGCGCCGACTGGTGGTACCCGACATCGCATCTGCGGATCGTATTTACCGCAATATCTTGTGGCCTGCAGTACGTCTAGTGTTTGGGGCGAGACTGGGCTTGCTCCCTGCTATGGTGTGCCGCATACAAGCTGGCTTGAGGGCGATGACTGAGGCGCTGCTCGCTGATGAAGCTCGGCGTGAAAGCTTTCCCTGGGTGGATTTACCATACCTGTATTTGATGGGATGGTTAATTTTTCATAACCCCCGGATGATGTCTCCCGGTTCTGGCAGTAGCTTGGGGGGAGTTTCTTGCTGAATTACAAGAAATCCTCTTAGAATGTGCTCACAGTTTTAGACTGTCGGCGGGTGCTGCATTGCGGTCACAGCTGGAAGCTCCTTTGCAGTGTCCCCTCTGTTCATCGCAACCAATCGGGGATTAGGCTTGAGGACTCAGGTAGAGATAGGACTACTCTTTCTTTTGAAGCCTTTAATTGGTTGGTCTGCATTAGACCTTCCCACCTGCTGTACAGAAGTGAAGATCACTGCTTCTTCGAACCCTACCTGCCTAGTCGGTTTGCCAGGCAGTTTGGGTATGATCAGTTGCATGTGGGCAACGCCGTCACCAGCTTCAGGTCCAGAGGTGGACTCATCGATGGAGCGAGGGGATGGCGATATTTTATCATGGGCTGCACCGGGGCAATTTTTATTGTGCCCTTCGTCACACCCTCCACGGAGCTGCGCATCCTGCATTCGTATGCCCAGTTCTATGTGGCAACGAATACCTCCCATCACGATTTTGATATGGGTGGAAGTTTTAGGGTGCCCTCTTCCAAGCTTGGGGGAAGGGTTGAAGTCCCCTCGATTTCTTCCGACGAGGGTGACGAGTCCGCTACTCCGGATGAGCCTCTCGTATCGGTACCGAGGGGTGAAATACCTCCGTCTGCAGGGGCATTGGTGGTCTCCGGGAAACGAAGGGCTTCTGCTCTGAAGGAGGCTTCCCCTCGTAAGAGGACGAAGAGGATGGTTACTCGTCCTCTCCAGATTCCTAGCATTGAGGCTCCTGGAAGTGAGCCTACTTCTCTCTATGTCGGGGATGATTCTTTGATTGGGGGTTCCTCGCCTTTTAGAGAGGAACCTTCTACAGCTTCGGCCGGTGGCGCCGAAGAATCTCAGCTGGAGGCTGCTACTGCTGCTACTGCTTCAGGTAGTGGAACGAAGTCGCCTTCGGGGCTGGTTATAAGACTCCATATACCTTTGTCTGGATCAGCATTGGGAGAGGCCCCTGCCGTGCACGTCTGCGCTTCTAACGAGATTCCAGTTGACGAGCCTCAAGTGGATCTTGGTGAAGACCTGGAAGAGTATTTGCCAGTGTCAGTTAGCAGGCCCTTGTCTCCAGGTATGGCAGCTTGCCTAGCATCACTGTCGTCTTTTTGTGCCTCTTCTTTTAGGAAAATTAACATCATGTTTGACATTAACTTCCTCTTGTCTTCTTCTCAGGGGACGACCTCTTCGGGAAGGGCAATGCATATGTGTCCTTCGGCTCCGTGTCAGGTCTTGGCATTGATACGGAGGCGCCTGGTTTTGAAGGGGAAGCATCTTCGGGTGCCGGCTCGCCTGCCGACGAGGCTTCGATACCTCAAGAGAACGACCCTGTCGTTACGACAATGCCTCCTTCGAGTATGCGGGTTGGTGCTTCCTCTTTTGTCGTACCCCCTATTGAGACGAGGACTCTGGCTATGTCGATTGTGGTTGCCTCTGGAGCGAGGTTCGACAACATTGCAGCCACTCCCAGCGTGCATTCCGGCCTAGCTGCGCTGACCGAGCAGTATACCAGTATCTTCTACAACACTTTGAAAATGCTGATATCAATGGTGTTGGAGAAGAATCTGAACTTTGAACGCCTGAAGAGGTCCTCTTGGTTTTCGATAGAGGCGATCAGGGACCTTGGTGATACTGGTTTAGCTGACGCCCTGGCGGAGGTAGTTAATGGTTTGGAGCAACCCATTAACGAATACTCACAGCTATCCCAAGATAGTGTTGACGATTTGGTCCAGGATGAATACGACTCGCTGACTGCAAGGCTGGGAGAGTTAGAAGCTCTGAGCAGGTCCCTCGAGATGCGGCAGCAGGAGATGAGCGACGAGCACACCCTCTTAGAGTGTGTTGCTCCCCAGTTGGCCAAGAGTAAAGCTGAACATGAGAAAAATAAAGCGAGGGTCCGTAAGTTGGAGGCTGAGCTCGCTTTAGCGAAGGAGTGGTCTCGTGCTTCAGCCGCCGGTGTGCATGTGTTACAGAGCCAGATGGAAGAAGCTCAACAGAACTTGGCACATACGAGTGCCATGCACGCCGCTCTTACACATTCTCTGTCTGATTTATCCGGCTTGAATGATGAGGAGACAAGATGGGAGCGAGCTTGAGCTGCCATTTTGGACTCCAGGAATGCGAAGATGGCCAGACTGGCGCAGCAGATTAATAATTTGACCGCTCCTCCTTCATGATGTACTTTTGCTTTTTTTGCTCTTCAATGTACTTCCGCTCTTTTTTTTTGGGGGGAATAATAAAGAGGCTTTTCATCTGACTTTGTGGACCCGTCATTTTGGAATGTAAATGACGAATTTGGGTGAGAGTACTATCAGAGGTAGTATGGACGTGATAGTCTCTCGATAAACTTTAGCAGAGCTCATCTATTCAGGGGTCATATGGACATGATAGAGTACGACCCAACTAGTTTTATTTTGGAAGTAGTTTTGTCAGAATAAGATTTTTGCCTTTATTCCACTTGAGCAGAGGAGGTTAAGCATAGTACCTTTTCAGAAATTTGCCATTGATGGAAGCTATTAGTAGGTCTCCATTAGGCTGGGCTAACCTGTAAGCGCTGTTTGAGAACGTTGTCTCGATTACGTAGGGGCCTTCCCATTTGGGCTGAAATTTGCCCTTGCTCCTGTGAGTGAGAATCATTGGCCTTCTTACAGCTAAGACTAGCTCGCCAACTTTGAACACTCTTTCCTTTACTTTTTGATTAAAAGCTCTGAAAATGCGCGCTTGGTATAACGCGATGCTCTATTGAGCTTGAAGGCGTTTCTCGTCTAATCCTTCTAGCTCTTGAAGCCTTAAAAGGTTATTCTTTTCTCAAGTTAACTCATTGGCGACTGCTATCCTGAGTGACGAGATTTGGATTTCGATAGAAAGAACTGCTTCGCTCCCGTAGACCAGTGAGAACGGGGTACAACCTGTCGGCGCTCAGACCGTTGTGCGGTATGCCCAGAGACATTCTCCCAGCTTCTCGTTCCAATCTCTTTTGTTCAAAGAGACAAAATTCTTCAAGAGTTTGATAATGGTTTTGTTGAAGTCTTCCGCCAAACCATTAGCAGCTGGATAATACGCCGTAGAGGCGACATTTTATATCCAATTTTTATCGCAAAATTGATGAAACGCTTGGCTGATGAACTGAGGCCCATTGTCATGGATTATCCTTCGGGGAATCCTAAAGCGATAAATGATGTGATGCTTGATGAAGCTGATCACATTAGATATTTTTACCTCAGCGAGAGGAATCGCCTCTGCCCATTTGGAGAAGTAATCCGTGATGGCCAGTATGAACTGGTGACCTCTGGAAGAAGATGGGTGAATAGGACCAATGATATCCATACCCCATGCTTCGAAAGGCCAGGATGCAACCGTAGGATATAGATGTTTAGACGGCTGGTGTATGAAGTCTGCATGAACCTGACAGGCCTTGCATCGTTTGGCATACTTGATTGCGTCTACGATCATAGTGGGCCAGTAATAGCCTATTCTCCTGATATGATCCTGTAGCTTAGGACCGGGTTGATGCACCCCGCATACGCCGTCATGAGCTTCGCGGATGATCTGCTGTGCTTCGTCATTAGAGAGACATCTCAATAGCAGTCCGTCGTAGGTCCGGCGATATAGGCATCGTGAAGATGCATCGAAGTAGAAGCGTAATGATCGTCTTTTGACGGATGCTGCTTCTTTAGGGTCCTCCGGCAAGATTCCGTATGCCACAAAATCTATAAAGGGACTTATCCAATCTCTCGTAGGAGGATCGGTATTCACAGCGTAACTGCGTTCGATGTGAGCATTGTTCTTCACGTAAAATAGATCTCTGTTAAGAAGGATTACCGAATTCTGCCTTCTTATAGGAGTAGCTAAATCTGCAGCTAGACTGGCTAGGGCATCGGCTTCCAGATTCTGAGATCGAGGTACATGCTCTAGGAAGAACCCCTTGAATGTCACGGCTATCTCGACCGTTGCTTGGTGATAGGGGATGAGGTCTGGATTCCGGACTTCATATATTCCTCTGACTTGATTGACGATAAGCAGAGAATCACCAAAAGCTTCCAGAGATTCGACCCCCAGCTCTTTAGCGACTTGGAGCCCGATTAGTAGAGCGTTGTACTCTGCCACATTGTTGGAACAGAGCTCGTTAAGAGAGTATGCTCGATAGATGATGAGTTTATCGTGAGTAACCAGGACAATTCCTACCCCTGAAACCATGTTTCCTTTGGGACCAGTCCTGGAGGCGCCGTCGAAGAATAATTGCCATGTACTACTTTCCATTGCGGGCATTCCACAGGGAAAATTTTTTGTGGACCTATCATTTGTTGCACACGAGAGTGCAAATAGGTTTGGGGACAAGGCCAGCTAGAGGTAAATATGGACATGGCAGTTTTTGTAGACTCAACACCACTGGCGTACTTAGAGTTAAGTACGGGTGCTAAGTAGAGATGACAATCGATATCAGAGATAATATGAACGTGATAATCGATAGCCGAATTTAGGAAGGTTTGTTCAGAGGTAATATGAACATGACAAACTTTTGATCGTGACTCCTTTGGAGATGGAGGTACACGTCTGCTCAGAGGTAATATGGACATGGCAGTTTTTTTTGTGGACTTAACACCACTGGCGTACTTAGAGTTAAGTACGGGTGCTAAGTTGAGATGACAATCGATATCAGAGGTGATATCGATAGCCGAAAGTTTATTCAGAGGTGATATGAACATGACAAACTTTTGATCGTGACTCCTTTGGAGATGGAGGTACACGTCTGCTCAGCGGTAATATGGACATGGTAGTTTTTTGTGGACTCAACACTACTGCCGTACTTAGAGTTAAGTACGGGTGCTAAGTTGAGTTGACAATCGATATCAGAGGTGATAATCGATAGCCGAAAGTTTATTCAGAGGTGATATGAACATGACAAACTTTTGATCGTGACTCCTTTGGAGATGGAGGTACACGTCTGCTCAAAGGTAATATGGACATGGCAGTTTTTTGTGGACTCAACACCACTGGCGTACTTAGAGTTAAGTACGGGTGCTAAGTTGAGATAACAATCGATATCAGAGGTAATATGAACATGATAATCGATAGCCGAATTTAGGAAGGTTTGTTCAGAGGTAATATGAATATGACAAACTCCCTGGGTTGTGACTCTATCGGGGAAAGAGGCATACATCTGCTCAGAGGTAAATATGGACATGGCAGT
Source organism: Iris macrosiphon (assembly GCA_036927795.1). Lineage (NCBI taxonomy): Eukaryota > Viridiplantae > Streptophyta > Magnoliopsida > Asparagales > Iridaceae > Iris > Iris macrosiphon. The sequence goes on from JAYESA010000004.1 coordinate 100,991,499, forward strand.
TTTTGTGGACTCAACACCACTGGCGTACTTAGAGTTAAGTACGGGTGCTAAGTTGAGATGACAATCGATATCAGAGGTGATAATCGATAGCCGAAATTTTATTCAGAGGTGATATGAACATGACAAAATTTTGATCGTGACTCCTTTGGAGATGGAGGTACACGTCTGCTCAGAGGTAATATAGACATGGCAGTTTTTTTTGTGGACTTAACACCACTGGCGTACTTAGAGTTAAGTACGGGTGCTAAGTTGAGATGACAATTGATATCAGAGGTGATAATCGATAGCCGAAAGTTTATTCAGAGGTGATATGAACATGACAAACTTTTGATCGTGACTCCTTTGGAGATGGAGGTACACGTCTGCTCAGAGGTAATATGGACATGGCAGTTTTTTGTGGACTCAACACCACTGGCGTACTTAGAGTTAAGTACGGGTGCTAAGTTGATATGACAATCGATATCAGAGATAATATGAACATGATAATCGATAGCCGAAGATTGTCTGTACCGTGCGTAGCGGGAGACTGGTTTCTACTCGTAGAGCACAGTGGATACTTCTGGGTTAGCGCTGAGGCTTTGCCCGAAGTTTTGTCAGTACTGCACGTAGCGGGAGACTGGTTTCTACGCGTAGAGCGCAGTGGATACTTCTGGGTTAGCGCTGAGGCTTTGCCCGAAGTTTTGTCTGTACCGCGCGTAGAGGGAGACTGGTTTCTACGCGTAGAGCGCAGTGGATACTTCTGGGTTAGCGCTGAGGCTTTGCCCAAAGTTTTGTTTGTACCGCGCATAGTGGTTTCTATGCGTAGAGCGCAGTGGATACTTCTGGGTTAGCGCTGAGGCTTTGCCCAAAGTTTCGTCTGTACCGCGCGTAGCGGGAGACTGGTTTCTACTCGTAGGGCACAGTGGATACTTCTGGGTTAGCGCTGAGGCTTTGCCCGAAGTTTCGTCTGTACCGCGCATAGCGGGAGACTGGTTTCTACACGTAGAGCGCAGTGGATACTTTTGGGTTAGCGCTGAGGCTTTGCCCGAAGTTTTGTCTGTACTGCGCATAGCGGGAGACTGAATTTTACGTGCAGGGCACGGTGGAAGCAATGCTACAACCTCATTGGTCGGAAAGATCGGAGAGATCGGAGAGTCCACAGGAATGGTAGAGGATGTCTTGGGCATCCAGACCTTGCGTAGCTTCCTGTTGTTTTGTACAGAGAGAGAGTGAGAACTACCCCCCGTCCGAAGCATGTCTTCGTAGGCAGACTTGTCGAACAGGACGACCAGTATCTTCTTCACGGATCCCACGGATGTCACATCATGTTGAGCAATTGCTTTCTCATCAGAAGAAAAAGATTTCCCCAGCAGAGTCGCCATCTTGTTTGTAGTATTTAAACGAAAGAACAAAATGTATATAATACGAGGTTTGCACGAAACCCGCCTTCTTTGGTTTACAAACAAACTTGTACAATTTGATCCTATACGAGGATGTGGGAGTAAAATTTATTTAATCTGGGTAGATGATTGCTATAGGTGTCTGATCTGCAGTCGATCACTTTAGCCCTTGGACTACACGATGGTGAAGAAGTACTGTGGAAGACGGAAAGCAGCTTCGTCGGTGGCGGAAGAGGATGGATGCACGATGCCAATGTCGTCGATCGCTACTCTTTGCCTGAGCTCTGGATGCTTCTCTCTCTCTCTCTCAAAGACTCTTCGATCTCTCCTCAATCTCCAATGTTTTGACTCGTGGTTCGATCCTCTTTCAAAGTTTCGACCTTGTTCGATTTTTAAAGTCTCGACCTGTTCCTCTGTTGATAGAGGTCTCTATTTATAGAGTTTTGGTGACAGTGACCACTCAATCGGTGTGGAAACCGAGTAGTGGAAAGTACAACACCCTTTTACACAACGGTTAAAATAACCAAAGCCTGCGTATAGATGATATTTTGAATGAGCGTGTGACGCGGGTCCAACTAAGGGACAAAATGCGTATAATCGCTACGAAGATCACGACGTAGAAGCCACGTAGGTAGGTATCCCTCGTGTAGAAGAGGTTGGCATAGAAGCCAATGTCTGTCACCATGGCGTAGAAGCCAAGTAGACATAGAAGCCGAGTAGGCATAGAGGCCTGATGGCATAGAAGCCGAATAAGAACAGAAGGCCGAATGAGCATAGAAGTCGAATGAGCATAGAAGCTGAATGGGTGTAGAAGCCGCTGCGTAACGTGCTAGAGTGGTCGTAGAGGCCTAGCAGTCACAAAAGCTGAATGGGCGTAGAAGCCGAGATGATGTGGACGTCTTTAGTCGAAATCATGGCTCTTGGAGATATAATTAAATCTCTCGCATTAAATGCAGAGATCCGCCATCATCATTAATTGCCGAGGCGTATTCTGAAGGCATGCCACCGTTCTGAGCATTCGGTGCAGAGACGTGCCTCGAGCCCTGTACAAAGAGCAGCTTTTGACGTGGCAGTCTATTTGTCTTCCGCGGAGCGTAAACAGTTCACGTCTGCCAGTGTAAAACAAGGCAGCATATCCTTTTGTACGTGTAAAAGTAGTCTCCGCTGAGGGGATGTCAGTAAACGACGGTTCGTTGATATTTAATCAAATCCTCTACATTAAATACAGAGATCCGCCATCATACTGCGGGGCGCGTCCCGAGTGGTCTGCCATCTTTTCAGCCGTCATCTGGGTAGCCGTACAGCACTTTTTGTCAGGAGTCAGATGTCAGGTTCACTGCGTGACTTGACAGGTTCTTTTCGGGAAAGACGAAGCGTTCCTCGTACGCTTTAATGCTGCTTTAAAAGCGGATGAGTTTTACGCCATGGAGGCGATGAAGCACCCCGTCTACGCTGAAGCAGCCTGGACATACTGCATCTTACGCGGATGGTCCCATCATATTTTACGCCGTGTTTAGCGAAAAATCTCCGTTGCACTCTTGATGGCCTTGAGGTCCCCTGCTTACACTGCCCTGCATCACCATGTTGCGTAGAGCCATCCAGCGTATTTTTCATGCTTCTACAATAGGTGGAGGTGCCGTCTCCATAGCCATATAAACTCCAGCTATCTAGCCTACTCCTTGCTCGATGGTCTCCTACATGTACTCAAACTCCGGGTGATCTGGCGGTCTAAAAATGACGCTACCCCTCCGACAATCCAGTATGGCATGTACTGGCTAAACCAGTCCATACCTAGGACAACGTCGAAGTTTGGCATCGAGAATAACAAAAATTGAGCTCTCATCTCCCGACCACACACGACTATCGAGCACGTTCTAATAATGCTGGTAACCGATACGATGCCTCCTCCGGTAAAAATCTTCCAACTCTTAGGTAAGGAGGAAGTAGCTACTCTATGCATAGCTACGAAACTACTTGATATGAAAGATAGTGTAGCACCAGAGTCAAACAATGCAGTCGCAGGTAATAATGCAACTAAAATGGTACCTGTGATAGCTTCCCATTCTGGTTACTCCTCAATCACTGCTAGTGAAAAGGCCTGCCTGCGCCTCTGCCCTCTGGCCTACTGTTTGGCTCGATTAAACTGTGCCTCCTGTGGGGCCAGGGGTGGTCCCCTCTGAAATCCTTCGGGTGCAGGTGGACGTTGACCTCCTGTCGGGGGTAGTATCCTCTAGACTGGTGCTCTTGGCCTTTGTCCTGTCTGCGGTGCTGCATCCCTACGTTGTGGGCAATCTTTGGCAAGGTGTTGACTCGCTCCACAGATCATGCACAATCCAAACTTCTTTCGACAATCTCTGATAACATGTCCCTTCTTGCCATAATGGTGACAAGTCAGAAGCTCCTTGTGCTGGTATGGTACTATCCTCTGTTGTGTCTGCAGCTCCCGGACAACGGATCGGTCCTCCCGCTCCAGGTTGAGCTCTGGCTGGTACGGTCATGCTGGAATGCCTCGATCCTCTGCCAAAAGCCTCTAGGATCCTAGCCTCTAATAGAACCTCCTCGTAAGAGATCCTTGCCTGGGTGGTATTGTACCTCTGTAGCTCATAAGTCAGACCATGATGGAATCTCCTGGCCTTCTCCAGATCATTGGGTATCAAAGCGGCACAAAATCTACTAAGTCGACTAAACTTTGCGTCATACGCGTCTACGGTCATGTTCCCTTGCTCCAAGTGCAGGAACTGGGAGTATAGTGCATTCCTGACCGTAACCGAAAAATACTTCCCATTGAAGTATTCTAGAAACTGCTCTTACGTCTACTTCTTGTCGATGCTGCGCTCCATAGAGTCCCACCAGTGATGGGCATTGCCTTTCAATTGGGCCCTCACTACGGTCATCCAAAGGTCCGGAGGCACCTGAGAAGCCTCCAACAATATCTCCGTGTTAGCGACCCAATCAGAGATCTCCTCTGCGGTCTCGCTGCTCCTTCGAATAATACCAACTGGCTGAACAGGTATAGGTGATCGTGCGAGTGCTGGGCAGGCATCCTCTCCAGAACTGCCATCAAACTCTGTCTCATAGTCTCAGTATGAAGCCCCTGTGCATGCATCATGGCCTGGAAGAACTGGAACATATGTGGCTATCTCTCTGGATGTGGCATCTGAGGTAGAAATGGTGGAGGTGGTGGCAATGGGACCTCCGGCTCCGCTGTGGGTGGCTCCTGAGATATCGGCCTCTCGGGCTGAGGCATCGGCGTGGCTCTCAAAGTCTGGCCCTCGAGGTATTGTGCAATAGTCTGAGAAGTCTGGACCTCGTGCTGTTGCGTCGGATCGGCCTGAGAAGTCTGGCACTAGTGTATCAGCGGGGCCTGTGGGATCACTGGGACCTGGGGTGGTGGCTGCTCTCCGGGTGGTCCTTGGGATGTATCCTCCCTCTGTGCGGTGTCAGATGGCACAATGACACCATATGCCTCACGTCCGCTGTGCAAGTTCACCTCTCTACAAGAGATAGAACTACATTAAAAGAGTACAAAAATAAAAAAACATGATGCAGATATTCAAATAATTAAATACGAAGAAGGTTCAAATACGGTAGTCAAGGTGGATGAGATCTAATAATTTTTATCCTATCGCAGGCTCGCTTGGCATGATACTATACCACAAGCGATAAACGGAAGGACCTGCATGGGCCACCACTAAAACCATATCTTGCCCCAGTCCCAAAATACACGGGACCAGGCCATGTGGCAATGGCCAGCTAATACGACTCCGAGGGATTTCTCAATTTAATGGACCCGACGAAGCGTACTACGCTGTCCTAAAATACTAACAAGTCTAATATGCTAACATGCAGCAGGTAAATGCCTAATCTCATCCATAAAATATAAATACGAAGAGCTAAAATAAATACTAGAAATAAGTGCAGAATCTGAATGTCATAATATAATCCAAATAAGTCTGATGGGAACAAACCCACTATAATACTGAAATAAGAGTACGAAAGGACAGTTAAGAGTACTAGAATAGAACATCGGCTATCTAGATAAGGATGCTCCAGCCCTAGGCGGAAGGCCTACTAATGATCAAGGAAACTCCGAAGGTAACACCTCAAGATCCTCCTCGGTCGTATACCTCGTCTCCTGTCCGGGCCCGTACACGGTCGGATAGTATGCCTCGTCAAAATCTGGAAGAGAATCAGGTCCTCAGAGGGACGTAACAAGATACAAAAATATATGCCGAATATAAATACTAAATAAGAAAATGGGGTGTACAAACCATCTAAGTGAATGCAATATGAGGACAACCTTGGTAAGTATGGGTATGTGTAGGCATAACGTCCAACACTCCAAAGAGCATAGTATATGCATATGTAATGTCCATCGTTCCAAAGAATGAGGTATCTACATATATATATATATATATATATATATATATATATATATACATATATATATATATATATATATATATATATATATACATCCGTAACGCTCCGAAGAACGCGGTATCTGAATAAAGGAAGTCATTAAATCCGTGGCTCCTCTAGACACTACGGATTCCAATGGGTGTATCCTATAAGCCTACTAGTTGTCCTCTCCGCCCAATGTAAATATACATGTCGAATACACGATGTGCATACTACGTAACTAACATGCCAGGTCTTAAATAACTAGACTAACCTGACTACGCACTAAACCGTTTTATGTCACACGCACAGATAGCTAGTCAGGTACGCCAACTCACATCCCAATATGAGTTTATCATCGTGATGAGTGTAAGAAGTTTCAGGATCTTGGAAGATATCAGAATATCTTCATAACAGTAGGTATGTCTGCTAGTGACTAAGTCAATACACTACACATCGACGCGATCGTCGACTACACCCGAGTCATTCTCGGACGCGCACAATTATATAATATTTACAACAACATCTCATACAATATTTAATTACTTGAATTAAACAATAAATAAGTCAATGTATACTTACCTGGATCCTCAAGCTGTGAATACCAAAATCTTTCTCCTGAAGCCTCGCCTGAACGGTCCAACGATCCTATATATATAATATAATAATTATCAGTTATTATACTAGTACGCACAGAAATATAACTACACTGCACTTAGCAACTAACGCAAGTACGGGTCATAATCGATCAACTAGCAGGGTCGAGTGTGCAAGTCTCTAAAATACACAAGTGTCATATCCCTCTAACGTATATCATCAAATATTACAACCAAGATCAACTAAGGTTCAAGTAGATACTAAGTTGCTTTCCAACATAAGTTGGTAGTGTCAACCATCTAGGTCTCCATGTATGAGTACGTCATGTTCTCAAATACCGTGAACAATAAGACAATTAACTACCAAATACGCTTACATCTCCAAATACCGTATAATACTAACCTGTGTCCTAGCTAATAGGTAAGAGTTCATAATGATAATTTTGTCTAAGCACCTAGGTACTAGACAAATATGTGTCATACTAACAACCTAATTCCATGAAGTATTTAATAACACTAAATACTATTCCAATTCATGCATATACATACTAGATAATAGGGTTCACTAAGAACATTGGTCCATGCAACAACAATAACAAGAAGGAGGAGGAGTGAACATGTAAACCTAGGGTTAGCTCATAAACAAGGAGGGGTGCTCGATCTACGGCTCAAGGGTGGACGGTCTCCGGCGGGTGGAGGTGATCCGCGGACTACACAGTAGCAGCAGCAACAACAATAGCAGCAGCAGCAGGGTGGTGGTGACGAGGTGACAATAGTGGCGGGATGGCTGTGGTCGGGGTGATGGTGAGGCTGATGGTGGAGGTGGCTGTGGTGGTTGGAGGTGGTGATGGCCGGGGTGATAATGGATATGGTGGTGACGGGATAGTCGTGGAGAGGGATGAGGAAGGTGGTGGTGGTCGTGGTTACTGTGGAGGAGAAAGGAAGTGACGAGGGAGAGACAGTGGTGGTTGTTGTGGTGGTCGGGAAGAGAGGGAGGAGGAAGTCGAGGAGATGGAGAAGGAGAGGAGGTGGTGGCGGGATGATGATGATGGTGGTGGAGATGGTGATGGAGAAGGTGGTGTTGGCCAGAGAAGGAGAAAGAGAAAGAGTAGAAAGGTGGTATCGTGGTGACTGTGGCTCTCGACGGTGGCAGTATTGGCGGTGGTGGCCGTGGGGATGATGTGGTGGTTGCTATCGATGGTAAGGAGGTCATGGGTGCTGTTGTCGGAGGGATGGCTATGGTGGTGACGGGTTGGCCGGGGTTGGGATAGCTGTCGAGGGTGGCGTTGTTGGCGGTGGTTGGTCGGAGGAGAGGGAGGAGGTCCAATGGAGGAAGATAGTTGGTCGGGGTTATTGTGAGGGATGATGGCAGGAGGAAGAAGAAGAAGGTGGAGTTCAAATTTTCAGGTTTTGGTTAGAATAGGTATGTTGGCTGCTAAAATTTTTGGAGAGGCGGAGAAAGTGTTATGTAGGAGAGAGAGAGAGAGAGAGAGAGAGAAGGAGGGCATGGGGATTAGGGCCGACCACAAGGCTTTTTCTAAGGGTGGGGGAGATTCTTCATGAAGAAATATATGGCTAGGATAAGCCAAATTTGAATGGAGGGTGTGGATGATGTAGGTAAAAAGTGGGGTATTGTATACACAAAATGAGGAGAAAATATAGTGTGACTGGTCAAACAATGGAGGGTGGGTTTCTTCATGGTTTTGCTCCAATTGGAGGTGGACATCTAATTTTCTATTTGCACAAAAGGCCCTAACAATTTAGAAATTGCACAAACAAGGAAGATTATGATTGGATGATGAAAAATACCATGTTTGGTGTGATGTAGTGGATTAAAATGGTGTGTGGTGTTTAGATTGAACCTTGAGGGTGTGAGTGGGGGTTTGGGTTGGTGTTGGGTCTAGTTTTGTGTTAGGTTGAGTCATTACACCAATTTAATTAAAATTAGTGTCAAAGGTGTTCTTTAATTAATTGGAAGTGCATAGGATTAAAATATAGGACACAAGTGTTATAGACGTAGTAGTCTCAGAATAGATTATTGTCATAAATTGGGTTACACAAAATGGGTCAAGATTGTGTCTCTAATTTCGATTGGAACGGACAAAGATTCAAAGTTAGATTTATTTGGATTTGAAAATAGATATTTGTAACGAATATTGTGCGACTAAAATGAAGCACAAGAGAGGGTATTTATGAGTTACACAAAGGTCAGAATGGAAGGCTAGCACGTCTAGGAAAAGTGTATAAAATGTGTTTGAAATCAAATACTAGTGTAGCGCTTTAAATATTGAAACAATGGTAAGGTGCACCAAGTGATGGGAATATTGTACATTAATCTAAAACACTATGTTTTAATTCTAAATGGCTCCAAACTAACCCTAGTCTCTCTATCTAAGCCAGGTAGACCTAAATTTGGTCGAGGGGGTTTACACTCTGGATGAGAGGAAGGCGTTATGGTTTGCGCACTTCAAGTTAAAAGTATATTATATCAATCATCTAATTCATACATATTATATAACTTACTAAATTACTTATTATAGTAAACGTATTTCTATCCACCGCACCGGGCTAAGTTGATCGAGTAGATATTTCCTACCGCTGCCGCCAAGCTGATTTGTGATGCTCTGGATGACCAGAAGGCTCGTGATCACAAAGGAAAACTGATCCAAGTTTTGATCACGCCTGAGTAGTAGCCGCGGTGAGGGCTAGATTCGACGATCTGAGGTACAAGGAAAGGTCTGAGAAGGCCAAGGCGGCTAGGCAGAAGGCAACAAAGTGGCGTGGTGGCTCTATTCCGATGGCAAAATATTTATGTGGTTTGGTATATTTTTTATTTCAGATATATTATTTTAATGCAAGTACGATAAAATTGTAATAGGATAAAATGTTAAATTTTAGTACTAAATAATATATTTTTAACATGTATAGAGGGGTGATAATGCAAACATGATGACCGTCTTCCTGGCCACCCATCAAAAGGGCAGGAATCTCATTGATGAGAGGGTCTCGTAGACCTATGTAAGTATTACTTTACTTTGTGTTAATTTTAATATAACTTAGGCAATTATCGAGTATCCAAACTTTTCTCGGCTGAGTATCTTAGGCTGCGTGAGCGGGTGACTGCTAGTGCACCTACAGCGGGAGAGGTTGATACTTCCTCGCAGCCCTCTCTAGAGGGGTACGTACTATGGTACGGGATCCTATGGCGCCCTTGTTACGTCGCAATCATCTAGGGCCTCTACGATAAGTGCACATTTCCCACAGCCCTCGCAGTCGTCATCCCGAGTATAGGAGTCTGTTGACCGTCAGATTATTTCTCTCCGTGACGAGTTATTGAAAAGGATGAAAGAGCAGCCCTGTCCCAGCCGCAGGCAAACGATGCAACGCTCATCGTACGATTTGATATGCTCGAGCGCAGCATCATAGAGCTCAGGGATATGACAGCTGATCTTAGAGCGTTGACAGAGCGCAGCGTGACGGAGCTGCAGGCATCACAATTGTCCATGGGCGAGAGGTTGGCGATGATGCAGGATTCAATGGTTCATAGCAGTACGAGGCTGTTATCTTCCATGGATTCATACAACCATCGACTAGCAAAGTTGGAGCAGATACGTCCTCCTGGTGCGCCTTCATCGACACAGACCCCACCGACGTCACTGACTTCTCCATCGACATCGGTATCTATTTTACGGGAGCAGTATGATCTGTTCTTATCCCTGATACGCGCCGGTGGTCATCCTCCTGCAGATCCATAGTAGTCCTAGTTAGGATAGTTTATTGATTGTTTGTGCTTTGACCTATGATAATTGGTCATTTATGAATATTCTTTATTTTTGAGCCTTTCAGACTTTATTTCTCGCACTCAGTTATGTGAATATTTATTGTATTCTTTACGACGAGATTTTCTCCTGACTCGGTTTATAATCTTAATATTTCATTTTCTTCAAATTTTACTATATTATTCATATTAAATGTATGTTAATTTACCGGTGTTGAGTGTTCAACTAAAGGGGGTCGACGAACCCAGCAAATTTAACGGAGGATTGCTCCGGGTCTATTTGTATAAATTACGAATTCATAAACTGTAGGAAGATTAGTTTAGAAATAATTCAATATTTTTTTATTTTTTTACTGAATCTTTAGCGATATTTTGAGACGTTTAGCAACGTTTATATACACCGCTGAGTACGTTGTTAAATATGTCGCTAAAAATGTTGCTGAGTACGTCGCTGAATATCGCTAAACTGCTGACATGGCAGTATTGCCAAGTCAATATAACGTCGCTAAATATGTCGCACAACGTCGCTAAAAAGAAAAAAATTAGCGACATATAGCGACAAACAACATATCGTTAAATTAGCAACGTTACATCGCTAGAAAACGTCGATATAACGACTTTTTGCGACATTTTTTCGGCCAGCGACTAGCTTAAAGGCAACTTCATCGAAACGTCGCTACAGACATCGCTAAAATTATGTAGCGACTTTTTTTGCCATTTAGCGACATTTTTAGACGTCACTAATTTGATTTATTCTGGTAGTATTTTATTTAGCCTCGGAAATAACAATCTCAAAGCAAGATCCGAGAAAGATGTATAACAATCGTGCAAATCTTCTTGACACAAGTCTTAACAAACTTGAGAAGTTTGACGGAGATCATTACAATGCTTAGAAGAGGAAGGTCTGCCTTAATCTTTAACTCGTAGAGGTGGACTACATTTTGACAGAACCGGAGCCAGTTGTTCCAGACGGTGATGATGTTACTGTTCGGACAGTTGCTACTGCGACGACTATGTAGAACAAGTGGAGAAGAGACAACAACCTTTGAAAGCTGCTGATTCTGAACCCCATGGAGGATACTCTGGCGGAGTCATACAGCAAGACGGACCATGCTAAGGTCGTCTGAGAGTCTCTAGACAAGCATTACAAGGTGGATGAGAACCGCAACAAGATTTATGTGACTAAAAATGTCTGAAATATGCGATTTGAGGACGACAAGACTATGTTGCCTCAAGATAAAGAGTTTCTCAAGTTACGTCAAAAACTTGAGGATGATGACATGCCCTTAATCGATGCCCTTGTCGTGGGGGATATTATGGCCAAGCTTCCGCCAGGATGGAGCAATTTTATCTCGGATATGCACCAGAAGAAGATGCAAGTTAGCCTTGATCAACTACTGCACAATATCCATATTGAAGATAAGTTGAGGGCTGAAAACAAAGTCGACACGTTGTCCAAGCAATTAGAAAAATCTAACTTGGTGTATGCGGACGACTCTAAGGGAAAGCAGAAGGCTTCTCACTACAAGAAGAAGGACTTTAACCATCTCAAGGTGAAGTCGGCTTCGTTCAAGTTGAAGCCAAAGCCCAAGTCAAATATGACTTGCTTTAACTATGGCAAGAAGGGCACTATCGAAGAGACTGCAAATCCAAGCCCAAACAGACAAAGCAAGCTGAGCCTAACAAGGTTGCTATGATTGAGCAGGTTGTAACGGCTGGTGTTGACACTGACTGGTGGGTGGACACTGGCGTATCCTTCTATGTTTGATCGAAGAAGAAGTTATTTACCATCTACAAACCTACATCTGAGAAGGTTATGGTGGCAAACCAGGCATAAGTTGAAGTACTTGGGACCGGAATGGTGGTACTAAATCTGACTTCGGGGAAGTCACTAATGCTTCAGGATATGAAGCACGTATCGGTAATAGCCAAAAATCTAGTCTCGGGAAGTCTGCTCTGCAACGCAGGCTTGAGGATGGACATCAATGCTGGACAGATGGTGATGTCATACAAAGGAACATACTTCAAAAAATTATTTTGTACCGAAGGGATGTTCAAACTTCAGCTTGTAACTCCTACAAACAATATTAATGCAATCTCTTCTTCTAGTTACTTTCTTGAGTTATGGCATAATAGACTAGGACATGTTTACTGTAAAAGGATAAACAAGGTGTCTAGTCTAGGACTTATCTCCAAATGTGAGGGTAAGGAGGTAGAGAAGTGTGAGATTTGTGCCCAGACAATGATTGTGAATAAAACCGTTCAAACGGGTTAACCGAAGCACAAATCTTCTGGAGTTTATGCACTCAGATATTGGTGACTCCAAACTTATCTCCACAAAGGCCAGGATAAAGTATTTTATTACATTCATCGGCGACTACTCAAAGTATGCGTTCGTCTATCTGCTCAAGTTAAAAGATGAAGCATTCGAGAAGGTCAAGGAGTTCAAGGCTGAGGTTGAATGTCAAATAGGGCAACAACTCAAGAGACTCAGAAGTGATCGATGCGGAGAGTATAGGTCTATTGAATTCACATCATTCTGCAAAGAACATAAAATTGTCAATGAGACAACTGCTCCATATTCTTCTCAATCAAATGGAGTAGATGAAAGAAAGAATAGGACATTGATAGAGATGATAAACTCAATGATGTTAACTATAGGTCTTCCAAATTGCTTCTGGTGAGAAGCTGCGCTTACGGCTACGTTCATTCAGAATAGAGTGTCATATATAACTTTCGATGTCACTCCTCAAGAACTCTAGTTCAAAGACAGACTCAACTTGAATATCATTCGAGTATGGGGATGCCTGGCGTATGTTTAGCTTCCGGACTTGAAGATTCAGAAGGTGGGTACGAGGATACCGAGACCATCTTCCTAGGATATATTAAAAAGAGTGATGCTCAAAGGTTTATTGATATTGAGTCAAATCATATCATCGAATCTCATGACACATAATTCTTTGAAGATAAGTTTGCAAGGCACAAAAATATTGTTATCACAGATATTTCAGAGAATAGTGTGAGTGCATATGAGGGCAACACTTCCAATAAAGATGTAGTCCAAGATGAAGTTGTTATTCTAGAGAAAACGTTCGAGCCAGAACTCGCAGAGCTGGTGTCTAAGCGAGTAAGAAGACACAAGAACTTCGGAGATAATTTTATCACCTATCATGTGGAAGCATATCCGCTTACCTATGATGAGGCAATGAAGACCAGAGATGCTATTTTTTGGAAGAAGGCTATCAATGATGAGGATGATACAATATCCTTCAACAATACTTGGGTGTTGGTCGATCTACCTGAAGGAGCAAAACCGATCGGATGCAAGTGGATCTTCAAGAAAAATATGAAGGTCGATGGAACTATTGACAAGTTCAAGACAAGACTAGTAGCTAAGGGGTTTTCTCAGAAGCAGGGGATCGACTAATTTGACACATATAATTCAGTAGCATGGATGATGACCATCAAGATATTGATTGCTCTAAGTGCAATTCACAAGCTAGTCATTCATCAGATGGATGTTAAGATATTATTCCAGAATGGAGAATTGACCGAAAAGTTTGTATGCAACAGCCAGAAGGATTTGTTATCAAAGGGCTTGAAGACAAAGTCTACAAGTTGGTAAAATTATTGCGGCTGCTACTGCATGCAACAGCCAGAAGGATTTCTTTTATATAGATATAGATACTTATATAAATACAATATAGTATACATATATAGATCATATAGAGTATACATATATATAGATACATAGATATATAGATACATATATAAATACATATATACATATATATAAATATATACTGCTTGTTGCAGCTGCTGCTCTGTTGCATGCTGCTGCTGCTGCTCTGCTGCAGCCACTGCTTCTCCCCCCTTCTTGAACACACACACACATACACACACACACACATACACACACATACATATATATATATACATATATATATATATATATATATATATATATATACTTATCCTAGTTAGAGTTAAAAATTTGAAGAGGATCAGTTACCTTATGAGGACTCCTATCCCTTGCTAATATAGGGTTGAGGGGAGATGAGGGAGGGTGAGTGATGGAGGTGGGAGGGTGTTTATATAGAGGGAAAGGGTGTGGGTTGTCAAGATATTATTATGGTGAATTGACCATTATGCCCTTAACCAATTCAATTTGAATTTCTCTTCTTATGAAGAACAATCCAAATTGAATTTGACTTCTCATTAATCTAATTTAAATTTTTGACATGAAGGTTACAAATTTACCCCCTTAGAAAAAATTTGTCCTCGAAATTTAAAGTAGATCTTACAGAAAGAAAGAAAAAATACTTCAAAATTCAAAGAGGTATGGGTATTTCTCACGCATCTCATCCTCTATATCCCAAGTAGATTCATCCGGGGAGTGATGACTCCAAACGACACGAATAAATAAAATCATCCGGTTATGGGGCACATTTTTTTTGCGATCTAGTATCTCTATGGGCTACTCTTGGTACCTGATGCTCGGTCCCACTTTAATCTCTGAGTGATCTAATACGTTGTTAGGGTCATCCATGTATCGTCTCAGTTGGGATACATTAAACACGTTATGTACTTCCTCTAATGTAGGTGGCAAAGCTAGCCGGTAGGCTACGGCACCGACCCTTTCGGTAATACTGAAAGGTCCGATAAACCTTAGACTGAGCTTCCTGCTTCTTGCGAAATGAATCATGTCACATATTGGAGAAATTCGCAGGAACACCAATTTGACAACCTTAAACTCTAACGGTCTCCGGCGACTATCGGACCAGTGCTTCTGTCTGTCCTGAGCCACACAAAGTCTTTCTCTAATCTGCTTTACCTTCTCCGCAGCATCTACTATTATTTCTGGTCCCAACAATGCTCGCTCGCCTACGTCGTCCCAAGATAATGGATTACGACATCTCCGGCCGTACAAAGCCTCGAAAGGAGACATCTTGATGCTTGTCTGGTAACTATTATTGTATGCAAACTCTACCAGATGAAGATGATCCTCCTAATATTCTCTAAAATCTAGTACATAATTGCGCAGCATATCCTCAAGAGTCTGAATAGTCCTTGCTGACTATCTATCTGTCTGGGGGTGATATGCAATACTAAAATTGTGCTGGGTGCCCAAACTCGTCTACAAACTCCTCCAGAAATGAGAAGTAAAATGACTATCCCGATCTGAGACTATGTTGATGAAAACCCCATATATCCTGACGATCTGACTCACATACATCTCTGTCAGCTTCTTCGTAGACAAACCCACCTTGAAAGGCAAAAAATGGGCCGACTTGGTCAACCTGTCAACGATGACCCAAATTGCGTCTTTTCCTCCTGGAGATCGTAGAAGTTCGGACACAAAATCTATAGTAATGTGCTCCCACTTCCACTCTGGAATGGGTAATGACTGAAGTAAACCTTCTGGCCTCTATCTTTCGACTTTTACTTGCTGGCACACCAAGCATCTAGATACAAACTATGCCACTTCCCTCTTCATGCCATACCACCACACACTCTCTCGCATATCCCGATACATCTTGTTGGCACCTGGATGTATGGAATACTGAGAGCAATGTGCTTCCAATAATACCTCCTCATGCAGCTCCCCACTAGGCACACACAATCTAGCACCATGCTGCAAAGAATAATCCTCAGCAATGGTGAAATCATCCTCCAATCCTGCTCTCACCTGAGCTCTGATGCTCCTCAGAGATACATCCTCATACTAGGCTGCTTTGATCCAGTCCATCAACTCTGAGTGTATCTACAACCCCCACATCTGCATACAAAAACCAAAAACTATCACCTCAATGCCTAAGTTCTCCAAGTCCTCCAACTAATACCGATCCTGTGTCAACAACATAGCTACCGGATACCTGCTCAAGGCATTGGCAACTACATTGGCTTTCCCAGGATGATACTGCAAAGATATGTTAAAATCCTTTATTTGTTCCAACCACTGACGTTGTCTCATGTTCAACTCCTTCTCAGTGAAAACGTACTTTAAGCTCTTGTGGTCTGTGAAGATCTCCACACACTCTCCGTACAAATAGTATTTCCACAACTTAAGGGCAAAGATGACTGCTGCCAACTCCAAATCATGGGTAGGATAGTTCTTCTCATGATGACGTAATTGTCTGGATGCATAGGCAATCACTTTTCTATTCTGCTGAAGAACACAACCCAAACCTTTTTTCGATGCATCATTATAAATAGTGAAACCACTAGACCCTGATGGCAACGTCAAAATAGGAGCATACGTCAACCTCTTCTTCAATTACTCAAAAGCAACTTGGCATTCCTCTGTCCAAATAAATACTACATCCTTCCTGGTGAGTCTGGTCATCGGCTCAACAATTCGAGAGAAATTTTTTTACGAACTTTCTGTAATATCCAGCCAATCTTAAGAAGCTTCTAATTTCTGCAACAGAGCTCGGAGTGGCCCAAGATTCTACAGCAGCAATCTTCTTTGGATCAACTGATATTCCATCTCCAGTCACTACATGTCCGAGAAACTCTACTTTGTTTAGGAAAAACTCATATTTAGAGAGTTTTTCATAGAGCTTATCCTTCTTGAGGGTTTCAAGCATTATCCTTAAATGCTTCTCGTGTTCTTCTAGCATCTTCGAGTATACAATGATATCATCTATAAACACTACCATAAACTTGTCATGGTACTGATGGAATACCTTGTTCATCAAGTTCATGAAGACTGTCGGGGCATTAGTTAACCCGAACGGCATCACCAAGAACTCGTACTGGCCATATCGAGTCTTGAATGCAGTCTTCGAAATATCTTCCTTTTTCACCTTTACCTGATGATATCCGAATCTCAAGTCAATCATTAAAAATACCTTCACGCCACTTAACTGATCGAAGAGATCATCTATTCTCAGCAGCGAATATTTATTCTTGATTGTGAGGTTGTTCAGGGCCTTGTAATCGATGCACATCCGTACCGATCCATCCTTTTTTGGCACAAAAATATAGGAGCTCCCCAGGGCAACGAACTTGATCTGATAAATCCTTTGTCTTCTAATTCATTGATCTATTTCTTTAGCTCTGCCAGCTCATTGTTTTTGATCTGGTAGACATGCTGCAAAATTGGTTCCGCTCTCGGTATTAGATCAATAGAGAATTTAACATCTCTATCTAGCAGTAATCCTGGTAACTCCTCATCTAAGAACTCAGCAATAATAGGATGCAGTAGCTCTTTCTCCTTCATAATAGCTTTGCAAAGAATTCTACGATCTGGCTTCTCTATCTTTCTTGCAAACTCAAACTCCGGCTCTCCTGGAGGTCGAAACAGCACACGACCTCTGCGACAGTCAATGCTAGCAAAATGCATACCCAACCAATCCATTCCAAGGATAATGTCAAAACTTGGAAGTGACATTACGAGTAAGCTAGCGGACAAAATACGGTCTCCCAATGTAACGTGATACCTCTTACAAACATCACTGACTAGGATGATGCCTCCCCCAGTCGTGATCTTACAGTTTCTACTCAAGGGTTTCACTACTAAATTATGCTTAAGTACAAAAGACACAGATATGAAACTATGGGATGCACCCGAATCAAATAATGCTACGGCTGGAATAGAATTGAAAAAAATGGAACCTACTATAATATCACTGGTGGACTAAGTTTCCTCGACAGTTGTAGCAAAAGTTCTGCCCTACTGAGAAGCTCCCCTTTACTGGTGCTGGACAAATTGATGTTGTTGTGTTGGAAGTTAAGGTCCCCTCTGTTGTTGTGCCACATGTGGCTTAGCTGGTCCCTTTTGATTTATTGTACCTCGAATATAATAGTTCTTCATCTGATGTCCCGCAGAACCACAGTATAGATAGACACCAAGTCTTTTTCTGCATATTTCCCACGAATGTCCCTATTTCTTAAAAAATGGCAAAAAGGGTTCTGCTAGATCTGTCTTTGAGGATGCGGTTGAGCCAAAAATCTAGTTGGAGGACAATGTTGTTGCTGATGATGGAAAGTTCTTGGCTGGAAATGGGAACATTTTTCTGGTCCAGTACTGCTGCCTCCTCCGAACATATTCTGGTCCTACTTGGGTTTAAAGCCCATGTCCACCTCGATCCTTTGGGCTTCTGCTACAATCCCATCAAAAGTTGTGATACTAGAGGGGATAATGACTCGAATTTCCTGGGCCAAGCCTTGCCGGAATTTGTGAGCTCGGTCCTCCGGATCTCTCACCATATATTCTGCGAATCGGCTCAGCCTGACGAACTCTGCAACATATTCATCTACTGAGAGACTACCCTACTCCAAGTTCTGGAATTGTTTCTCTAGAACGCCCTGGGCTACTGCGGAAAAGAACTTCTGTTTGAAAATGTATTTAAACTGGTCCCAAGTTAGGTCTGGATCAGCAAGTCTAGGCTCATTTCTGAACCAAGTGTGGGCGATATTATGAAGCTGCAAGCCTACAACCTCTATCTTCAGGTCTTTCGGTATCCGAGCAACCCGTATAATTCGCTCGATATCCTCGAGCCATTCATCCGTATATAGGATCCCTTCAGTTCCCTTGAACTCCCGATGAGCCATCTTCTTGATGTCCAAGATATTGCCCATTTTTTTGTTGAATATGATATTGTTGTTGAGATACAAACTTCTCCATAGATGGCAAATCCATATAATGGGAACTGTCAATGCTTTCTTGCATCATTTTTATTTGTTCCCTCTGGACCTCAGTCTGAGCCTTCTGTGCCTCCAGCATACATTTGAAGAGCTCATATAAATGTGTTCCTTTAGTGGACATGCCTCCAGTGTTCGATGGTACACCTAATTGGGGTGAAAGTGAATGAGGAGAAGGAAGATATTCAGAGACAACTAGAGCGACTTCTGCAGTTGCTCCTGAATAACCTGGTACTCTAGTCTCGCTTGTCCATCTAGAATATATTATATGTGTCATTTTGGAATATGATAAAATAATAAGAAGAGATCATTAAGACACAAGATAAGATATTATTTGAGAAGGACATGAATTGGAGAAGATATCAAGTCATTCAGGGTGATCAACATTAGTAAATTTAATTCAGAGTTAAAATTTCTAGTTATGATTAAGTATTTCCTATCCCTAATATCCTATATCCTATTACAGGCTCGTAATAGTACTCTAGTCCTAAGTACTACTACGATATCGCACTTCTTGCAAAGTTTGACCAGCATGGGCCACTATAAAAAAGTGTCACGACCCGCACCCAGGTGTTCGGGTACGATTACGTAGGCACGCCCAGCCTATGCCACAGTGTTGGCAGTAGAACGCTGTCTAAAACTAGTATTGTATAACCAACAACTCATAATATGAAGGGAACCAAATATTATACTCAATCACAAAACTAAGATAGGTGAAAATATGTTGTATATATATATGTATATAAAGGTTATAGTATAAAATCTTATATTTTATAAATCATACAACTATAGTAAGTCTGCAAACTTTAACTATTGTCATAACTAGGTCTCCCGTTTGCGGCCTTCCTCGATCCTCCAGGAGGTAAAATCATGCTCGAAGCTATTTTCCAAAAATCCATAATAGAAGGGACACAGGTCCTTCTATGTGCAACATGAAATATTATCCAGTCAGGATTAAACGAGTACAATTCTAATAGCAGTTTCAATACATGATAAGGACTATAAAATAGTGATAAAAAGTGATACATGATGGATAAATAAACTGACATCAAGGCATGGTAAAAAATGAACAAAAAAAAGAATAAATAGAAAAATATGTCATGTATCAACAAAAAAACCTATAGTCACTAAGTGTTTTGAAATACTAGTTTGATTATGTGATCGGCTTAGGATTGCATAATAGGAGCCGGCTAATCATACATGAAGTGTATGGTTAGCATTTGCACATGAATAATATTTACACATGATTTAAGGGTATGATCACATATAAACTAGTATTTTCTCGCCCCGACTAGCATACATGAATCACACGAATATCAAGTATTACACAAGATCAAGGTCTAAAAATACAAGATATGCTAGTCCGTATTTTTTGTGTCAGAAATCAAGTACAACAAAACTATATGTGTTATAGAAATTATCAGTAAGAAAACCATCAGAGACTGTACTCGCCTAGGGTTCAAAGCAGGTGAAACAAGTCAGAGTGTGTGACGGGGTCCAGATAACCTATATCATGAATAATTCATATTAGTTGGTAAAATATAATTAAGTAGTTTCAACCCACTAGATTTTTAGGTCAATTTTTTGCTATTTCTAATTTATAGATGGGACAAATAACTATATACAAACTTAAATATAAAAATAATGTATTAAAGATATATTTATAGATACTTATGTATAGATACATACATACATACATACATACATACATACATACATACATACATATAACAAGGCTGAGGTACTTCTACTTCCTCACAAGTATGTAAATATATGGCTTAGTCATTATGTTTAAGTTATTTCTCTGTTATGGTTATTATTATTGTTAAAGCTGTTGCTGTGGTTAACTGCGATAGAGCTAGGATTTGTCAAAGCGATGTGTCTTCTACCTAGTGGGACGGCAACAAAGTCGCGTAGCCTTGTTATGCCGAGAGGGCAGTTGATGGCGTAAATCGTTGACAGCCGTGCTAGGTCTTTACTATCGTTCGATAGGTCTAAAACTTTAAAGTAGTTAACTAGAACAATAGAATTATCATAATAATTCTATCAACAGATTAGTAACTTAAGGATAATAACTAGCCATTATTACATGCAAGTGAAGGAAGTAGAACCTCATAACTCAAATGAGTAAAGAGTTAGCAATTGGTTTTAATAAGAAAGCTCTTAATAAGGGTAAATCTGTTAAGAATGCTCAAAATGTTGAGTATCCCTCTGAATTAGAGGAATTAAATAAATAGACAATTCCAAAGGTAAAGCCAAAAGAAATTTACCAAATTGGTACTTTTGACTTTAAATCTTCTATTTCAATTAAAACAATGGAAAGAACTGTTTCTGTGAATAACACAGAGCATTCTTTTCAGCTAATAAGCGATGAGGATATTGGGCATGTTCGTGATGCCTATAATTATGTCCATATTGGATTAATACAAGTTGTGTTTAAACCCTTGACTTTACCAGGTTTAAATGCATCAATAATGACATCCCTCAGAGATGCAAGATGCTTAGACTGGAGCCAATCCCTAATGGGAGTCATGCAGACTAGTCTCTGCCATGGACCAGTTTATTTTAATGTTTATCCAAATTTAACTCTGCCAATGACAGATAATCATTTATATGAATCTGTAACCTTGAATTTGAAAACTTATGGTTACAACTTTTTACCAGGATCTGAAACTATAGCAATAATCTATAGAATTCATTACAAGGTAATGAACACTATTGCCCCTAATGCAAGACATATTACTACACCTGGTAAGACTACCTTGATAGAAACAAATCTATTGACATCTAAGGTAGCAACAAATAGAATTATTAGATGGGATGAAATTAACTTCCCAAAAGAATGGATTTTAAGTCAAGCTGTGTTACCACAACCAATAGTAAACACAAATATTGACCAAATAATCCAAACTAATGATGGAGAAGTAGAAGTAAGATTTACTCCTAATGATATATCGAGATTATCAATATCAGAAAGAAAATCTTTACCTTCTACAGTCGGATCAACCTCTTTTAATAAAGAAGAAGTTAATAAAATTAAAATTACAGATGATGCAATAGCACATCCTTTGTATAAGGAAAAGAGCAAGATAAGTTCTCCGACAATGTCGGAAATGGAATTCACTTCTATTTAATGGGATTTAAAGTTCCTCAAGAAATTAGGGACATTCTCAATAGAATGTACTATAAGAAGAAAGAATTTGTGGAATGGTTTGAGAAAACTTATTCTACTAAACAAAGATATAAATTTAAAGATGAATATTACAATCATCTAGAAAAGAAAAGGAAAATATTACCTTTCATTGATTGGTTTGTCCAAAAATATGTGGACATAGAATCAACACAAATAAATGTGTTAGAAGAATATTATAAAATCTGGAATACCGATACAGGATCCAGTAGTGGTACAACTAGATCAATGTACCCACCAAGTGAACCAATTAAACTTACTGTTAAAAATAAAACAGACAAAATTGATGCTGTTTCTTTTATCAAAATAATTGACAGTAAAGAAACAGTCATAACTGAATTACAGAAAGCTTTAAGGCAGAATAATTATACTAATGTGTTTATTCAAGTCATGGGTCAACAGTTGACCAGGATTGAAACTGCCTTAGAAAAATTATTACATAAATTAGATAAAATAAAATAAATAGACCATTCGGGGAAAAACTCTTTTAAAGAGACTTCTAATATCTCTTTAAAACCTCCTCCTGAGGTTAAAGGGTTTAAAATGTCTAAAACCCCAGAAGTCACAAAAGAAGATATTCAGGAGCTAATAGCTCAGTTCAAAAAGAGTAATCTTCAGACTATTAATGCTGAAGAACAAGAATTGCGAGAGCTAATAGCTCGAGCCAAGCAAAAATTTGCTATTATTAGTAATACTACGGATAAAAATAAAGTTGCCATTAATGATCCTAATAAAAGTATTCAAGTAATTAATGGTCACTCTTCTAATGCTTCTGAAATGTCAGAAGAAGATCAACAAACTGAGGCTCTAACTGAGGATGACATTCGTCCACAAGAAATTGATGATCTTCAGAAAACCTTTGTTGAATCGAAGAATAATTCTTGAATACAAGCGGTTAAATATGGCAAACCGAATTTAATGAAATATTATTACCAAAGACCTACTCCCACTGATGTGTTATTCGAAGAGAATGATACTATCATTCAAAATTATTATAGTGGAGGAGAGATCTATGAATGGAACATAGATGGTCTTACAGAAAAACAAATTCATGATCAATTGCATCGAATGATGATGTATTCTAATGTAGCAAAAGCTACTGGGAATAGTGATAAGGAAATTGTACAATTTATAACTTGTGGTTTTACAGGCACTCTGAGGGGTTGGTGGAATAATTGTCTGACCGACTCTCAAAGGCAAGAAATATTAAGTGTTGTAAAAACCGAAACTAGTTCTGAGAATAGTGCTCAGATAACTAAACCTGATGCGGTTTATACTCTTATTATTACCATCCTGGAACACTTTACAGGAGGTATATCTGATCATGCCAATTAAGAAAACCAGGATAAGAAGGATGAGAAGCTGAACGCTTGAAGGGAATTTTTATTGATGGTAGAAATATATTACAGAGTACACTCAAAGCAATCTAAACAAAAGGACAGAGTAACATTACTTTCTTCCAAAAACATCCATAGCTAAGAGGTCCATGCCTCTATTTATATTACACAAAGGTCGGTATCGACCGACGATACTCCTGGCAGGTGCAGGTAAGCAACCGGCAGCTTCAGGTAAGATTCCTTTCTTATCAGCTTCATGAGTGCACGTCGCTGTCAATCGCTATCAACTTTTTCCTTTACATCTGCTCCGCACACGTAACAGCATTACTGTCCAAAAGTAAGTGACTGGGTCCCACCATTGTCGGCCATCATTATTAAAGAGATTCTCTTTTTGAAAAGTAAACAGTAATATAAACAGTAGTTGCCACATGTATTTTGGCAACAGTGTCTTCTTAGTGCATACTGGCATCACTGCTTTCGTCATCTGAGGGAGTAGTGACCCTCCTGTGCATCTTTTTAAAGAAAGTTTCAGAGTCTTCTTCTTCATCATGTTCTGATTTTGATTTTGTGGAACTAACAGACATAGTATCTGTCTCAAATACTGAGTCAAATTGAGTTTGCATATATTTCAAACATTTTCTTTTTAATTCTTCCTCAGTAATTCGAGGATTCTGTCTCCTCAGAGACTCCTTTAGCTTCTTTAAAGGACTATCATCCATTATTTCCTTTTTGAGCTTGGCTTCAACAAGGATCTCATTTTCCTTGATCGACTTTTGTACAATTTGTACTTTCTTTTTTTCATCTAACCTGTTCCACCATTTTATCAGAAACTTTCTGACTAAAACAGGAAAATTAAGGGCATTAAATTCACACTTAATTATCCATTTAAAAATATATGGAATTTCAAAATGGATAAAAAAGTACATAGTACTCTCCCCCTCTAAAAGTTGATCGGCATTCTGACAGAGAGGATAAGATTGAGCCCAAGTTGCAAACAATTCTTGCAACGATGATGGAAGAATTTCCAGTGTGGCTCCAAATTGTAACCACCATCTAATAAACCAAGTTGGTATGTCCTGTTTAAGGATTTCAGGACAAATACGAATAAACCAAGAGTGTTTTTGCTTACTATTGTCAAAATAAAACACTTTGGTAAATGCCTCAATATAATCCCAGTAAGAATAAGGCATATTGATATTCTTTTCTTTATGAACTAACATTTTAGTTCGATTTGGGTGTAATCCCCATGATTGAGGAGTAATTATGTGACGTATAATTATCTTACTGTAATTTACATCACTTCTGAAGTCATTGGCCTTTTGATAGAAATGCTCTATCTCAACAGATTTTGTTGTAAGCAGAATTCCTTCATAAACATTTCTATCTTTTCCCTGTACTGGAAACATATTATTTTTCAGGTATTTTTCTTTTATTCTCCAGGGATCATCCATCATTGGGATGTCAGTTTTCTCCAGTTGAAGTATTTCTTCTGTGTGATTATTCTGAGTGAAAATTGTTTCAACCTCAACTGCTTGCTTGTAAGAAGAAACATTGGTTTCTTCGAAGTCTTGAACTTCTTTATTTGAAGGTTTTTCTTTTCCAAGAACAATTTTCTTGGACTTTTGGTATCTCGACTCATTGGAGCTTGAGACCACGGGCCTGGGAACCCATGGTTGTTTCCCCTTACTTTTTTGACTCATTGTCCTGCAAAAATTCACGAGTCAAAAAATCAGGAAGTGAATTGTCAGTTCCTTTAATATATTTAATATCAAAATCAAATATTGCTAATTCAGATTGCCATCTAGCAAATATCTGTTTAGATGCTAAATTTTTAACATCTTTTTCTAAAACAGTTTTAGCAGAGCTACAATCAATTCTTAATAAGAATTTCTTATTAAGTAAATCATCTTAAAATTTATTTATACATTGAATAATAGAAAGAATTTCTTTCTTAATAGTTGAATATTTAATTTGAGTATCATTCCATTTTCCTGAATGATATCTCACAAGTTCTTCTTTATTGGTATGTGAATTTAATTGTTTCAATATTCCTCCATAACCAATATCACTTCATCAGTTTCAACTATTTTAAACCATTCAGCATTGGCTAAATATAAACAAGGTAAATTTTTAACCTTTTGTTTTATTAATTTTACTGCTTCAGTGTGACTAGTAGTCCATGGAGCAGGATTCTTTTTTAATCTTTGATACAAAATTTTTGTATCAACAGCAATATTTTTGTAAAACTCAGAAACATAATTTAATGCTTCAAGAAATTGCTGTAACTGCTTATTATCAGTTATTTCATCAGAAAATTTAGAAGCAAATTCGATACTTCTATCAATTGGAATTATTGTATTGTTGACAATATTATGTCCCAAAAACCTTATTTCTTGCTGGAAGAGTTTCATTTTTGGGGCAGAAATCACTAAACCATTTTTTATGACTAAATGTTTAAATACATTGAGGTGTTTAAAATGTTCTTCTATAGTATTAGAAAAGATTAAAATGTCATCAATATATGACAATATGAAACTAGAATATTGAATGAATATTTCATTCATGATGTTCTGAAATTCTGAAGGAGCATTCTTCAGACCGAATGGCATGACGTTCCATTCATAATGGCCAAAAGGAACAGCAAAAGCAGTTTTATATCGATCCTTTTCATTTATTTGTATTTGCCAGTAACCTGATTTCAGGTCAAATTTTGAAAAAATTCTTGCTTTACATACTCTATTAAGCAAGTCTCTTTTATTAGGAATTGGATATCTAATCCATTTCAAAACCTTATTTAAAGGTTTATAATTAATAACGAGTCTAGGGACTCCTCTTTCCCTTTCAGCATTGTTATTAACATAAAATGCTGTACAACTCCATGGGGAGTAAGACTTACGAATTAATTTTTTATCCAATAAGTCTTGGATTTCTTTCTTGCATAGTTCAAGATATTCTTGGTTCATCTGACAAGGTCTTGCCTTGGTTGGAATATCCTTTTCATTAAAGGATTCTTCATATGGAAGAGAAACAATATATTGTTTTCTATCCCAGAAAGCATTCGGGATATTACTACAAGTGTGTAATTTGAAGTCTTCCTCAACTTGTTGTATTCTTTTTTGGATTTCCAATTGTTGTAACTGCTGGGTTATAGTAACCTGAGCAAGTTCTTCCTTTAAGAAATTAATTTGATTTTCCTTTAAATTAACTTCATTAAGGATTTTAACAATTGGATTTGTTATAAATTCAAAAGTTATTCTTTTACCTTTATAACAGGTAGTTATTCCTTCCTTAGTAATCTCATTAATTGGCATGAGTTTCTCTAGAAACGGAGTTCCTAGAATAACATGCTGAGATATTTCCTTTACAACTATTAGGTGTACAGGAATACAAACATCATCCTTACAAATACTCACATCAGTTATTTTGTAAGGAGTAGTAAGTGCTTTATTATTAGCTGCACTAAGTGTCTGAGTAGTTCGTTCACAATATTTTATTGGAACGACTCCTTCTTTGACACAATTAAGATCTGCACCACTATCAACAAGTGCAATCAAATTAGTTAAATAATACTCATTATTAACGAGCATGTTTATTTTAATGTACCATTTATGGGTAATAAATAAATCCATTTTTTATAGGAAACTATTTTTTTCATTCCCATCTTCTGAGTTTGTCTGTCTCTGTCCTGATTGAACAGACTGATTCTCCCCCTCTTGTTCTTGTGAACAAGAAGAATTAACAGAAGATTCACCCATTGATGGGGTAATTGGACGGGATAGATTAATTCGTTCGAGTTTTTCCAGTCTTTTCTGAATAGATTGATCTTGAGATTTTAAATTTTTTATCT
This sequence comes from Iris macrosiphon, assembly GCA_036927795.1. Taxonomy (NCBI): domain Eukaryota; kingdom Viridiplantae; phylum Streptophyta; class Magnoliopsida; order Asparagales; family Iridaceae; genus Iris; species Iris macrosiphon. The sequence continues at coordinate 101,018,676 of JAYESA010000004.1, forward strand.
CAATCTTCAGAGTCTTTATTTCAGACTGAAGTTCCTGAATAGTAACAGGTTTAGTCTGCTTACCTCTATAGCGAGATATTACCTCGGCCATATTATAAGCTTCAGGAGGATTAGTCTGAATAGGACCATTATCCTTATTCAATTCTTCGCCAATTATTTCTATAATTTTATTCTTTATTTCTGTACTAATATTATTAGTACACAAGGCTTCAATTATTTCCTTCTTCTCATTAAGAGTTAAGGTGTTTATGGATAGCCCATTCATTTCTACTATAGATTTATAGTAGTTAATATCTTTTTCTGTAACACATTCGTTACATTGATAATTCTCACCGCAGTCATTCTCTGATGAACTATTAATTTCATCATTGGATTCATCATTGGATGAACTTTCTTCATAATCAGAATTAATCATTAATTTGTAAAGAGTTTTTCTTAACCCTTCATCTTCAATTTCTTCTAATTTCTTTTTTGTATAACATTTGTTAGCATAATGGCCTAATTTGCCACATTTGTAATATTTAATGATATTTTTCTTAGAAGATTTTTTCTTTTTATTGTCCTTATTAACAGTAGTATTTTGTTTCTTTGGGGGATATTTCTTTCTTTTATAAGGTCTTTTATAGTCCTTATAATCCCTCACTTTCTTCTTCCCCTTATTATTAGGAAGAGGTTTAAAAGTATCCATTGCAAACTGGTCACAAAATTCTCCCAGTTGTCTCCTCTCAGAGATTCTCTGAGATTTCAATTGATTTCGTAGCTTTAAGTCGTTGCATAAAGCTAGACCTTCTTCAATACATTTATTGATCAAATTTTCATAAGTGTAATTAGAATAAGGTATGACACCATTATTTTGGTTTCTCAAACCTTGTCTTATTCTTTCAGCAAAGAGATTAGGAAGCCCATCAATAAATTTTGACTTCCAGTGAGCATTATTAGCATCACCAAGCAACATTACTCTACTTAAGAAAGTATTCTTGTACCATCTAAAGTGAGTAAGTGTTGGACATCTTAAATTCTGAAGAAGAGTTCTTACTCTTTCTCCATGATCAGATATACCTCCTGTAAAGTGTTCCAGGATGGTAATAATAAGAGTATAAACCGCATCAGGTTTAGTTATCTGAGCACTATTCTCAGAACTAGTTTCGGTTTTTACAGCACTTAATATTTCTTGCCTTTGAGAGTCGGTCAGACAATTATTCCACCAACCCCTCAGAGTGCCTGTAAAACCACAAGTTATAAATTATGCAATTTCCTTATCACTATTTCCAGTAGCTTTTGCTATATTAGAATATATCATCATTCGATGCAATCGATCATGAATTTGTTTTTCTGTAAGACAATCTATGTTCCATTCATAGATCTCTCCTCCACTATAATGATTTTGAATGATAGTATCATTCTCTTCGAATAACACATCAGTGGGAGTAGGTCTTTGGTAATAATATTTCATTAAATTCGGTTTGCCATATTTAACCGCTTGTATTCTAGAATTATTCTTCGATTCAACAAAGGTTTTCTGAAGATCATCAATTTCTTGTGGACGAATGTCATCCTCAGTTAGAGCCTCAGTTTGTTGATCTTCTTCTGACATTTCAGAAGCATTAGAAGAGTGACCATTAATTACTTGAATACTTTTATTAGGATCATTAATGGCAACTTTATTTTTATCCGTAGTATTACTAATAATAGCAAATTTTTGCTTGGCTCGAGCTATTAGCTCTCGCAATTCTTGTTCTTCAGCATTAATAGTCTGAAGATTACTCTTTTTGAACTGAGCTATTAGCTCCTGAATATCTTCTTTTGTGACTTCTGGGGTTTTAGATATTTTAAACCCTTTAACCTCAGGAGAAGGTTTTAAAGAGATATTAGAAGTCTCTTTAAAAGAGTTTTTCCCCGAATGGTCTATTTGTTTTATTTTATCTAATTTATGTAATAATTTTTCTAAGGCAGTTTCAATCCTGGTCAACTGTTGACCCATGACTTGAATAAACACATTAGTATAATTATTCTGCCTTAAAGCTTTCTGTAATTCAGTTATGACTGTTTCTTTACTGTCAATTATTTTGATAAAAGAAACAGCATCAATTTTGTCTGTTTTATTTTTAATAGTAAGTTTAATTGGTTCACTTGGTGGGTACATTGATCTAGTTGTACCACTACTGGATCCTGTATCGGTATTCCAGATTTTATAATATTCTTCTAACACATTTATTTGTGTTGATTCTATGTCCACATATTTTTGGACAAACCAATCAATGAAAGGTAATATTTTTCTTTTCTTTTCTAGATGATTGTAATATTCATCTTTAAATTTATATCTTTGTTTAGTAGAATAAGTTTTCTCAAACCATTCCACAAATTCTTTCTTCTCATAGTACATTCTATTGAGAATGTCCCTAATTTCTTGAGGAACTTTAAATCCCATTAAATAGAAGTGAATTCTATTTCCGACATTGTCGGAGAACTTATCTTGCTCTTTTCCTTATACAAGGGATGTGCTATTGCATCATCTGTAATTTTAATTTTATTAACTTCTTCTTTATTAAAAGAGGTTGATCCCACTGTAGAAGGTAAAGATTTTTTTCCTGATATTGATAATCTCGATATATCATTAGGAGTAAATCTTACTTCTACTTCTCCATCATTAGTTTGGATTATTTGGTCAATATCTGTGTTTACTATTGGTTGTGGTAACACAGCTTGACTTAAAATCCATTCTTTTGGGAAATTAATTTCATCCCATCTAATAATTCTATTTGTTGCTACCTTAGATGTCAATAGATTTGTTTCTATCAAGGTAGTCTTACCAGGTGTAGTAATATGCCTTGCATTAGGGGCAATAGTGTTCATTACCTTGTAATGAATTCTATAGATTATTGCTATAGTTTCAGATCCTGGTAAAAAGTTGTAACCATAAGTTTTCAAATTCAAGGTTACAGATTCATATAAATGATTATCTGTCATTGACAGAGTTAAATTTGGATAAACATTAAAATAAACTGGTCCATCGCAGAGACTAGTCTGCATGACTCCCATTAGGGATTGGCTCCAGTCTAAGCATCTTGCATCTCTGAGGGATGTCATTATTGATGCATTTAACCCTGGTAAAGTCAAGGGTTTAAACGCAACTTGTATTAATCCAATATGGACATAATTATAGGCATCACGAACATGCCCAATATCCTCATCGCTTATTAGCTGAAAAGAATGCTCTGTGTTATTCACAGAAACAGTTCTTTCCATTGTTTTAATTGAAATAGAAGATTTAAAGTCAAAAGTACCAATTTGGTAAATTTCTTTTGGCTTTACCTTTGGAATTGTTCATTTATTTAATTCCTCTAATTCAGAGGGATACTCAACATTTTGAGCATTCTTAACAGATTTACCCTTATTAAGAGCTTTCTTATTAAAACCAATTGCTAACTCTTTACTCATTTGAGTTATGAGGTTCTACTTCCTTCACTTGCATGTAATAATGGCTAGTTATTATCCTTAAGTTACTAATCTGTTGATGGAATTATTATGATAATTCTATTGTTCTAATTAACTACTTTAAAGTTTCAGACCTATCTAACGATAGTAAAGACCTAGCACGGCTGTCAACGATTTACGCCATCAACTGCCCTCTCGGCATAACAAGGCTACGCGACTTTGTTGCCGTCCCACTAGGTAGAAGACACATCGCTTTGACAAATCCTAGCTCTATCGCAGTTAACCACAGCAGCAGCTTTAACAATAATAATAACCATAACAGAGAAATAACTTAAATATAATGACTAAGCCATATATTTACATACTTGTGAGGAAGTAGAAGTACCTCAGCCTTGAGCCAACATGGCTCTGATACCAATTAAGAAAACCAGGATAAGAAGGATGAGAAGGTGAACGCTTGAAGGGAATTTTTATTGATGGTAGAAATATATTACAGAGTACACTCAAAGCAAACTAAACAAAAGGACAGAGTAACATTACTTTCTTCCAAAAACATCCATAGCTAAGAGGTCCATGCCTCTATTTATATTACACAAAGGTCGGTATCGACCGACGATACTCCTGGCAGGTGCAGGTAAGCAACCGGCAGCTTCAGGTAAGATTCCTTTCTTATCAGCTTCATGAGTGCACGTCGCTGTCAATCGCTATCAACTTTTTCCTTTACATCTGCTCCGCACACGTAACAGCATTACTGTCCAAAAGTAAGTGACTGGGTCCCACCATTGTCGGCCATCATTATTAAAGAGATTCTCTTTTTGAAAAGTAAACAGTAATATAAACAGTAGTTGCCACCTGTATTTTGGCAACAGTGTCTTCTTAGTGCATACTGGCATCACTGCTTTCGTCATCTGAGGGAGTAGTGACCCTCCTGTGCATCTTTTTAAAGAAAGTTTCAGAGTCTTCTTCTTCATCATGTTCCGATTTTGATTTTGTGGAACTAACAGACATAGTATCTGTCTCAAATACTGAGTCAAATTGAGTTTGCATATATTTCAAACATTTTCTTTTTAATTCTTCCTCAGTAATTCGAGGATTCTGTCTCCTCAGAGACTCCTTTAGCTTCTTTAAAGGACTATCATCCATTATTTCCTTTTTGAGCTTGGCTTCAACAAGGATCTCATTTTCCTTGATCGACTTTTGTACAATTTGTACTTTCTTTTTTTCATCTAACCTGTTCCACCATTTTATCAGAAACTTTCTGACTAAAACAGGAAAATTAAGGGCATTAAATTCACACTTAATTATCCATTTAAAATATATGGAATTTCAAAATGGATAAAAAAGTACATAGTACTCTCCCCCTCTAAAAGTTGATCGGCATTCTGACAGAGAGGATAAGATTGAGCCCAAGTTACAAACAATTCTTGCAACGATGATGGAAGAATTTCCAGTGTGGCTCCAAATTGTAACCACCATCTAATAAACCAAGTTGGTATGTCCTGTTTAAGGATTTCAGGACAAATACGAATAAACCAAGAGTGTTTTTGCTTACTATTGTCAAAATAAAACACTTTGATAAATGCCTCAATATAATCCCAGTAAGAATAAAGCATATTGATATTCTTTTCTTTATGAACTAACATTTTAGTTCGATTTGGGTGTAATCCCCATGATTGAGGAGTAATTATGTGACGTATAATTATCTTACTGTAATTTACATCACTTCTGAAGTCATTGGCCTTTTGATAGAAATGCTCTATCTCAACAGATTTTGTTGTAAGCAGAATTCCTTCATAAACATTTCTATCTTTTCCCTGTACTGGAAACATATTATTTTCCAGGTATTTTTCTTTTATTCTCCAGGGATCATCCATCATTGGGATGTCAGTTTTCTCCAGTTGAAGTATTTCTTCTGTGTGATTATTCTGAGTGAAAATTGTTTCAACCTCAACTGCTTGCTTGTAAGAAGAAACATTGGTTTCTTCGAAGTCTTGAACTTCTTTATTTGAAGGTTTTCCTTTTCCAAGAACAATTTTCTTGGACTTTTGGTATCTCGACTCATTGGAGCTTGAGACCACGGGCCTGGGAACCCATGGTTGTTTCCCCTTACTTTTTTGACTCATTGTCCTGCAAAAATTCATGAGTCAAAAAATCAGGAAGTGAATTGTCAGTTCCTTTAATATATTCAATATCAAAATCAAATATTGCTAATTCAGATTGCTATCTAGCAAATATCTGTTTAGATGCTAAATTTTTAACATCTTTTTCTAAAACAGTTTTAGCAGATCTACAATCAATTCTTAATAAGAATTTCTTATTAAGTAAATCATCTTAAAATTTATTTATACATTGAATAATAGAAATAATTTCTTTCTTAATAGTTGAATATTTAATTTGAGTATCATTCCATTTTCCTGAATGATATCTCACAAGTTCTTCTTTATTGGTATGTGGATTTAATTGTTTCAATATTCCTCCATAACCAATATCACTTGCATCAGTTTCAACTATTTTAAACCATTCAGCATTGGCTAAATGTAAACAAGGTAAATTTTTAACCTTTTGTTTTATTAATTTTACTGCTTCAGTGTGACTAGTAGTCCATGGAGCAGGATTCTTTTTTAATCTTTGATACAAAATTTTTGTATCAACAGCAATATTTTTGTAAAACTCAGAAACATAATTTAATGCTCCAAGAAATCGCTGTAACTGCTTATTATCAGTTATTTCATCAGGAAATTTAGAAGCAAATTCGATACTTCTATCAATTTGAATTATTGTATTGTTGACAATATTATGTCCCAAAAACCTTATTTCTTGCTGGAAGAGTTTCATTTTTGGGGCAGAAATCACTAAACCATTTTTTATGACTAAATGTTTAAACACATTGAGGTGTTTAAAATGTTCTTCTATAGTATTAGAAAAGATTAAAATGTCATCAATATATGACAATATGAAACTAGAATATTGAATGAATATTTCATTCATGATATTCTGAAATTCTGAAGGAGCATTCTTCAGACCGAATGGCATGACGTTCCATTCATAATGGCCAAAAGGAACAGCAAAAGCAGTTTTATATCGATCCTTTTCATTTATTTGTATTTGCCAGTAACCTGATTTCAGGTCAAATTTTGAAAAAATTCTTGCTTTACATACTCTATTAAGCAAGTCTCTTTTATTAGGAATTGGATATCTAATCCATTTCAAAACCTTATTTAAAGGTTTATAATTAATAACGAGTCTAGGGACTCCTCTTTCCCTTTCAGCATTGTTATTAACATAAAATGATGTACAACTCCATGGGGAGTAAGACTTACGAATTAATTTTTTATCCAATAAGTCTTGGATTTCTTTCTTGCATAGTTCAAGATATTCTTGGTTCATCTGACAAGGTCTTGCCTTGGTCGGAATATCCTTTTCATTAAAGGATTCTTCATATGGAAGAGAAACAATATGTTGTTTTCTATCCCAGAAAGCATTCGGGATATTACTACAAGTGTGTAATTTGAAGTCTTCCTCAACTTGTTGTATTCTTTTTTGGATTTCCAATTGTTGTAACTGCTGGGTTATAGTAACCTGAGCAAGTTCTTCCTTTAAGAAATTAATTTGATTTTCCTTTAAATTAACTTCATTAAAGATTTTAACAATTGGATTTGTTATAAATTCAAAAGTTATTCTTTTACCTTTATAACAGGTAGTTATTCCTTCCTTAGTAATCTCATTAATTGGCATGAGTTTCTCTAGAAACGGAGTTCCTAGAATAACATGCTGAGATATTTCCTTTACAACTATTAGGTGTACAGGAATACAAACATCATCCTTACAAATATTCACATCAGTTATTTTGTAAGGAGTAGTAAGTGCTTTATTATTAGCTGCACTAAGTATCTGAGTAGTTCGTTCACAATATTTTATTGGAACGACTCCTTCTTTGACACAATTAAGATCTGCACCACTATCAACAAGTGCAATCAAATTAGTTAAATAATACTCATTATTAACGAGCATGTTTATTTTAATGTACCATTTATGGGTAATAAATAAATCTATTTTTTGTAGGAAACTATTTTTTCCATTCCCATCTTCTGAGTTTGTCTGTCTCTGTCCTGATTGAACAGACTGATTCTTCCCCTCTTGTTCTTGTGAACAAGAAGAATTAACAGAAGATTCACCCATTGATGGGGTAATTGGACGGGATAGATTAATTCGTTCGAGTTTATCCAGTCTTTTCTGAATAGATTGATCTTGAGATTTTAAATTTTTTATCTCAATCTTCAGAGTCTTTATTTCAGACTGAAGTTCCTGAATAGTAACAGGTTTAGTCTGCTTACCTCTATAGCGAGATATTACCTCGGCCATATTATAAGCTTCAGGAGGATTAGTCTGAATAGGACCATTATCCTTATTCAATTCTTCGCCAATTATTTCTATAATTTTATTCTTTATTTCTGTACTAATATTATTAGTACACAAGGCTTCAATTATTTCCTTCTTCTCATTAAGAGTTAAGGTGTTTATGGATAGCCCATTCATTTCTACTATAGATTTATAGTAGTTAATATCTTTTTCTGTAACACATTCGTTACATTGACAATTCTCACCGCAGTCATTCTCTGATGAACTATTAATTTCATCATTGGATTCATCATTGGATGAACTTTCTTCATAATCAGAATTAATCATTAATTTGTAAAGAGTTTTTCTTAACCCTTCATCTTCAATTTCTTCTAATTTCTTTTTTGTATAACATTTGTTAGCATAATGGCCTAATTTGCCACATTTGTAACATTTAATGATATTTTTCTTAGAAGATTTCTTCTTTTTATTGTCCTTATTAACAGTAGTATTTTGTTTCTTTGGGGGATATTTCTTTCTTTTATAAGGTCTTTTATAGTCCTTATAATCCCTCACTTTCTTCTTCCCCTAATTATTAGGAAGAGGTTTAAAAGTATCCATTGCAAACTGGTCACAAAATTCTCTCAGTTGTCTCCTCTCAGAGATTCTCTGAGATTTCAATTGATTTCGTAGCTTTAAGTCGTTGCATAAAGCTAGACCTTCTTCAATACATTTATTGATCAAATTTCTATAAGTGTAATTAGAATAAGGTATGACACCATTATTTTGGTTTCTCAAACCTTGTCTTATTCTTTCAGCAAAGAGATTAGGAAGTCCATCAATAAATTTCGACTTCCAGTGAGCATTATTAGCATCACCAAGCAACATTACTCTACTTAAGAAAGTATCCTTGTACCATCTAAAGTGAGTAAGTGTTGGACATCTTAAATTCTGAAGAAGAGTTCTTACTCTTTCTCCATGATCAGATATACCTCCTGTAAAGTGTTCCAGGATGGTAATAATAAGAGTATAAACCGCATCAGGTTTAGTTATCTGAGCACTATTCTCAGAACTAGTTTCGGTTTTTATATAGTATACATAGATACATAGATACATAGATATATAGATATATAAATATATATATAGATACACATATATATATAAGATATATAGATACATATAGTATACATATATAGATAATACATATAGTATACATAAATATACATATATAGATACCTAGATATAAAGATACTTATATAAATATAATATAGTATACATATATAGATAATAATGAGTATACGTATATATAGATACATATATAAATATAATATAATATATATATATATATAGATAATATAGAGTATACATATATATATATATATATATATATATATATATATATATATATATATATATATATATATATATATATATGTGTATGTATGTATATATGTATACTTTATATTATCTATATATGTATACTATATTATATATATATATATATATATATATATATATAAATATAATATAGTATACATATATAGATAATATAAAGTTTATATATATATATATATATATATAGATACACATATATATAAGATATATAGATACATATAGTATACATATATAGATAATACATATAGTATAGATATATATACATATATAGATACTTATATAAATATAATATAGTATACATATATAGATAATATAGAGTATACATATATACAGATACATAGATATATAGATACATATATAAATACATATATACATATATACATATATATAAATATATACTGCTTGCTGCAGCTGCTCTGCTGTATGCTGCTGTCATGACCCGATTTCATAGAATCGTTGAGGCGTTCCCCGAATCGTGACCGCCGTGCGGGCCTGGGGTTGCGCCCGCACAAGGCTCTAATAATTTGCATAGCAAGCACATATTCAGAGTACGCAGATAAATTGAAACACATATTTGAAACATGGAAAGGTTATCTTTATTGATAATGAACATCTATTACAAACTCTTGAACGAGTCAGCTAATATGCCGCACGGGCTTACAAAAGTGTTGACTCAAAATGAGATAGCAGTCCAGTACATTACATCCCTTTATAAACTCAAAATGATAAAGACCTCCAGGCTGAAGGACGGCTTTGCCACGAAGCTGCATTGTGTATGGAAAGTTGCAAGCTTCTTCTTCAAGTACTTTAAAATACGGTACGATGAAGATGCGCCAACAACTGGACTGGATCGGGAAGACAACTTCGGCTCCTCGCTCGGTTCGCCTTTGTGCGGAGAACCTGTTTCAACGAGGGTCAGCATGTCGAAATATACTGGTGAAGGCGAGCTAACCGAACTATACCAATCAACACATTGTTTTAATGAAGCATGGATGGCATATTTTGTGGGTTTCTATCTTGCCTTAGTTCATTTACAAGTAAGCAGCATATAGAATTTACTGAAATAAACGTGCCACCGTTCGATGGATTTTACATGTCCGTCTGAATTACCTACACAATACTTACCTTGCCTTCCCTTCCACGAAGACACAAGTTAGTATGCAACATGTTTAAATATACATAGGATCACTGGCATGATGTCACGAAGGGACAGGTTATAGTCTCAAGACACAAATGATATAAAACGCAGGTGGCGAGCCCCGCTGCATAACACTTTGCCCCATAACATACGACTATACATACGTTCCGTCCGGATCGGATCGGTCCCAGCGCCCCGGTGACCGTCTGCGAAACTCATAACATACCTTGTGCACAAGTTGTCCGTGATCAAAGAACACTCATAGAATTAGTTGCATAGCATAACGGTTTTGCATAGTCTTCCTGACAGTTTATTTCATAACAAGCATAATTCCATACTTAGCATGATTCATAGAACAGTTATAAACGAACTAGCATACAAGATGATAACTGTTCATAAGTTTAGTTGACAAGTAATATTTCCAAGTCTATTCCTTTTTATCTTGATCTCTTTTATTATTACTTGGTATCGTTTGATTGGGGCAAAGAAGAATGCAAGATTTTAGGGTGTGAAGCTTGGAAGCAGGGCTAGCTAATCGGGATGGTAGCCACTCACTTAGATTATTGGAAGGGAGAAGAAAAGAGGCGCTTCACGACTCCGCTCGCAAGCCGCCTACTGCTCGTTCACCTGCACCACGAACAGCTCGATCAATACTTCTTCCACTCTTTCTAATCTCGAAATTGAAGTGCAGTTCAATGAACGAAAACAATAAAAACCATCGAAATCGTTCAAGGAAAACAAGCAAATCCCAAAACCAACTCAAAGCACGAAAGCAACAAGCGACATCGAAAACCGAGGCAATAAAAGATAGTAGCGGAGAGGTCCCTCCTGACTCTGCCGCTAAGTCGATCCCGGGGGCACGGTCCACTGAATATGGGAATCGATTCCGAAGAAACAAATCCATAACGAGGACGAGTTCTTAATTCAATCTATCCTGATCGAACGATACTGTCTTGTGTTTCTTAGCCGCGCTCCTCGAATAGGAGGAACGGGGCGCTACACTGCTGCTTGCTGCAGCTGTTACATGCTGATGCGGCTGCAGTTACTGCTCTGCTTGCTGCAACTGCTGCTTTAGCCACTACATGCTGCTGCTGCTGTTCTGCTGCAGCTACTGTTTGCTGCTGCTGCAGCCACTGCTTCTCCCCTCCTACTTGAACACACACACACACACACACATACTTATCCTAGTTATAGTTAAAATTTTAAAAATGATCAAGGGTTACCTTATGAGGACTCATATCCCTTGCTAATATAGGGTTGGGGGAGATGAGGGATGGTGAGTAAAGGTGGTGGAGGGTGTTTATATAGAAGGGAAGGGTGTGGGTTGTCAAGATATTATTATTGTGAATTGACCATTGTTCCCTTAACCAATTCAATTTTGATTTCTCTTTTTATGAAGAACAATCCAAATTGAATTTGACTTCTTATTAGTCTAATTTAAATACTTGACATTAAGGTTACACGGCCGTATGAGCCGGACGTATGAGTTGGACGCAAGAGTTGGACGCATAAGCAGGTCTCATGAGCGGGTCGCATGAACGGGCACATGAGCCGGCTGCATGAGCAGGACATATGAGCTGGATGCATGAGCGGTCCACATGAGCGGGCGCATGGGCTGACGCATGAGTTGCTGTGTGTGCTGCTAATTGCTCGGCTGCTGCGCTGCTGTATGAACGGTTGCATGGGCGGTTGCTTGCATGGCCGCTGCTATCGGATATATTTGAACAGTTATGGAAAGACATAGTCGATTATTCAGATCCATTTTTTATGGAATTTAAATTAATTTGTTCCTATCTTTGTGGGATTCGAATTAAAGTTGATTCTATCTTTCCGTAACTAATGGGCGGCCAGGCTCCCCTATAAATATTCTCTTCGTGCCTCCATTGAGGACTTACTTCGAAATAGAAGAGACGAAGAGAGTTGATGCTGCCACCGCCACTGGAGTCCAGGGAGATTGTGCGAGTCCAGACAGAGGTGAAAGCGAGTGTTCTAGAAGTTCTTCGTGAACTTGCTGGTTCCTGGAAGCAGATCATATGGAGATGAATCTTACTTTGAGAAACGGTGATCTTTATCACCCTAGCAAGCAATCTCTCTTATTCTTCTTCCTTCTCTCTTCTGTGAGTTGTAACTCTGTTCTGTCCGTCTACAACTGCGATTGCAGGAAAGAATGAGAGGTTCTTTTTCTGATTATTGTTACTGGAACAAGTTGTAATCAGGATCTTTATATATAGTTATTCGTGGAGATCGAGAATAGTCAGAGAGGGAACTTTTGTGTGAACCTCTGATCTTTATATATAGTTCTTTGTGAAGAATGAGAGATTTTCCATTTTTGATTTAGCCTTGGGAATAACACCATCATTTTTGAGTTATCTCCGAGCTTTATCGATTGTCTGAACTTTTCATCAAAATCGAAGAACCATTGCTTGTTACCAAACATGTGGTTGCTACATCCGGAGTCAAGAAACCACATATTCTCCCTCGTTGTGTGATTCATCTCCATGTACGACATCAACATCATCTCCTCTTCTTCATATAATTCTGCGTAATTTGTACCTTTCTCCCAACTAGGGCATTCATATTGAAAATGCCCTAGCTTGTGGCATTTGTAGAATTCGACTAAGGCCTTATTGAAGGGCTGCCTACCCCTGCCATGACCTCTTTTTTTGAAACTTCCACGAGATCTTCCTCTCCCTTCAAGCACTATCAGAATAAGTCAAATTAACGACGTAAAGAAACGTCGCTAAATGGCCAAAAAAAATTGCTAAACAATTTTAGTGACGTAATTAGCGACGTATTAGTGAAGTTACTTTTAAACTAGTCGTTGACAGAGAAAAATATCGTCAAACGTCGCTATACCGATGTTTTCTAGCGACGTAAATGCGTCGCTATATTAGCGACGTTTAGCGATGTAACGTTGCTAATTTAGCGACATAGATTTTGTCGCTATATGTTGCTAAATTAGCGACGTAATTAGTGACATTATTAGTGACGTAAATATCGACGTAAATAGCAAATTTTATCGCTACATATGGGCGACTCATTTAGCAACGTTGTGCGACTAATTTAGCGACGTTATTATGACCGGCAATATTGCCATGTCAGCAGTTTGCGACGGATTTAGCGACGTATATAGCGACGGATTTAGCGACGTATATAGTGACGTATTCAGCGACATAATTAGCGACGTGAGTAAACGTTGCTAAACGTCACAAAATGTAGCTAAAAAAGTCGCTAAATATACAATGAAAAAATAAAAAAAAATGAATACTGAATTATTTCCAAACTATTCTTTCTGCAGCTTATTAATTCATAATTTGTACAAATAGACCCGGAACAACCCTCCGTTGAATTTGCTGGGTTCGCCGACCCCCTTTGGTTGAACACTCAATACCGATAAATTAACATATATTTAATATGAATAATATAATAAAAATTGAAGGAAATAAAATATTAAAATTATAATCCAAATTAGTAATAATGTCTGAATGCCTCAAAAATAAAAAATATTCATAAATGACCAAATATTATAGGTCTGAAACACAAACAATCAATAAACGGTCCTAACTAGGACTACTGCGGATCTGCAGGAGGATGACCACTGGCGCACATGAAGGATAAGAACAGATCATACTGCTCCCGTAAAATTGTCACCGATGTCGACGGAGAAGGCAGTGACGTCGGTGGAGTCTGTGTCGATGTAGGCGCACCAGGAGGACGTATCTGCTCCAACTCTGCTAGTCGCTGGTTGTATGAATCCATGGTAGATAACAGCCTCGTACTGCTATGAACTATCGAATCCTGCATCATCGTCAACCTCTTGCCCGTGGACAGCTGTGATGCATGCAGCTCCATCACGCTGTGCTCAGTCGACGCTCTAAGATCAGCTATCAAATCCCGGAGCTCCATGATGCTGTGCTCGAGCATATCAAATCGTGCAATGAGCGTCGCATCATCCGCCTACGGCTGGGACATGGGATGCTACTCCAACCTTCGCAGCAACTCATCACAGAGAGACGCAATCTGACATTCAACGGCCTTCTGGACTCAGGCCGACGACTGCGAGGGCTGTAGGAAATACGCACTTGTCGGGGAGGCCCTAGATGACTGCATCGCAACAAGGGTGGCATAGGATCCCCTACCATAGTACGTACCCCTCTGGAGATCAACAGCGGCGGTCACCCACAGCTCGTCCGCCGACGGAGCTGGAGAGGGCTGCGAGGAAGTACCAGCTTCTCCCTCTGTAGGTGCACTAGCAGTCGTCCGCTCACGCAGCCTAAGATACTCGGCCTAAAAAAGTTTGGATACTCGATAATTGCCTAAGTTATATTAAAATTAACACAAAGTAAAGTAATACTTACATAGGTCTGCGAGGCCCTCTTATCAATGAGATTTATGCTCTTTTGATGGGTGACCAGGAAGATGGCCACCATATTTGCATCCTCACCCCTCTGTACTTGTTAAAATATATTATTTAGTACCAAAATTAAATATTTTTTCCTACTACCATTTTATCGTACTTATATTAAAATAATATATCTGAAATTAAAAATTAACCAGACAACAAAAATGTTCTGTCGTCGGAATCGAGCCACCACACCACTTTGCTGCATTCCGCCTAGCCGCCTTGGCCTTCTCAGACCTTTCCTTGTACCTCAGATCGTCGAATCTAGCCCTCATCGCAATCCATTGCTCAGGCGTGAACCAACCTTGGATCGGTTTTCTAACTCGATCACGAGCCTTCTGGTCATCCAGAGCATCACGGATAAGCTTGGCGGCAACGACAGGAAACATCCGCTCAATCAACTCGGCCCAGTACGGAGGATAGAAATATGTTTGCTACAATAAATAATTTAGTAAATTATATAATATGCATAAATTATAGGATTTATATAATATACTTTTACCTTGAAGTGCGCAAACCAGAATGCCTTTCTCTCCTCCGGAGCTTCAGAGTAGTTGATTAAGGGCCACCATAGTTGTTCCTCAGAAAGAGGTCCAGACGTCTCTGTACCGACGAGGGACGATATCTATACAGAGATAATTATTTTGATTAAAAAGTCAATATATGATGAATAAAGAAATACACGATATATATGATGCTAAACCATCTAATTGACTTACTTTGTACCTTCGGCCCAAATCTTTGTCCTCGTCTCCTCCGGAGGTGCGTATGGAGGATCTAGTTGATGTTGGGACAACTTCGGCACGACCTCCTCCATATGCTCATCTGTCTCCATGGTTCCGTCAGCAGGAGGAACGTTGGACGAGGGAGTACTATCAGGCCTAGAACTACTCATCCTAGGAGTGATGCCACGTAATGTCGTCGCAGTCGGAGATGTGACTGATCGATATACTGGAGTACTAGGCGACGAGGATCTAGAACCAACAGTAGGCAGTACCGTAGGAGCACTCTGTCTACCTCGGGACCTGCCGAACCCTCCGCGTCGTCCTGTCATATCTGATAACAACATATGATGAATAAAGAAATATACAAATATATAGTACATTCTACAGTCAAAATATTATGCATATCTCACAACATTCATAGAATTGTACAGTAAATAACTAGTGGTGTCACAAGTCTAAATGGATAGTACATTCTACAGTCAAAATATAATACATATCTTCGTCAAAATAGTACATTCTATGGTTAAAATATAGTATATTCTACAGGCAAAATATTTTATTTTCAATCATCTTCAGAAAATTTATCTTGTTTGCCTTCCTCGTCCTCCTCTTCCTCTTCCTCTTCCTCCTCATCTTTACTTTCATCTACTTTGTCTTCGTCTTCGTCTTCCTCTTCGGATAATTCTACATCTTCTACATTATTACTCGTGTAATAAGTAACTTCCGTTGAGTCAACATCTACAATATTTGTTACAAGAGATAGCTCGTCCTTCTGGTAAGCTATTTCGTCAATGTCAAAGGTATTTCTAACTTTAGTCTTGCATACTGCCCACCAATCCGACCTCGCTGTCCCCCGTCTAGGATAAGTTATGAAATACACGAGCTGAGCCTGACTTAATAGGACAAATGGTTCGTAGCCTTGATATCTATACTTGTAGTTTATATCCACAAGGCCATGCTTGTCAATTTTTCAACCTTGATCTTGAATCGGATCGAACCATTCATACTTGAATAGCACGATTTTAGCAGGTTCTATGCCTTAATTATATGTCAACTCCACAATCTCTCGTAAGATGTCAAAGAAATTATTGCCTTGATCGACGTCTTTGTAGTTCGAAGATTTGATACACAAACAACTGATTTTTGTGGAATCAAGATCCAAAAAGCCGTCTCTGATAGGAGCATTTGTTGACTTGAACCTAAACCCATTCACAGAGAAACTTGGCCATATTTTAATGGCAGTAATTGGTCCCTTGGCTAGAGTTCTAATAAATTCAGTCTCGGGTGTTATTAGACGATCGACCTAAATACCAAAGTAGCGATAGTTAGTTATTTATTATGCAAGTGCAGAAAGAAAAAGTAATTACCAAGCTCCTTACATATGCGCTCAACCAAAAAGGAAAATGGCATCTTATTTCTTGTTCTACTTCTTCGTCTGTTCTGTAGGGTCTAACCGACCTTAACACATCATTATATGTGTTAAAAAACAACTAAGAAACCGCTGATTAGTAGTATAATAGTAGCTTATACTATTACATTGAGATGATGTAAACGTTGACGTATTAATTACTTACCCCTCTAGCTTCTCCACGTATCCTCGTCGTAATTGAGTAATATTTACAACTGAGCAGCCCTTAGCTCATCGTCATTCAAATATCTCTTCTTCATTTTCCCTGAAGGCTTTTCGGACGCATTGAACACTTTGAGTATTGCATCATTAGATTCCTGATATCTGTCGTTGTTTCTCGGAGCTCTTGTTCTATTAGTAGCAACATGAGGTTTAAAATACGTCAAGCAAAAGTTTGTAATCTCCTCGAGAATATAAGCTTCATAAATAGAGCCCTCAACCCGTGCCTTATTTTTTACCTTTCTCTTAGGTGATTCAGATGCCGCTCGAAGGGGTACATCTACCGATAACCGACAGGACCACCAACATGTGCCTCATAGGAAAGATGAATTGGCAAATGCTCCATAGAGTCGAAGAATCCAGGAGGAAATACCTTCTCGAGCTTACATAGTGTTACCGTAATGTCCTTCTCTTGCTTTTCTAGATGATCGACGAGCAACTTAGTAGAACAAAGATCTCTGAAGAATATGCTGAGCTCTGTCAATGGATCCCAAATGACCTGCGGTAAGAATTTTTGAAATGCAATCAAAATTAACCTCTCCATGAATACGTGACAATCGTGGCTCTTCTTGTGCCGACATACTTTCCTCTACCAGTGGCCTTGTAGCGATCAGCACCATAGAATCTTCACGCATCTTCATCCTTGTCGTCTTTGTAGTACAACACGCACCCGTTGCAACATGTATCAATTTTCTCGTATCCTATCCAGAGTGATCTCACCATCCTCTTAGATCGAGAGAAGTCTTTAGGCAACTTTACCCTCGGGCAAGATCTCTATAATCAAATCCATCAGTCGGTTATAGCATTCTTGTGACATGTTAAAATCGGACTTGATGCTCAATAATCTTGTAACCACCTCCAACGGTGAATGATCCTCACAACCAGGATATAATGGAGTCCTTGCATTCTCCAGCAACTCCATCAACTTTGCAGCATCGACATTCGGTGCCTCCTCAGTTGCATCATGATTGTCCAGATTAAAACTAGGCCTGCCGCATTAAAAACCATGTTCACCCACCCATCGTTGCAAGCAGCGTGGTCGTGGACATCCATATACGGCTCCACATAAGGCTCTGACTCTGATGCTAAAGACACAAGTTCTTCGTGCGCGGTACACTGATAATAATTTGGCGTAAAGCCCTACGATTACAAATAATATATGACTTCCACTTCTGGATGATATTTCAAGTTGCGATATCTCACACATGGACACTTAATTTTGGTACCATCCATGTACTGAGGGAACGCCTTGGCGAACTACAGGAACTGCTGTATACCCTCAATAAATTCATCCCGTACACTGCACATGTCATCAAGATGACGGTTGTACATCCACGAACGATGATGCAGATAGTAATTCATATCCATTTCTAGATACTTCTGCAAAAATGACAGTATGTGTCCTATAAATCGTTAAATACAGTATGATTCTCTAGAGGAAGGTAAGAACTTCTCTAACTTGATACACAATGCCCTATGTATGTGTGTGTGTGTGCGTGTGTGTGTGTGTGTGTATGGTTGTTTGAGTGATTGAGTGAGCTCGGGTCACTAGGGAGAGCATTTTAAAGTTTTCAGTGTGAATCATTTGGCAGTGATCAACTGAAGGGAGAGCAGTGTGCCAGCTCTGTGCTAGCACAACAAGGTTGAGCACAACTGAGCAGTATGCAGCTCTGTGCTACCACAGTACAAGGGGAAGCATATAATAGTTTATAGCAGTAGCAGCTAGCTGTACTGCATAGTGCAGCAGTGAGGAATCTGTATGCAGTAATACTGTTGTCACTACCATATTCTGAAACAGGGGTATTTTCGACTTTTTATAATATTTAACATTATGGTTGTTACAATTAAATAATTGCATGATAAGTATATTTAATTTAAATAATTATGTGAGATGCGTAATTAAATATATTATTATTTACAGTGTTCATCAATGTTTGAGCTGGTAGACTCGACCTAGAAGCCATTAGACGAACACCTGTCCGAATTATAGGATTACGTGTTAAATTTTATTATTTAGGATTTAATTATTGAGATAGTAATTAATTACCATAATTTAATTAATTGTTACGCCCTGCCCTTGTTTCGATATTTGGAGCGCTATACTAGCTTTTGCCTTCCAACAAATTTTGCAGCCTTGTCCTAGACATGCCCGCCTTCAATTCTGCCTTTTTGTAATTCATAATTATGCTCTCTTGTGCTTCATTTTAGCCGCACAAAAATTATCGCAGACGTTTATTTAAATTCTAAATAAATTCTAATTTTGTATCGTTGTGCGTTCCAATCAAAATTGGAGGTAATCTTGACCTATTTTTTGTGCGACCCAAATTAGGGAAATATTCTGTTCTGAGTCTTCTTCACTAATGATATTGATGACCCGACCTAATTTTGACCCCAGGTACTCCTAATTAATTTTAGAACACAGATTGCATTTATTTCTAATTAATTTGAGAATACCATTTTAACTGATTCCGTAAATCCTAATTTAATTCCAGTGCCCTGCTATTTGAGCCCATACCAAACATACGGCGCCCCCTCACTCTGCAAAATGCCAAACACCGAATCGTCCACCCAATTTTTATCATTTTATGCATCTGTGCAAATATCCAAATTTAAGGGGGCTAATTTGCAAATTTGCATTTGGTGTCAACACCCCATTGGTTCAGCCAATGGAGGAGCCCTAATATTTTTGACTAATCAACCCACACCCTCATCCCCACATGAAGAATTCCTCCATGTCTAATCTTGGTCATCCATTCAATGGGTCAATTACCACCCTTCATTCCCTCTTACATCACCATATTTAATGTCCTATTACCTAGCCCTAATCCCCAAAAACCTAGGGAAACACACCTCCTCACTAGCCCCAAGCCCCCAAACCGTAGCCTCCTCCCCATTCTAAAATTTCTCCATTTTTCTTTCTTCTCCTTCCTTTCTTCTCCTTCTTCTCCTTATTTTTTTTTAAATTTAATGTAAGGGGGGAAAACCCAACCCCAGCTTCACTGTTCCCTGCATCAATCCCTCCCCACAGCTACTGTTCCCCGGACCCCGACTTCCAGCCACATCCCCGAGCTCCGATCCCGACCCCGGCTCGGCCGAGTACCGCCGCTCATCTCCGTCGAGCCCAACTCCCCTCTTCCAGTCCGCCGGATATCCACCACTCTACGTCGGCAACCCGACATCCCCTCCACGCCGGCGCCAACTCCTTCCCGATCTCCTCTCCGGCGGTTCAGCCGACCTCATCCCTGCATCACTCCGACACCCGGCATCCGAGTCTCCTCTCCGTCCCACTGCATCCCTCCGGCAGCCTCGACTTGACTGCTTCGCCACTGTACCTCCGAGTTCCCTCCTCCTCTCTTCTTCCCCGGCCACGCAGTCAGGCTGAGCCCCGTCGAGCCGCCTCGACACAGTCGACCACCCGCTCCTCTCCTCACTGGACCATGCAGAAGAGCCTCCCGCTGCCAGCAACTCAGCTCCCCTCGAGCTCCTCCCCGACCCTGCTCATATCCACCCGACTCCCCTGTACCACAACTCCGGCGAGCCTCGCCACCGCAGGTTCACCCATCGAGCCGATCCACCCCCTGTGAGATATTTTTCTCTTCCCTTTCATTTATAGATATCTTAGTGTATATACATGTAGGTATGTGTAAATGTTTATATACGTATATGTATATAAATACGTGTGTATGAGTGTATGTGTGTGCATACGTATGTTGTATACGTATTTGAGTATAAATTATATATATATATATATATATATATATATATATATATATATATATATATATATATATATATATATTCTCTATTTATATGTAAATGTATGCAATGTATATATAAATTAGCATATACGTATTTAATATTATATGTTAAATAATGTATTGGTATATACATATATATATATATATATAAACGTATTTTGGTATATGTTTAAACATATATATATGTACGTATTTTGGTAAATATATATAACTGTAGCATATATAATTTATATTGGCATATATTTTTAAGACATATATATATATATATATATATATATATATATATATATATAGTATGTTAAATTCTATTTTGTATGTATACATATATATACGTATTGTATATATATCTCCATAATATAAATATATGTTTATAAATATATACAAGTATTAGTTTTATTTAAAGCATATAAATACACATATCTATTTTTCATACCAAATGAATAATATTTATGTATGTTAGTAGTATATATATATTATATATATGGGTACTAGATGACCCGGGTATATATACGGACACCCCGTAACTATACCTGACCCGTGACTCTGTGAAATGTTAGTTGGCTGCCACGCGTACACTGACGTACTGGCGAGCCCGTACCATTTTGATCGTCTGTCTTGCCCAGCAATCGCAGACGCGACGCCCGTGCAAATTTGACGCACACTGACCCTAGATTGACCAATGCCATTCCTGGCATAGCCCTAAGGCTAGTGTATTTCTATTGTGTGTTAGTGTAGCATCTGATACGAGTGTTATATTTGTGATATGTCTATAGGACTGTTAGTTCATCCAGGCGATACTATAGAACAGGACCTTGGTATTCACCAGCTAAGGACCCAAGGCGAGTACATTCTCTGATTAGTTTCTAATTTATGATATCTCCTATGTTCATTGTATCTAGTGTAAATATCCATATTTCGACACGCTGGTTACACGGATTGGTGTATACAGATCTCGTCATGAGATGTTATTCCTTGTTCATGGTGTAGCTTGTACAAGTCTTGCTTCATTGATATCTTGTACATGTACAGACACTGATTTCCGGGGGGATTTGCTACCTCCCTAGGGGATCCCGTGCCATAGCGTACCATGGTTGGATCTAATATACCAGTCGGGGGTGGAGAGTATTTTAGTGTAGATATGTGATCATATCCAACTTTACATGAATCATAACTCACCCACGCCTCACGTCGGTGCAGCCTTACCATTACATGCCTCATCACTGTTACATATGGTTAGCCTAAATAGAAATACATTGTTACATATGGTTAGCCTAACTATATTTGTGATATGTCTATAGGACTGTTAGTTCATCCAGGCGATACTATGGAACAGGACCTCGGTATTCACCAGCTAAGGACCCAAGGCGAGTACATTCTCTGATTAGTTTCTAATTTATGATATCTCCTATGTTTATTGTATCTAGTGTAAATATCCATATTTTGATACGCTGGTTACACGGATTGGTGTATACGGATCTCTTCATGAGATGTTATTCCTTGTTCATGGTGTAGCTTGTACAAGTCTTGCTTCATTGATATCTTGTACATGTACAGACACTGATTTTCGGGGAGATTTGCTACCTCCCTAGGGGATCCTGTGCCATAGCGTACCATGGTTGGATCTAATATACCAGTCGGGGGTGGAGAGTATTTTAGTGTAGATATGTGATCATACCCAACTTTACATGAATCATAACTCACCCACGCCTCACGTCGGTGCAGCCTTACTATTACATGCCTCATCACTGTTACATATGGTTAGCCTAACTATTACTCGCATCATAGCTATTCTTACGGATTAGCCTGACCTCAAGGATGATCGCTAACCAATGTAATGAGTTTACTAGTCCCAAGCCGATCACATGTTAAAGCTAGTACTCACACACTTAGTCATAGTTTGCTCGTTGACATATTGTTCTTTTCCTGTATTTACTTACAGTATTTCCAGTATATCCTTATTGTATATTCTCGTACATATACATGCATCTCGTATATTTCTATCTATATACTGCTACATAGTTTATATCATTGATATAGAACTGCTATTTAGAAATGTACTTTGCTCCTTCCTGACTGGAAAACATTTTCCAGACTATGCCTAGAGGACTGGTATCTGACACTAATGGACCACAGGGTGAGTAGCTGAGACTTGGCTTGGTAGTTCAGTCGTGATTCCAGGAGGTTTAGCCGGAATCACTAGTTATCTAGTTAGTTCTTTTAGCATATTATTTTGGTACCAGATTTATCTTCGGCATTTTGTTGAGACTTGGAATTTATGTTGAGTTAGATTTTTACATTAGACTTGTGTTGTATTTTATTTTATTTCTTCGATTTCTTATCGTGCTGTAGTTATGTGATTGAGTATGTTATTCATTTATTTTGTGTCATCCGTGCCTCCTTATGGAGATTGGATGCTTGTGTGAGATTGCTTAGTTAGTATCATGACCTAGACAGTGTTCTACCGCTGATGCTGCGGCGTAGGCTAGACGTACCCGCGTACTCGTGCCCCTAAAATGGGTGTGGGTCGTGACACGTTTTAGTGGTGGCCCATGCAGGTCAGACTTCGCAAGTTGTGCAATGTCGTAGTAGTGCGACGTTATAGTTGTACTACTGCGTGCCTGCTATAGAATATAGGACATAGGATACTAGGATAAGAGAGGATACTCAATCACAAATTCTTGAGAGATTCCTGGGACGACCCCTTGAGAATCTTATTATAATTTCTAATTTTAAATCCTTCGCCTTGTTTCCGTCCGTCCTCACTCATTGATATTGAGTTTGATTCCTGTTGATCAGTTATTAAATTAGGATCTTGGTTTCATTGTAGAATTTGATTTCATGCCGAGATGAATTTTACGGACTAAATTTTACGATATTATCTGATGACATATACTGATGAGAACAGTGAGAAAGGTGAAACGTCTGCTTTGGTTATGGAACCTAGAGTTTATCGCAGTTGTACCGGTTGGCGTGGCGAAGATTCTAGATGACATGACTATAGGGTTGCGTACTTTAGTTACGGAACCTGTCGTTATCGCACATATGCTTATTGGCATGGCGAGGATTCTCAGCGTCATAATTTCTGACCGACGTGTATGATTATCAGGTTGTATCTTAAAAATTTGTTCTTAAAGTATCATCTCAACACTGATCTATTTTTGTTATTACAGGACTTTATTCCATCGTTTCTTGGGTTGCTAGTAGTAGAAATACCTTTAGTCCTCAACCCAGTTTCTTTGAGCTTCTATTCTTTGAGGATTCTTTGTTAAGTATGATAATTAGTGACTTGTAATTATGTCTGTGTCTTGAGTATTAGTATTGACTGAGTGTTGCTAGTAAGTTGTAAGTATTTCCTAGTTGGACATGTGAGCAGTAGGCATTAATCTAAAGTAACACATAGCGTAGTGCCTTGTAGCAATAGCTCTATGATAGGTGTAATATAGTTAGTATTGGCACTATAGATAGAGGGGAAGGAATATCAGTGATGATGATCATTTGGAAGTAATAGTGCAAATAATTCGGGCAGTACAATTTTTGTACACAGTTGAGGTTGTAAATAATTAATGTATTAGTGTGCACCTTGAGTATTAGAGACTGTGAGTATTTATATGTATACTTGAGGATTCAATTTTATCATTTGAAGAATGGGAGTGAATTACAAATTTTTAAATTTTAAGGAGTTGAGATTTTTATGTTATTTAAATGTTTGAGGACTAAATTTGATTCAATAAACATGGTCAAGGCTATAAAGATTTTAGAATTGATTACCATTTTATTTCAATATTGAGTATTGGATTTTTGAGGAAGTAAATGCATTTTATTTTTTTAAAGGGATTAAAACTTTGATGATCTTATTTTGAGGATTAATTTTTTGGTGGGTAAGAAATATATAATAATATATGGGTGAATGAAGTGTATACGTAAGGATCCGTTGACTTGGGCATGATTGAGATGGCACTGCAAACGGACTTGGGTGTCCATCTAGAGTTGTATTAGGGAGAACAGTACTTAGTATGGTGTATTGTACTTGGTGTACACTTGAGTGATAAAGAACAACTAGTATAAACAATTTTACTAGGTAAGGAAGCTAGCAGTGAGTGTGCTTGTAGTAGAACTGTGGTACCTAAAGGGATAGAGATATCAAACCTTGGATGCATCGTTGACCTGTGCAATCACAACTAGGAATATTCCCATCTAATTATCTTGAATGTTGCTTCTTTAGAACTTTACTGCCCTTCCTTGATGATATCGCATCTATGGCCCTAATTGATTCTTTTGGATCTGTCTTCAGGATGTCGCCAAGGACACGATCTATGGGAGTGGGAGCACCAGCTTTAAAGGGGTCTGCCACCTCTCCACCTGATGGACAGACAGCCGTAGTTCCTCCTACATCTCCGATGCATGTGGAAGTATCTGCACTTTTCGGGGGTCTTCCTCCTCCACCTGTTCAGAGGATAGCGGCAGTTGTGACGAACAACCAGCCTCCTTTACTGACTCCGATTTCCGAAGGTGTGCCCATTGACGGGGCACAGATTTTTACCTTGATCCAGGGCATGGTAGATGCCCAGAAAGTGACGGCAGATGCTCAGCGAGTTCAAGATGAGGCTCTGATGGTGCAAGCAGAAGCGCAATAGGCGCAGACTGAACTAATGAGAGAGAGCATGGGGAACGCTCACCAGATGGCACTACAGGCAGTTGGGAGAGTTGCCCAGCAGTATCCTGGCCAACGGCAGCCGAGGGCATTTCAGTATCAACAACTGTCACGACCCGCACCCGGTTTAGGGGCACGAGTGCGTGGTTACGTCCAGCCTACGCCGCAGCATCGGCGGTAGAACGCTGTCTAGGTCAAGTACTATCTAAATAATCTCACACTAGTATCCAACTCCATAAGGAGACACGGATAACACTATAAAATGAACAACATACTCAATCACAACTACGGCATGATAAGAATTTGAAGAAACAAAAGAATACAACACAAGTCTACTGACAAAAATAATCATACCTGAAATCAGTAACAACCAATCCCCAAGTGTCAGAAACAAGTCCACTAAGGTCACAGTCTGGAAAAATATTTTCCAGTCAGGAAGGAGCAAAGTACATCTCTAAATAGCAGTTCTATATAAATGACATAAACTATGTAGCAGTTCTAGATGGAAATATACCAGATGCATGTATAGGTACGAGAAATATACAAGGAAAGAAATACTAGAAATACTGTAAGTAAATGCAGGAAAAGAGACAATATGTCAATCAGCAAGAAACCTATGACTAAGTGTGTGAGTACTAGCTTTAACATGTGATCGGCTTGGGAACTTGATCAGGCTGGTTACATGTGATTAGCTATGATTCATGGAAGGTCAGGCTAACCGTTGGTTAGCTATGATGCATGTAGAGGTCAGGCTAATCACACGTAACAGCTATGAGGCACGGAGATGGTCAGGCCGCACCCGACGTGAGATGTGGGGTGAGCTATGATGCATGAAAAGTTGGGTATGATCACATATCTACACTAAAATACTCCCCAACCCCCGACTGGTATAGTAGAACCAATCATGGTACGCTATGGCACGGGATTCCCTAGGGAGGTAGCAAATCTCCCCGGGTCTCAGTGTCTGTACATGCACAAGATATCAAGGAAACAAGTCTTGTACAAGCTACACCATGAATAAGGAATAACATCTCATGACGAGATCTGTGTATACCAATCCGTGTAACCAATGTGTCAAGAACATGGATATTTACACTAGATACAGTGAACATAGGAGATATCATAAATTAGAAACTAATCAGAGAATGTACTCGCCTTGGGTCCTTAGCTGGTGAATACCGAGGTCCTGTCCCAGAGTATCGTCTGGAGGATCCAACAGTCCTATAAACATATAATAAAACAATACAACATTTGCATCAGATGCTATACTAAACATACAATCAAGTGCCTAACTCAGGGCTATACCTGGCATGATACTGGTCAACTAGGGTCATCTAGTAGATAGACCAATATATATATATCTATATATATCACACACATTAATACTATTTAATTATAATTAAAATATACCTTTATAAATTTACACATATACATATTATTCATTTGGTATGAAAATAGATGTGTATTTATATGCTTAAATAAAACTAATGCTTGTATATAAAAATAATACTGTATGTTTAATTATATAATTCCATTAGGACTTACTTTACACAAGGTATATATATATATATACATATACATATGAATATAACCCAAAAGTAGAATTTACTATATGTACTAAAATCCATAAATACAATTGATATATGCTAATATATGTACCATATATACTATCATATAATATGTATATATATATATATATATACATATATACTGGTTTGAGGTTGTAGTATATACAAGTGAAATTACACATATACCAATTTTATATAGTAAAAATATATTAAGTATACCAATAATACATATAGTAGAATACGTATTTATATATATATACTAATCATATTAAATACATATATATATATACATATACATGTATATATTAAAATATACATGTACACGTATACAGATTATATTAAATATATACATATACACTATTAAATACATATACAAAATAACATTAATATACTTATACATATATACATGCACTAAATTAAATACATACACAATATATGTATGTATCATTTAATTTCATGTATAATATATATACATTAGTTAAACAATATATATATACCCTATATACCAATTTTATATTAATATCTACATATACATATACATGTACATATTAACATCAATTTAATATATAACATACATATACTTATATTAGTATTTACATATACGTATATACACATTTATTCGTACACGTATACACACACACACATGCGTATATACGAGGGAAACCGTACCTGTGCTCGACGATGACGAAGACGTCGTCGACGAGGTGGTGGTACTGTTGCTCGGGACAGTGGTGCTCCGGTCATACGAGGAGGCTGGTCGGGTCACTGCAGGGTGGAGTAATGGACTCGGCGGGAGGAGGTTCGGGACTGAGCTCGAGTGAGGGGAGGACTCACCGGGAAGAAGTCGGGCCGGGTAGACAGCAGCTTCGGGATGGCCAGGAAGTGGGGCTCGAACTGGCCGAGGGAGGAATGGGGAGAAGCTCACACCGGACTGCAATGGTGGGGCTGGTACTGCTCGGGAAAGAGCCGCGTGGAGACCTGGCTCGCCGTGAGAAGACTGGGATGAGCAGTGGTCGATGGGGGAGGGATGCAGCGGGGAAAGTCTAAGCCGGAGACTGGAGGACGGAGGTGGCTCGGCTCGGCTCGGAGGAGATGCAGCGGGGAAATATTGTTGCCGCTCCGGTCGCGTGGGGGCTCGGGCCGGAAGAAGAGTGGGGAGAAGGATGCTTGGCCGGTTGTTCTGCTCGATGGGGTCAGTCGACGCGAGGGAGAGACGGAGGACAGTAGGGTGGTGAGTGGTCGAGCAGCAGCCAGCGGGTCGGGCCTAGCCGGTTGGTGGTGGTGATGAAGATGATGGTGGTGGTGATAATGGCACTGGTGGTGAAGGGAGTTGCCGGCCGGAGTAACACAGGTGGAGGGAGGAAGAGCTTGCGGGTGGCGAGGGGAGGAGCAGGCCAGCAGGGGTCGGTGCTCGGGGACAGGCCGGGTGGCTGCCAGCGGCCGGAGGGGATGGCCGGAGGCCGGGTGTAGGGATGAACAGTAGGTTGGTTTCCCCCTGTTCTAATGTTAAATTCAAATTCAAAAAAATTAGGGAAGGAGAAGAAAAAGGAAGAAGAAGAGAAGAAAAGAGAAGAAGAAGGAAGGAGGATTTCTTCCTACGTTAGAGAGGATGGAGGCTTGTGAGGAGGTGGGGGCTTGCTTGGGGATTAGGGTTTTCTAGGGAAATGGGTTGATGTGATATTAAATAGTAAAAAGGTGAGAGGGTGTGTGAATCTAATGGTGAGGATGGACCCACTTTAAATGAGTGGTCCAGATTGGACATGAAGAATGTTCATGTGGGGATGAGGGTGATAAAAATATTAAGGATTCCTCATTGGTTTAAACAAATGGGTGTTTACACCAAAACTGCAAATTTGCAAATTAACCCCCTTAAATTTGGGTATTTGCACAGACGCATGAAATAACAAAATTTGGCGGGCGATTCGGTGTCCGGTGTTTTGTAGGGTCAGGGGGCGCTGTAAGTTTGGTGTGGGCTAAAATAGCAGGGCACTGGAATTAAATTGGAATTTTAGAATTGGTTTAATAGTATCCTCAATTAAATTAGAAATAAATGCAAGTTGTGTTCTAAAATTAATTAGGAGTACATGGGGCCAAAATCAGGTCAGGTCATCAATACCAATAATGAAGAAGACTCAGAACAGAATATTACCCTAATTTGGGCCGTACGAAAAATAGGTGAAGATTGCCTCAAATTTTCGATTGGAACGCACAACGATATAAAATAGGAATTTTATTAAATAACGTCCGCGACAATTTTTGTGCGGCTATAACTAATGCACAGAGAGCATAATTATGAGTTGCAAAAATAGCAGAATAGAAGGTGGGCATGTCTAAGGCAAGATTGTGAAATTTGTTGGAAGACAAAAGTCAGGATAGCGCTCCAAATATCGAAGCAAAGGCAATGCGCAATAATTAAATAAAATACGGTAATTAAATACAACTCCAAGAATTAAATTCTAGATAAAATAATTAATTACAGGATTCTACAATTCGGACAGGTGGGCATCTACTGGGCTTCTAGGTCAAGTCTACTAGCTCAAAGTAAATAAACACTGTATATAATATTATATTTAATTACACATCACCCATAATCATTTAAATTAAATATACTATCATGCAATTACTAATTGTAAATACCATAATATTAAATATTGTAAAAAGTCAAAAATACCCCTGTTTTCGGAATGTGGTAGTGACAAGTCTACCCACCTTAAAAGAATTTCGTCCTCGAAATTTAAAAATCCTCATAGTAGTGTTTATTCATACACATTATTATTTCCCTCAATTTAAATTCATCAACCACGAATCCATTAATAATCCACAAGGTCTTTTCACAATTTGTCAAAAATTCTGATATTATTTCATTCCTGAAAAAATCCTCGAAATGAAATCAATGTCCATTTTTATCAAAATTTCCTTGAAAGTTTTAGTTAATAATTCATTACTCAGAATTTAATATCCACTCCTCAAATTTGATTTTTAATCAATGCACATATATATAGCGTAATCTCGTCCAAAAAGTTTGAATTCAAATATTAGTCTATCAATGATTTATAACTCGATTTCCTCTTTCCTCAAATACTCAACAATGCGATACTTAGGGATTTTCAAATTGCAACATCCAATATAAAATTCAAAAAAATTCATAACTTGCAATTTAATAAATATATTGATAAATCTCCCAAAATTTCCAAATTTAATAACCAATTTAAGCATGTCATATTTTTCCTGGAATTAACAAACCACCGATTCTGCCATGTTAAATTTTTAATCCTTTATTTAAATTAATGTTTATCCTCAAATTTCAATCATACCTCGATCTTCGAAAGATCAATGCTCCATCAATTCTGTTATATTAACTCATTAACTCTTTATTTAAATAAATACTTATCCTTGAATTTTGAATCATCTTATCCCTTTGTCAAGTCATAACCTTGTCACAGATCTTCGTCATGGTCAAACCCCAATAATCCTGGTCTAAAATCTGTCCTATAATCATACAACATGCAACCAAAAGGGAATATGTACGGTCATGGTGTCTTTTGTTATGGTATTGTAGTCTCTGTATCAGGGGTACTACTAACTACATTATAACAAGAATCATGCATACAAGCTACGGTACTAAGGTATCAGTCAATCAATCAAGAGATAGGGACAGAAGGAAGGAAAGGACAGAACCTGCTAACACATTTCTTGCGGTATCTCCTATCTCTAACAAACACTTAACTCTAGCACATTCACTAACTAATTCCTATCCCTGTACACTGGTACCCATATCAACTAATCATTTATCCACAAGATCCATGAATATATCCGTATTGCACATACCTGTCTATTAATACCAGAATCTGATACCAAGAACCTCTAATATAACCATGGTTCAATAATGCATCTAAGTTTGATACCTCTATTTCTTTAGTACCATATTCTCTGCCAGTTCCCGTTCCTACTACAATTGTTCATACTAGTCGTTCTTATCACTCAAGTGCACCCAAGTATAACACACCATACTAAGTACTGCTCTTTCCAATACAACTTTAGATGGACACCCAGTCAGTCTGCGGTGCCATCTCAATCATGCTCAAGTCATCAAATCCTTACACGTGTATATCATCTACTCATATATTAATATTCATATCTCTCATCTACCATAAAATTAATCCTCAGAATAATCGTCAAGGTTTAACTTCTCGATCAACTTAAAAATAAATTGTATATACCTCCTCAAAATCAGATACTCAACATCGAAATAAAATTTAATCACTTCTAAAATCTTTGTAGCCTTAACTATGTTTATTGAATTCATATTTGAAGTCCTCAAAAAAATTTTGACATAATCTCAACTCCTCAAATAAAATCTTATTTCCACCTTTTAATTTATAACTCCATAATGTACATATCAGTGCTCACGGTCTCTGATACTCAAGGTGCACTCAATGCATCTAGTGTCTATAATTGTGTACTAAAATTGTACTGCCTGAATCACTTGTACTATTACCTCCAATGATCAAAGTTATCATCAACTGTGTTTTCTTTCATGATTTCAATTTATGTCAACTGGTATATCATCTAATTATCATCACACCGAGTGCTTACTGTTACTAGCACCATTTCCAATAATCCTTGATATAGAATCATTGGCACTCTTGGTATTATATTATTAGCTTCATTAATGAATCATCTCATCAAGCTCATTATAACTCATGATTACATGTATCTACTATAACACTCATATTTTTTTACTCTCGCGGTTATGTGTATGGTTCCTCATCTCGATTGTTGTATATGTATTTCTCTGTAATCTTTTACAGCCTGTTAAACTGGTCTATGATACGCCTCACCAATTTTATTACCAATTCCGATATTCCTCCACTTATGACAGCTCATTAACTCTTTATGCGTATATATATCCTTACCTTTAACACTTCCGATATCAATCATCAAATTGAACATCATGCTCCATCAATCCTTAACACAATTCCTGGATACTTAATTGTTCACGTAGATCATCCAATTGCATAATCATGATTATCCAGGATGGGTATGTTGGCTCTGATACTAACTCTTGAACTATCACTGATACTCTATACTCTCCTTCTACTCACAGTCTCTAATGACCTTATCCTAGAACCATTGTTACAAGGTACTATGTTATGGGTTAATTCTAGATCAAGGCCTACTGCTCACATGTCCAACTAGGAAACACTTACAACTCACAAGCAACACTCAGTCAATACTAATACTCAAGACACAGACATAATTATAAGTCAATAATTATCATACTTAACAAGGAACCCTCAAGGAATAGAAGTTCAAAAGGAATTGGATTGAGGACAGAAGGTATCCTTACTGCTTAGTAAAGAAAAAAGCGATGGAACAAAGTCCTGGAATAACAGAAATAGATAAGTCTTGAGATGATACTTTAAGAACCAATTTAAGATACAACCTGATAATCATACACGTCTGTCAGAAATTATGACACACAGAATCCTCGCCACGCCAGTAAGCATAGATGCGATAAACGACAGGTTCCGTAACTAAGGTATGCAACTCTATAATCACGTCATCTAGAATCTTCGCCACGCCAACCGGTATGGCTGCGAAAGACTCTAAGCTTCATAACTATAGTATGTACATCCAAGTCAGGTTCCTACGTTCTCGTCACCACAGTTAATATGGCTGCGATAAACTCTAGGGTCCATAACCAAAGTAGACGTTTTACCTTTCTCACTGTCCTTATCAACATATATCATCAGATGATACCGTAAATTTTAGCCCGTAAAATTCATCTCGATATGAAATCAATTCAACAACGATACCAAGAATTAAATTTAACAGCTCGTCAACAAGAATCAAACTCAATATCAACGAGTGAGGACGGACGGAAACAAGGCGAAGGAATTTAAAATTTGAAATTATAATAAGATTCTCAAGGGGTCGTCCCAGGAATCTCTCAAGAATTTGTGATTGAGTATCCTCTCTCATCCTAGTATCCTATATCCTATATTCTATAGCAGGTACGTAGTAGTACAACTATGACGTCGTACTACTACGATATCGCACAACTAGCGAAGTCAGACCTGCATGGGCCACCACTAAAACGTGTCATGACCCGCACCCGGTTTAGGGGCACGAGTGCGTGGGTACGTCCAGCCTACGCCGCAGCATCGGCGGTAGAACGCTGTCTAGGTCAAGTACTATCTAAATAATCTCACACTAGTATCCAACTCCATAAGGAGACACGGATAACACTATAAAATGGATAACATACTCAATCACAACTACAGCACAATAAGAATTTGAAGAAACAAAAGAATACAACACAAGTCTACTGACAAAAATAATCATACCTGAAATCAGTAACAACCAATCCCCAAGTGTCAGAAACAAGTCCACTAAGGTCAAAGTCTGGAAAAATATTTTCCAGTCAGGAAGGAGCAAAGTACATCTCTAAATAGCAGTTCTATATAAATGACATAAACTATGTAGCAGTTCTAGATAGAAATATACCAGATGCATGTATAGTTACGAGAAATGTACAAGGAAAGAAATACTAGAAATACTGTAAGTAAATGCAGGAAAAGAGACAATATGTCAATCAGCAAGAAACCTATGACTAAGTGTGTGAGTACTAGCTTTAACATGTGATCGGCTTGGAAACTTGATCAGGCTAGTTACATGTGATTAGCTATGATTTATGGAAGGTCAGGCTAACCGTTGGTTAGCTATGATGCATGTAGAGGTCAGGCTAATCACACGTAACAGCTATGAGGCACGGAGATGGTCAGGCCGCACCCGACGTGAGATGTGGGGTGAGCTATGATGCATGAAAAGTTGGGTATGATCACATATCTACACTAAAATACTCTCCAACCCCCGACTGGTATAGTAGATCCAATCATGGTACGCTATGGCACGGGATTCCCTAAGGAGGTAGCAAATCTCCCCGGGTCTCAGTGTCTGTACATGCATAAGATATCAAGGAAACAAGTCTTGTACAAGCTACACCATGAATAAGGAATAACATCTCATGACGAGATCCGTGTATACCAATCCGTGTAACCAATGTGTCAAGAACATGGATATTTACACTAGATAGAGTGAACATAGGAGATATCATAAATTAGAAACTAATCAGAGAATGTACTCGCCTTGGGTCCTTAGCTGGTGAATACCGAGGTCCTGTCCCAGAGTATCGTCTGGAGGATCCAACAGTCCTATAAACATATAATAAAACAATACAACATTTGCATCAGATGCTATACTAAACACACAATCAAGTGCCTAACTCAGGGCTATACCTGGCATGATACTGGTCAACTAGGGTCATCTAGTAGATAGACCAATATATATATATCTATATATATCACACACATTAATACTATTTAATTATAATTAAAATATACCTTTATAAATTTACACATATACATATTATTCATTTGGTATGAAAATAGATGTGTATTTATATGCTTAAATAAAACTAATGCTTGTATATAAAAATAATACTGTATGTTTAATTATATAATTCCATTAGGACTTACTTTACACAAGGTATATATATATATATATACATATGAATATAACCCAAAAATAGAATTTACTATATGTACTAAAATCCATAAATACAATTGATATATGCTAATATATGTACCATATATACTATCATATAATATGTATATATATATATATATACATATATACTGGTTTGAGGTTGTAGTATATACAAGTGAAATTACACATATACCAATTTTATATAGTAAAAATATATTAAGTATACCAATAATACATATAGTAGAATACGTATTTATATATATATACTAATCATATTAAATACATATATATATACATATACATGTACATATTAAAATATACATGTACACGTATACAGATTATATTAAATATATACATATACACTATTAAATACATATACAAAATAATATTAATATACTTATACATATATACATGCACTAAATTAAATACATACACAATATATGTATGTATCATTTAATTTCATGTATAATATATATACATTAGTTGAACAATATATATATACCCTATATACCAATTTTATATTAATATCTACATATACATATACATGTACATATTAACATCAATTTAATATATAACATACATATACATATATTAGTATTTACATATACGTATATACACATTTATTCGTACACGTATACACACACACACATGCATATATACGAGGGAAACCGTACCTGTGCTCGACGATGACGAAGACGTCGTCGACGAGGTGGTGGTACTGTTGCTCGGGACAGTGGTGCTCCGGTCATACGAGGAGGCTGGTCGGGTCACTGCAGGGTGGAGTAATGGACTCGGCGGAAGGAGGTTCGGGACTGAGCTCGAGTGAGGGGAGGACTCGCCGGGAAGAAGTCGGGCCGGGTGGACAGCAGCTTCGGGATGGCCGAGAAGTGGGGCTCGAACTGGCCGAGGGAGGAATGGGGAGGAGCTCACACCGGACTGCAATGGTGGGGCTGGTACTGCTCGGGAAAGAGCCGCGTGGAGGCCTGGCTCGCCGTGAGGAGACTAGGATGAGCAGTGGTCGATGGGGGAGGGATGCAGCGGGGAAAGTCTACGCCGGAGACTGGAGGACGGAGGTGGCTCGGCTCATCTCGGAGGAGATGCAGCGGGGAAATGCTGTTGCCGCTCCGGTCGCATGGGGGCTCGGGCCGGAAGAAGAGTGGGGAGGAGGATGCTTGGCCGGTGGTTCTGCTCGATGGGGTCAGTCGACGCGAGGGAGAGACGGAGGACAGTAGGGTGGTGAGTGGCCGAGCAGCAGCCAGCGGGTCAGGCCTGGCCGGTTGGTGGTGGTGATGAAGATGATGGTGGTGGTGATAATGGCACTTGTGGTGAAGGGAGTTGCCGGCCGGAGTAGCACAAGTGGAGGGAGGAAGAGCTTGCGGGTGGCGAGGGGAGGAGCAGGCCAGCAGAGGTCGGTGCTCGGGGACAGGCCGGATGGCTGCCAGCGGCCGGAGGGGATGGCCGGAGGCCGGGTGTAGGGATGAACAGTAGGTTGGTTTCCCCCCTGTTCTAATGTTAAATTCAAATTCAAAAAAATAAGGGAAGGAGAAGAAAAAGGAAGAAGAAGAGAAGAAAAGAGAAGAAGAAGGAAGGAGGATTTCTTCCTACGTTAGAGAGGATGGAGGCTTGTGAGGAGGTGGGGGCTTGCTTGGGGATTAGGGTTTTCTAGGGAAATGGGTTGATGTGATATTAAATAGTAAAAGGGTGAGAGGGTGTGTGAATCTAATGGTGAGGATGGACCCACTTTAAATGAGTGGTCCAGATTGGACATGAAGAATGTTCATGTGGGGATGAGGGTGATAAAAATATTAAGGATTCCTCATTGGTTTAAACAAATGGGTGTTTACACGAAAACTGCAAATTTGCAAATTAGCCCCCTTAAATTTGGGTATTTGCACAGACGCATGAAATGACAAAATTTGGCGGGCAATTCGGTGTCCGGTATTTTGTAGGGTCAGGGGGCGCTGTAAGTTTAGTGTGGGCTAAAATAGCAGGGCACTGGAATTAAATTGGAATTTCAGAATTGGTTTAATAGTATCCTCAATTAAATTAGAAATAAATGCAAGTTGTGTTCTAAAATTAATTAGGAGTACATGGGGCCAAAATCAGGTCAGGTCATCAATACCAATAATGAAGAAGACTCAGAACAGAATATTATCCTAATTTGGGCCGTACGAAAAATAGGTAAAGATTGCCTCAAATTTTCGATTGGAACGCACAACGATACAAAATAGGAATTTTATTAAATAACGTCCGCGACGATTTTTGTGCGGCTATAACTAATGCACAGAGAGCATAATTATGAGTTGCAAAAATAGCAGAATGGAAGGTGGGCATGTCTAGGGCAAGATTGTGAAATTCGTTGGAAGACAAAAGTCAGGATAGCGCTCCAAATATCGAAGCAAAGGCAATGCGCAATAATTAAATAAAATGCGGTAATTAAATACAACTCCAAGAATTAAATTCTAGATAAAATAATTAATTACAGGATTCTACAATTCGGACAGGTGGGCATCTACTGGGCTTCTAGGTCAAGTCTACTAGCTCAAAGTAAATGAATACTGTATATAATATTATATTTAATTACACATCACCCATAATCATTTAAATTAAATATACTATCATGCAATTACTAAATTATAAATACCATAATATTAAATATTATAAAAAGTCGAAAATACCCCTGTTTTCGGAATGTGGTAGTGACAACAACAGTACCAGGAACCAGTTCGTGTTCAGCAAGATCAGACTTGTCTTTACTGTAAGAAGTCAGGTCATCTTAGGAAGAGCTGTAGAGCGAGGCTAGGACTTTGTTTGCGCTGTGGCGATGCAGGACACCGAATGAGGGATTGTCCTCTAGTTCAACGCACAGCTCCAAATTATAGAGATCCAGTTAGGCTACCTGTGGAACCGTATATTGCTCAGCACCCGCGTAGGGAACCACCCCAGCAGTGCGGTGCATTTGCGATGACGGTCGAGGAGACCGATACTGCAGGTAACGTGTTAGTATGTTTTGTTCTTTCCTTCCTTCTGTTTCTTTCTGTTGATCGATTGACTGATTTTTCTCTAGTACTGTAGTTCGTATGCATGATTTTTCTTGTTAGAATGTAGTTAGTAGTACACCCTGACAGAGAATGCAATACCATGATAAAACAGACCATAACCATGCATGTTTTCTCTAGGTTGTATGTTGTATGACTGTAGGAAAAATTTTCTTAGACCATGATCATTGGGATTTTGACCATAACAAAGATCTATGAAGAGGTTATGACTTGACAAAAGGGCCAAGATGATTAAAAATTTTAAGGATAAGCATTCATTTAAATAAAGAGTTAGGGAGTTAATATAACAGAATTGATGGATCATTGATTTTACGAAGATTGGGGATGATTGAAACTCGAGGATAAAACGTTAACTTAAATGGAGAGTTAAGAAATTAACATGGAAAAATTGAGGATTTATTAATTTTAGGAAGGTTATAATATGATAGAATTGGTGATTAAATTGAGAAAATTTGGGAAATTATCATTACATCTATTTGATTGCAAGATAGGAATTTAAAATTTTATATTATGAATGTTGCATTTGAAGATTCCGTAAGTATCGCATCGTTGAGTAATTTGAGGAAAAAGGAAATCAGGAAATAAAATTATTAATGGGATAGTGTCGAATTCGATTCTCGGGATGAGGATTTAGATTTTGAATATGCATTGATTGGGTTTAAATTGAGGAGTAAAAATCATTAACGGGTTGGTGTTTAAATTCAAACTTTTCGGATGACAATTCTAATTTTATGAATATAGTGGATTAATTGAATTGAAGGGTGGATTTATGGATTGTGTTTTAGATGGGAGTCTTAATGTGCATTGAGTGAATTAGAGTTTGGGATATCAAATTCCGAGTATTAAATTTTAATTTAAATTCAGAAGAAATTGTGAGGAAATGGAAACTGATTTTTATTTTCGAGGATATTGCAGGAATACAGTAATTTCAGAAATTTTTTGAGGTTGTGAAATGGCAAGGTGGATTTCTACCTGATTTTGTGGTTGATGAATTAACTATTGATGGAAAATAAAATAATGTATAAACACTACTATGAGGACTTTAAATTTCGAGGACGAAATTCTTTTAAGGAGGGTAGACTTGTCACTACCACATTCTGAAACAGGGGTATTTTCGACTTTTTATAATATTTAACATTATGGTAGTTATAATTAAATAATTGCATGATAAGTATATTTAATTTAAATAATTATGTGATATGTGTAATTAAATATATTATTATTTACAGTGTTCATTAATGTTTGAGCTGGTAGACTCGACCTAGAAGCCATTAGACGAACACCAGTCCGAATTATAGGATTACGTATTAAATTGCATTATTTAGGATTTAATTATTGAGATAGTAATTAATTACCGTAATTTAATTAATTTTTACGCCCTGCCCTTGTTTCGATATTTGGAGCACTACCTAGCTTTTGCCTTCCAACAAATTTTGCAGCCTTGTCCTAGACATGCCCGCCTTCCATTCTGCCTTTTTGTAATTCATAATTATGCTCTCTTGTGCTTCATTTTAGCCGCACAAAAATCATCACGGACGTTTATTTAAATTCTAAATAAATTCTAATTTTGTATCGTTATGCGTTCCAATCGAAATTGGAGGCAATCTTGACCTATTTTTCGTGCAACCCAAATTAGGGAAATATTCTGTTCTGAGTCTTCTTCACTAATGATATTGATTACCCGACATAATTTTGGCCCCAGGTACTCCTAATTAATTTTAGAACACAGATTGTATTTATTTTTAATTAATTTGAGGATACCATTTTAACTGATTCCGTAAATACCAATTTAATTCCAGTGCCCTGCTATTTGAGCCCATACCAAACATACGGCGCCCCCTCACTCTGCAAAACACCAAACACCGAATCGCCCACCCAATTTTTATCATTTTATGCATCTGTGCAAATACCTAAATTTAAGGGGGCTAATTTGTAAATTTGCATTTGGTGTCAACACCCCATTGGTTCAACCAATGGAGGAGCCCTAATATTTTTGACTAATCAACCCACACCCTCATCCCCACATGAAGAATTCCTCCATGTCTAATCTTGGCCATCCATTCAATGGGTCAATCACTACCCTTCATTCCCTCTCACATCACCCTATTTAATGTCCTATCACCTAGCCCTAATCCCCAAAAACCTAGGGAAACACACCTCCTCACTAGCCCCAAGCCCCCAAACCGTAGCCTCCTCCCCATTCTAAAATTTCTCCATTTTTCTTTCTTCTCCTTCCTTTCTTCTCCTTCTTCTCCTTGTTTTTTTTTTGAATTTAATGTAAAGGGGGGAAAACCCAACCCCAGCTTCACTGTTCCCTGCATCAATCCCTCCCCATAGCTACTGTTCCCCGGACCCCGAGTTCCAGCCACATCCCCGAGCTCCGATCCCGACCCCGGCTCGGCCGAGTACCGTCGCTCATCTCCGTCGAGCCCAACTCCCCTATTCCAGTCCGCCGGATATCCACCACTCTACGTCGGCAACCCGACATCCCCTCCACGCCGGCGCCAACTCCTTCCCGATCTCCTCTCCGGCGGTTCAGCCGACCTCATCCCTGCATCACTCCGATACTCGGCATCCGAGTCTCCTCTCCGTCCCACTGCATCCCTCCGGCAGCCTCGACTTGACTGCTCCGCCACTGCACCTCCGAATTCCCTCCTCCTCTCTTCTTCCCCGGCCACGCAGTCAGGCTGAGCCCCGTCGAGCCGCCTCGACACAGTCGACCACCCGCTCCTCTCCTCACTGGACCACGCAGACGAGCCTCCCGCCGCCTGCAACTCAGCTCCCCTCGAGCTCCTTCCCGACCCTGCTCATATCCACCCGACTCCCCTGTACCACAACTCCGGCGAGCCTCGCCACCGCAGCTTCACCCGTCGAGCCGAGTCACCCCCTGTGAGATATTTTTCTCTTCCCTTTCATTTATAGATATCTTAGTGTATATACATGTATGTATGTGTAAATGTTTATATACGTATATGTATATAAATACGTGTGTATGGGTGTTTGTGTGTGCGTACGTATGTTGTATACGTATTTGAGTATAAATTGTATATATATATATATATATATATATATATATATATATTTATTTTTCTCTATTTATATGTATATGTATGCAATATATATATAAATTAGCATATACGTATTTAATATTATATGTTAAATAATGTATTGGTCTATACATATATATGTATATAAACGTATTTTGGTATATGTTTAAACATATATATATGTACGTATTTTGGTAAATATATATAACTGTAGCATATATAATTTATATTGGCATATATTTTTAAGACATATATATATATATATATATATATAGTATGTTAAATTATATTTAGTATGTATACATATATATACGTATTGTATATACATATCTCCATAATATATGTTTATATATATATATACAAGTATTAGTTTTATTTAAAGCATATAATTACACATATCTATTTTTCATACCAAATGAATAATATGTATGTATGTTAGTAGTATATATATATTATATATATGGGTACTAGATGACCCGGGTATAAATACGGACACCCCGTAACTATACCTGACCCATGACTCTGTGAAATGTTAGTTGGCTGCCACGCGTACACTGGCGTACTGGCGAGCCCGTAGCATTTTGATCGTCTGTCTTGCCCAGCAATCGCAGATGCGACGCCCGTGCAAATTTGACGCACACTGACCCTAGATTGACCAGTGCCATTCCTGGCATAGCCCTAAGGCCAGTGTATTTCTATTGTGTGTTAGTGTAGCATCTGATACAAGTATTATATTTGTGATATGTCTATAGGACTGTTGGT
The DNA here is from genome assembly GCA_036927795.1 of Iris macrosiphon. Classification (NCBI taxonomy): domain Eukaryota; kingdom Viridiplantae; phylum Streptophyta; class Magnoliopsida; order Asparagales; family Iridaceae; genus Iris; species Iris macrosiphon. The sequence goes on from JAYESA010000004.1 coordinate 101,060,132, forward strand.
TCATCCAGGCGATACTCTGGAACAGGACCTCGGTATTCACCAGCTAAGGACCCAAGGCGAGTACATTCTCTGATTAGTTTCTAATTTATGATATCTCCTATGTTTATTGTATCTAGTATAAATATCCATATTTTGACACGCTGGTTACACGGATTGGTGTATACGAATCTCGTCATGAGATGTTATTCCTTGTTCATGGTGTAGCTTGTACAAGTCTTGCTTCATTGATATATTGTACATATACAGACACTGATTTCCTGGGAGATTTGCTACCTCCCTAGGGGATCCCGTGCCATAGCGTACCATGGTTGGATCTAATATACCAGTCGGGGTGGGGAGTATTTAAGTGTAGATATGTGATCATACCCAACTTTACATGCATCATAGCTCACCCACGCCTCACGTCGGTGCAGCCTTACCATTACATGCCTCATCACTGTTACATATGGTTAGCCTGACTATTACTCGTATCATAGCTATTCTTACGGATTAGCCTGACCTCAAGGATGATCGCTAACCAATGTAATGAGTTTACTAGTCCCAAGCCGATCACATGTTAAAGCTAGTACTCACACACTTAGTCATAGTTTGCTCGTTGACATATTGTTCTTTTTCTGCATTTACTTACAGTATTTCCAGTATATCCTTATTGTATGTTCTCGTACATATACATGCATCTCGTATATTTCCATCTATATACTGCTACATAGTTTATATCATTGATATATAACTGCTATTTAGAAATGTACTTTGCTCCTTCCTGACTGGAAAACATTTTCCAGACTATGCCTAGAGGACTGGTATCTGACACTGATGGACCACAGGGTGAGTAGCTGAGACTTGGCTTGGTAGTTCAGTCATGATTTCGGGAGGTTTAGCCGGAATCACTAGTTATCTAGTTAGTTCTTTTAGCATATTATTTTGGTATAGGATTTGTCTCCGGCATTTTGTTGAGACTTGGAATTTATGTTGAGTTAGATTTTTACATTAGACTTGTGTTGTATTTTATTTTATTTTTTCGATTTCTTATCGTGCTGTAGTTATGTGATTGAGTATGTTATTCATTTATTTTGTGTCATCCATGCCTCCTTATGGAGATTGGATGCTCGTGTGAGATTGCTTAGTTAGTATCATGACCTAGACAGCGTTCTACCGTCGATGCTGCGGCGTAGGCTGGACGTACCCACGTACTCGTGCCCCTAAAACGGGTGCGGGTCATGACAACTGTGTAGTGCACAACAGGAAGGATGCACAACAGCAAGTAAACTCAGCAAGTAGCAGCAGAGCCAGTGCACTGCACAGCCTTCAACAGCAGGTTTAGTAGTCTGTAGTAGCCAATGCAACAGCTCGTGCAGCAAGAAGCATCAACCCAAGTTGGATACGAGTTCTAGAAGAAGCCAATACCGTATCGTGTCTCGGCTTTGAAGAGTCATTCTCGTATCCGTGTATACGACTCTTCTTGACTCGAGATCTGTATCGTATTATATACGATGCAGATATGCAAGGTTGCATCTAAACTCAGACAGCTAACTAGAAGATAGATAGGGTTAGGGTCTGTGTCATATTTTGTGTCATGTCAGTGTAAGTGACTGTGTCGTATCCCATGTCATGTCTATATCATGTCTTGTCTATGTTTGTGTGTATCTGTGTGTCCGTGTCAGTATTAGGGTTAGTGTCCGCATGTGTTAGTGTATTCGCGTGCGTGTGTGTATGTTCGAGTTAGGGTTAGAGTTAGTGTATGTCATGTCGTGTCGTGTCGTGTTATGTCATGTTAGAGAGAGAGAGAGAGAGAGACAGAGAAAGGAGACAGAGAGAGGAGCTCACCGAGTGAGGTGGAGGGGAGCTGGAGAGAGGAGAACCCCGGAGGGAGGAGGAGCCGCCGGAGGGAGGAGGACGCCGGAGGGAGCAGGGGAGCCGGCGGAAGGAGGAGCTGACGGAGGGAGGAGCGGGACGCCGGAGGGAGGGGGGAGGACGCGGCTGGAGGGGGGTTGCCGAGGTGGGGCGCCGGGAGGGAGGAGAGAACGCCGGAGGGAGCAGGGGAGCCGATGAGCTGATGGAGGGTTTTTTTTAAAAAAATTTAGGAGAATCGAAGGAAATGGGAGAAAGAGAAATTCGTCAACCCTAAATGAAATAAATTAGCGACGTTTAGCAACGCTAACTTATGACGTCGCTAATAGAAATATTTAGCGACGTTATAGTCGTTGCTAAATATGTCGCTAAATATCTAAAAGATTAACATCGCTAAATATGTCGCTAAACGTCGTTAAATCATATAACTCAGCGACGTTTAGCGACCTTAAATAAACTTATAGTGACTATCCTTTTAAAAAACAGAATTATAGTCGCTAAACGTCGCTATATGTCGCCAACAGCGACTTATAGCGACGTTATTCTTTGGAGTCGCTGATATCTTTAATATTAGCGACGTTTTACTTTGACGTCGCTAAAAACGTCACTAATCCCGCAATTTTTAGTAGCGAAGCCTGCACTCATCTCTTCCTCCAAACCTCTCTGTATTGGTGACTTTCAAAGCATGCTCTTCTTTCTTCTGCCCTTGCATTTTCTGTTCATGTACTAACAGGCTGCTTTAAAGCTCATCTTTTGTCATGGTATCTACATTGTTGGACTCTTCTATCGAGCACACTACATAATTGAACTTGGGAGTCATCGATCTCAGAATTTTCTCAATAATCACATTCTGCTCCATCCTTTCTATATGTGCTTTCATCTTATTTGCGATGGTCAATGTCCTGGAAAAATACTCATCTAACTTTTCACCCTCCTTCATGCCGAGAATCTCAAATTCCCTTCCAAGAGCCAGTAGCTGAGCACGTTTCACCTTGGTAGAGCCCTGATACTTCTGCTTCATCGAGTCCCAAATGGTCACAATAATGGTTCTATCTATAGCTTGGAATAGATAGTTCTTGACCTTTAGATCTTTTTAGCTTCATATCTTCGATGGTCTTACGCTGTGTCTTCGTTAGCTCTCCTCCTGCTGCTGCAAGAATCCCGTTCTCTACTGAGCCCCAATACTCCTTTGATCCGAGGAAGTTTTCCATGAGCATAACCCAATGGTCGTAATGACCATCAAAATTTGGAATTTCTGGTTGAACGAAGCTGCTCTCCGTTGCCATGATTCACATACTCTTCTCTCTTCTCTGATCTCTCACTCTTGCTTCTTCCTTAAAGAAAGCTGCAGTTTCTTAATACCCTCAGTCAGGCCCGTGTGATGGGGCTTTGATACCACTTGTTAAGAACAGAGACCAAAAACTCACACAAGAACTCAAAAGTGGTTTGGAAGATTGAAGCATCATTTATTGAATCACAAACTTAACTTTATAGCAGCCTTTACAAGGAAGCAAATACTGAAACAAACAACACGTTCTCCACAACCTAAGAACGTGGTGATTAGTTGAAGACTAAATCAAACTCTGATGCAGTACCCTAATAACTAGGGATAACGGAATACTAAATAACAAAGCAATAAAAACAATAAGTCTAACAGAATTATCACCAACTCTTCAAGCTCCAACAATACTGTGTGTACACATAATTCTTTAAAGGATTGTGTCATTTCGTTGAGCTAATTCATATGTCCTGTTAAGGCAGGTGAGCTAAGGAGATCTATTATGTATTATAGAGAGCCAATTCAAAGAGGATAAAAATAGGGTTATGCCTTCTTCTTGGGGTTTACTTTTTTTTGGAAACTATCACCATTGACAGACAAGCACTTGGAGGAACAAACAAGCACTTGGAGGAGCATGAAGAGAAAAAAGAGTTGATAGGGGAGGGTGTCATTAAGATACGGAGGACGAAGCTGCAGATTTTGTCGATGCAACCGAGGCACGACTAAGACATTAGTGTTAATAGTATTTATGGGGAATAAATATAATGGTCTGGACGGATTTTATCACTAATAAGACTGACAATCTATATGTAAGCATAGTGCAGATGATTATGATGAATCATCTATATTCCAAACTTTATGAAGTAGCAAAGTTTTGAGTAGCGGAATGGAAAAAAAATCCTAAAATCCTAAAAAAGAATGAGCTCATACATAACTCCATATACAGAACAATATTAGTAGCTCCTAAGAAGAGAGAGACTTGTGTCTGAAATACCAAATTATCAAAATTGATTTGTATATTAAAAATGTAAATTCGGTTCATATTCAATTCCCTATGGGGCTTTCATCTCTAACATGATCAACCCACAAGGGGGGAGGCACTCTTTGCCTACATAACTTTTCGATCGTTAACGTGATCAGCCCAAATCCGAGCAAAATTTGTTAGGTTTTCTCTAGCACAAAACTTCCAACCTCATAATGCATGCCTGAAAAAACTATTAGCCTCTCTTGTCATCCTTTTCGGTAACAAAATTCAACTATTTATAAGTAAGTCGAGAAGGGCAAGAACTTGTAATTAAGTGATCTCATTGGCTTCCTCCTTCCTTGGTATCCTGGAGAGGGGAAGACCTCCTAACAAATCGGCCCTGCAAGAACAAAAGAACAATCGAGAAGATGTCAGACTTCATCTCTAATTGGGCAGACACAAGTACGACACAATAGGATACCGACACTGACATGGATAAATAGGGGTGGATCCGAAAACTGAAACTAGAGTGAGCTACCATAAATTAGGATGGACTAGAGGTAGACTAATCTATATTATATATATATATATATATATATATATATATATATATATATATATATATAGAAAAAAGTGATTTATTTTGGGGGGGTTGGAGCCCACCCCATCTATAGGTTGGATCCTCCTCTGTGGATAGGACACTACTGATATTGGCGTTTCCTAGTGATTCGTGCAGTGTTTGCGTTGTGTCCGACGCAATGTGACACGGGCACACCACCAATTTTGAGAGTGCCAATGCTTTCCTTGATGATTATCTATGAAGGCATTATGGACATTATAATGTCTTGAGAACTCGGGAACACAATGAAATATAGGAAGAGTTGTGTAATGCTTACACTTGCCTTCATACGCGGTCTGCAATCGGCATTCACCTTTCGGACCTGGTACCGAATCTTCTTGGAGAAAAGTCGGGTCCTCCTCTTCTCTCTAAACCTCTGCACGCTTGCCTCTCTTGCTCCCCCACCTTCGGTATCGGGAGTCAAGTCGACCTCCGTGAGGCTAGCCTGCTCCAAGAAATATATATATATATCCTCAGAATAAAAGCACATAATTAATTTGCCTCCAATGAATATAATTTTACCAGATAGTAGTATTTCCACAGCATAGTTGGAGAAAATTATGTCGATAGGGAATGTTTAACGAATTCATCCCGAGAAAACTCTTGAACTCTTAAGTACTTCCGTAACTGAGTATAATTACTTGGTATCCTAAAATTCAAAATGTTCACTCTGTCGTCTCTGACACATTATCAGGTGGATACTTGTCTGTGTATATATGGAACTAACTTGTAGACGAACAATCTTAAGAGCATCAATAGGAAGACTCATCCTCATTTCTAGATTCTAGATTTAGAATGTAGAAGTTTATTTTGTAGAATAATAAAACTTAATTGGAGCTCCATTATATTCTTATCCCAGCACATGAGCGGTTGCCTGGGCGTCAGAAATTTTACATTAAGAATATAAAAACTCATTTTTTAGAATAGTAAAGTTCAATTTGGAACACCAATTTCTTTATTCTATATTTTATATATATATATATATTTTTAAGAAAAAGAAAGAATGATGGGACATGAGTTTATCCACTCATCTCAATTTTGGATCTCAGGATTTTTTTTTTGTTTTTTTGTTTTTGTTTTTTTGTTTTGTTTTTTTTCATACAAACCAACCCATTCTACATTTATAATTTTTTATTACAACTTTGGCATCAAATGTATTTTGTAGCTCCATCTACTATTGATGCTCTAACAATCAATTTGAAGAATTCACATGAAAGTATCTAATGTGCCAGGATAACTGCAGTGTATGTACTAGAAATTTGTCTATATACATATGCAATGTGCTAACAGTAAGTATTAGAAATCAGAAATAACTGACGAAGAGTTGGTATCAGAAGGCAATCTATGAGCACACTGCACATATAAACAACAATTACTAAATACAAGTTCAATAAGAGACCACAATTCATGCTGCTGCGCTCTTTTTGCAGAAAATAAATAAATTTGTTCCAGTGTGTGAAGCAAAATTTCTCAGAACACAAGTATTTTTTTCAAAAGAAAACTTCAATAACAAAATTATAAATTCAAAACCCCCACTAGGATGAATAACTTTCGTCAGTAAATAATTTTAACTATCAAGAGGCCTAGAGGATTAATTTTGTACTTACTAGAGCATCGGCGGAGAATTCGGGCGTGCCAGTTTCTTTGGTGAAGGGAAACTAGCGGTCCGACCAGGCCTCGACGATGTTGTCATAGTTCAATTTTAGTCCCAAACCAGCAGGCTTCAACTTGGCCTCCGATGAACTGCTAGTAGCGGCAGCAGCATGGGCTGCTGTTGCGTCGGAAATGGCTTGGGCATCATCCTTCACCTCTTCTTTACCAACCTCCTCCTCCTCCTTCTTCTTCTTCTTCTTCTTGCTGCTATTCTTCTTCTTCGTCGCCAAAGGAGGGAGGACATCCAATTTAGGAACGATGTCCTTCACCTCCACCATGGTGCTCTCGCTCCACCACTCCCCACTGCGAGCCCCGCGCATCGCGTGCCGGATGTTGTTATTCTGCCCCAGAAGAAGCCCAAATCTCCCTCCAATTCCGAACCCCATTAGTCCCCCAAGAAAAGGATTCAATACGCTCGACGGCTCGGGTTTCTCCGTGCTCAGCTTCCCCATGATTCTGTCAATCCCCTCCTCCCCAACCTTCTCCTCGTCAAGAATGGACTCGACATCGTAGTCGGGCGAGCCCGGGTCCTGGAATTCGGCACCACCGCTAGCCATCGAGCTAGACACGGACTTGAACTCGAACCGACACGAAGGTGTCCTGCTGCCAGGGGACGGAGAAGGGTCCCGGTCTTCTTCTATCAGGTAGTCGGCAGGGAAAGGAGGAGGAGAAGTAGCAAAGAAAGGATTGGTGTGAGCTTTACAGAGTTTCGGGAGGTTCTCGGTATTGAACACATTCGGGCAGACGGTGGAGAGAAGGATGGCCGCCTCGGCGTAGGCCTGGTTAGGCCTCTTTCGGGGCGTTCGGGCTCTTTTAGTGGATATTACGACCGAGGAGGAGCACTCGGAGGAGCAGGAGGACCTCGCGGAGGAGGAGGAAGGGGAGGGCGCCTTCAGTATGTCGAGCTCGAAGCCGCCGCAGGACCTCTCTACGGTGCCGAGGCACGGCGAAGACATTGTTTCTTGACACTAACTAAACAAACTTGAAATTTATTAATTGGAATGGGGTTTAAGAATCTTGTAAATGTACAAATATATAATAAGATTGTTTAGCTTGGTAAAGTCAAGGGCTAGCTAAAACCCTAAACCCTTGATAACTTATGTTGGTCTAAGAACCCAAGAACATGTACCAAAAATAAAATGTTCAGATGAACTCACCAACAAAAAAGTTCTTGTGCAAGAACACGGGAAAGAAGAAGAATAGCAGTAGTTTGAACCAGGAGGGCTTGCCATTGGTACTACCGTTGTAATTTGTATAGGGGGAGTGGGAGGGAGGGATAGGTCCTAGGTGGCAGTTGGGAATCCTTTGGAGGGTTTGCCATTGGTACAGCATGGTCAGCTGGGACTCACTGGCCAGCTAAGGCTTCTTTGAGCATTTCCAATGCTACGTAAACATGATTGTCTCCACAAAATATTACTCTAGAGATAACATTGCTCCATCTTTCACTGCGGCCAAAGAGATGCTACTCTTTTTCTTTTCTTTTTTCATCCACGAAACATACATTATCAACTTGTACTCACATAATTTGTTTGGTCATAAATGTCAAAAAAATAGAAAGAAAAAGAAAACCAATTACAATGTAAGAGCTAAGAAGAGAAATATGTTGAAGGGTTCTCATTCATATGACATGGGATTTACACATTCGAGATCATGAAACAACTTATGGTAAGACTTATATGCGTTAGTGATCAAAGCCTTCAGGCGCTGAGAAATTCTTTATGGTAGTATTTTATACGGAAATTTTCCTTCACAGCAACGAAGATAGAAAAATTTTCAATAAAAACATTCAATTTTGTAAATTTACAATAATAACATCAGAACGTCATTTCTAACTTTTCGATACTTTTCCGTTAGAGCTCCATTAGAAAAGTATATATATATATTATATATAGGAAAATGTCCTTTGAAAAGGTCTAGGAACATTTTCTTTTTTGTATATATATATTTTTTACTTTTCTCTCTCCTCTCTCTCACTCACACTCTCTCATCTCTCTTCTCCTCTCTCTCTCTCACACCCACTCACTCTTCTCCCACCCGTCCACTCTTTATCTCTCTCACTCACTCACCCGTCCACTCTCTCTCTCTCTTCTCTTCTATTCTCTTCTCCTCTCCTGTTCTCCTCTCTCTCTCTCTCTCTCTCCTCTCCTCTCCTCTCCTCTCCTCTTTCTCTAATTCTCTTCTCCTCTCTTCTCCTGTCATCTTCTCTATCTAATCAGTGCCCACTTTCTTCTTTCTTTTCCTCTTTTTTCCTCTTTTTCTCTTGTCATCTTCTCTCCCTCTCACTAATGTTCTCGTGACACTCTCTTGTCCTCTTCTCTCCCTCTCTCTAATGTTCTAATATTAGCCCGTGACTCTCCCTCTCTCTAACCCGTGACCATTCTCCTGTACTTTTCTATCTCTTGGAATGAATGCATACATTGGGAGCATTAAAATTTTAATTTTAATGCATTGGAATACATCTATAAGAACGAAAAATCCGTTCACAGAAGGAGAAGAAAGAAATAATTTATAATTTGTGAGAGTTTCTCCAGTGAGAGAACTCAATAGGAGAAGCTGAAGGCTGAATGAGTTCAAGAGGAAAAAGATACAAAAGAAAAAAACAGGTAAAAACGTTCAAAAGTTTGAAAAGAGTTAAATAGCAATTTAATTACGAATTTTTCATGTAATATCGTAATCATAAATACATATGGCTTTTCAAAATGACGGACGCATACCCGGTGGACCTACAACTCTGGCTATTGAACGTGAATGAGAGTCTCACATTTCTAGTCTGGTTTTCGCAGGACCGATAATGTAATTTTTAGATAATTAATATTATTGTTGTTAAGCGTTTTATATTGTACTAACGATATATATATATATATATAGCGTTATGATTATCCAGATATAAAATTACGAGAGTATGGTGAGTGACGATCATCATGGGAGTTGACTGAAGACCAAAAAGTCTTGGTGAAGGCTTTTGGTTTTCACTTTGTTGACGCTATACAAATTAAGCGTCACGATAGAGACCTGATATTAAGTATCGTTGAGCGATGGTGGCCAACATGCAACACATTTCAGTTATCCTTCGGGGAGATGACGATCACATTAGCGGATGTGACAGATTCTGGGATTACTTATCGATGGTAATCCTATATATTTCGACAAAAAATTGGAAGCAAAACATCTAATTAGAGAATACCTCGGTGTGGAGCCTCCCTCTGACATGGGAGAAACCAGCACTGTCAAACTCACTTGGCTCCGGTCTACTTTCATGCATGTTGATCATATCGGCTCTACAACAGTTCCTGTCGATTATTCGCGGGTAATTATTTACATGTATTTATTATTGTTAATATTTATTTAATATAAATGGTATGAATATTCAATTATATTTTTTGGTGATATGTTGTACTAGAGCTTACTTGTTGTGTCTATGCAGTGCATTTTTATTCCCCGACGCTACGGGAAATATAGTCAACGTGCGATTGCTACCATTTCTTGCGGACATCCATTCTAACACAAAACAAGCATGGAGTGAAGCAGTGTTAGCAAATTTATACCGCTCTATGACGTCTTTTGTGAGTAAGGTATCACAGGGTAGAACAGCCAAAAATATAAGTGGATGTCTAACACTTATACAGGTATGAATAAAAATGAATAATATTTACTATATTTATGTGGATCTTATTTGTGTTCTTCTTTGTAGTTCTGGTGTTACGATCATTTCGAGATTGGTAGACCAATTAGTATATATAGCGCTGAACAAACAGTATGGCCAGCAGGCATTCGCTGGATTACTGGAAATACAGATTATGTGCATTGTATGACAAAAGTGGTATCTCTTTACCGATAATGATTTGACACATTAACCGCCTATGAGGTTAGTATATAATTATTAAATTAAAATTTTAAAATATATTGTTGTGCCTACCATTTATTACTTGCTGAATGTCAAATAGGTTATTTGGCAACCACTAAGTGTGCCACAAGAAGTGAGAGATGGTGAACGTGTCCGCAGTCTCCATAGGTATTATATCATGTACAACGGATCTATCATGTTTCATCTAGCGGATCATGTTATGTGACAGTTCGGACTAAAACAGATGATACCCCTGGAGCCTTTGGCTTCTAGCAATACCAAATCAAATATGGAAGAGCGGGTTAGTACATATATGATTGGTTGACATTCTAGATTTATCACGCATGGCGTGGAACACATGTCCGAATTGATGACATCGGTGGCAGATTGTAAGTTAAGGGGTATTTCAAATAAATTATACGGTATTAGAACTTACATATCCTTTTGTGTTAACATTTTACAGTGGAGGGTACTACCAATTTTCTACGTTGGTATGGATGCCCGCTAGTGCAAAATATGATGTATAAATTTGAAGAACCTCGGTTCCAGCCACGAGCTTTAGATGATCTGAGCTTGCGTGACAGGAGGGCACACGATGCTCTAGGGGTATGTGTTCTTATTTGCATAAACTATCATCTTTATATATGTTACTTTATATTCATTGAGTGTGGATTTAAATATTCTGGCGGAGACACTGGCTGATATAGCTGAGGACCCCGAAAGAGATCCAGAAGGAATTTAAGGGACGACTGTACAATATCAGCGTGCACCACTGAGTCCCCGTTTTACTCCACTCGATATACCAGACAACCATCCGGAAGGCTTCATGAGATAGAGGCAGGTACGCCCTCGTAGGACACGTGATCGAGGAGCTGGTTCGAGCAATACAGAGGCACAAATTTTACAGGTTGGTGAGGGAACATCCCAAGCTTACAAGGGCACTTCGCAGCCTTGCGCTGGCATGTCACAACCTTATGTTGGCATGCCACAACATTACGAGGGATATTTCCAGCCTTACGCTAGCATATCATTACCTTACGAGGGTAGGCCACACCATGACAATGATATATCCCAGAGTTACGAGACCACATCCCATAGCAACGATGCCACGCCACAGGGTGCTTCTCAAGAATGTGATTGGAATTATTACCTGTAGGAGACTGGCACTTCGTTGTTTGGCTCAGCCAACCTTGATCCAGACTCCTATTTATATTTGCCACCACCGGAGGGTACAGGGGAAAGGAGAGATATGCTAGGTCTTAGGCGAGTTGATCGTAGAGATTATAGAAGGGATGACAGAGGGGGCTAGTAATTTTATTAGTCTCCATAAATAAATGTATGACAATATTTTGTTGGTATTTGAATTTCAGTATTATGATGTTTATTTTATTCGAAAGTTCAACAACTTCAATTACAACATTATAACAACATTAAATCAAAATCATAATTACTCTAAAAAGATACAATAATAATATTCACTGCCTCGGTTGGTTTCTACAACTCCTTTTGTTGTGTCCCAACCCGCCATAATTACTGTAACGAAGATCTCTTGTCGACGGTTCTCTTGTCATTATACGATTATTCTTTGGTCTGCCAGCTCTACGTCCAAGAAGTGGTACTCCAATTTGACCTCTTACCGGTTCACTTTGAGGAGTATAGGGGACTGGAATCGGTTTCATACATGGCATGTATACAGCTCTAAGTGTTGCAACAAAAAATTCAACAGGATAAAAACTTTCAACTGGTACGTTAGAAGAATGACATGTAAAGCAAGCATGTTCACATGGTAATAGAGTATGTTGCCACCGACCACATGTACAACATTTACGGTCTAGTTCAACCACATAATATCTACTTGTTTCATGATCCCATATTTCAAATTTATTATTATTAAAACGTAATAACTGAAAATGGTGTGACTCTCGCCTAATACGTGCTATAGTGTTCATCATCCTTGGACAAAACTCTGTTTTCATCTTTTCAGCATTTGTTCGATGCTTGTCGTGAAGTGTTATTATTTTTGCTCTAATACCATCAAGCAATATTGATATAGGTTTGTCACGCAAACTTTTAATCCAATTGTTAAAATATTCAGCAATGTTCGAAGTGTTAATATCTAATCATGGGCACAGTGCATAAGCTGTTATCTAGTAAGAAAAATCATAATTTTTATCGCTTGACCCTACAATCCAATTGAAAATATTTACATCTGCAGATTTTATTGTTTCCAACCAACCATTCGCATCAACCTCATTATAAGACCGGGCAAGTTTGTCTAACCATTGTATATATGTCGGTGTACGAGGACACTGATTTTTTAAATTTTGTTTAAAATGTTGAATACAAAAAAAGTAGGAAGAGTTTGGAAAAACTGTTCGCATTCCACGAATTAATCCTTTCTATTTATCAGATATAAATAAAATACTATCCCAACGTTCAAAATAAGTTTCGAAAGACATTTTCAAACAGTTTAAAAATTATGTCCACGACTCAGTTTTTTTATTCTCAACAACACAATAAGAAATATGATATAGTTGATAGTTTGGATCGTGAGCACAAGCAACAAATAAATTACCTTGGAATCTAGATATAAGAAAAGTTGCATCAATACTAATAACAGGTAAACAACCACTTAAGAAACCATCCATACAAGCCTTGAAACAAATCAATATTCTTTGGAAGAAATTATTTTCTACTATTTTTAAAAAACATTTGCTACCGAAATTTTTTTCCATAATTGTAAAACAATATTTCTCAAGACTACCATACGCATCAACGTAACTGCCGTTAATATCAGATAATGCAAGTTCCCTAGCTCTCCAAGCTTTGGAATATGTAATATGTATCCGATGTTCTCTAAGTATATCGTGTACAATGTGTGTCGGACTATACGAGTTATTATCTCTAATTTTACCAATTATTTTATTTCTTACCCATGCAGTGGTGGCTAGTGGATGATGTCCTCCTGTAAATTCACCTAAACATGAATGTCTACCTTCAAATGTACGAATTTCAAATGTACTACCATCACCATTAGCTTTAGCGTATACTCTCCAACAACAGTTTGGAGAATCACAAGTATACACAATTCTTTGATGATTGTTATGTTTAGATGAACAACTAAATTTATATGTAATGGCTAGGTCGCTAATAAAATTACGAAAATCCTTAGGAGAATCAAAATGTCTGCCAACAAATAATTCGAAAATGCAACCAGTTACATTAGCATCATTATCATCTAAATAGTAATTTAAATTTTTAACCAAATAATCACTGTTTTCATCGTCAACATCATTGTTTTCTGTATCAGAGTTACTTTTAGTGTGATTTATACAACTAGGACCAACATTGAAATCTTGGTTATCATTAAAATGTTCACTACTTGATATGATAGTTGTGTCGATATTTACTTGTGATGGGATGATGTAAATTTTAATATAAGCTGAAACTAAATTACTTTGAACAATAAAATTACATGTTTATTCACAATATACTATTATCAACGCATCTTCATAAAAGCACCTTATTGTAAATTCATAACTTATGCAAAAATGATCAGAAATAATATTACGCAAACTAGCTAAAGTGATGTTTTGATAAGTGGTTATAAGATGAGTATTACTCCCATGGTAAGATAATCCATCTAGTATACCTCCATGGTAGCAAATTATTACTAAATTTTGATCCATAGTTAAAAACTATCGTTTGAATTGAGACTTACAGAAGTATTTCAGGAAAATGCTGAGACAAAAATGGTAGAAGATAAGGGATGAAAGTATCTTCTGACTTCAATTTAACTTCTTAATCCACCGATTGTAAGTATGAGATAAATATGGTAAAGAAAGAGAGTGGATGAGATATACAAAACTACGCATGAGTCATATATATATATATATATATATATATATATATATATATATATATATATATATATATATATATAAACTAAATTTAACCGTTAAAATATAAACGTTACAAATTGAACGTTATAAATTTAACGTTACCTATTGTACATAGACTAGTACTACCTACATTCCTAGCATAAAGAAAAAATTGATAACAGAAGATAAAGTAAATGAGAGAGAAAAGAGAGGCATAAGAGTGATACAAGAGTAAAGAGAGAGATAATCTGTTAGGTGTGTTAGGGAGCGAGAAAGCGAACATGAGTGAGAGCAAATGTTAGGAAAAGAGAGAGAGAGAGTGGAAGCGAACCTGAGTGAGAGCAAATGTTAGGAAGAGAGAAAGAGTGGGAGTAAAAAATCAGAGCAAATGTTAGGAAAAGAGAGAGAGAGTGGGAGTAAAAAAATACAACTCTTAAGCAATGCGTCCCAATTTATAAGGAATTATTGCGGGAAGAGCTAAAAATGGTCAGAGAGAGAAATAGAGAGAGCAAGGGTGAGAGAGAGAGAGAGAGAGAGAGAGAGAGAGAGAGAGAGAGCAAGGGTAAGAGAGAGTGAGAGAAAACGAAATGTGAGAGAGAGAGTATTAGGGAGGGAGAGAGAGAGAGTGTTAGGGAGGGAGAGAGAGCATAGAGTGAGTGGGAGAGAGCAGGAACGAGAGTGAGAGAAAGAGAGAGCGAGAGTCAGAGAGAAAGAGAAGAGAGTGAGGGTGAGAGAGAGAGAGAGAGAGAGAGTGAGAGAAGAGAGAGAGTGTGAGTGAGAGAAGGAGAGAGAGGCTGAGAGATTAAAATAAAATAAAAAAAGAACGTCATTTGGAAGGACGTTTTTCCTAGAAAAAACGTCCTTCCAAAGAACGTTTTCATATATATATATATATATATATATTTTTTTTTTCTAACAAAACTTTTTAACGGAGAGGACGAAAAAATATTGAAAAGCGTAAAACGTCATTAGAAAGGACGTTCTGATGCTTTTATTGCAAAATTTCAAAATTGAATGTTTTTATTGAAATTTTTTTTATCTTCGTTGTCCTGAACAAAATTTTATGTATTTTATATTATAGGTGTCCATAGTTTTACTAAAGAACTATACGTGTCTTACCTATAGTCTGTATTTAAAGAGATGTATCTTTTAAGTACACATATGGAAGCTGAAATAATTTAACTGAGTTAAACAATATGAGATGAAGAGTTCTACAAAGCCACGTATGTCTTATTATGTAACTGCTTGCTAAAGACATATGGTCAGGTACAAAAGAGTGGCAATTGAATATATTGTTAAGACAATGAAGTGTGGAGCCACTAGTAAGAGTGACCCATGTCCTTGAATTAAAAAAAATCAATTAAGGGCTCTACAACCTACAAGACTGAGTAGAAATTTCCCTAAACAAAGATTAAAGAAATCAACCTATATTAAAGAATAGTAATGGTCAGGTAGAGGGTCTATTCAGATGTGCTCGCCAGTCAGCTAGTCATTTATAGGAGGAGGAGCTCACAAAGATCTGAACAGAATGAAAAATGCATGAACAAATTAGTTTATGTTGGTTTTGGTTTTGCTTTGGTTTTGCTTTTCTTGCAAAAGCTCAAGTCCCTCTTCCTTTTTTTAGTCCCACATCGGATGCACCAAAGCTTTCATGTGTACATATATTAGTTTCTCTCCTTTGCTCTATTAAGTTGTTGTGTGGGGAACCCCTTGGGCCACACGCGCGCGCCGCCGCCGCCCGGCCCGGCCCGGTTCGGTTCGGCGCGCGTAATGGGTGCGGGTACGCGGGCGCCGAATGCCGATCCGATTTCCTCTTCGGGTTCGGGCTGGGACCCTAAAAATCTTTTTGCTCCTCTTCATTTTTATTTAATTTTTCTAAACGTTAGAAAATTTATTTCAATTCTGACCGTTACACGCTAGTTTTATATATATCGAACAGTTTTCTTTGTAAAAATCATAAAATATTCTTACGAAACCTCTGTCAACATTCTGTTCATTTCTTCGTCTTCATCTCCAAGCTCTGGGCAGAGCTAAGTCCTGGTCGTTCTCTCCAAGTCGTGTGCGGCAACGAGATACCGGTAGTGCGGGGGTTTTACCACTAGGGGCTTCGGGAACGTCTGCACACAGATCCCGAATAAACTCTTAGGGCAGTGCTTCGTGCACGACTTTCCCAGAGGCCGGTAACATCTAATTTTATTTTTGTATTCTAAAATTTTACAATAATAAAAGACAGCAAAAAATTCTAACAATCTAAGAGTTTATTTTTGTTAGAATAGTTTTTGTTATAATTTTCTATACTGTTAGAATTGTTTCAATACTTTTGTTACAATTATTTCTCACTATTTGCTAATTACTGTTCAACAAACACTGCCCTTTCGGATCAGAACCTTAATCTGCCTCCTTAGACCATATTGGCTAGTTACTGTTGATTTTGTTTGCTACCTATTAGAAGCACTATTTGCTACTTACTAGAAGTACTATTTGCTAGTTACTGTTGATTCAATTTCCTAGTTACTGTTGAAAAAAAAAAAAGAATTAGTTACTGTTGCTAGTCCTATAATAATTTCGTTTCTATAGCAATTTGTTCTATAGCAATTAGAAAGGAATCTAGATCTCAAAAGTTAATACTTTTTCGTTTCTACAAAATTAACTGTTGATTTCAAAAGTTAATAATGTTTCGTTTCTACAAGATTAACCGTTAATTTCGTTTCTATAGCAATTTGTTCACAACTTGTTCTATAGCAAATTAAAGTTCACAATAGTCTCTGTAGCAAATAGTTACTGTATTTGTTCACAATAGTTACTGTATTTGTTCACAATAGTTACTGTAGCAATTCAAGTTAACAGTAGAAATTTTCTATAAATTTGTTCTATAGCAATTTAAGTTAATACTGTTTCTGTTTTCACTGAAGAAAAATAAAACTGGTTGTTAAATTGCTACTTGCTACTTGTTGTGGATTATCAATACTTGTTAACAAGTTTTGTAGTTAACAATTTATGTTGTAACCAAACAATTATTTTATTACTGTAGCAAATTTGTTACTTATAAAACTTGCAATCTAAGTAGCACTACTCATTTGGTACTTACCATTGCTCATTTGTTCTGTTGATTAGCATTACTTATTAGTTGCTGGATGCTGGAGCAAATTCTTTTGCTTAATTACTGTTAATACAATTTGCTTAATTTTAATCACTTAGTTTTTGAAACCAATCTAGGACCAAAAACAAAATAGTTTAGAGAAGTAAATTGCAAATAAAATCTTGAATCTAAAGTTTCAAAGTAGAGACAAACTCGGGCACAAGCCGAAAGGGTCCTTCTGTCAACCGGGTGTAAACAACCCTAAGCGACACGGTACTTAAGAGTCTTCGGACCACCGCTAGCTGGGAACCGGCCCCTACAGCTAACCTGAGTTGATCAACACTTGAAAAACTAAAGATTTTAAGATTGATTAGCAAAGACCACCTAAACTACTATCCTAGACATTGTTATTAAATAATTTATATATTTTCAGACTGATTAGCAAAGACCACCTACAAGCTACCTCCCTCTTGGTCTGATATTTCTAAGGAACTTATCCATACACAAGGAGTTCTTACCTACAATCAAGTCCTAAAAAAAATTAGAACCGAAGAACAAATTAGATTGAGGTCTAAGCCTAAGACTGAATCTAAAGCTAAGGTAAACCTTGTAGAAGGCCAAGGAAAACCCAAGTCTATTTTTTTCCTTATAAACCCAAGAAGAATTTCTTCAAGAAGAAGAAAAACTTTCAGTCTAACCACCACAACCTTCATCACCAAAAGCGATCATGCTTCACAAAGGTTCTTCGAGTTCCTTTAGGTCTGTAAGCTTTCAACCCCTTATTAACCTCTCTTACCACTCTGATGATTGGTGGTTGGATTCTGGAGCTAATGTTCATGTTTCGTTTGATCGCTCCTGGTTTTCAAACTATCAGGAATCAAGTGGAGGAGGTGTGACCCTAGGAGATGGCTCAACGGCACAAATTATTGGAAGAGGAAAAGTTAACCTGAAGATGACATCAGGAAAAATCCTAACTCTTCATGATGTTCTTCATGTGCCGTCAGTCAGGAGAAAACTAGTTAGTGGATCCCTTCTTGTAGCCAGAGGCGGTAGAAAATACTTTGTTACGTTTATAGATGATTATTCAAAGTATTGTTACATCTACCTTCTAAAAACCAAAGATGAAGTTCTAGATAGATTTAAGGTTTTCAAATCTGAAGCTGAGAATCAATTAGAAAGGAAGATTAAGATCCTTAGATCTGATCGTGGTGGAGAATATACCTCAAACGAAATGATTAATTTCTGTGAAGAACATGGAATAATTTATGAGGTAACTGCTCCATATTCACCTCAGTCTAACGGAGTTGCTGAACGCAAGAACCGCACTCTGTTAGATATGGTGAATGCCATGCTTCTCAGCTCTGGTGCTCCTGATAACTTGTGGGGAGAAGCCCTTTTAACTGCCTGTTACATTCTTAATAGGATTCCTAGTAAGACAAAAGATAAGACTCCCTATGAGCTGTGGAAAGGTAGAGCACCTAGGATTAATTACCTTAGAGTTTGGGGATGCCTTGCTAAAGTCGGAATTTCTGAACCTAAAAAGAGAAAGATTGGTCCCAAGACTGTAGACGCTATTTTCATAGGATATGCCTTAGACAGCTATGCCAATAGATTTCTAGTGACTCACTCAGAAGTAAATGAAATCTCTAACAATACCATTATAGAAGCAAGATATGCAGTTTACTTTGAAAACATATTTCCTTTTAAGGATAGAAGTTCAATCTCTTCCTCCATACCCTCTACTAGTTCTCAAGTCCAAATACCTAGCTCTCAATCTGAACAAGACTTAGAACCAAGACGGAGTAAAAGGAATAGGATTGAGAAAAATTTAGGAGAAGGATTCTTCACATTTTTGATAGAGGGTGATCCCTCAACTTATGAAGAAGCAATGTCGTCTCCTGATGCTCCCTTCTGGAAAGAAGCCATTAACAGTGAATACAACTCCATCATGGAGAATAACACTTAGTTTCTAACAGATCTACCTTTAGGGAATAAACCAATAGGTTGTAAGTGGATTTTCAAGAAGAAACTCAGAGCCGATGGTACTATAGAGAAATACAAAGCTAGATTAGTTGCTAAGGGTTTTACCCAGAAGAAAGGGTTAGATTATTTTGATACCTACTCTCCTGTAGCTAGGATCACATCCATTAGAACTCTCTTGGCCTTAGCATCCATTCATGATATGCTAATCCATCAAATGGATGTAAAGACAGCATTTTTGAATGGAGATCTAGAGGAAGAACTTTATATGGACCAACCTGAAGGTTTCATTGCTAAAGGTCAAGAAAAGAAAGTCTGCAGACTAGTAAAATCCCTCTATGGCCTGAAACAAGCTCCCAAACAATGGCACAATAAATTTGACAAAGTAATTTGTGAATATGGTTTTTTGTCAAATGAGTATGACAAATGTATATACTCTAAAGGTACATGTAAAAATTGTGTTATTTTATGCTTATATGTAGATGACATCCTTATCCTAGGATCATCACTGGAATTGATAAATATTACAAAGAACTATTTATCTAGCCAGTTTGATATGAAAGACCTAGGAGAAGCCAACCTAATTTTAGGAATGCAAGTGACCAAATGCAAAGAGG
Organism: Iris macrosiphon; assembly: GCA_036927795.1. Taxonomy (NCBI): domain Eukaryota; kingdom Viridiplantae; phylum Streptophyta; class Magnoliopsida; order Asparagales; family Iridaceae; genus Iris; species Iris macrosiphon. Next base: position 101,079,896 of record JAYESA010000004.1, read on the forward strand.
GTTATACTCTATCTTTAGCACATTCAATTGAAAAAATGCTAAAAAGATTTGAGTTATTTGATAAGAAAACTGTCCTTACTCCTTATGACAGCAGTATTGTACTGAAAAAGAATGAAGGACCACCTTTGGAACAACATAAATATTCCCAGATGATAGGCTCCCTTATGTATATAACAAACAGGACAAGACCTGATATTGCATTTGCTATTGGGAGACTAAGCAGATATACCAGTAATCCAAATCAGTCACATTGGACTGCCTTGGATAGGGTATTTAGATATCTCAAGGGCACCCTAGATTACAAACTTCATTTTACTAGGCACCCTGATATCATAGAAGGTTATTCAGATGCAAACTGGGTAACCGACTCACATGATATAAAATCTACTACTGGATATGTATTTACTCTAGGAGGAGCTGCAATCTCCTGGAGCTCTTGTAAGCAAACTATCATAGCTAGGAGTACAATGGACTCTGAAATGATAGCTTTAGATACAACTTGCACAGAAGCTGAATGGCTTAAAAATCTTATTATGCATATACCTGTTTCTCTTAGTCCTGTTCCTGCAATTTCTATAAATTGTGATAATAAATCTGTTATTGAACTACTAAAGCATGATTCTGTAAATGATAAGATGAACAGGCACCTGCAGCTGCGTTTCAAGTCAATAAAAAGCCTTCTAGGCAAATATGTGGTTCTTGACTATATAAAGTCAGAAAAGAACCTTGCAGATCACTTGACGAAGGGTCTGTCTAGGACTTTGATCCTAGAATCATCGAGGGGGATGGGGTTAAGCCCATAAGTTAGTCACCAGCAGTGGCAACCCAACCGAGTCTGACTGAAGATCCCAAGAAGCCGGTTCAATGGGTAGAAACACGCTGAACTTAGGTGACTTTATGGAACACTGACTCGAGATTAAAATCTCATTAAAATAAAGCCCAAGCGGCTGTACATGTGTACAATGACTTCCCATCCCTATGGTGACAGTGTTCCTGTGTGATATGGTTAGGATGAGTTTAAACTCTTAATAGGTCCAAGCTGTAATGCTAGGTTGATTCATATCACCAACCATTAAGGACTTACCTATATGAGAGGTCGTGAAGGCCGCGACTATGGGACAGGGCGATCCCAGACAACTCTCATGAATGTGGAAAGTGCGCATGGCCATTTAAAAGCGCCATCCGATAGACCAAGGACCTCTAGCGTACTATGTGTGCTATTTTCTAAATCTGGTTCAAGAAGTCTGATTCAAGGCATAGTCCATCAAGCACTTCTTCAGATTAAGGCAATAGTCACTATGTGAGATTCAAGGCTGTAGTCCATCTCATCTATGCATAGTATTTTACTGCCCAGATGCTCTCTCTCTATTTTGCTAATCAATCTCTATTTACTTCACTCTTATCTCTGTTTCGGAACTTGACCTTTTGGGGGGGGGATTGTTGGTTTTGGTTTTGCTTTGGTTTTGCTTTTCTTGCAAAAGCTCAAGTCCCTCTTCCTTTCTTTAGTCCCACATCGGATGCACCAAAGCCTTCATGTGTACATATATTAGTTTCTCTCCTTTGCTCTATTAAGTTATTGTGTGGGGAACCCCTTGGGCCACACGCGCGCGCCACCGCCGCCGCCCGGCCCGGCTCGGCTCGGTTCGGTTCGGTTCGGCGCGCGTAACGGGTGCGGGTACGCGCCCACATCTGCGGGCGCCGAATGCCGATCCGATTTCCTCTTCGGGTTCGGGCTGGGACCCTAAAAATCTTTTTGCTCCTCTTCATTTTTATTTAATTTTTCTAAACGTTAGAAAATTTATTTCTGAACGTTACAAAATGTTTCTGAACCGGTTTTGTGTCCAGGTTCGTTATTTATTCTCTTATGTAACGTCTGAATTAATAGAGAATTAATTCTGACCGTTACACAATAGTTTTATATATATCGGACAGTTTTCTTTGTAAAAATCATAAAATATTCTTACGAAACCTCTGTCAACATTCTGTTCATTTCTTCGTCTTCATCTCCAAGCTCTGGGCAGAGCTAAGTCCTGGTCGTTCTCTCCAAGTCGTGTGCGGCAACGAGATACCGGTAGTGCGGGAGTTTTACCACTAGGAGCTTCGGGAACGTCTGCACACAGATCCCGAATAAACTCTTAGGGCAGTGCTTCGTGCACGACTTTCCCAGAGGCCGGTAACATCTAATTTTATTTTTGTATTCTAAAATTTTACAATAATAAAAGACAGCAAAAAATTCTAACAGTTTATATTGGCGTGTTTTCTTATTTTTCAGTGTGCCACACACCCCGAAACATATGTAGGTTTTTTTTTGTTTTTTTTGTTTTTTGTTTACAAAATGAACAATAAATATGTTTGATGCACACGTTCTAATCAATGTGAAGAACAGAATTTGTTCAAAAAAAATCCTATAGTAACTCATTAGTTAATAATTTTTAAAACTTGGCAATGAAAAACCAATCTCATAAAAAATATCATAAAAATGACACCAACCCATATGAAGATAACGAACTCTAGTCTCATGCAATCACCAAAACAAATCAAACATTCCATATATGTTGAACTCTTTTCCAGCCCAATCGGCATCACAGTAGCCTTTAACTCTCAGATGTCAAGAACTTTTTCCTGGACTTCCTTTAATATACCTAAGAATTTTACGAACTGCCTCCATATGATGCTCACTAGGATCATGCATATATCTACTCGCCATACTCCCGACCTGAGTAATATCAGGTCTCGTATGGCATAGATATATAAGCCGACCAACTAATCTTTGATATTTTTCCTTACTCACCAGATCACCACTCTCAGTACACAACTTTTGATTCTGCTTGATAGTAGTAGAAGCAACTCTGCAACCCAGTATCTCTGTCTCTGAAAGAAGGTCCAGAGCATACTTTCACTGAGAAAGTACTATACTCTTTCGTGACCTTGCAATTTCAATTTCGAAGAAGTACTTCAACTGTCCCAGATCCTTAACTTCAAATTTCTCTCAAAGTTTTTTCTTCAGCTGTAGGATCTCTTCAGTATCATCTCCAGTAATAACAATATCATCTACATAGACTGCAAGGACAGTGATACGAGTCTTGGAGTGGCTATAAAATACAGTATGATCTCCATTGCACTGCCTATATCCCATATCGCAGATTGCAAGCCTGAATCTATCAAACCATGCTCTCGGAGAGTGCTTTAGCCTATACAAAGACTTCTTCAATTTGCATACCTTTTTAATTGTTTGTGAAGTAGCAATGCCTGATGGAATCTCCATATACACCTCCTCCTGGAGATCCCCATGCAAAAAAGCGTTCTTGATATCTAGCTGATGTAGTTGTCAATTGAAGTTGGCAGCACAAGACACCAACACTCGCACAGTGCTCATCTTTGCTACTGGACCAAATATTTCGTCATAGTCAATACCATAAGTTTGGTTGTAGCCTTTAGCAACCAATCTGGCCTTGTACCTTTCAATCTTGCCCTCTGGAGTTTGCTTAATAGTATAAACCCATTTACATCCAACATCACGTTTTCCAGCTGGCAGTGGTACTAGCTTCCATGTGTCATTCTTCTTCAAGGCCTGAAGTTCCTCCTGCATGGCAGTTAACCACGTAGGATCTTGCTTAGCTACCTGCCAGTTGTTAGGTACAAGCAATGAATGCAATAATGCAAGGAAGGACTTATATGTAGGTGGAATGGATGCATATGAAATATAATGTGCAATGCCAGTATCCCAACTACCAAACTTAGCTAGATGTTTTCCAACATTGACTCTAGAAGTTCTACGAAGCAAGACAAGAGTATTAAAACTATCAGGGGAGGTATTGCTACCAGGTGACTTAGGTGGAAGGGCCGAAGTAGGTCCTGGAGAGGAGGGACTTGGGATATCAATATTTTTGGGTACTAATATAGGCACAGAAGGAGGAAGCTCATGCTGCTCCTGTTGCTCATGCTCCCTATATACTCTCAGCTCCCCCTGATTGTCGGTTCCCTCTGAGACACCATCACTCCTCGGTGATTCAAAAGGACATGGAATCATACCAACCATGATGCCACTCTCAAGCTCATGATTCTCCTACTGCTCATGCTCCCTATATACTTTCAGCTCCCCCTGACTGTCGGCTCCTCCTAAGATACCATCACTCCTCGGAGACTCAAAAGGATATGGAATCATACCAATCATGATTTCAATCTATTCTCTTCCTATCTACTAGCATCAGTAGAGCCATCCTCGAACAAGGAACTTAACTACTAACGCTGAGTCAGCTAGCAACATCAGCACGGGAGAGCGGGGCACTTTTAGTGAGGTTAGCTACCCGTCCTGCAACGACCGTCGTCCACCCGGACTATGATTCAAAATGGCTTGTAGGCCAACGACTTTTCATGTCATAGTAGTCTCAAGTATTGTACGCGGGGGGCCTAGTGCCCAATAACCGTTCGGAGACTACAACTGACATGTTCATATAAATTAAGTCATCTCGCTTAGCGACAATTCGCATGAGACTCATTGCATTGAATCAAGTAATCAGAACACCTGTACAATCTAATGTATCACACCTGAGACATCTAATATAACACATCTAAGTAACCTGAGAAACTAGCGCACCAGAGTCAGAATCACGCTCGTAATACTTGTATTGCTTATGTGTTCCTTTCTTTTCATTATATTGTATATAAATTCGTGCTTGGTTAACGTGGTTTTATCTTTGGACAGGGAAGAACGAATGGTAAGTTGGTAAGTCTCGCCGTGTTACTCTTGTATCGCATGGCGCACTGCCACACGAGTTAGGCTTACTATCTTATGCTATAAAACTAATCCTAAGACAAGACTAGAAAGAGAACTTAATAGATGGTGCACGAAACTAATTAAACGTGTTTGGATTTGTTGAGCGGGCGAGAAACCTCTCCACTAGTGCATTTAATGTACTGATAACCCACCAGATTATTTACAAGGTGCGGGAGAACCTCGTTCGTGGAAACCCCTTCGTGTGTGCTAAGGCATGGATTTCGCTCTAGAGCCTTGAAGTGTTGCATCCTGAGCAGAAGCACATTTAAAGTACATAATGCTGGAACATTATGTACATGTCAGTTGTAGTCTACGGATTTGAACTTAGTTATTTGTGGAATGCTAGAAGTAGACTACGGATTTATCGAAAGGTAACATTGATGTTGGACAAATTGGCTAGACGAATTATGATCATGGCGTGAACGTTTATTAGATGAATGCGACTTAATTGATTAATATATAACATAGATAAAACAAAGTGTAATGATAAGGTTCCCTTATCGTTTTGATGATAAACATAACATGTAACGTTATTGTCTTGTGCGAGCACAACTTCAGTCTCACACATGCGTTATGCTCGGTTAAAAGTGATTATCTTGCTGGGGCAATGATGTGGTAATTTCACGTCCAGCGAGGATAATCGAACTTGCGAGAGACCAGAGCATGACAATTAGAGGATTATTTTGACTTGTGGTTCAACATGATAAGGTAAGTTTTAGGATACAAGTGAATCAAAAGTATTTCGAGGATGAGTTAGTCTAGAACATGAAGTAAGACACTTGATGATTTTATAAGCGGATACATGAATTATGTTGGACGACATAGAGTTTGTGATTATATCAAAGATTTAGGAATTAAATCATGACTGGGTGGTCTAGACTAAGGAAAAGAATGAATAGGTGGATTCTATCAAATATTTGAAAAGATAGACTATGTGAATCAATATGATTGACGTGCGGCATGATATATCATGGATTTAGCTGAATAAACGTATCTTAGGAATGACTTTACTAAACGGACTCGAACCCTATGCAACGAACGTGTTGATATGGATAGGATGATCACTGCTCGATGTTTAGAAATCTGAGTGAAGGGAGCTTTGATAGAATATCTATACGAACGAACAATGGTTTGACCTTAGGAATTGGGGCGAGCATCTTGCAACAAAATTATACGATAAAAAATTATGAACGTGAACTGTACCTATGACCTTGTGAGTCGACCTATGCCGAGTGAAAGAACTTGTGTGATCGACTTTAGAGTATTACTTGGGCAAGCCATAGAACTGGGGTAACAAGACCTAGAGTTACTACTTGGAACGGTAAATGTTCGCTAGAAAGTTGGTGTTTGACATGTACGAATGGACGCTAGTCGGTAAACCAGATAGATTGTCATGACCCGCACCCGGTGTAGGGGTACGAGTACGTGAGCAACGCCCATCCCACGTCATAGTAACGACGTAGAATGCTGTCTAGGACAACCATACTATCTAAATATATCACACAACATATATACAAGGTACATGTCATGCCATCTCAACTCCAAATGGAGGATAATGATATATGATAGTGATAATCAATACTCAATCACAATAAAAACTAAAGAAAGATAATAACACGATATGGAATAGAAGGAAAGAAATTTAAAGTCACAATACATCACAAGTCCAAGTCCAACTCTAATCACAACACAGTGGTCTTAAATAACAATATATGCCATAAAGTCTAGCTAAGTGTCAAATACAATCTCGTAATAAAATATATAATCCTCTCCAATTAGTGATACTACTCAACATGCTCTACGGCCTCGCCATCTCGTGGCCCGCAGTAAGTGGGACATATCGCCTCTAGCCAATCATCTAAAAATATATCCAGTCAGGAAGGAGCGAGTACAACCCAATATCAGTTCCAAGTTAATTGATAATGACTATAAACATAAATAGAAAATGTTATACAAGACGAGAAGCAATGTACAATATCATACTATGGTAGAAAGAGACAGATAATCTAGAGCAATATAGTATAAATTGGTCACAATAAAATCGAATAAAGACAATGAACTAGAATAAAGAGAAGAACTGTAACTACACTAAGTGTTTAAAATACTAGTTAGATATATGATCGACTCGGGTTATCAAGAGCTACTAACACGATCAATAACACAATCATATGATCAACATGATTGAAAGTTATATACAAGGAAAATAATTATTTAAGATTGACTGTTATTAACAAGGAACACAATTATTTAAGATTGGCTATTGTCTACAAGGAACACAATCATACGTGAGGTGTATGATTGGCTGTTGTCTATATGATGCAATACAATGCTTAAGGTTTTGATCACATATCTATCTAGCACTTCCCCCTTCCCCAACTAATACTCATGGATATGATCATGATACATTACGAACACAAATATAATATGAGTACACAAAGAACACGAATGTGCATGAATGAACACGAGCACAAGGAATACTCGACGCACATGATTAGGTACATATGAAGGAGTATCCAAAGTATACGGTAATGGGTTGACATCTCCTGACATGATCCATATAGTACCAGTCCGTGTAACCACTGTGTCAGAATCAAGTAAAATATTTCTAAATACTTGTATTATAGTAATTATCAAATAATGAAAACTATCAGAGAATGTACTCGCCTCTGGTCCTGAGAAAAATATTTTACTCGGTGTCCGAGCTGGTGTCACATACACTTATATATGAATATCATGTCAAATGGGTAAAAATAATGATATATGAGCTATAATGCACTAAAATATGCTTTCTAGGTCAATACTATGCTACCCTAGCTAAACTAGGCCAAACTTGGTCAACTTAGACTAATACCTTGATTCTAGGTCCAAACCTAGCTTCTAGAGTGATTACATGTCTAATCTAGTATATATTAGGTGATACGAGGTCATATCTATTTGGTATCAATAACACTAACTATATTACAAAGGTATCTCTAGATACTAGTTAATAACTATGTTTATATTACCTAACTAATACCTTAGCTAACACTGATAATTCCCTTAGTTTATATATACATTGGTATTACCTACTTACTAGTGTTATCTTAGCCTGGACTTACCCTTACTTACCCATTACCTTACCTCAACTGAAGTCTGATAAATACTATTCCATCCATGCTTTGCCACACTTGCAGACTTGATGTGCAAGTCAATACTTCCTAATGTGTTCACGTTCTCCAACCTACTGCTCTAAGCCACACTTGCTAATCCAAATTAAGACTGCTACACACCCTTACTCCAAAGATGTTACCTGCTGCAGCCTAACCTCTAGTTGCTACTGCAATTGCTACTACTTTGATATTCTCGAGTATCAGAGATACTCGAGCCCTTATCACTTACCTGCATATACACACCCCCCATAATCTGTTAACAACTAAATACCCACAATAACAGTACATAAACTGGCACTCTCCCTTCAGTCACTGGTCCTCACATCCTAATCTCTAAACATACTCATGGATGCATACTAGTATCACTCACTAATACTTTAGTTATTAGCTCATCTCACTCCACAAAACTGAAAGTACACAGTCAGTGATCAACCCAAGCTAACCCCCAAGGATACACTCACAGTTTCCCACCTCACTCTCGGTTGTAAGCCAACACCCTCATCCTTTTGCTGCAGTCTGCTACTGCAATTGTATTTGCTGTTAATAGCACCTTGCCCCCAAGTGTTCAACTTGGACACTGCAACTTAACTCCCCCTATTGCCTGTGTTGTTGTCCCTGCTGTTCTCAGTTGAACCACACATATCACACCAAAGCCTGACCACTACACCATTAATCATCCTCCACTATTAGGTGGCTACACTCTAAATAAATACTTATACACCCATACCAATTTGTAGCTATTGTTGCCTCAACTGAACTGATATCAGATTTAATCTGATCTCCCTTACTTAGCAACTACTGTTGCCAGTTAACCACATTGCTTGGCCTGGAATTCCCTCTACCTGAATATCTCACCTGTGCATTGCACATGTGACTGTTATGAAAACCAACCTACCTGAACCCTCTAATTCTTGCCTGTAATCTGATCACATTTCCAAAACTGGCATTGAGGTAACGGAAGCACACACACCCACACACATCTAATACCATATGCACATATAATCCATATACATATAATCATATTCATACACACATACACACACACACACACACACACACACACACACACATACATACATATATATATATATATATATATATATATATATATATATATATATATATATATATATATATATATGTATATATTCTCTAAATGGGCAATTCAACAAACACTTATAGTGCACCAATGAGATACTTTATGATACACTCAAGATACTCTATGATACACACTCCAATGGGATACCAAAACTCCCAATTCTCCACTAATACTAATAATACCAATCAATTACATACATACATAACTAATGTAACTGATTACAAAGGAATTGAATAGTATGAACAAAATTCACCCAAAATGAGCCCCGTATTACCCCGTGTCACACCGTATCGTGATACGACATACTAGTATCCAATTTTGGACACGTATCTAGCCTCACAACACTCTAACAAACCTAATTAGGTCTACTAAACCTAATGACAAACACTTGGTGTGCCAATTTCGGATTTTCCTCCAAAATTGTCACCAAACACTATGTAAAAGTCTCTAAATATGTCAAATGAAGCACAAGCTTCTCCCCATGGGTAGCCCTAATGTATGGGTAGATTCTAAATGACTAAATATATTATTTAGATATAAATATAAAGTCTATTCTCATATTTTACCTATTAGGAGATGGATTCCTAATGCAAAGGCACTAGTAGACATAATCCTCAAGAATGGACACATTCTTTAAGCTTCTCTCATTCCAATGCTTCCTCCTTGCTAATCCAAGCTCTAGCCTCCTTGGGATGGCAATATGGAAGGGTTGGAAATCAATTTGGGAAGGTTGGGGCTTCTTCTCAAATAGAGAGAAATAAGAGAAGACTAATTATGGTTTAATGGAGGCTCTAATGGAATGATGAGAAGTTAAATACTTCCTTGCTATGGCAACCTTATTCCTAACCTAATGCCAAATATAAAATGTCCAAGAAGCCCTATATTTAGTCATGAAGGTTTAGTTAAGGAAAGGGTTTAACTAAAGCTATGTTCTAATGATTAAAGGAAGGGTTTACTAACCATTCTTCTCTATTTAAATGGGTAAATCTTGACTAACTAATTGGGTGCACTAATTATGTCATGACAAGTCTAGTTGGGTCCAATAGGTTCACTAACAATTAGTATAACTAATAGATAACAACTAACCATTAACTATATACAATATATATAAACATATATAGCAATACTAATTATTAAAAATAAAAAATACCATTCAATATAATAATTATGAAATACTATTATTCACAATATTAGAAAAAGATAAAAATATCTCTCTTCGAAAAAGTGGTAGTGACAAGTCTACCCCCTTGAAAAAAATTTGTCCTTGAAATTTATGATGGTCGTACCCCCTTCTAGGTCAAACTTCCAGTCTGTCTAAAATCGTACAAGCATAGAATTTAAGAAGTCACTAATTATAGTCAACATGTATGGGGTTGGTCTCCGTCTGTTATGGTATTACAATCTCTGTTAAGGTTATACTACTAACTACACTAACTATATAATACAAGCAACTTACAAGGTACTAAGGAAGCAATCAAATCAAATGGATGGAAAAGGACAGAAAGGAAAAATAGAACTTGCTAACCCATCACCCGTAGCGTTGGCCTCATCGACCATCATCATAAATGCTCCGCCCTGCTGGGGTGGCTCCCTCTGCGGGTGCTGAACAAATGGCGGTGCCACAGGTGGCCTAACTCTAAACCTCTCTGATCCAAAACTACACCAGGGGCTGTACCATAATGGTTGGTGGGGACAATCCCCCACGCAGTGCTCTGAAGATCCATAATACGGGCACACCTTGAGCCTTCTCCTACAGTCCTCCCGAATATGTCCAGGCTTCTTACAATAGTTGTAGAAGGGTTTCTGTTGTATCTGATCTTGAGGCTGTTGTGGTGTCTGATGAACTGGCCTCTGAAACTGATGCGTCAGCAAAGCTGGTGCCCTAACTGGAACATGATACTGCTGATATTGATATGCTCTCGGCTGCTGGAAGGGGCCGCTTAGCTAGACCCACACTACTACTTGTCACTACCCAATTCTAGAAAATAGGGTTTTTTTTTTATTTGATAAATTGTGTATTGTATTTAATTAATTATAATTATATTTATTTAGTGATTGTATTATTTTTTAATTGATTGGTTTAGGGTTTTGGCTAGCCTGGAACCATGTCAAACCCTAGCGGACCCATGTCCGACCTGACCAACACCCTTGTAAGGATTATTTTGGGGCTTATAAATATTTATTATATTTTTAGTGGGTTAGTGGGAGAGATTTGGAGTTAGTTTGAGTGCTTTTGGAACCCAAAACCCAAAACCAATTTAGGGGAGGGCATTTTGGGCATTTGGAGTTTTAGTGAACCATTATTTAGGTGGCCGGCCCTTTGCAGCAGCCCCTATCCGTAAGAACACAGCATCAGCCCCCCTTTGTATTCCACTTCTTCTTCACTTCTTCTTCTTCTCCACTTCTTCTTTCTTCTTCCTTCTTCTTCAAGGTGAGTTCTTCTTCCTTTTTCTTCCTTCTTTCTTCCATTCCTTCTTCTTTATGCTAACCCTCACCTTGCATTTTCCTTAACCTAGGTGTGTGGAGCCTAGATTTAGTGTGGAGGCTAGATTTGGTGGCTTGGAGCTTGAGGGAGGTGATTCCAAGTAGATCGGAGACTTTGGCCTTGGGGTTTCAACTCCCAAGAGGTAAACCCTAACTTTTCCCTTGCTAATTATTTTTATATAGTGTAATTAGTGTTGTAGAACCTTCCTAGACCCTAAGCCGACCCGTGGGAGAAAGTTGGAACTAGTTTGGTTGAGTTTAGAGACTTTGATATTAGGTTTTGTGTCAATTTCGGGTGGAATCCGAATTTGGCCCAATTTTGGGTGATGCCCTAGGTTAGACGGACCTAGGTAGACATTGTCGGGTGTATTAAGGGTGAGTGCATGTCTCCGTTCGGACACGGGAAGTCGTGTCGCGGAGAAATAGGCATTTCGGGCAAAATTAGGGTTTTTCGTTGTCGCTGATTCTAAGTGCATGCGCGTTTCCGCCACGGGCCTAGAATCAATGCGGGAGCACTTTTTCTATGATCTAGGCATCGTTTAGAGCACGTGGGTAAATTTTGGGCTGATTTTGAGTTCGTTTGTTGTGCGTTTCAGGAGGTTTTCTGAACCGCGCACCACGTATTCGTCGAAATGACCGAACAACCATTTCGACTTGGTTTCCATGTTTCGGGCTTGTGCGCGCGTTGGGTTAGTATTGGAGAGTGTGTGCTAGAGTTTTTGAGTTATATTTTATATATTTTAGGGTATTGGTGAGTGTCGGGGTCGTTGGGCGTGAGTGCGGCGTGTTGTTGTGTGTTGTGGTTGAGTGGTGTGTGTCTTTATATATATATTTATAAGTGTCTATATATTTATATATTTATATATTTATATATATATATATATGTATGTGTGTTTATGTATATATATTTATATATATATGTGTGTATTTATATCTATGTGCTTGTGTATGTATATGTCTATGTGTATATATACATATGTATATGTATATGTGTGCTTGTGTGTGTATATGTATATATATATTTATATGTGTATGTGTATATCTATATATTTGAGAGTGTGTATATATATATATATATATATATATATATATATATAGCTATGTATATTTATATGTGTGTGTGTTGATATGTGTTTAAGTGTGTGTGTATTAGTGTTTGTGAGTGTGTTAGTGTATATATAAGTGTATATATATATGTATTTAGTTGTATATATATATAGATATATGTATGTATATATATATATATATATATATATATATATATATATATATATATATATATATATATAGAGTGATATATATATATATATATATATATATATATATATATATATATATATATATATATATATATATATATCACTCTATATATATATATATATACATATATATATATATATATACATATATATATATATATATATATATATATATATATCACTCTCTCTCTCTATATATATATATATGTATATAGGAGTGGGTGTGTGTGTGTTTGTGAGAAGGAGGGAGGGGGAGAACTGCCACAGCAGGCAGAGGTAGCAGCTGTTGCTGCACTGCAGCAGCAGCACAACAGCAGCAAGGAGAAGCAGCAGCAGGAATATGAAGCACCAGCAGCAGCAACAATAACAGGGAGCAGCAGCAGCAGCAGCTAGCATTCGCTGCGCCGCGTGGCTAGGTAGTAGAGATATAGATTGATAGAGAGTTATAGATAGATATATTTAGATAGAATTAGATAGTTAGAGGGACCGCGTGGCTCTAGTGGCTAGGTAGTAGAGATATAGATTGATAGAGAGTTATAGATAGATATATTTAGATAGAATTAGATAGTTAGAGGGATACATAGATAGATAGTTAAATAATTAGTTAGATAGAAATAGATTAGATAGTTTATAGATAGTTAGATTGCTAGTTATATGGATAGATAAGTCATAGAGATAGTTAGATATCTAATTGCTAGATAGGTAGATGGATAGATAGATATATCTATCTATATGTATATAGATATATTTACTCATAGTTAGATATATGTATGGATAGATTGATAGATATATATAATAGATTGATAGATAGATAAGTAGATTTATAGATAGATAGATAATATATTAGATAGATAGATAGGTAATTGATAGGTAGATAGATAGTTATAACTAGATCTAAGATATAGATATATATATACCTATAGCTAGATAGATAGTTAGATATCTAGATATAGTTATATATATACATATATATATGCGTAGGGTAAGGTAAATGGGTATTTGTATATGTGTGTGTGGATATCTATATATATAGGTATATAAATACTAAGATATATAAATATATGGTAGATATATATATTTTCTAGCCTAGATTAATAAATAGGTGTATAATTATTAGCTAGATAGCTAGTTAGAGGGGTTTGAGAGCGGTATCTCAATACCTTGAGATACCGAGGTATCTCAATACCTTGAGATATCCAAGGTATTGAGTTTCGAGCGGGGTATTTGAGCATTAGCCTAGGAAATGTATTGGAGTAATTTTTATATGTTTATGTATATATATTTACGCGTGCTAGCATAGGTTTTAGCGGGTTTAGACGGGGTGTGTGGCCTAGGGCGAGGTATCGGATACCGAGGGTATCCCGGTATCTCGATTAGGCGAGTTTGAGAGTTTAGTAGCTTAATGAGCTCGGTTTGACCTAGAATTTCAGGGGCACCCTATTTTGACCTAGCTTTGACCATAATTGTCTCCGTTGACCATAAAAGTTAATGTTTGACCTAGTTTTGACCTAGAGTTGACTTTTTGGACCCCGGGTTGACTTTTTGACCCAAATTTTACCGGTTTGACCCGTTCGACCTAGAATAGCCCTAGAAGCCTGTTTTTAATTATTTTATATCAGTTTAAATCCTTAGAACCCTGTTTAATTCTGCTTTTCGTATTAGGTTCTTGCGATACCGGTCCGGATCTCGATCCTCATCAGTTGCTCAGGACATCAGGCGAGTACCTACCTCTGATAGTTTCCATTTCATGATAGAGTTTATATCACCTGTTCTAGAATTGTAATACTTGATTCTGACACATTGTTACACGAGCTGGTACTAGTGGATCCCGTCATGAGATGCTATCCCCCTTACCGTGTTCAACGGGTACTCTATCACGTGTATTTCATCATGTGCTTCGGGTATTGATTCTCATGTGCTATCATGTGCCTCTTGTACTCTCGCCTTCATATGTGCGAGCTATTATCATGTACGTAGCGTGTCATGGTTGGATCTATTGGTATTAATAGGGGAGGGGAGTAGGAGTTGGTTATGTGATCAAAGCCAAACAGTATTCATGTGTATGTCGGTTATGCAACTCACGTATAACGGAGTTATCGTAGTATTTTTCATGTGCAACCTAAGCCGATCACATAAAAAACTTGTGCTCAAGGCACTTAGCTAGTATTCATGTTTCTCACCTGCAGTTACTTTTCTACTACTTGTATTGTTCTCCAGTTTACATTGCAGCTACTTATTGTGCTCCAGCATATATTTATTTTCTGTGCATCTTGTATACTTTTCTATTGCTCGTCATATACACCTTACTATGTATTTGGAGTTGCTTTCAGAGTTATGTACTTCGCTCCAGTCCTGACTGGGCATATTTTTTTTAGAGGATCCTGAGGACTATTGCCCCACGTTCTACGGGCCGGGTGTTGACGACTGTTGTGACCCCAAAATCGAGGAGGAGTGCACCGAGGAGACGCCGTTAGCGCCCTAGTTAGCTAGGTGGGTTTCCTGGGTTGCTCTCAGTGGTTTATTGTGGATGATTGTACTTATTCTTTTGATGCTGTGAGATGTTGTAGCTATTATGGCCTTTGACTGTATATTTTTGGATATTGTCTTGCTCTTTGGTTATGTTTCTTGTTTATATTATATCGTGCTTTATTTTTTTCCCTAGATTTTGTGATTGAGAGTTCATATATATATTACGTGGTTGCCCTCCTTTTGGAGAGGTCATGGTAGATTTTTTTCTGTGAGATATATAGATAGTTGGTTGATCTAGAACGGACCTTACAGCGTTCTACTGCCGATTCTGCGGCCTAGGCTGGACGTACCCACGGCTCATGCCTGATTTTTGGGTGCGGGTCGTGACACTACTAGCTCGTCCTAAGGTGTCCCTCATCCTCTTGGATCTAAGCTCTAAGTCATCCTCGGTCTACTGTGCTTTCGCTAGAATCTTCTCAAAGGTAGCGGTATGGTGTACACTAGTGTAGGATTTGATCTTCTTGTTCAAATCCTTTCTGAACTTCCTGGCCTCCCCCCGGGGATTATGTCCCTAGACAAAATAGCCAATCTGCAGAACTCTATTGCATACTCGTCCACTAACATGCTTCCTTGGATGAGGCCCTAGAACTGACTCTCTAGGGAAGTCGGAGCCACATCCGAAAAGAATTTCTCCTTGAAATGCTCCTTAAAAGCCTCCCAAATTAGTCCTTGTGCTGTGATCCTCGGATCTGTCCTGAACCATGTCAAAGCAATATCAAACATCTGACTCCCCACTGTCTCCACCTGTAGGCTCTCTGGAATCTGTGCCAACCACAGGTTACGCTCAATGTCCTCTATCCAATCATCAGCATATAAAATCCTCTCGATGCCCTTGAAGTCCCTGGGCCTCGTCCTCTTGAAATCAATAATGGTACTCGGTCTTGGCTGCTACAGATCGGGCTGAGGCGGTACGACTTGTGGCTGAATTCTCGTGACTCTCTCTACCGCAATGAGTGCTAGCTGGTAGGCATTCTTGATGCCCTGCCTCATGACATCCGACTGGCGGTGCTTAGCCTCTGCTTGGGCCTGCTGGGTCTCCATCATCTTCTAGAAGAGTGAAAATATTTGTGCATGATCAACTGGTGGTACTGGGGGTTGTAGTAGTGGAATCTCCTCATAAACCATAGGCACTGCCCTCTGTACTGAAGGTGGAGCACCTCCAAAAGCTGCTGTTGACGCACCCACCTGGACTGACGAAGCGACCCTCTTAGCTGAAGCTGGTGGGGCAGTGGCTGCTGCTGCCCTCCTCGGAGACGGCGACGTGACCGACCTCGATGATACTACTCCCGAGCGCTAGGATCGCATCTTCGATGACATCCTGGAGATAGATTCAAACAAAGGAATCAATATTGAGCAATATACGCTATCATCAAAGAAGGACAATAATATTCAAAGAAAGCAATATTCGGAATGATAAAAGTCCAAGTCCAACTCTAATCACAACACAGTGGTCTTAAATAACAATACATGCCATAAACTCTAGCTAACTGTCAAATACAATCTTATAATTGTAATGCCCCGCAACCGCACGGTGCATTACGCTGAGTCAGATCGAATGAGGCAATAGCTGGTTACATTTTGCTTTGTTCGATTTGGGAACGAGTATTGATTTGAGTTGGTTTCATGTGCAGATCGCGAGCGGAGTTCGATGGAAACAAGATGTTCATTCATAGCAATACTGGGATAGCTGGATTGGAGCGATAATGCCGTCTTCCTTAGTCTGATTGGTCGGATAATTTGTAGAGCACGACCTGCTTGCATGGTCATACCAATTGAGTAGATTATGCTCTACATCAGACCACGGGTTCAAGGGATTGGCCGTATCGGCAGGGCAGTGATGCTTAACGGAATCAAACTTTGTGAGTGGGCTATGTCCCTTCTCCTCTACTCCTTCATGCCTAATAATATAAAACACACGTAAAGGCTTAAACACTTGAACTGAAACATGGGAATCACTACGATGTGGCATGCATAGAGTATACATCATTTACATGGAAAATGACTTGGATTTGATTGACCCTGTCGGTAGTATCCTGGTGATTGGTAAACGAGAACCCTTGAGATTTTTGCAAGTAGCTTGTCTGATTTTACTATCTCTAAGTTTGGTTGAATGCATATATTTGAGGGACGCCTTGAACGTGTGTACGATCCAAGACTCAATGATATGTGAAACTCGAGTGCTAAGACTTCTCTATCGCTAAGTTGGTTGACATGCACATATTTGAAGGATGCTTTGAATATGTACATGATCTATACTCGCGATATGCTGATCTCGTATGCTCGTGCAATTGAATATCCATATGAACAAGTATAACGACTTGTATAAGTTTGCCTCAGCCTTAGATCATCATTCACGATGGATTAAAATGTACCCCGCGTTAAGCAACATGTTCCGCGCCAAGGCGCAAATGAGACCGACTCATCATACACTCAACATGGCGTAAGGAACGAGTAGGAGATTCGTTCAAACAAAATCAGATCTAGTGGTACCGATTGCTATGCTTGGGATAGATTCGATAGTGCAATAGAATGGCTTGCGCTCGGGAAGTCTCGAGGATGAGACTTTTTCTGAGTGGTATATAATGTAACGACCCGTTCCGCTCAAGCGGACTGCCGATTCAAACATCCAAAGTGAAATGACCCGACCTATTTTGGTCAGCGAGAATACTCGTTTGAGGCAAAAGGATTTCCTGACTTGGCCTTTCAGGAGTTTCGGCTTAGGCTTTCAAAGGCTCGCTCGGAGTATCCCTCTCGACCGAGGCAAATCATCGCTAAGGTGGGTGGCTACGATGAACTTGTCTTTGCTTAGCCAGTACACATAAAATATGGATGATACATGCTAGTCGCTAGGTGAATCACCCTCTACATGCTAATAAAGAATACAACGCACCTAGCTAAGGGAATAATCCCAACTTGTATTGCTTGTGTTAGAACATGGAAATAAAACTTTGCTTATAATTGGACCCTTGCATGCTACCTTTGTCTTGTGCAAGTTGACCCCGCTATGTCTCGAGTAGAATGATATACGTATACTCTGTTGTGCACTACTCACTTGCTACACTGCACGCCCATAGACTATGTCATTCTATATGTCCCTTACGGTTTCACTCCTCGCTTTACCCTAGACACGTGCCAACGTGAATGCTTAAGTTTTAATATAAATGCATGCTTGCCTGCTTATATGTTAACTTGTAAATGTTGCCTCGATCCAATACTTGCCACACTGAAACTTATGACACAATCAAGTAAACACTTCCTTGTCTTGCATTCATCTAAGTTCCCCGGAAGACTATCGAATAGTCGTTCCGTGCAAGTATGAACCTGAAAGTATTCGGGACCGTTAGGTCACCAAGGCAGTTCTCGAACCAGGGGATTTGCACCAAGTTAATAATCCAAGAATTATAGCTCGTGGAGCAAAACTTGTCCCACACTGAATTAACTGCCTTGGGAATCGATGTACAATTATGAACAATCATGCCTCGAACTTGTACCTGATGTATATCCTGTCTTGAACTTAATCATGTACCTGACCAGATGCCCAAAGATTAGAGACTTCCTATCGTGGACAACTTGTGAACAAGTGGGTCTTCGAATCCAAGTTCCACGGACGGTCTCCGGGGCACCAAGGCCGATCCGATCCGGAATGGAACTCCATGTTTAGTCTTCATGTACATGTACATGATAGTTTACAATGCATCATACTCTCGTTGCATTCCATCATTGTCATGACTAAAATTGGTCCTTTATGGCTTTGCCAGCGACTCCAGTTCATACAGATAAGTTATCCTCACTTAGCGGCAATCCGCGTGTGAGTTATTGCATCGCATCGAGAATATCTTAAACACCTGAACGATCATGAGTATAACACACTTATAAATATGCAACACATATGATAATCCGAGTAACTTGTGCACCCAAAATGTAATCTCGTTCACTACACTTTTGCTTGCTTTATGCTTTTGCCCCTGGATTCATTATATGTATACTCGTGCTTGAATTAACTTGGTTTGCCTTGGACAGGGAAGGAAGCCTTGTCGTGTTCCCTTTAAATCTTATGACGCACTGCCACACAAGATAGGCTATTCAACATTGCCATAAAACTGATCCTAAGGCAAGACTAGAAAGATAACTTAATAGATGGTGCATGAAACCTATTGAACGTGTTTGGACGAGTAGCCTTCCCACCAGTGCATTCATGTACTGATAACCTACTAGATTGCTTGCAGGGTACGAGAGAACCTCGTTTGGTGCGGATTCCTCCTTCGTGCATGCTAAGGTGTGGAGTTTACTCTGAAGCCTTGGAGCGTTACGTCCGGAACTGAAGCACATATATAAGATATAATGTTGGAACATTGCCTATACATCATTCCACAAATGTAGCCACTTGGCACGCTTTTACTATTTTAGAGAGAGAGGCTTGAACGACTTGTAATCTTGGCCTAGCGCCGCCTGTAACACTTGTTCAATATTAATAAAGAGTTTGTTTTACTTCAATACTTACGTTATTCAATGCTTTCGCTATTGACTTCTCTGTAACTTGTTAGCAATCGCCTATGCATTTATTATTCAGCTGCACTCGAACAATCTGTGAGACTCTGTGGCTTAGACCTTTTACCGCCAGCATGGATCACGACCTTGCACGGGCGTGGCTTACGCTCGTGTGGCATCACGCCCATATGGGTCAAGCGATCATCCCACGGGAGCGCTGGCATGGTAATTCTAGCCTAGCGGGGACGGCCGATTAGACTGTGGGAGATCAGGGCGTGACACTCATCTTCAATTTTATCTACTTCATCTTCCTCCCCAAATAATTCTACCTCTTCCACACGATTAGACGTGTAATAAGAAACTTTCGTTGAGTCCACGTCTGCAATATTTGTTACAATAGGTAGCTTATCCTCCTAATAAGCTATTTCGTTAACGTCAAAGGTATTTCTACCTTTCATCTTGCATACTGTCCACCAGTTTGACCTCATTGTTCCCCGTTTAGGATAAGTTGAAGTATACGAGTTGATCCTGACTTGATAGGACAAATAGTTCATAGTCTTGATATTGACGCTGGTAGTTTATATCCACAAGACCATGCTTGTCTATTTTCTAAACTTGATCTTAGAGATCGAACCAATCACAATTGAATAACACGATCTTAGCAGGCTATGTTCCATAATTATATATTAACTCCACAATCTCCAGTACGATGCCATATAAATTATTGCCTGGATCGACATCTTTGTAGCTCGAAGGTCTGATACACAAACAACTATTTTTTGTAGAATAGAGATCCAATAAGCTCTCTTTTATCGGGGCTTTTGCTAACTTGAACCTAAACCATTCATACAGTATCTTTGCTAGATTTTGACGGCATAAATTGGTCCCTTGGCTAGAGTTCTAATAGAGTCATTCTCGAGTGTTGTGTAGGGACGATCGACCTAAATACCAACGTTATGTTAATTATTATGCATAGTACATACACAAAAAGATCCTTACATATGCACTCAACCAAGAAGGGAAATAAAGTCTTATTTCGTGTTCTACTTCTTCATCTATTATGTATGGTCTCATCGACCTCACCTCATCATTAAATGTGCTAAAAAATAATAAAACATCGCTCAATTAGTGTAACAATATTATCATATACTATTACATTAAGATGACTTAAACATTGACATATTAATTACTTACCCCTCTAGTTTATCAAATTCATCCTTGTCACAGTTGAGTAATATATACAACTGAGTAGCCCTTAGCTCATCGTCATTCAGATATCTCTTATTCATTTTTTTCGAAGGCTTACTGAAAGCATTGAATACTTTTAGTATTGCATCATTAGATTCCTGATATCAGTCATCATTTCTGGAAACTCTTGTTCTATTAGTAGCAATATGCGGCTTAAAATACATCAAACAAAAGTTTACAATCTCCTCAAAAACATAGGCTTCACAAATAGAACCCTCGACCCGGGCCTTGTTTTTTATATTTCTCTTTAGGTGGTTCAGTTGACCCTCGAACGAGAACATCCACCGATAACCGACAGGCCCACCAACACGTGGCTAAAAAGAAAGATGAATTAGCAAATGCTCCATAGAGTCAAAGAATCTAGGAGGGAACACTCTTTCAAGCTTGCACAGTGTTACAGCAATGTCTTTCTCTTACTTTTCTAGACGATCGATGATTAACTTTGTAGAACAAATATTCCTGAAGAATATGCTAAGCTCAGTCAATGGATCCCAAACTACCTGCAGTAAGAATTCCCAAACTATAATTAGAATTAACCTCTCCATGAATACGTGACAGTCGTGGCTCTTCATACCCGTCAGTTTGATCGCCTTTGGGTCAACGCATATTCTCATATTTGACACGTACCATTCGTTAGGCTGCTGTCACTATAAACGTTGAGCCCCTCTCTCTCTCTCCCTCTTATACACTAAAACATACACACACACACACACACACACACACACACACACACAGATATATATATATATATATATATATATACTAACTACATCTATTCATATATATATATACACATCTATATATATATGTATATACATCTCCACAATAATACATATAGTATAACATACACACATTAGAGTATCATATATATATTTATTCATAACATCACATATACGTACACGTATATATATAATCATGCAAGTATATATATATATATCTTTATATATATATATATATATATATATATATATATATATATATATATATATATATATATGTGCATATAATTACATATTATAATGACTAATGTAAAACTCCCTTCCTAAAAAATCGTATATACCTTTTATTTATTAATTATTAATTTAATTATAGTAATTAGGGCTAAATAGGAGAAATAGATTTTTAATAATTTTTATTTTAGGTGTTCGGGCCCTAAGAGGATTTATGGGACCATCAGGAATTTTTCGGAATTTATTCCATGTAGGAGACCCCTTAAGCAGTTGCTAGCCTAATGGTGTGCATTATTTTAATCTATAAAATTTCTTATGAATATATATATATATATGTATATATATATACAAATATATATATGTGTATATATATATTTAAGAAGAAGAAAAGAAAAGAAAAGAAAGTATAAAGAATTAATTAATAATATACTAATAATAATAATACTAACAATACTAACTTTATTCCACTTAGCAAACATTCCAACTTGCTAGCAAGCAACGTTAGCAGCCAAGCCAGCTAGAGAACCCCGCCAGGCCGTCCAAACAAATCCCGATGACCCGACCTCGCGCACTGCAGATTCCCACACGAGGCACCTTCGCTCCGGAGTTGTTTCCCATCGACTCGCTCAACCAAACGCTGTTCCGTCTTCACCGGTATACTCACCCCTTAACACTCTTCCATATTTGTATTATAGCAGACCTCGAATAACATGTACCCATAGGCGAAAATAGCGTCCAAGTTGGCACGAGCAGACCGAATTCTGGGATCGCAGAAAACTGCGGTGACCACCCATATTGCCGAGTTCGTATCTCCCACCACAGAGATCCGAATTCGGTGATTCTTTTTGATATGTGTAGAAAACTTGACCTAGTTTATTTTTTGTTAAATAACCCTAGATTATTAGCTGCTGTGGACAGAATTAAATTCGTCACAAAACTCCGTGAACCCACTTTTTCCAGAATTCTAAAAGTTGTGAAAGGGAGCGCGCCCCGCCAAACGGGACCGCCCTGCCGTGTACCAAGTATACTGAACGGTGCACGCAGCGTAACCAAACACGTAAAAATTTGTGGGAACTGATTCGGATGCGTGTGCGCGCCGAAATCATGCCGTATCCGCGGACACACTCCGTATCACAACTTTTGTGGAACTCGTGCATATTTTGTGCACGCATGTCAGATTGTGGCAAAACTTATGCCACTGGACTCGTGGTAACGCGCTGGTCCTGTGACCCAATTTTCACACAATTCTGAGATGGTTGACCAAATCGCCAATTGGCGGCCCCCACAGTTGACTTTTTAGACAAAATTGTGTTCGGCTCATCGGAATCCATATTTGGACATACCATTGGGTTCGTATTGATATTTAGAGTTGTTTGACCTATAGTTTGTCCTATTTAGAGACTGTTATCCTTGGCACACTTTTCGGTGCAAAGTTGGCCACACGTAGACCCCACTTCTACCCAAAATTACCGTTTTGCCCCTGTGTCCAAATTGGACGAAAGGGATGTGCTTTTTAGCTATTTTGCTCATTCCGAAAATGTTGATGATATTTATTTCAGCATCCGGAGACGTTTGTTCGAAGTCCTTAATTCCAGGTTCCGTGTCCTTGATATTTGGACGCTTACACTTTACAGATTTTTTGCCAGGCAAGTATACCTTGCCATTGTACTGTATTTACATTTCATATGAGACATGCATATTTATTTTCTGTTTATTTAGTTCATTTATTTTAACTGCTATATAAACTGTGCGTCCAAGGAAACTTGGGTGCAACGACGGTGTCGTCGTACTATATTTTTATTTATGTATATGCATTGGACCTACTTTATGAGACTACCCCATTTTCATGAGGCATTTATGTTTCATTGGCCATGACACTATTCTTACACGAGTGTGAGTCACATGTAGGACACGGACTTGCATACTCGGCTGACCACTGGTACGTATAGGTCGTACGACGGATAGGGATAACTGCCAATAGAAACTTTGCATGCTAGTAGACCTGACGGTTATTAGAGGTTTATCGTGTCATAGACATGACATGCTTAGAGCATTGGGTGGGGAGAACAACAAGTACCGCATTTGAGCTCCTTTGCACTTTTTTCTATTGTGCGGCCGGATTCTCCGCTGGAGATACGGGCGGTGATGACCACTATATATTATATTATTATCAGGCGGGTCTCCGGCGTTCGAAAGTCGTCGTGCCTTTGTAGGCCCCTGGATCTCCAATAGAGAACCATGCCAAATCCCAATTTTTAGCCAGATAGCTCACTTGTGGGAAAATGTGTTCTTAACTGCATTCACATAGATGGTTATGCGACCCCAATGGATGTTTATATTTCAGTACTTTATTAGCATATGTTTTTTGTATCTTGTTACGTCCCACTGAGGACCTGGTCCCTTTCCAGATATAGATGAGCAGGAGTACCCACAGGAGTATGGACCTGGACCTGACGCTACCTATCAGTCTGAGGCGATCTTACCTTCTGATTATATGTGATTCATTGCAGCTGTTTAGAGATTCTAGTTGCTATTCTTTTTCGAGACATTTATTCTTATATTACAGTTTATTCTCTTCTCTTTTTAGTAGTTTATTATAGTCGATTTGCAGTGGATTTGTTTCCATCCGACTATCACACTTTGAGATTACTATTTGAGACTGCTTCTTTGATATTCAGTTATTGATTTCTATTATTCTATTATTTGTGCTGTGGATGAGATATAGAACTACGTGTGACTTGTTGTGATATATATTACCACTGTGGATTGGATATTCATGTACAGCGTACGTGTGTATATGGTTTTCATATATTGGAGTTCGTATACATACGGCTGGCGTGTTACGTATTTCTAGTTCTACGTATTTTGGGACGGGGGCATGACATGTTTCTAGTGGTGGCCCATGCAGGTCGAGAATATATTATCTCGGTTACGTAACTGTACCGAACAAGCCTGCGTATAGGAATAGAGTATAAGGATCTCATCCACGCTTGACTGAAACTTATCCTTCCTATTTAATACTTGCATCCTGTTTGATTCCTGTACTCTTTCTAATCGTTTCGTACATCACCTGCAGAGAGATGGATTTGCAAAATGGATGTACTGCCGTCGATGGCGACACAACTTCTGGAGTCAATGGTCAGACTCAAGGAGGGACCCCAACGATTCCTAGGCTTCCGGGACCAGATGGACAGACTCACACTCCAGTTCCATCTGATCTTCCCGCTTCACCTATTGGAAACCTTCCAGCTCTTCCAGTACAGCAAGATGGCCAAGCGCAGATGTTCCAATTCTTTCAGATGATGATACAGGAACAGAGGCAGCTGGCAGCCGAGCAGAGGCAAGAATTTTTGGCAGCACTGGAGAGGATGGCTGCACAGGCTACTGTACCAGCCTAAGCACTAGCTCTAGTACCTCGAGCTAGGGTTGGATCAGTAAAGGATTTTGTTCAGATGGGTCCAAGGCAGTACAAGGGCACTGAGAGCCTGGAGGAGACTACCAACTGGATCACTCACACGCAGAAGCTACTGGAGGCATCGCAGTTACCTACGGACCTATGGATGGCGGATGTACGGACGCTTCTAGAGGGTAATGCTCATCACTGGTGGGAATCCATGGAGCGCCAGTTGGGTACTTACCAGACTTCGGAGCAGTTCTTGGAGTGCTTTGAGGGAAAGTACTTCCCGGACACTATCAGGGACACCTTGTATGATCAGTTTCTTTACTTGGAGCAGGGGAACCGAACAGTGGACGAGTATGATGTCGAGTTTAGTCAACTCAGCAAATATGGTGCTGCTTTGATACCAAATGACTTGGCTAAGGCTAAGAGGTTTCATCGAGGACTGACCCAGGAGCTACAACATTATACAAGCTCGCAGTCCCGAGTCTCTTATGCTGAACTACTGACAGAGGCCAGATTTAAGGAAACCATTAGCAGAGGAAAGGGAGGTCAGCTGAGGACACAACAAGGATCAGCAAGGATACAGCAGGGACCAGCCAGGACACAACAGGGAGGACCTATCAGACGTCCCTTGGCACAGCAGCATCAGCAACACCGAGCAGTACCGTACCAGAATCTTGGGAAGCCCTACTGCAATCAAACATATTTTGAAAGATTATCGGACCAGCTTGGGTCAGTGTATGAGATGTGGCTTCGGACAACACATGGCGAGAGACTGCCCAATACAGGCATCGATACTACCACCGCCAGCATAGAGACTAGCGCTTCCAGCATCGAAGCCAGCCCAGCAGATGACCGGACCGGGAGCACCCCGACCCCCAGCAGCAGGAGGATTTCAGAGAGGACCTCCGCTACCTACCCTGGAGGAGCAATATACGAGTACCGAACATGGACAGCCGCAGAGGAACGGGCGAGCTTTTGTATTGGAGGTAGATGACATGGATCATGAGGTGGATGTCATAGCAGGTATTACCCTTGCTTTTACTTTTCCTGCTGTGACATTATTTGATACGGGAGCCACCCACTCATTCATATCATCTAGTTTTATTGCCAAACACAATATTGCTTCTACACCATTATCTAGTTGTGTTAGAATTCTTACCAAAGGAGGAGTTGTACCAGTTAGTCGAGTTTGTAGATCGGGCCCTATAGTGATACGTGGCAGAGAGATGAATGCCCAACTCTTAGTCCTTCCTATGCCAACTTTTGATATTGTACTTGGAATGGACTGGCTAAGCATGTACCACACTTTCTTTGATTGTTTTGGAGGAAGCATTCTTTTTAAGGTACCAGGCCAGCCTAAACTTGAGTTTACCGGAGGATCCACAGAAATCCTTGATGGTATGCAGCTCTCAATGGACGATGTTGTCTATCATCCTATTATTTCAGAATTTTAAGACGTCTTTTCAGAGGATTTGCCAGGACTACCCCCAGACAGAGACGTAGAGTTTTCAATTGAACTAGTACCCGGAGCAGCACCTATAGCATCGCATGTTTACAGACTGGCGAAGAAGGAGATGGACGAGCTGAAGGCACAGTTAAAGGAGCTAGGAGAAAGGTTTCATCCGACCGAGTGCATCACCCTGGGAAGCACCAGTGTTGTTTGTACCCAAGAAGGATGGGTCAGTGCATATGTGCATTGACTACAGAGCCTTGAATGCAGTGACAGTGAAGAACAAATATCCATTGCCATGCATTGATAACTTATTTGATCAACTTAGTGGAGCTAAGGTATTCTCAAAGATAGATCTGAGATCGGGATATCATTAAATGAAGGTACGGAAGCAGGACATTCCGAAGACCGCATTCAGAACAAGATATGGACACTACGAGTTTTTGGTCATGCCATTTGGATTGACCAATGCTCCAGCGATCTTCATGGACTTGATGAATCGAGTCTTCCACTAGTACTTGGATCAGTTCATGGTCGTCTTCATAGATGATATTCTTGTCTATTCGAAGAGCCACGAGGAGAACGAGGAGCATCTGCGGATTATTCTAGAGACTTTGAGGAGAGAGCAGTTATATGCTAAGCTCAGCAAATATGAGTTCTTCTTGGACAGAGTTTCATTTCTTGGACATGTTGTTACAGGAGATGGTATTTCTGTTGATCCAGAGAAGATCTCAGCAGTTGAGACATGGCCTGTTCCTAAATCAGCAGCAGAGGTGAGGAGTTTCCTTGGACTTGCGGGATATTACCGACGGTTCGTGAAAAATTTCTCAAGAATAGCGGCACCTATGACTCGTTTGACTTGTAAGGACCAAGAATTTATATGGACCGCCGAGTGTCAAGCCGCCTTTGAAGAGTTGAAGAAACGACTGACTACAACACCAGTATTGACTATTCCGTCAGGATCAGGAGGTTATGTGATCTACAGTGACACATCAGGGAAATGCTTGGGATGCGTATTGATGCAGCATGGCAAGGTGATTGCATATGCATCTAGGCAGTTACGAGTGCATGAGAAGAATTATCCAACTCATGACTTGGAACTTGCAGCCATTGTATTTGCTCTGAAGCTATGGAGACATTACTTATATGGGGAACGAGTGAAAATCTATACAGACCATAAAAGCCTCAAGTATGTCTTCACACAGAAGGAGTTAAATATGAGGCAACGTCGATGGCTCGAGTTGATGAAAGATTTTGAGATAGAGCTACATTATCATCCAGGCAAGGCTAACGTGGTAGCAGACGCGTTAAGCCGGAAGCCAGCAGCTTACTTCTTGACAGCACAGAGGGAACTATTGGAGGACATGCAAGAGCTTGGCATTGAAGTGATATTACCCGGAGCAGATGGGACACTAGCCAACTTGCAAGTTCAATCATCATTGGTAGAGAGGATTAAGGCAGCTTTGCCTACAGATGCCAGATTCAGGAGACTAAAGGAAAGGACAGAGGCCGGAGAGCAGACCAGATTGCACATTCATGAGGATGGGACATTACGATGTGGTGATCGTCTTTATGTTCCAAATGGAGAGATTCGACAGGAGCTGATGGCAGAGGCTCATAGTTCAATTTATTCTATTCATCCTGGAGGCACCAAGATGTATCGCGACTTACGACAGCACTTTTGGTGGCATGGAAGGAAGAGAGAGATAGCTCGCTTTGTAGCTAAATGTCTGGTATGTCAACAAGTGAAGGCGGAGCACCAGAGGACAGCAGGATTATTGCAACCACTTCCGATTCCAGAGTGGAAGTGGGAGCACATCACTATGGACTTTGTCACGAGTTTTTCCAAGAGTCCAAGTGGGAGAGATGCAGTATGGGTAATAGTTGACCGACTCACCAAGTCAGCCCATTTTATACCTTTTAGAGTGGGTCAGTCTACTGAAGCTTTAGATGACTTATATATGAGGCAGATCGTGAGATTGCATGGCATACCAGTCAGTATTGTATCGGACAGAGATTTGCGCTTCACATCGCACTTTTGGAGGAGCATGCAAGAGAGTCTTGGTACTCGTCTGAAGTTCAGTACATCTTACCACCCGCAGACAGATGGGCAGTCGAAGCGTACTATTCATACATTGGAGGATATATTGAGGGCTTGCATGTTAGACTTTGGAGCATCATGGGAGGACCACCTACATCTTGCAGAGTTTTCTTACAACAATAGCTATCAAGCGAGTATTCAGATGGCTCCGTTTGAAGCATTGTATGAAAAAAAATGTAGATTCCCTGTGTGTTGGAGTGACGTGGGAGAACGTCAGATTCTGGGACCCAAGTTGGTGGTCAACACCGTAGAGACAGTCAAGAAGATTCAGGGACACTTGCGAGCAGCGCAAGACATGCAGAAGCAGTGGGCAGACCTTCATCGTCGTCCCTTGGAGTTCAAAGAGGGCGATCACGTCTTCTTGAAGATATCACCGATCAGAGGCACCATCCGATTCGGAGGGCGCGACAAGTTGAGTCCAAGGTATATTGGACCATTTGACGTGCTCGAGAAAGTTGGAGAGGTGGCATATCGACTTGCGCTACCACCTTCACTGGAGGGAGTACATGACGTATTCCATGTATCGCAGCTCAGGCGATATATGGCAGACAGCAGTCATATTCTTGACCATTCAGAGATCACCATTGGGCCGAGCTTGTCATACCAAGAGCAACCCGTAGGAATCCTTGATCGTCGAGAGAAAGTGTTAAAGAACCAGTCTATTCCCTTGATTCGCGTAGCATGGAGGCATGGCGCGCCAGGAGAATCAACTTGGGAGCGCGAGGACGACATGCGCAAACATTTTTTGAACCTATTCGCAGACCAAGGTATGAATTTACATTATTAATTTATATCTTATACCATCCTTGCATTCTATCGTGGCTTAATTTTAATTTCGAGGACAAAATTTTTACAAGTTGGGTAGAATGTAAAGCCCCCTTCCTAGAAAATCGTATATACCTTTTATTTATTAATTATTAATTTAATTGTAGTAATTAGGGCTAAATAGGAGAAATAGATTTTTAATAATTTTTATTTTAAGTGTTCGGGCCCTTAGAGGATTTATGGGACCATCAGGAATTTTTCGGAATTTATTCCATGTAGAAGACCCCTTGAGCAGTTGTTGTCACGACCCGATTCCGTAGAATCGTTTGAGGCGTCCCTCGAATCGTGACCGTCGTACGGCCCTGGAGTTGCGCCCGTACAAGGCTTTAATGATTTGCATAACAAGCACATATTCAGAGTACGCAAATAACTTGAAACATGGAAAAGTTCTCTTTATTGATAATGAACATCTATTACAAACTCTTGAACGAGTCAGCTAATATGCCACATGGGCTTACAAAAGTGTTGACTCAAAATGAGATAGCAGTCCTGTACATTATATCCCTTTACTAAACTTCAAAGATATAGACCTCCAGGCTGGAGGACAGCTTTGCCACGGAGTTACATTTATATATGAAGAGTTGCAAACTCTGGTCTTCAAAATACTTCAAGGGGCGCGGTGAAGATGCGCCAACAGCTGGACTGGATCGGGAAGACGACTTCGGCTCCTCGCTCGGTTCGCCTTGGTACGGAGAACCTATTTCAACGAGGGTCAGCATGTCGAAACATACTGGTGAAGGCAAGCTAACCGAACTATACCAATCAACATGTTGTTTTAATGAAGCATGCATGTTTTGGTGGGTTTCTATCTTGCCTTAGTTCATTTACAAGTAAGCAGCATATAGAATTTACTGAAATGAATGTGCCATCGTTCGGTAGATTTTACCTGCCTGTCTGAATTACCAGTACAATACTTACCATGCCTTCCCTGCCACGAAGACACAAGTTAGTTTGCAACAGGTTTAAATATACACATTTGGATCACTGGCTAGAAGCCATTATGGACGAGTTATAGTCTTGAACGAGGATAGTATGCAACAAAGATTCGTTGGTGGTTGCAGACTATCCTTGTCCAGATACGTGAGACTAACGTGAAGTTCCGCCCGGACCGGATCGGTGCCAGTGCCCCAGCGACCGTCCACAGGAACCCGTTACCTTGTGCACAAGTTGTCCGTGATCGATCGTTCGTGATACATTAACGTTGATGCCGTTGAGGCAATATGAACATGAGACAAGCAATATTACATGATTCGTTTTGCATAGTCTTCCTGACAGTTTATTTCATAACAAGTGTATTTCATGCTTAGCACAATTTATGAAAGAAGATGCATTCTAACTAAATTAAAACATGTATAGAAAATTTCCAAACGAACAAGCAAGCATATGAGTAATCGTTACCAAGTTAAATGACAAGCAATATAATCCAAGCCTACTCTCTTTTATCTTGGTTTCTTTTATTATTATTTGGTATCGTTTGATCGGGGCAAAGAAGAATACAAGATTGTAGGGCATGAAGCTTGGAAGCAGGGCTAGCTAATCGGGTTGGTAGCCACTCACTTGGATTATTGGAAAGGAGAAGGAAAGAGGCGCTTCACGACTCTGCTAGCAAGATGCCTACTGCTCGTTCACCTGCACACGAACAGCTTGATCAATACTTCTTCCTCTCTTTCCAATCTCGGAATAGAAGTGCAAGTCAATGAACGAAAACAATGAAAACCATCGAAACCGTTCAAGGAAAACAAGCAAATCCTAAAACCAACTTAAAGCACGAAAGCAACAAGCGACATCGAAAATCGAGGCAATAAAAGATAGCAGTGGAGAGGTCCCTCCTGACTCTGCCGCTAAGCCGATCCTTGGGGCGCGGTCCACTGAATATGGGAATCGATTCCGAAGAAACAAATCCATAACGAGGACGAGTTCTTAATTTAATCTATCCCGATCGAACGATACCGTCTTGTGTTTCTTAGCCACGCTCTCCGCACCGGGAGAACGGGTCGCTATATCCTACCCAACCAATTGGAAGTTTCGTCCTGAAACTTAAGAATAATGCTTACCGTTAAGGATGATGAACTGAATAGTTAGGGCAATCACGAATTTGGTGGGTTGAGTCACCGCAAATGAGATATTGCCCGAGTTTCTTGTAGCATGTTTCAGTATTGTGCCCTGGTTTCTTACAATAAGAACATGGTTGCCCTGGGTTTCCTCTCCGTGGACCGCCGTGGTTAGGACGCTTTGCAGCGGTGTTTCCTCTATCGTTGCCTTGGCGTTTGTGATTGTAGGTATGCACTGTGCCGGTGGAAACGTGAGGATATTGTGGTTCAAGTGATAGGGCATGATTCATGATTTCATGCATTGTTCCATACTGATTATTGACCACGTGCACATAGATGGAAGAGCGCAGACCGCCTTCAAACCTTCTAGCTTGACTCGCTGCATCAGGTAAATAGGCCCTAGCGAATTTGGAGAGTCGGTTGAATTCGGCAAAGTATTGCTTAACTGTCATACTGTCCTGCCGCAGCTGCACGAAATCGTTTTCCATCTGACGTTGTACTGGAGGGGGTATAAACTCCTCTTCAAATGCGGCACGAAAAGTCATCCACGAGATCGCCTCCTCTCCGTGATCAAATTGGAGAGATCGTCGATGCACGTTCCACCAATCGTGCTCGTTGAGGCAGAGCTGAAGTTGGGCGCAGGCGACGCGCTTCTCTTCGGGAACTTCTAGCAGAGCGAAGTGATCTTCAAGCTCGGCTAGCCAATCTAGAGCTACCATTGGGTCCTCAGTCCCGTTGAATGGGGTGTTGCAGACTTTCTTGAAGTGTCCCAAGTTGAAGGCAGTCACATCCCTCGGCCTTGGAATTTGTGGCATCTCTACTTCAAGCACGGGTTGTTCCACCAGAGTCGTTTCAGTTACAGTGGAATGGTTGGCAGCCAAAGTCTGAATGATCTGTTGCAGGGTATCTACCTGCTTTTGTTGGACTGAGAATCGGGTCTCCAGATTGCTTTCAAACTTGGCTTGACGAGCATCGTCTCTTTGTCGTTACGATTCTAACATTTGTATTACCCGCTCAAACGGGTCAACTTGAGACTTGCCTCGTTGGCTTCGAGAGCTTCCCGAAGTGCCCGAACTAATTTCCTGTATTTCGTTCGGTGCTTGCGCTGCAGATTGTGCTGGTACCATTCCTTCAAAAGAAGGTAAATTATATTAGAATTATAATGTATTATGGACTTATTGCATGAACGTATCTCATTTTGGCCTAGCGAGTTCAAGAGTTCGCACAGAAATTTGATCGTTAAAGGAACTTTTCCAGCACGAAGTCTAAGGAACTTAAATCTGTGCTCTGATACCACTATGTCACGACCAGATTCCGTAGAATCGTTTGAGGCGTCCCCCGAATCGTGACCATCGTACGGGCCTGGAGTTGCGCCCGTATAAGGCTTTAATGATTTGTATAACAAGCACATATTCAGAGTACGCAGATAAATTAAAACACAAATTTGAAACATGAAAAAGTTCTCTTTATTGATAATGAACATCTATTACAAACTCTTGAACGAGTCAGCTAATATGCCGCATGGGCTTACAAAAGTATTGACTCAAAATGAGATAGTAGTCCTGTACATTATATCCCTTTACTAAACTTCAAAGATATAGACCTCCAGACTGGAGGACAGCTTTGCCACGGAGTTGCATTTGTGTATGAAGAGTTGCAAACTCCGGTCTTCAAAATACTTCGAGGGGCACGGTGAAGATGCGCCAACAGCTGGACTGGATCGGGAAGACGACCTTGGCTCCTCGCTCGGTTCGCCTTGGTGCGGAGAACCTATTTCAACGAGGGTCAGCATGTCGAATCATACTGGTGAAGGCGAGCTAACCGAACTATACCAATCAACACATTATTTTAATGAAGCATGCATGTTTTGGTGGGTTTCTATCTTGCCTTAGTTCATTTACAAGTAAGCAGCATATAGAATTTACTGAAATTAACGTGCCACCGTTCGGTGGATTTTACCTGCCCGTCTGAATTACCTGCACAATACTTACCATGCCCTCCCTGCCACGAAGACACAAGTTACTTTGCAACAGGTTTAAATATACACATTTGGATCACTAGCTAGAAGCCATTATGGACGAGTTATAGTCTTGAACGAGGATAGTATGCAACAAAGATTCGTTGGTGGCTGCAGACTATCCTTGTCCAGATGCGTGAGACTAACGTGAAGTTCCGCCCGGACCGGATCGGTGCAAGTGCCCCAGCGACCGTCCGCAGGAACCCGTTACCTTGTGCACAAGTTGTCCGTGATCGATCGTTCATGATACGTTAACGTTGATGCCGTTGAGGCAATATGAACATGAGACAAGCAACATTACATGATTCGTTTTGCATAGTCTTCCTGAAAGTTTATTTCATAACAAGTGTATTTCATGCTTAGCACAATTTATGAAAGAAGATGCATTCTAACTAAATTGAAGCATGTATAGAACATTCCCAAACGAACAAGCAAGCATATGAGTAATCGTTCCCAAGTTAAATGACAAGCAATATAATCCAAGCCTACTCTCTTTTATCTTAGTTTCTTTTATTATTATTTGGTATCGTTTGATCGGGGCAAAGAAGAATGCAAGATTGTAGGGCGTGAAGCTTGGAAGCAGGGCTAGCTAATCGGGTTGGTAGCCACTCACTTGGATTATTGGAAAGGAGAAGGAAAGAGGTGCTTCACGACTCCGCTCGCAAGATGCCTACTGCTCGTTCACCTGCACACGAACAGCTTGATCAATACTTCTTCCTCTCTTTCCAATCTCGGAATAGAAGTGCAAGTCAATGAACAAAAATAATGAAAACCATCAAAATCGTTCAAGGAAAACAAGCAAATCCCAAAACCAACTCAAAGCACGAAAGCAACAAGCGACATCGAAAACTGAGGCAATAAAAGATAGCAGCGGAGAGGTCCCTCATGACTCTGCCGCTAAGCCGATCTTTGGGGCACGGTCCACTGAATATGGGAATCGATTCCGAAGAAACAAATCCATAACGAGGATGAGTTCTTAATTCAATCTATCCCGATCGAATGATACCGTCTTGTGTTTCTTAGCCGCGCTCTCCGCACCGGGAGAACGGGGCGCTACAGTTGCTAGCCTAACGGTGTGCATTATTTTAATCTATAAAATTTCTTATAAATATATATATATGTATATATATATACAAATATATATATATATGTATATATATATTTAAGAAGAAGAAAAGAAAAGAAAAGAAAGTATAAAAAATTAATTAATAATATACTAATAATAATAATACTAACAATACTAACTTTATTCCACTTAGCAAACATTCCAACTTGCTAGCAAACTTGCTGGCAAGCAACGTTAGCATCCAAGCCAGCGTCCCCCCCCCTTACTAGCAATTCAACCTCCAGACCCGACCCACCGTGCGAAACCACTCCATTCTCTTTCTTTCTATTCCTATTCATAATATATATATATATATATATATATATATATATATATATATATATATATATATATATATATATATATATAATTTCATAAAACCCTAATCTAAAATCTCCAGACCCTCCTCTTCTCATCTAGAGCCGCCACTGCAGCCAGAGAACCCCGCCAGGCCGTCCAAACAAATCCCGACGACCCGACCTCGCGCACTGCAGATTCCCATACGAGGCACCTTCGCTCCGGAGTTGTTTCCTATCGACTCGCTCAACCAAACGCCGTTCTGTCTTCACCGGTATAGTCAACCCTTAACCCTCTTCCATATTTGTATTATAGCAGACCTCAAACAACGTGTACCTATAGGCGAAAATAGCTTCCAAGTTGGCACGAGCAGACCGAATTCTGGGATCGCAGAAAACTGCGGTGACCACCCATATTGCCGAGTTCGCATCTCCCACCACAGAGATCCGAATTCGGTGATTCTTTTTGATATGTGTAGAACACTTGACCTAGTTTATTTTCTGTTAAATAACCCTAGATTATTAGCTGTTGTGGACAGAACTAAATTCGTCATAAAACTCCGCGAACCCACTTTTCCAGAATTCTAAAAGTTGTGAAACAGAGTGCGCCCCGCCAAACGGTACCGCCCCGCCGTGTACCAAGTATACCAAATGGTGCATGCAGCGTAACCGGACACGTAAAATTCATGGGAACTGATTCGGATGCGTGTGCGCGCCGAAATCAGGCCGTATCCGCGGACACACCCCGTGTCGCAACTTTTGTGGAACTCGCGCATATTTTGTGCATGCTTGTTAGATTGCGGCGAAACTTGTGCCACTGGACTCGTGGTAATGTGCTGGTCCTGTGACCCAATTTTCACACAATTCTGAGACGGTTGACCAAATTGCCAATTGGCGGGCTCCACAATTGACTTTTTAGACAAAATTGTGTTCGGCTCATTGGAATCCACATTTGGACATACCGTTGGGTTCGTATTGACATTTAGAGTTGTTTGACCTATAGTTTATCCCATTTAGAGACTGTTATCCTCGGCATACTTTTCGGTGCAAAGTGGGCCACACGTAGACCCTACTTCTACCCGAAATTACCGTTTTGCCCCTGTGTCCAAATTGGACGAAAGGGATGTGCTTTTTAGCTATTTTGCTCATTCCGGAAATGTTGGTGATGTTTATTTCAGCATTCGGAGACGTTTGTTTGGAGTCCTTAATTCTAGGTTCCGTGTCCTTGATATTTGGGCGCTTACACTTTACAGATTTCTTGCCAGGCAAGTATACTTTGCCATTGTACTGTATTTACATTCCATATGAGGCATGCATGTTTATTTAGTTCATTTATTTTAACTGCTATATAAACTGCGCGTCCAAGGAAACTTGGGTGCAACGACGGTGTCGTCGTACTATATTTTTATTTATGTATATGCATTGGACCTACTTTATGAGACTACCCTATTTTCATGAGGCATTTATGTTTCATTGGCCATGACACTATTCTTACATGAGTGTGAGTCACATATAGGACACGGACTTGCGTACTCGGCTGGCCACTGGTACGTATAGGTCGTGCGACGGATAGGGATAACTGCCAATAGAAACTTTGCATGCTAGTAGACCTGGCGGTTATTAGAGGTTTATCGTGTCATGGACATGACATGCTTAGAGCATTGGGTGGGGAGAACAACAAGTACCGCATTTGAGCTCCTTTGCACTTTTTTCTATTGTGCGGCCGGATTCTCCGCTGGAGATACGGGCGGTGATGACCACTATATATTATATTATTATTAGGCGGGCCTCCGACGTTCGAAAGTCGTCGTGCCTTTGTAGGCCCCTGGATCTCCAATAGAGAACCATGCCAAATCCCAGTTTTCAGCCAGATAGCTCACTTGTGGGAAAAGTTGTTCTTAACTGCATTCACATAGATGGTTAGGCGACCCCAATGGATGTTTATATTTCAGTACTTTATTGGCATGTGTTTTTTGTATCTTGTTACGTCCCTCTGAGGACCTGGTCCCTTTCCAGATATAGATGAGCAGGAGTACCCGCAGGAGTATGGACCTGGACCTGACGCTACCTATCAGTCTGAGGCGATCTTACCTTCTGATTATATGTGATTCATTGCAGCTGTTTAGAGATTCTAGTTGCTATTCTTTTTCGAGACATTTATTCTTATATTAGAGTTTATTCTCTTCTCTCTTTAATAGTTTATTATAGTCGATTTACAGTGGATTTGTTTCCATCCGACTATCACACTTTGAGATTACTATTTGAGACTGCTTCTTTGATATTCAGTTATTGATTTCCATTATTCTATTATTTTTGCTGTGGATGAGATATAGAACTGCGTGTGACTTGTTGTGACATATATTACCACTGTGGATTGGATATTCATGTACAGCGTACGTGTGTATATGGTTTCCATATATTGGAGTTCGTATACATACGACTGGCGTGTTACGTATTTCTAGTTCTACGTATTTTGGGACTGGGGAGTGACAACTAATAACAATGGGAAATAGATCTAGAAATAAAATGCACAAACACGAGGAGTGTATCACACCCGTATCCCACTAGATCTAGGATACGCTTGCGACACGAGTCCACCACACATCCAAACGTACCCCAAAGGACACGAGCAAGTCTAATATATTATTTATGAACAATACAAAGAGTCAAACACAAATCTACGTGTCCGTGTCAAAATATGACATGCACAAAGTCCCGTGTCGGAGAAAAAACCCCCAAATCAACACATATCACCAAATTATTGGGATACGACCTACACGTACCCAATTGTGGATACAAAATTAGCCCCAAATATACAAAAACATGCCAAAATAATTTATAGGACCAATTAACAAACTCAACAAGTGGCAATCTCAAAATTTCCCCAAATTGACACAAAAAGTACCATAACTTTCTCAATAGGCCTCCTATGAACTCAAAACCAAATCCTATGGGTAGCCTATGCATATGGGTTAATTTTTCATGGTTAATTCTCAGATTTAGAATCTAAATTATGGGAAAAAACTAAATTGTACCTATTGGGAGATGAATTTCCAATGCAACCTCAAAATATGATAAAATTGGCCTCCAACTTGTAGATCCTTGCTGCTCTTTGTAGATCCTTGCTTCCTCCTTATAGATTCTTGCTCCACTAGTCTCTAATGGTGATTTAGGAAGAAATTGGGATAAAATTTGGTAGGGAAAATAATGTAGGAATGAGGGAATTTGGTTGAGGAAAATTCTAGATCTAGATTTCAAATGAAAAGAGGAGAGAGAAACTTTCCCCCTTCTTTAATAGGTCGGTGCCCTTTACCCCTTCCTCAAGCCACTATGTAATATCCATTATACCTCTTAGTGCCTCTCATGAAGAAATAATTAAGGAGGGAAGGTTCTAGTCTAATGGTTTAATTAAATTAATCATCCTCCTAATGAATGGGATTCTAAATGGGCTCAATTCTAACAATTAATATATGTTGGTCCATGAGTCTAAACTAAACTAGTTAGGTCCACTAACACAAGTCCAAAACAAATAACTAACATCTAACAACAAATAAAAAATAGAACAAATAATTATTTTTTATGCATAATATTTAATTAATTATGAAAAGACTAAAATACCCTTTCCTAGAAAATATGGTAGTGACAAGTCTACCCTCCTTAAAATAATTTTATCCTCGAAATTCAAAGACAAAAACTACCCCAAAAAGTAATAGAACATAATAAAAGAACAAAATCTAACTATGAAAGAACATACCTCAAGGTACAAACAAATATGGATAACGCTCTCGCATTTCATCCTCTCTCTCCCAGGTCGACTCCCCCGGAGAGTGATGCCTCCATGCGACGCATAGTCTGTTTCCTTAGCACCTTCTATCTCTGATCCAAAATCTCAACTAGCTGCTCTGGATAGGTAACAGTAGGGTACACCTCTATCTCTGAGTGATCCAACACATGACTAGAATTCGCCACGTACCATCTCAACTACGACACATGAAATACGTTGTGCACTTCCTCTAATGCAGGTGGCAAGTTTAGTCTATAAGCAACTGCACCGACCCTTTCTAGAATAGTGAAAGGTCCGATGAATCGCAGACTAAGCTTCCAGTCTCCACTAAAATGAATCATGCCTCGTGTCGTAGAAATCCTCAGAAACACCAAACCACCCACCTAGAACAAAATACCACCTTAAGAACTTAATCTATAACAAATAACCAATAACAAGCACAAAATTAAAATTTAAACTATCCCTCAAACTCCAAAGGTCTTCGGTGGCTATCAGCCCAATGTCGCTGTCTGTCTTGTGCCACTCGAAGTCTGTCTTTGATCAACTGAACCTTCTCCGCTGCATCCACAACCATCTATGGCCCAAGCAAAACTCTCTCTCCAACATTGTCCCATGACAAGGGAGTACGACATCTCCGACCGTACAGAGCTTCAAAAGGTGACATCTCTATACTAGCCTGGTAACTGTTGTTGTAAGCAAACTCTACCAAATGGAGATGATCCTCCCAAGAACCCCCAAAATCTAGTACACAAGTGCGCAACATATCCTCGAGAGTCTGAATAGTCCTTTTTGACTGCCCATCGGTCAGGGGATGATTTATAGTACTGAACTTAAGCTGAGTGTCCAAACTCGCCTGCAAACTTCTCCAGAAATGAGAAGTGAAATGACTATTCTTATCCGAGACTATGCTGACGGGAATTCCATGTATTCTGACGATCTGCCTCACATACATCTATGCCAGCTTCTCCGTAGACAAATCCACCTTAAAAGGCAAAAAGTGGGCCGACTTGGTCAACCTATCAACGATGACCCAAATTGCGTCTTTCCCTCCTGGAGATCGTGGAAGTCCGGACACAAAATCCATAGTAATGTGCTTCCACTTCCACTCTGTAATGGGTAATGGCTAAAGTAAACCTCATGGCCTCTGCCTCTCGGCTTTCACCTGCTGGCATACTAAGCATCTGGATACAAATTGTGCCACTTTCCTCTTCATATTATACCACCATACACTCTTCCGCATATCCTGATACATCTTGTTGGCACCTGGATGTATGGAATACTGAGAGAGATGTGCTTCCTACAATACCTCCTCACGTCGCTCCCCACTAGGCACACACATTCTAACTTCATGCCGCAAAGAACCATCCTCGACAATGGTAAAATCATCCTCCAATCCTGCTCTCACCTGAGCTTCGATGCTCCTCAGAGATACATCCTCATACTGGGCTGTCTTGATCCTATCCATCAACTCTGAATGTATCTGCAATCCCCACATCTGTATAGCCAAACTAGGAAGTACCACCTCAATGTCCAAGCTCTCTAAGTCCTCCAACAGATATCG
The DNA here is from genome assembly GCA_036927795.1 of Iris macrosiphon. Classification (NCBI taxonomy): domain Eukaryota; kingdom Viridiplantae; phylum Streptophyta; class Magnoliopsida; order Asparagales; family Iridaceae; genus Iris; species Iris macrosiphon. Next base: position 101,120,472 of record JAYESA010000004.1, read on the forward strand.
ATCCTGCGTCAAGAACATAGCTACCGAATACCTACTCAAAGCATCGGCAACTACATTAGCTTTTTCAGGATGATAATTCAAAGATATATCAAAATTCTTTATCAGTTCCAACCACCGATACTGCCTCATGTTCAACTCCTTCTGTGTGAAAATGTACTTCAAGCTCTTATGGTCTGTGAAGATCTCTACAAGCTCTCCATACAAATAGTATTTCCACAACTTCAGGGCGAAGATGACTGCCGCCAACTCCAAATCATGGGTAGGATAGTTTTTCTCATGAGGATGTAATTGTCTGGATGCATAGGCAATCACTTTCCCAATCTGCTGAAGAACACAACCCAAACCTTTCTCCGATGCATCACTATAAATAGTGAAACCTCCAGACCATGATGGCAACGTCAAAATAGGAGCAGACGTCAATCTCTTCTTCAATTTCTCAAAAGCAACCTAACAATCCTCCGTCCAAACAAACTCTACATCCTTCCTGGTGAGTCTAATCATCGGCTCGGCATTCCTCAAAAAATCCTGCATAAACTTCCTGTAGTAGCCTGTAAATCCTAAGAAACTCCTGATCTCTGCTACCGAACTCGGGGTCTTCCCAGACTCTACTGCTGTAATTTTCTTCGGATCCACTGAAATACCATAACCAGTCACAATATGCCCCCAAAACTCCACCTTGTCCAGGAAGAACTCACACTTGGATAACTTTCCATACAACTTCTCCTTCCTCAGCACATCCAACACAATCCGCAAATGCTCATCGTTCTCCTCCGGTGTCTTCGAGTATATGAGTATGTCATTGATGAACACCACCACGAACTTGTTAAGGTACTGATGGAACACCTTGTTCATCAAGTTCATAAATACCGTCGGTGCATTAGTCAACCCAAACGGTATCACCATAAACTCGTATTGACCATACCAAGTTCTAAAAGCAGTCTTCGCTGTGTCCTCCAGCTTCACTTTCACCTGGTGGTAGCCTGATCTCAAGTCTAATTAGAAAACACCTTGGCACCACTCAACTGGTCGAATAAGTCATCAACCTGTGGCAAAGGGTACTTATTCTTGATAGTGAGATTATTCAATGCCCTATAATCAATGCACATGCACACCGATCCATCCTTCTTCGGTACAAAAAATACCGGGGCTCCCCACGGTGAAGAACTCGATCTAATAAACCCCTTATCCTATAATTCGTCTACCTGCTTCTTCAGCTCGACCAGCTCGTTGTTGTTTACTCTATAGACATATTGCGAAATTAGTTCTGCAGCTGACACCAAGTCCATAGAGAATTCAATATCTCGATTTGGCGGCAATCCTGGCAATTCTTCAGGAAACGCATCCAAGAACTCTGCTATCAACGGATGTGGCAACTGCTTGTCTTCCACCATAGCTCCGCAAATAATGCCTTCTCCCTGCTCTGCAACTCCTCTAGCAAACTCGAACTCTGGCTCTCCTAGCGAACCAAACAAAACTCTACCTCCTCTATAATCTACACTAGCATGGTGCCTACTCAACCAATCCATCCCGAGTACAATATCATAACTCGAAAGTAGCAATGCAAGTAGACACACACTCAACTTTCGGCCTCCTAGAGTAACTCTCCGATCCTTGCAAATATCATTAACCAGGATAATGCCTCACCCGGTCATGATCTTGTAAGTCCTAGGCAAAGACTCAACTACCAAACTATGCTTCACAGCAAAAAAAACATATACAAAACTATGGGAAGCACCACTATCAAACAAAGCTAAAGCTGGAATAGAATCAAGAAGAATATAACCTGCGATGACATCTCTAGTGGGCACGTCCTCCTCGACAGTCATAGTAAACGCTCGTCTTTGACGTGCACCTCCCTGTTGTTGATGCTGGACATAACGCTGCTGCTGAGTCGAAAGCGGTCTCCTAGACTAAAGTGTAGGTGGTCTCGCCTGTGCCCTCGGAGCTGAAGCTGCTCCCTGAACTGCACGACAAGGATTGGAAGGACACTCCCTCAGTTGATGCCCTTCAGTACCATAATACAAACAAACTCATAACCTCTTCCTGCAAACTTTTCAGATGTGGTCGGGCTTCTTGCAGAAGTGGCAGAAAGATTGATGTAACTGTCTCTACTACTATGGTGCCTGGTGAAACGGTGGCCTAGCTGGAGTCTGGTGCTGCTCTGACTACTAGAAAGGCCTGGACTGGAAATAAAAATGTTTGGCAGATACTGCACTGTTGTTGGCCTCCAGAAAAGATTCACGATCTCTCTTGGGCTTCAAACCTAACTCCCGCTCAACCTTGCGTGCCTTCGCAAGTATCTCCGAGTATGTCTCATAAAAAGATAGAATAAGGATCTTCACTTCCCAGTTTAGACCCTCACGGAAATGAATAGCCCGAACCTCCGACTCTCTCACCAAATACTCTACAAATTGGCTCAACCTGTCGAACTCCACAGCGTACTCCTCCACAGACATGCTCCACTGAATGAGGCTCTCAAACTATCTCCCCAAATCTAGCCTGTCTGCCGAGCAAAAAACTTCTTCTTGAAGAGGTCCTTGAATACCTCCCAAGACTGTCCTGCGTCAACATGAATCGGCTCATTCTTGAACCAAGAGCGGGCGACGTCGAACAGTTGAAGTCCTACCGCCTCAACCTTCAGATCCTCAGAAATATGGGACACCCTCATTAGACGCTCAATATCCTCGAGCCAATCATTATCATAGACGCTGCCCTCCATCCCCTTGAAACCCTAGGCTCCAGCTTCTTGAAGTCTTGAATATTGCCTGGCCGAAGCTAAGCAACCTGAGGAGCATCCTGCTGTTGGACCCGAACTCCTCTCTCTACTATGGCACGAGCAAGCTGATGAGCACACTCGATGCCCTGCCACAAAACGTCGGTCTGCCTCTGATGTACCTCAGACTGAGCCCTTTGTACCTCCAGCATCTCACAAAATAGTGTAAACATCTGTGTCGAATCTGCTGGCACAAAATGTGTAGGTGGAAGCCCCTCAGATATAGCTGGCAGACTCCTCTGAGTAGGTGGTGGACCTCTGAAAGCAGTTGACACTCCAATCACCGGAGAAGTGACTGGTGCAGGCTCTCGGGATATCGCAGACCTCTCAAATGCTGCTCTCCCCTGCTGCGATCTAGTCTTAGGCGGCATCCTGAGACAAAGCGAAAGAAAGAATCAATATGGCACATGATGTAATACACTCAAGGAAGGACAGTTTAAAGATCAAATATCAATATCAAGGAAGAATAGTTGAATGAATCTAAAGAATTTTTTCTAGATGTTATTGAGTATTCTCAGCCTGTAGCCTATAGCCTATATCCTGAAATAGGCTCATAATAGTACTCAATTCAGAGCACCACTACGAATCACACTAATTGCGACCTCGAAGAGACCTGCATGGGCCACCACTAAAAATGTGTTACGATCCGCACCCGATGTAGGGATGCAAGTCGGGAATAACGCCCAGCCTACGTCGTAGAATCGGCGGTAGAACGCTGTTTGGGTAATCTATCTAGCAATATAATAAGCCACCAACAATATCAATATACTCAATCACAGATCTAAGATGGAAATAAGCACGAATATGATAAAGAATAGAATAGTCATAATACAATCATGAGTCAAATAATAACATCAATAAGTCTGAAAAAATACTAAATAAATAAGCTAGAGACAAATTCAGTACAAGAGAATACTAAGAAGCTACTAGTTTCGGGTCATCTATCTCAGTCGGGATAAGTCCCTCCTGAGCCAGGGTCTCTGACTCTAAGCCCACAACATCCTGAGGTACATAATGTGTAGGGTACCACTCCTCAGTGTCATCTGGAAAAAATATATCCAGTCTGGAAAAGAGTAGAGTACATCTCTAACAACAGTTCTAATCAATGATAAAAACTATGTAACAGTAAATAGAAGTGAATATACAAGATGGAATAATAGATACAAGCGATATACAATAAGAAAATACTAGAATAAATACATTAATGAATAATATGACAATGAACAAGAATATTAATGACTAAGTATGTGAGCACTAGCTTCAACATGTGATCAGCTTGGGAACTTGCACAAGAGTAAATAGCCTGGTTAATTATACATGTGGTGTATGATCAACACTCACAAGGAATAAGACATACACAAGGAGGGTATGATCATATATCTATACTAAAATACTCTCCACCCTCAATTGGTATAGGGGATCCAACCATGGTACGCTTTGGCACGAGATTCCCTAAGAAGATAGCTAGTCTTCCTGAGAATCAGTGTCTGTACATGTACAAGGTAATCAATGAAACAAGGCTTGTACAAGATACACCATATACCAAGGAATAATATCTCATGAAGAGATCTGGATATACCAATCCATGTAATCATCGTGTCAAAAAATCAAGGATATCTACACTAGATACAATGAACATAGAGGATATCATAAATGAGAAACTATCAGAGAATGTACTCGTCTAAAGTCCGATAAATATTCTCACAGATGTCTGATATGGTGCCTTGAAGACCTAGATATGGAATACAACATCAATACAAGATTTCGGAAAGAAATAAGTTAAACTAGTCAACATCTAGGTCAAAGAGCCATTTCTTAGTCAAAATAGTTAAACTAGGTCAACTCTAAGTCAAATCGGTCAAACTACCTATTTCTAGGTTGCATGAGTCTATCTCAAGGATGTTGGGTTCATACACTATGTAACTAGGCCATACAAGCTAAATCTTAGGATACTAGGATACCGTATCTCAGGATACGCAACAAAGATGAATATCATATATGTACATTCAAGCAATAATAAATATATAAATCCTAATTACAAATACTAAATGGATACCTTGGTTTCTAACCAACTTGGTATCACACCACTAAATCTCATCTTGATACCCCAAACCCAATACCTTGGGTATCCTCAAATACCTTGATACTTACGTTGGTATCTCATGGTAATTGCCAAAACCTTATTTATAGCTCACTACCCAACTATATGCTAACACCCAGCTACTAAAAATATAATATACTAATGCATAAATACCAATTATAAAATATATATATACCAATATCATACATATACCTATTCGCTACAAATGATACATATGTATATCTATACACGCAAAACTGTCATCGAAAGCTGCTGTTACCGTTGCTAAATGAAGCTGCTGCTGTTGCAAATACTGCTGCTATTGTTGCTGTAGCCGCTGTTGTTGCTAATGCTACTGCTGCTGCTGTCACTGAAGGCTACTGTTGTTGTTGCTAAAGCTGTTGCTGTCGCTAATGTTGTTGTTGCTGTTACTGAAGCCGCTGTTGCTGTTGCTGTAACCGCTGCTGCTATCACTATAAACATTGAGCCCCCCTCTCTCTCTCTTATAAACTAAAACATACACATATATATATATATACTAATATATATACTAACTACATCTATTCATATATATATACACATCTATATATATGTATATATATCTCCACAATAATACATATAGTATAACATACACACATTATAACATCATATATATATATATATATTTATTCATAACATCACATATACGTACACGTATATATATAATCATGCAAGTATATATATATATATATATATATATATATATATATATATATATATATATATATATATATATATATATAACATATATATATACACTACTATATTTCATAGCTATTACATATGTTAAAGTATAGCTACATATATATATAACACATAGGTACATAGATATATGATACACTAACACATAAATATATATATATATATATATATATATATATATATATATATATATATATATATATTTACATATTATAATGACTAATAACAATAGGAAATAGATATAGAAATAAAATACACAAACACGTGGAGTGCATCACACCCGTATCCTACTAGATCTAGGATACGTTTGTGACACGAGTCCACCACACATTCAAACGTACCCCGAAGGACACGAGAAAGTCTAATATATTATTTATGAATAATACAAAGAGTCAAACACAAATCTACATGTCCGTATCAAAATCTGACATGCACAAAGTCTCGTGTCGGAGGAAAAATCCTCAAATCAACACGTATCACCAAATTATTGGGATACGACCAACACGTACCCAATTGTGGACATGACACTAGCCCCAAACACATAAACATATGCCAAATTGATTTATAGGACCAATTGACAAATACAACAAATGTCAATCTCGAAATTCTCCCGAGATAAGCCTTCTATGAACTCAAAACCAAATCCTATGGGTAGCCTATGCATATAGGTTGATTTCTCATGGTTAATTCTCAGATTTAGAACCTAAATTAAGGGAAAAAACTGAATTGTATCTATTCGGAGATGAATTTCCAATGCAACCTCCAAATGTGATAAAATAGGCCTCCAACTTGTCGATCCTTGCTCCTCTTTGTAGATCCTTGCTTCCTCCTTCTAGATCCTTGCTCCACTAGTCTCCAATGTTGATTTGTGAAGGAATTGGGATAAAATTTGGTAGGAAAAATGATGTAGGAATGGGAGAATTTTGTTGAGAAAAATTCTAGATCTAGATTTCAAATAAAAAGAGGAGAGAGAAACTTCTCCCCTTCTTTAATAGGTCCGCCCCCTTTACCCCTTCTTAAAGCCATTATGTAATGTCTAGTATACCCCTTGGGGCCTCTCATAAAGAAATAATTAAGGAGGGAAGGTTCTAGTCTAATGGTTTAATTAAATTAATCATCCTTCTAATGAATGGACTTCTAAATGGGCTCAATTCTAACAATTAATACATGTTGGTCCATGAGTCTAAACTAAACTAGTTAGGTCCACTAACACAAGTCCAAAATAAATAACTAACATCTAACAACAATTACATAATACAACAAATAATTATTTATCATGCACAATATTTAATTAATTATGAAAAGTCTAAAATATCCTTTCTTAGAAAATATGGTAGTGACAATTCTTGCGACATGTTAAAATCGGACTTGATGCTCAACAGTCATGTAACCACCTCCAATGGTGGATAATCCTTACAACCAGGATATAATAGAGTTCTTGTATTCTCCAGTAACTCCATGAACTTTGTAGGAACGATATTCGGTACCTCCTCAGCTGCATCATGATTGTCCGGATCAAAACTAGGTCCGGCAGCGTTGAACACGCACCTGTCATCGTAATTAGCGTAGTCGTGGACACCCATATATGGCTCCACATAAGGCTCCATCTCCGATGGTAAAGAAACAAGTTCTCCGTGTTATTCGGCATTAAACCCATCGAGTATAAATAATATGTCACATCTACTTCTGAGTGATATTTTAAGTTGTGACACTCACACACGGACACTTAATTTTGGTGCAGTCCATGTACTGAGGGAACGCCTTGGTGAACTGCAGAAATTATTTTACCCCATGTATAAATTCATCCTGCACACCGCATTTGTCATCAGGATGACGGTTGTACATCCACGAACGATGACGTATATTATAATTTAGATCCATTTCTAGATACTTCTGAAAAGATGAATAAATATTGCTCAAGTATATTATCCAAATGGATGCAAAGATTGATACACATGTGAACACTAATAAAGGATATGTGTGACGTAACGTATTCAATGTAAGCCATTCTCTGAAAAGAAATTTGCTTAGGAGTATCGGGATTAGAGTTTGGGTGTGGGAGTATGGGTCCTTAATAAAGGAGTAGGTTGCGCAAAAACAAAGCCATATTTTATCTTTAGTCGTCTATAGTTAGTAATACTGAATCTATGTTATTTTCTTAGATCATACAATTTATATTCAGTTCCTGTTTAATACATACTTATCACCTTCATTAGTTTTATTTTAGTATTTATGTTACTTTAGATTTTATATTATTTTTGGTATAATTGTGAGCTGTAATTGTACTTTACTCAATCATGACTAGATATTGTTGATATTTAGGCGAACATGATTATTCTTATCTTATGGACCTTCTGAGGATGAAACTGAGATTTATGCCACTGTCACATGACTAGATGGTATAGATATCCAGGGTGCTATTTGTTTGCAGGATTTAAACAAAGAGGTTTATACGAAACCTTTGCTTGCAAACTTAAAAAAGAGAGTACAATTAATCCTATATAAGGATGTTAAGTACAATAAAAATAATTTTGGGGAAGTATTGCTATAGAAGTCTGATCTGCGGTCGATCACTTTGTTCCTTGGACAATACGATGATGAAGAAGTGCTGTAAAGAAGAAGAAGCTTCGAAGGTTGCAAGTGGGATTGAATTCTCATTGCCAAAGTTGTCAACCAACACTCTCTGCCTGTGCTCTCTCTCTGATCTCTGATTATGCCCTCTTTGGTCTGTGTGTGTGTCCGCCTTTGGTCTCCTTTACCCTATGACCAAGGGTCTCTATTTATAGAGATCAGCCAAATAACTGACGGGTTGGCGTAAAAAGCCAGACAACTGTCTTGTTGGCGTAAAATGCCAAACTGTGAAGAATGTTAAATCTTTTATGCGGCGGTCATAATAACTGCTACCCATGTTCAAATAATCTTCTGAATCTGCGTCTGACACGTATTCCATTATAAGGTAACGCGTATAACTGCTTCTGAATCTGCGTCTTGAGCATATTATGGGCTAAATAGCCTTATCATGTACCTTTGCAAATATAGCCGAGTTGGCGTATTTCGAGGAGATAGCATACGGTGTACTCCTTATAGTTAAAAATAGCCTGGTTGGCGTAAAATGCAAGGATGGTGGTGTAAGCATATTAGTCCCAGTCTTAGCTTTCCCAGTTATGATAAATATTTTAAAAATAGAACAAAATCTCGTGCATTAAATGTAGATATATGCCTCAATCTCGTGTATTAAATACCGAGATTTGCCTCGAGCTCTGTAAGAGAAACAGCTTTTGACGTGGCATCTGATTTTGTCTTATCTTGAGCGTAAAAACTCATTTATGCCCATATAGAATATGCAACATATTCTTTGGATGCGTAAATATGACTTGTATCAAGAATATGTCACTAAATGACAGTCTGGGTCTCTGTACAAAATCATCATCACAGACGTCCTCTCGATCATCGTGTAGTACTTTTGTTAGGAGTCAGGTTCACTGTTTTGTCTGACAAATTCATCCGAGGAATACGAAGAGTTTATCGTACAACTTTAAGCTGCTTTAAAAATAAACGTATTTTAAACTTTACGCAGGGAGGTATAGCAACATTGTTACGCCAAAACAGCCTTGAAGCGCTGCTTTACGTGGGCAGCTCTGAAGTTCTACTTTACGCCAAACAGCTCTGAAGCCCTATTTTATGCGGACAACTCTGAAGCTCTACTTTACGCCAAACAGCTCTGAAGCCCTGTTTTACGCGGACAGCTCTGAAGCCTTACTTTACGCCAAACAGCTCTGCAGCTCTATTTTACGCGGACTTCATGTATGTTGGGGTTTTTTACTGTATATTACGTGTATAATTCCCCAGCGTATTTCATGCTTCTACAAGACCCCGTTCAAAGTTTTCAAATTCCTCGTAATTTGAAATACTTTGAATGAAGCATGAAATAGTCAAATTTGACTCGTTCTTCGAGGCTAATATTTTGGCGATATTTAAGAAGTTGTTGGAATTTGTATGTTCTCTTCTGCCTATATAAGGGCAAGCAAATGCACTTGGCTTTCCATACTTTCCTCACCACAAAGATGACTGCTGAGATTCATTAGGCTGAACTGAGAAAGAAGAAGATTATGTTCTTCCAGAATGTAAGGAGCCGTAAGAAGAGACGTCTTCGAGCAAACATTCTCTACAATGATGGACCCTGGAAGGATATTATAGCTTCCTTTGCTCAAGATAATTAACAATTTTATATGGCGATTCGTCAAAGAGAGAGGAAGGGTCGCATTAGACAACACAGCTTGCTAGCTGTATTTTCCCCTATTGTGAAGCTGGATCCTCGGATGCAGCTTGGCCGTGTCTTCTAGTATTGTGTTGGGTCTGAATCCCTAACACAAATCTAAGCATGGCCGTCGATGACGTATGGAGGGGGGCTTGAATAATTTAAATAGGCCCAGTTCTGTATCCTCCCTCCATTCACCATTTTTTTGGTCGCCGGCGTATAGGAGCCGAAGAAGTGCCGTAGAACAAGAAATGATGATCTCCATCAGATGAGAACCTAACGTAATAGATTCCCATCGTGATCTTGAATATTAATGAAAAATCCTTTGTAAAATGGATTTCCATCATACGTAATCATGATCTCGAATATTAATGAAAAATCCTTTGTAAAATAGATTTCCATCATATGTAATCATGATTAAATAAACTTATCTTCTTTTATGCACTATTGATTTGCCATATTGTTATGAGGACGTCTGGTAATACGTAGCTTCAACACGCTTGAGTAATTTTTATGCAAATTCTGATAAATATGCATCCAGTCACGTTTCAACTTTTACGCATAAAGGAAGATGCATAAAAACTCTTTAGCATTAGATTGTCTTGAAAATCCAATCATCATGCTGTTTTTTACGAGGAGTCGCATAGAATTTTGAACCGTCATTTCTTCTTCGAAGAACATCTGTTCAGAACATTATCTTCGAAAATGGCTTCTCGAAAGATTCTCGAGACAGGGCAAAAAATATCCGCCCCAAACAGGCCAACCCTGAACTAGATATAAAAGATTATGGCTAGACTTCGAATGAACTATCAATGGCCAAAAAGTCATCTCCAATGAAGACAGATATTTTTAGGGAACTCCTTGGCCCTTCGTCTGATGAAGTCCTCTCGAATGAAAAGGAAGAGAAAATGCTGATAAGAGGAGCATTTCCTGCGTAAACTCTTATGACTGGCTTTTTCAAGCGTAAAAATCCAAATTATCAAGATATACGTGTATTCTGCTGACTGATCTGTCCCGCGTAATTTAAGATGTGCGTAAAATCATAGATCCGTAGCATTTGAGCATAAAATCATAGATTCGTAGCTTCTAAGCGTAAAAATCGTAGATCTGTAGCTTCTGAGCGTAAAATCGTAGATCTGTAGCCTCTGAGCGTAAAATCGTAGATCTTTAGCCTCTGAGCGTATAGATCTGTAGCTTCTGAGCGTAAAATCATAGATCTATAGTTTCTTAGCGTAAAATCATAAGATCTGTAGCTTCTGAGCATAAAATCATAGATTCGTAGCTTCTGAGCGTAAAATCGTAGATCCGTAGCTTCTGAGCGTAAAATCGTAGATCCTTGCTCTGCCCGTAAAATCATGGATCCTTGCTCTGCGCATAAAATCTGAGTATAAAATCAGGGATCCGTTATGCAACATTACTATCTGTCTTCCTTTTGAAATTATCTGCTGACGTGGTCCCAAATCATAACTGATTATGATAAGATCGGATTTGGTTAAGGATTCGAAGAGTTGTTTGAACTCTATAAATAGACCTAGGCCGTAAGAGAGAAAAACCCTTCATCTCTTTCTGAAAAAACCCTTCATCTCTTTCTAAAAAGAACTCAGATTTTCCATGGCACCAAAACAGACCTCCACCGCTAAGGGAAAGAAAGTCGCTTCATCATCTCGCTCCTCTGCTCCAGCACGAGCGATTCCTGCTAGGCCAAGCGAGCCTCGTTTTGAACGAAATGCTCCGCCATCTAGCTGTGCACCGGGCATCACAGGTAAAACTTCAAGAAATAAAAAACCCTTCGCATACGTTTTACGTGTATGCGCAAGGTTATCTTTTGTGCTAAGAGTCTCTTCGAGGAAGATGATGCACAAAGATGTTTTATCAATACGTCCACATTTTAATGTGTCAGCGTAAAACTCCATATTTTGCAATCTGGCGTAAAAACTCAGACTGTCAAATTTGGCATATACTACAAACCTTGCGTTTTATACACTGGAAGTAAATTCCAGCGTAAAATCCATACTTTGCAATCTGGCGTAAAACTCAGATTGTTAGGTTTTGGCGTATACTGCAAACCTTGCATTTTATGCACTGGAAGTAAATTCCAGCGTAAAACTCCATATTTTGCAGTCTGGTATAAAAACTCAGGCTGTCAAGTTTTGGCATATACTATAAGAATGTAGCACTTTACATTTCACACGCTGAAAGTAAATTCCAGCGTAAAACTGACTTATTCTCTTGCTTTTTGCAGTGGACCTACAGATCCCCCCTCTGGCCGAAATAATGGCCTTTGCTGCTGGAATATTGAATTCCAACTACTTGGAGGAGTTGTCCCATGTGACTTTTCCCATCTCTGGAAACAAGTATCCTCAAGAAAGGGGAACTCTGATCTCGGCCCAAGGAGAAAGAATGTTGCTGAGTATGATCAGTGGGAAACCCTTGACATACATAGATGGAACAAGTATAAGAAACCGGCTTTCTTATTTGGGGATGTTATTGATAAGCAATCCCAGACCAAGCCCAAAAAGGAAGATTGGGTATTTTCTGCTGAGGGCACGGTTATGTACTTGCCAAAGATGTCCAGAGATTATCCTATTTCTGCATTCTTCCATGCTACACATCCCAGAAGGATGGCATGGACTCTGACTCCTGATCTTCATGGGCAGCCAGGGAAGATCTTTTATAAGAAAGGATTAAACCAAGGATCCTTTGTAAGCAGTCCCTCAGGCCCTGTTATGCCCTTCAGAGGACTACTACCAGGCAGCATCCCTAGTGAAGACTCTTCACTGATCCAGCCATTTCAAATGGCAACTTTCTGCAACGAATTTATGGAGCTGGGAGGAGTATATCCCAGGGTTAACCCTCGCACCAGTGGATGGCTTAACCTCCACAATCTTCTATGGGCCAGTTTAACTGCATGGGCCCTGAAGCACTTTCAGATGGAGCTGGAGAGTATCAACTTATTTGAGGCTGTGAGTGCTACTAGTGTTGGACTGCTTATCAACACTAATTTGTTCTTAGCTTTGATGGAGCGATATAACTCGCTCACCGGGACTTTCGCTACTCCAATAGGTGAGTTGGGCCTGGCACTTCATGAGATGGAAGACATCTCAAAGCTGCCAATGGGAGACACTCCCTATAAAGAGTACGTTCCCACAAATAGGGAGCTGAAGGACACCAATCCTCGGGCAGTGGCTGTATACCAAGAATTGATGAGCCACTATCTTGCATGCACCACTTTTTATAAAGAGTCTTCTAATTTGGCTCATATTAACAAGTGGGTATCTTATCTTTTCTTCCATGAGGGTAGAAATGCCAAGCAGGACAAGGTTGTAGATAGCAAAGACAATTCTTTGAACCCTCTGAGCATTCTTAATGCCAACACAATCGATGATCTTACTGAAGATGCAGAGACTCCAGATTGTGTTCTGAATGAAGACATAGAAGGTTATCCTGCAGGGACCAAAGCCTACTGTTATATGAGGCATTGCCGGAAGCCTCTGTCAAAAGAAGCTCAACTGGCTGGCTTCCTTTCTATTTGGCTACGCCGATGGGTGGTGCCTGGTATTGCGTCGGCAGATCGTATTCATCGCAATACCCTATGGCCCGCAGTGCATTTGGTGTTCGGGGCAAGATTGGGCCTACTTCCTGCCATGGTATGCAGGATACAAGCTGGCATGAGGGCTATTACTGATGGGCTGCTGGCCGATACTACACAGCGCGAAGGATATCCCAGAGTAGAATTACCATTCTTATATCTGATGGGATGGTTAATCCTTCACAACACCATAGTGATGTCTTTCGGATCTTCCAGTGGTTCGGGCAATAACTTCCTGTTGAATTACATGAATTCTTCTTGGAATGTGACTAGCGTCATAGATTGTCGACTAGCACTAAATTTTGTCCATAGTTGGAAATTCTTCTGCACCGTCCCCCCCGTACATATCAATCAACAAGGGACTAAACTTCAGGATGTAGGTTAGGAGAAGACTATTCTTTCTCCTGAAGCCTTTTACTGGTTGGTCTGCATTAGACCTTCCCACCTGCTATACAGAAGTGAGAACCACTGCTACTTGGAGCCTTATCTACCTAGCCGTTTCGCCAGGCAATTTGGGTATAATCAGTTGCACGTGGAAAATCCCATTACCAGCTTCAAATTCAAAGGTAGGCTTATTGATGGAGCTAGAGGATGGCGTTATTTCATCATGGGTTATACTGGAGCAACCTTTGCTGTTTTTGTGACCCATCTCTCCATGGAGTTGCGCATTCTTCATTCATACGCATAGTTTTATGTGTCCATCAATACCTTCCATCGTGATTTTGATGTATATGGAAGTTTTAGAATGCCCTCCCATAAGTCTACTGGAAGAGAGGAGATACCATCTGTCTCCTCTGATGAAGGTGATAAAACTACTGATGCGGATGACTATTTGTTGATATTACCGAGAGGCGTAATAGCTCTGCCAGCAGAGCCTCTCATTATTTCCAATAAACAAAAGGCTTCTACTCAGAAAGAGGCTTCCCCTCGTAAGAAGAAGCAGACTACAAAAGGTCCTAAAAGGACTTCCACCAAGGGGGCCTCTTCCAAGAGTGAGCCTATTGTTTCCCCCGTTAGGGATGATTCTTTGATTAGGGGTCCTTCGCCTTTTAAAGAATAAGCCTCCATAATCCCAACTGAAAGTGCTGGAGATTCTTTGGCCGTGACTGCTGCCGCTACCACCGTTACTGGTGATGCATCTATATCGTCTTCGAGGCTGAGCTAAACAATAATCAGTATACCTTTACCCAAACAAATAATGGGGCTAGGTCCTCCTTCATCTGTAAGTATTTCAAGCGAGATTCCACCCGATGAACCTCGAGTAGATCTGGGTGATGACTGGGATGACTACCCTCAAGCGTCAGTTTGTGTACCCTCCTCGCCAGGTATGATAGCTTGTTTAGCATCATTAAGAAATGATTTAGCTATACAGGCTGCAGACACAATATATATACCAACGGCCATGGGTAAATATTATCTTCACATTTTTTTTTGGGAAAATTTAACATCAAATTGATATTAACTTTCTCTTATCTTAGTTTCAGGCGAAGACTTTTCTGGGGACGGCGGAGCTGAAACAACCTTTGATTTTGTTGCGGATCCAGCTGATGAAACGGCGGTGATCTCCGTCGAAGAAGCATATCTTGAAGCCGTTGATCTTTCATCCTTAATATTCTCAGATGTAACCCCGACAGCAGCAGTTCAAATAATATCAGAGGTGGATGAACCCACCATCTCGACTGTGCCTCCTTCATCGAGCGTGCCAGCAACTTCAACTGTTGTTGGTGTCTCTTCTTTTGTTGCGATATCTGTTGAAGCAACGTCTGTGGCAATATCCTCTGCAGTCATCCCAGGAGGGAGATTTGCTGATGTTGCAGCCACTCCCAACGTCCATTCGAGCTTTGCTATGCTAGTTGAACAATACACTAGCATATTCTACCTCACTTTGAAAGAATTAATATCCATGGTGCTGGAGAAGAATCTAGGCTTTGATGCTTTGAAGACATCCTCTAAGCTCACTATAGCGCAGATTAGAAATTTTAATGACGTTGAAAGAGCTAATACGCTAGAGCAAATGGTTAATGGTTTAGAATAACCCATTAACGAATATTTGCAACTATCCCGAGGCAGCATCAATGACTTGGTTCAGGCTGAGTATAACTCACTAACTGCGGATTTTGCTCAGAAGACAGAAACTTTAAACAAATCCATCCAAGAACATCAACAAGAGATGGAGAAAGAGCGAGCAGTATTAGTGGAGAGTATTCCTCAGCTAGCCCAGTGTCGTGCCGAATGTGAGGGATATAATTCGAGAATTGGAAGCTGATCTTGCTCAAACAAGGGAGAGGCTTCTCAAAGCATCGCTAGTTCATGATGTATTGGAGGGCCAAGTGAAGACAGCTCAACAGAACTTGACACATGTGGGTGTTATCCACGCAAGTTTTGTTGATTCTCTGTCCAAATTATCTCTCTTGAGCAATGACGAAGCAAGGCTGGAACTGGCTCGCGCCAACATTTTAAACTCCAGGAATGAGAGGATGACTGCTTTGGCGCAACAGATCCGCGATTTAACTGCTCCTCCCCAATGATGTACTTTTTACTTTTTTGCTCCTTATTTTTTCAGAGATAATAAAGATATATTTTCTGATTTTGTGGACCCATCACTTTAAAATATAAATGATAGACTAAGATAAAAGTGATATCAGAGGTAATATGAACATGATATAATTTCGGTAAGGTTTAGCTGAATATATCTATTCAGGGGTAATATGAACATGATAGAATATAATCCAACTAAATTTGTATACAAAACACTATCAGAGGTAATATGAACATGATAGGTTTTGAATTAGTTAAACATATCTATTCAGAGGTCATATGAACCTGATAGAATGTGATTCAGCTAACCTTTGTACGTAGTATCGTCAGAATGAAATCGTTATCATACTCCATTAAGCAAAGGAGATCAAGTATAATACTTCTTCAGGAATTCGCCGTTGATAGGAGCCATTATCAAATCTCCATTAGGCTTGGCTAATCTGTAAGTGCCATTTAAAAATGATGTTTCAATCACATAAGAGCCCTCCATTTCTTTACGATTATTTGTGTGAACTTCGGATATCGTACCAGAGGTAATATGGACGTAGTACAATACCGTGTTTGTTGAGGACATCCCACTGGGGGATCCTTGGTGGACCTATTATTTGTTGCGCATATTGAGTACAAATAATAAGTTCAAAATAAGCCCTATCAAAGGTAATATGGACGTGATAGGTTTTATGGGTAGTAAAGACATCCTGCTGGGGGATTTTTTGTGGACCCATCACTTTTTTGCGCACGTTAGTGCAAGTAATAGGTTTGAGACAAGTCCTGACAGAGGTAATATGAATGTTGTAAAATATGACTCTATGGGGATAGTGGAGATACATATTTCTGTTGAGAGGTAATGTGGACTTGTTTCCTTTGTGGGCATCCCACCAAGGGTTTTTTTTGGTAGACCTATTACTTCTTGTGCACGAGAGTGCAAGTAATAAGTTTAAGACAAGACCTGCCAGAGGTAATATGGACGTGGCAGTTTTTATGGAACTAACACCACTGGCGTACTTAGAGTTAAGTACGGGTGCTAAGTTGAGATGACAACCGATATCAGAGGTAATATAGACATGATAATCGATAGCCGAACTCGGAAGGTTTGCTCAGAGGTAATATGGACATGACAAACTCATCCTGAGAGAAACATTATGATAGCAGTTCAGAGGTAATATGGACGTAAACTAATATCCGAAAAATTTATTGAGGAGTAATTTGTTGAGTGTGGTCTATCCGAACATGAAGATAGACCAAAGGATCGCTCCGCTAGGGAGATTGATGGGACAATAGCTCAGAGGAAATATGAGCATGGCTAGCGTCTAACGAGATTGGTTTGAATAGTCACTGCAAGAGTGTGCGAGTAGACCTAATGATTGCTCAGCTGGTGAGATTTTGAGGATCCATCATCCATTACGTATCCGGGACTTTTGGATACGGATGATGGTTTCTTTTTTACAAGAATTTGTAACGAAGGAGAAAATATTGCACATAGGCACTTGCTGGGGATGAGGAACCAAGAGTTGATTTGTACCTCTGGGTTGTGGACTTATTACCCATGGCGTACGTTAAGTACAGATAATAAACTGAAATGATTAGCACTACCAGGGATTATGCGAATGTGATAGTATAAATTCGAAGAGAAGAACTTCACTTAGTGGTAATGTGGACATGAAAAAGTTCTGAAAATATCCTAGTCAGAGGTAATGTGGACGTGGTAAGATATGACTCCGTGGGGATGGAAGTGACCATTTTTGTGGTAAAAAATTTACTTTGTTGGAGAAAGTGGAGATACGTAGTTCAGAGGTAATATGGACATGAACTAATCGATAGCAACAACCTGGAAGGTTTGCTCAGAGGTCTCTTGGACATGGCAAAATCAGCTGGGGAAAAATATTTGGACTACAGTTCAGAGGTAATATGGACATGAACCCATGTCCGAAAAATTCACTGGGGATTGATTTGCTGGGTGGGGATAGTCCTAAAGTTTGCTCAGCTGGGGAGATTTTAGGGATTCATCCTCCGGTACTTCTAGGGGGGGAATTGCCAAGTTGGGGCGAGATCAATTTGCAATGACCGTCTTCTCGTTTATAAATGCAAAGTGATGACTTTGGCATCGATCAACTCCTAAATTTTCCTTTTCAGTACATAGCAGGCCTTTGTGGGGTGATAAATGTACCAATGAAAAAGACAATATTCTGTGTCATCGACCTTGCCAGCCCTTTCAAGATATCTGATGTTGGGTACCCGAAGTTTATTTTCCTTCATCAATATATTGAAGATTTCAATGATGTCTTCATCATTGAAGGAGAAAGTCCCCTTTGGCTTTCGGGCTTCCGACACCTGAGTCATACGATCCTCAGGGAAGATGGTCATAGTTGCATCATCTTCGGATTCAGAGGGAATTCTACCCCCAACTTTGGATGCTGCTCTGTTTTGTCGAGGGAGACTACCCCCAGACATGTCGTTGTCTGGTTCTTCTTCCAGTAATGACAAGGAGTAGTTCAATCGGTCAAAAACTGACCGTTTTTCTTTAGAACAGCAACGGTTAATTACAACCTCATGACTATTACAACATTGTTCTCTATGAGATGTAATAGACGTATCAGGAGATCCCCTGTCTTTGTATTTTTGGATCAAGAAATCACGCAAATCAGGGAGATTACAATAAGAAGAAGAACGCTTATTCTGCCATTTTATATCAGTAGGAAGGTGGAGACTAGGAATCATAACCCTTTCTCTGCCATAGGAATACAGCAGTTCACCCATATGAGTAGCATATGATCCATCATCTGTTTGAGGAGCGTATCTTCCCGTGAAACAAGTCTTCTTTACGCGGACAGACCTATCCTGGCATAATTTGGATTTTTGCACAGGTTCGCGAAAAACAGAGAAAGTTCGCGTAATCTGTAAAGTGGAAACTTTCTTCTCATGTGCGCATAAAAGCTTAGAGGTTGAAAGATTTGCCGTTTGTTTTCCCTTGATGTAATCAAAGGGTACATCTGCCTCATCATAGAAGGGAGACGTAATTTTATGCACGGGGCGTGTTTGAGATTTCTGCATTGGCACTGAGGCCTTGCCAGAAATTTTGTCTACCACGTCACAGATGGGAGACAAAAGTTTATGCGCATAACGCGTCTTAGACTTCTGGATTGGCACTGGGGCATTGCCAGAAGTCATATCTACCACGTTACAAACGGGAGACAAAGTTTTACACACAGGGCGTGTTCGAGACTTCTGGATTGGCACTGAGGGATTGCCAGAAATTTTTTCTACCACGTCACAGACGGAAGACAAAGTTTTACGCACATGACGCGTTTGAAACTTCTGGATTGGCACTGAGACATTGCCAGAAGTCTTGTCTACCACGTTACAAATGAGAGACAAATTTTTACGCACAAGGCGCGTTGGTTGTGTTGTCACAACCTTGTTGATCAGAGAGTGAGAGCTTGCAGGAAGGGAAGAGGACGTCTTAGGCATCCACACTTTACGCAGCTTCCTGTTGTTTTAGACAGAGGAGGAATGAGAGCCACCCCCTACATGAAGCATATCTTCATAGGCAGATTGGTCGAACTGGACGACCAAAGTCTTCTTCGTCGATCCGACGGATACAGCATCGTGTTGAGCAATTGCTTTCTCATCAGAGAAGAAAGTTGTCCCCAGCAGAGTCGCCATTGTTGTTTGCGGGATTTAAACAAAGTGGTTTATACGAAACCTTTGCTTGCAAACTTAAAAAAAAAGAGTATAATTAATCCTATACGAGGATATTAAGTATAATAAAAATGATTCTGGGGATGTATTGCTATAGAAGTCAGATCTGCGGTCGATTACTTTGTTCCTTGGACCACACGATGATGAAAAAGTGATATAGAAGAAGAAGAAGCTTCGAACGTTGCAAGTGGGATTGAATTCTCGTTGCCGAAGTTGTCAACCAACACTCTCTGCCTATGCTCTATCTCTCTGATCTTTGATTATGCCCTCTCTGGTCTGTGTGTGTGTGTCCGCCTTTGGTCCCCTTTACCCTGTGACCAAGGGTCTCTATTTATAGAGATCAGCCAAATAACTGACCGATTGGCGTAAAAAGCCAGGCAACTGTCTTGTTGGCGTAAAATGCCAAACTGTGAAGAATGTTGCATCTTTTATGCGGCAGTCATAATAACTGCGACCCATGTTCAAATAATCTTCTGAATCTGCGTCTGACACGTGTCCCATTATAAGGTAACGCGTATAACTGCTTCTCGAAGATCACGGCATGCAAGCCATGTAAGTAACTGCCACTGCGTAAAGATTGTTGGCATAAAAGCCAAATAACTATCTTGTTGGCGTGAAAGCCAAATAGTTGTCTTGTTGGTGTAAAAGACCAAACTGTGAAGAAGAAGGCTTCCTTTACGCTGTGGTTATGATAACTGCTACCCATGTTCCAATTGTCTTCTAAATATGCGTATGACACGTGTCCCTTTATGAGGTAACGCGTATAACTGCTTCTCGAAGATCCTGGCATGCAAGCCACGTAGGTAACTACACCTTGCGTAAAGATGGTTGGCGTAAAAGCTAGATAACTGTCTTGTTGGCGTAAAAGCCAAGCTCTGCGTAAAACTTGATGATGCATGAATAATAGATAACCAGCATAAAATA
Organism: Iris macrosiphon; assembly: GCA_036927795.1. Taxonomy (NCBI): domain Eukaryota; kingdom Viridiplantae; phylum Streptophyta; class Magnoliopsida; order Asparagales; family Iridaceae; genus Iris; species Iris macrosiphon. The sequence goes on from JAYESA010000004.1 coordinate 101,141,074, forward strand.
GCCAATTATCCGTCACGACTGAGGTCTTGAGCTTATTCTGGGCTAAATAGCCTTATCACGTACCTTTGCAAATATAGCCGAGTTGGCGTATTTCGAGGAGATAGAATACGGCGTACTCCTTATAGTTGAAAATAGCCTAGTTGACGTAAAATGCAAGGATGGTGATTTGAGCGTATTAGTCCCAGTCTTAGCTTTCCCAGTCATGACAAATATTTTAAAAATAGAACATAATCTCGTACATTAAATGCAGAGATATGCCTCAATCTCGTGTATTAAATGCCGAGATTTGCCTCAAGCTCTGTAAGAGAAACAACTTTTGACGTGGCATCTGATTTCGTCTTATCTTGAGCGTAAAAACTCATTTTTGCCCATGTAGAATAGGTAGCATATTCTTTGGATGCGTAAAAATGAATTGTATCAAGAATATGTCACTAAACGATAGCCTGGGTCTCTGTACAAAATCATCATCACAGCCGTCCTCTCGATCATCGTGTAGTACTTTTGTCAGGAGTCAGGTTCACTATTTTGTTTGACAAATTCATCCGAGGAATACGAAGAGTTCCTCATACAACTTTACGCTGCATTAAAAACAAATATATTTTAAACTTTACGCAGGGAGGTATAGCAACCTTTTTATGCCAAAACAGCATTGAAGCGCTGCTTTACGCGGGCAGCTCTGAAGTTCTACTTTACGCCAAACAGCTCTGAAGTCCTATTTTACGCGGACAGCTCTGAAGCTCTACTTTACGCCAAACAGCTCTGAAGTCCTATTTTACGCGGACAACTCTGAAGCCTTACTTTACGCCAAACAGCTCTACAGCTCTGTTTTACGTGGACTTCATGTATGTTGGAGTTTTTTACTGTATAATACGCGTACAATTCCCCAGCGTATTTCATGCTTCTACACTATTAGCCCTAGAGTTTAGAACTCTTATCATTTTATTTTAATCAGGTTGTTCCCGAGATACACTAAGGATTATACTTCTAAGTATGGTTAGACTTCTAATCCTATGTTGAGATGTGGATATGGATCTGTTTTATTAGTCTATTTTCTGATTCATTCTCTACATATATTATTTTTAACTGTTATTGAGTTAGATATTATACTATGATATTATATGTTTGAATTTTATATTTGGTGGATAAATACATACATATTAAGATATAAATAATATACTATTATCAATAACATGATCCACACTGGACAATACGATGATCTACACTGGACGTATACTCACATATTTGTGTCAGATTATTCGAAAACATGTCACATTTTTTGTGCATAGTAGGAAGGAATCTTAGAAATAGACATTTCTTGTGCATTGGCGTCCTCGGATGCTTATATATTTTCTAAGTCTAGGTGGATCTTTTGCAACACTTTTTACTACTTCCTTCTATCTTTTGATAGGGGACATTACATATTTTCTAAGTTATTTATAAAAGCATAATTGTTAGGAAACATCAACATTTTTTTAAATTACTCTCCAAAATAATTTTTTTAATTATTAGGGGACATTATATATTTAGATAAATATAAAATCCAATTTATTCTCTATTAGATTTTAGTTTACATGTGTCCAAGTCTATTTGTCAGGGTTAGGGTTGTGTCCTATGTGTGTGTGTTCATGTGTCCTGGTTGTGTCATGTGTGTGTGTGTGTCGTATCATGTTTGTGACAGTGTGTGTCGTGTCGTGTCAGTGTGTTTGTCGTATCATGTCGTATCGTGTTTGTGGGTGGAGTCCTTGAAAATCCTATATATATATATATATATATATATATATATATATATATAGAGAGAGAGAGAGAGAGAGAGAGCTCACTTAGGGACGAGGAGGGGAGACAGAGGGAGGAGGGACGCCGACAGAGGGAGGTTACTTTGCCAGAGGGAGGAGGAGCACGCCGGAGGAAGGAGGACGCGAGGAGGCGCCGGGAGGAGGGGGGCGCGGGGAGGCGCCGGCCAGAGCAAACGGAGGGGGGAGGTGTCGGGAGGGAAGGGGTTAAAACTCATTGGCAGAAATTTGTAAAGGAGCTCGAAGGAAATAGAGGAAAGTGAATTCCAAACCCTATATGAAATAAATTAGCGACGTATAAAAACGACGTCGCTAAATGTAGCGAACAAAAGCAAATACTGCGACTTAAATTTTCAACATCGCTAAACGTCGCTAATATTCAAAATTTAAAAACGTTTAGCAACTCCTAGCGATATTTATTTTTATTATATTAATTATAGTCGCGAAACATCGTGCCACATCGCTAACAAAGACGTGTTACGACATTTAATTTTGATATTTCTAAATATTTATGATTCAGCGATATTTAGATTTGACATCACTAAAATTGTCGCTAATACAACATATTTTTATAGTGATTCAGCCTCTCTGCAATACCTCAAACTTTAATCTAATATGTGTCGCATATTATGCAGATATAAATGAGTGAGAAGCTCCATAATTAAATAATGCTATGATAGAAATGGTTGTAACGAAAATGTTACCTGCCACTACGTGGTTTGATGCCATAGCTTCTTCCAAGGATAAAGTGAATGCCTGCCCTTGGCCTTGTCCAGCTCCCTTCTACTGCCTTCTCTGGTGTCGTTGTTGCGGTCTTTGTTGTTCCTGCTACTGTTGTTGTCGGTACAATTGAGCCTGCATCGACAACTGACGCTGAGCTATAGGTCGCACCGCTATTGTTGGTTCTCCTTACTGCACTGCCCTTGGAGCCATAAATACAAAAAACTATTATAGTGGCCCTCCTGGCCTCTGTATCATTGGACAAGTGGCAACCCTACGATCAGGGCTTTCACATATCAAGCATAGTCCATTCGCTGCCCCACAAACATCCCAGTTATGACATCCATTGCCATAATACGTACAACCCGTCATCGCTCCCCATTGTTGTTGCTGCTGCCTCGGCTGCTTCTACCGAGTAGATGTTATCACTGTCGAGGTCACTGGCCTCCTCTGTATTACGATATGGATGTGAATGCCAGAGGATGATGCTGACGTTCGTGGTACTGGTCCTCCCTCGCTGCTCTGTCCATGAGGCCTCTTACGGTCTACTCTTCTTGATGCCATCCTCTAAGAGGTAAGCTCAACCCTCTTGGCCGCTATCAATACTGCCTAGAAGGTTGGTAGTCATATACCTCTACCATGTGTAAGATCTTTAAGTGAAGTCCCTGCTAGAACCTTATCGCTCTCTCCAACTTTGTTGCCACTATGGTTGGAGCAAACATGCTTAGTCGGCAAAACTCTGCCACGTAATCATCTACTGCCCATCCAGCATGCTTGAGGTTGGTGAATCTCTGTTGCAGCTCGCACTGAGTCACAATCCCAAAGTACTTCGTCCTGAACTAGGTCCTAAAATTGTTTCACGAAATATGATGCCTCAATCCTACCTCTATCGTGGCCAACCAATCTCTTGCAAGATCCTAAAGTTGCATGCAAGCCAGGTCAACCTGTTACTCAGCCAAAACTTTAGCTGCTGCTAGATTGGTCTCAATATCCTAGAGCCAATCATCTACCGTAATGGCATCCTCCATGCCATCAAAATATCTGGGATTCAGTCTATAAAACCTAACAGATGTCCCAAAATCTACTATTTCGCCTTGTTTCAGGGTCGTCTGCAACATTTGGTTTAATAGGACATTTTATTCTTGATGTTGAAGTTGTAGACGTTGCTGTTCTTGATGATGTTTCTGCTGAACCACCGTATGATATTATTGGGCAGCTAATATTCTCCGGATAATCTCTATCAAGGCTGAGGTATCTTGTGTTGCTAGTACTGCGGGAGGTACAAAAATATCTGGAGCCTGCTGCTCTGCCACATTTATCGTAGGCTCAAGTTGGATCCCTGGTTGGGTTTCTACATGACCTTATTCCACTGGAAATTCTGTCTCTCTTGTTGCTGCAATATTTGGAAGAGGGAAAACCCTAAAGAAGAGCACAAGAAACATCAAGTACTGGATGAGAAGGAACAAGGAAGCAACCAGTCTGGGAAATTTCAACCTGAGTATCGAAGATGACGAATTCAGAATTTCAAGAAGAATCATGTTTGATTGAGACTCCAATGACCATGACACCCCACAAGTCTGCAGAACAAATCTGCATGGGCCACCACTGAAATCTTGTCAGATCCAGTACTAGAATACGAAGACGGACACGGTCAGCTATCCCTTACAAGGTAATATACGTCGTACGACGATCACGACTGTAACTACACAAGGGGTGCAAACTACAACCAGGTCACTTAAGGTCACACGAACATCTATGTCTCAATCAATCTAATAAGAAACAATAAATATAGAGCATATATGATAAAACAATAAGGCATACCAAATACTTTTATCAAATATTCTGGAGACCAGTTGTACAAAATAAAATGCTGGTAGAATAACAAAAGTATATGACAAGATTACAGTTGCAGTCTGGTTTATATACAGCCATAAAAAGGAAATAATGTCCAGACGTGCCGGTTAACAGGTGTCGGTGGCTAAATGCCCAAAAGAAGTAAAATATAGAATGACGAGCAGGGAAGTAGAAAATCCACTTGTTATTCTCGTCGACCATGTTCCTGGTACACGCCATGAGTCGGAGAAAAGTATGCGGGATCCTCAAGTGCTGGCTTGAAACCTGGCCATACAAAACCAGTGAGGTTAGCCCCAAAATAGCAAGTACCACAAAGGAAGCACAAAATGGAGAAACAAAAACCTAAGCAATAAATATATAATAATATAGGTAATGTGTCGTAACTTAGGTCCATAACATATCCTATCACAAAGGCCCAACCCTACAACCAAACAAGGACAATGGTTGAATCCATCACACTATGATAGTCCATTTTCCTATGCTACTAACAGAATAATACAATCACAATCATGTCCAATTAATAAGATCGGCCAATCACTTGTATGACTTGCTAATTGTGAAGTCTAAGGTTATCTCATAATAATGCATAATTGGTATCCTCAGATAACGTCATTGCCGAACATGAGCTAACCAAGCCAAATAAAATAATTATACAGGCACTTCACATATTGTACCAGTTTTCCGTAGGGCCACTGTGCTAGATCACGGTATTAGCGGTTCCAATATTCCTATAGTAAAATAGTGGCTCGACAATATTTATAATAGGCCAGATACTGCACTCCACTAAGGTGGATGATATACAGTATCTGTGGTGGCCAGCCCACAGCGCACTTAGAATGAATCTCCGTGGAAAGATTCGTTGGCATGATCTCGGAATACCATTTTCTCCCAATGTTACTACTATTTTTAGTTGCCAAATTAACCCTATATTGTTTTAAAATCTTAAGGTATGGCTACATGAGAATTTTCTTTAAGATGGTGTACAAAGTACGGGCACACTAGATACGAATCCATGAAAGTTCAATCTGGATTCACCTGAGCGTGTATACATTTAACAATCAAAATCCTAGCCACGCTTTGGTACTTGACTCGCATATCATGCCCGTGCTGGGGGGAAGTACATATATAGTATCACGCATTCATGAATTTGAAGGCATTCTCGATGCACAATCCAAATATAAATCACTTAACATGTAACACAGTATGTCGCACCTCGGTGCACATTAGATCATGAACAATACCAAGCAATAATTATATCAGCATGGATACAGTATTCGAGTCCAATTACCAAGATCATAATCATGAGTTCTAGCACATGGTCGGGTTGCTGAGTCCATTCTTCCCAAGAATCATAACACAAGCAATAACCATGATCAACCACATAGAGGATGATAAAAAATATTTCAAATAAAATAAATGACCCCAACAAGAAAGTACTACGTGTATACAGGGAGTTACTAAGGATAATACGTGTCTAAGTCGTGCACATGAAGATCAGGACGCATGAACCAACCGACCGCATGTTCTAACCTGGCCGCATGCTCCTCCAGGCCGCATGCTCGGGTAAAAGTCCACTACTTGGGACAAGTGCGGAAGTGATGGATGATAAATGAAGTGTCAGGGAAGTGACAATAAAGGTGATTGACGTGACAAGGCATAAGTGTCAGAGAGAAAAGGCAAAAGCACAAAAAGACGTGTAGATACACAAAAGTCGTGTAGAGACATGCGACCAAAAGAAGAGACGCATGGCTCGTGACCGCATAATCTCCTAGACGCATGGAGTCAGGCCTTAGTGGATTTTTATGCGTTCAAGGTACTATGCGTCCGACTTTTAAAAGCATGCACAAATCAAACATACGTCCAACAAGTTGGGCGCATGCTGGAGGGGGCGTATGTTGCTGGGCTACATGGTACTCCATCGTCCCAAAACGGCAAGTTTGGCCATGAAAAAACTCCAAAAATTCGAAAAGACAAGATCTGCCATAAAATCATCATAACAACTCCAAATCAAGTGGTTCAAAAGCAAAACTGCTCGAAATGAAGTGCTCTATCACATAGAACAATAAGTTTTCAAAAACAACAAGCTTTTGAAGATCAAAACCAAGAAAAACTCAAGAATACTCACACTCATAAAATTTCAGATCTACATCATTCCATCCACCAAATCCAAAATTACCAAGTTCTAAACATGTTTAAAATCACACAATAAACATAATAGACCAATAATATGGAAGGTTTTTCTATTTCTCATGCAAAGTATACTTGCCTATGGAGGGAGGAAAAAATATAAGAGAGAGAAGGAAAAGAAAGAATGAAGAGGAAGAGAAAGAAGTTTAGTTATATAGCTAGGGTTTGAGGTTTACACCATGGGTTCAACTCATGACCAAACCAACCCAAACCATAAACCAAGAACCAAGACAAACCAAAAAATGTGTCTAGTCTAATGCAACCAATTAAATAACATGCAAGCGAGAATAATATATTTTAAAATACGTATATTGGAAACGAAAAGTGACAAAAGGAGAATGGTTCCATTCGATAGCATATTCATATAAGATTAGTTTTATTCCCAACATAAATGAAAAATGAAGAACATATCCTTTTTATGGTACTCCGAGGATCACATTTGTTATTTTTTGTCAATTTTGTACTATAAAACAACAAACATAGGGAATCCAACAAATTTTAACAAATTTTTTGTACGGTTGTACTTTTAGTTTTATTTTATATATTCTTGATAGTTATTATTTTAATAAAATACAAAAGTTTCTCTCAAATCTAACCAGAAACGTCTTTCAAGGGAAATCGTTCGTGAACCTTCTACTTGTCAGCTATTTATGTGAAAATTAGCCGAACACTTTGGATTGCAAATCAATGCTCTAAGTTACCACGGAAATGGTAGTTGTACTTTTCAAACACTTGAGCCTAATGGATTAATTCTTCCACATCTTTAAGGCTTGCATAGTTTATTATATGGAAGAATGAACTCCATTTATGGATCGTACAAACATATATATGAGTACGTTTTATGGAAAAATCAAGCTTCAAACAAGCAACATGTAAATAGTGAGTAGTATAATTTTAAGAAAACAAAATGTAGATCCAAATGAAATACTAGAACTCAACCTGGTTTATCACAATTACACGTTACATAAGTTCCCCCAAAAAAACAAATGGCACTTGTTCTAGCTAGAAGCTAGCATTCCCACTTGTCCCCCTTCCATGTCGACCAACTTGCCAAACCAATGCTTAGCCATGAAAGAACATGCTCATCCGCTGACGTGTTGCTCTTCCATTGGTTAGCTAGGATTCTATGGCCTACGTGCATGGCCTTCCTTTATTGTCCTTGTAGGCTCTTTCACGTGAACCGAGGTGGTGGTATTTGTGTGTTCAGATCTCAGCAGTCCTTCAATGATTGTATATTTAGTTTGGGTCGTATGTTTGTATGATATCTATTGCTAAGGAAATATCTAGGGATTTGGTTATTTTATCAAATATTACATCCAAAACTTATATATCTAGTTAGGTAGATATTATACTGTGGAGATATTTTGTGATATGGGTTAATATTTTTTCTCAAAGGCATACATGTGCATACTACTAACACTTGGCAATAGCTGCCTTCCCAAAATGAACTTAGAAATTGTTTAATTTTCTGCAATTGAAAATCTTTTGCAGCAAATGTTAAAGTTTTTTGTGTAATTGATGTTACAACTACTTTTAGTTATTCTATGATGATTTTCACCCATGCAGATATCCTACTCACATCTTCCAATTCTACTCAACGCTCTTATTATTGATTAATCTCCAAACCTTGGCAGATGGAATCAAATCCTTCTTCCTCCTATGCTCGAAAAACTTGGCAATCTGTTTTCTTCATCATCTCCTAAAGAACATAATCTATCTTTTCCAAAATTCTCTAACCCTCAAGCCGACTAGAACCACCGAGCAACAAACCCTATCCTACCACATCCTAGCGACTGTGCTACCAAAGGCCTGGAAAACTAAAGGACAAGGATTGTGGAGTACCATGAGGGCTCCTTCCCGGCAATATTTGTTAATCTATACGACCTAGATTTTGTCATGAACAATAGACCTTGAAAAATCAATAAACACATGTTGGTTTATTTATTAATTTATTTTTTCATAATGTAATTGATGTAAATGTTGTAATAAATAATACAGTAAATGTATTTTGGTAAAAACAAATAGAGTCTTAGTTGGACATGATATTATTTGACATATTTTGTCAGTAACTACTAAAATTCAGAGATTTAGTGACATAATGTTGATGACGACTGATATCTGTCGCCTAATAGCGACGTCTCAGCGGCATCTTAACGACCAATTACAACAGTTCCGAAATTTTCATAAATACCGTCGCCAGGTCGTCGCTATGTCGTCATCGGGTAGCGTCGCATTAAGTAAGAACTACGCGATAAACCTTTACGACAGATTGGCGACGTCTAATCGATTTCGACGACGTAGTAGGACGTCGCTTGTCCGTCGCCTAAGACTGTGCCCAAATTTAAAAGAAAAGGCGGCCGATTGAAATTTAACATCATGATCGACCTCTCTCTCTCCCTCTCACTCGACTATCCCTCTCTCCTGCGACCCCCTTCCCGTGGTTCCCTTTTCTCCGGCGACCCCCTTCACCCGTGGTCCTCTCTCTCAGCTCCAACGTGGTCGTGCCTACTCCTCTCGGTATATGTTCCCCCTCTCGGCTCCTCCGTACCCCCTCCTTCTCTGTCGTTCCCCCTCCTCCTTCCAACGTGGCCCCTCCCACTGTAAGTTCTAGATTGTTTGATCTCTCAATATCTGTTGTTGCTGACATTTGGGGATTTATGTGATAATTTCTTGCTATTTCTCGCCATTTGGGGATGATTTCTGTGATGATTTCTTGCTATTGCTCGATATTTTGGGAGGACATATTTTTTGGGGATGATTTCTTTGATGATTTCTGTGATGAATTGGATCTGACCTTAGCTCATTATCTGGTTGGGGATGACATTTGGGATGACAAATTTTGTGATAATTTTTTGCCATTAAATCCAACCTTGGATCAATGTCTATTTGAATTGGATTAGCAAAGAACTACATGATCAAAAATTTTATCATCGTATTTGTCGTAGAACTCCAAGGATACTTGTATACATGCATTCTAGAAACTTGGGGAATAAGAAAATTATAGTTCATCTAGTACTAGTTGGGATATTTGACCCTATCGATTCAACCATTAAAACTTGATAAAGAACTACCCTTTCATGAGTGGTTTGGCATCATAATTGTTGTTGAAGTTTGTGTAACAGTCAACGATATTTAGCCTTCTAGGTCAATTCTTTTGACCTGGGTTGTGCTTGGTTGTGATACAAGATAGATACTTTGGTCTGCTTGAAAACATACACATTATAATTGATCTTTACGACCTTGGGTGCTGACTTCAATGAGAAGTAGAGATAACCCTAGAGATGACATGTCCCTCCATGAAATATGTCCCTCACATACTCCATTCATCACATGATTCTCCTCTTAATATGTCCCGCCCCTCGACAATGATAATACAATCACCCATCACTATATTTTATTGTGTGAGCTGATATCTTAGCATTACTTTATGTGGGTTTATCTTAATTCTGTTATATCCTACAGATACCACATTTGATAAGAACATATACTACACTAATGTACAGAACTTAGATGATTCACACTAATATATGCTAGTATAAATTTTAGGTTTTGTTCTGAGCCATCGATATCCGAATTCATGTCGATACTATGCGGAAAGGCATCATATTGAACAAATATTGATGTTATAACTTTCATGGAGATGGTGGAGAATGCAATAACTCCCCAACATGTGACACAGAGCTTCATATTGAACAGACTAGCAAAAAAAGTTTTTCATAGGTGATGGGTCAAATTAGATTCCTGTCGATATGATTCCTATCAACAGGATTCCGACTATCAACTATGGATAACTTTTTTCGTCTGATATGTTCGATGTGTAGCTTTGTTTCACCTGTTTATCTACTTTCCACCATGGTAGAATACACAAAGTACTAATTATAATGCTTTTAGAATATCCATCCAATGGCATATGTACATCTAATTGCTTCTGTATATTTTATCTTATGATACATAATTTTTCACATCCACCAAGCAATGGATCGTTACTTGGTTGATCGTACGAGGATGTACAGGTGGCAACATGAGAGCAGATTGGTCTGAGTGACGATTTTAAGGCATACATTGATGTATTTCTCAAGTATGCCATGAGAAAATCTGATTATGGTTGGTCCAAAAATTAAGTGTCCATGTGCTCATTGTCGGAATAGACGTTACGAAGAAGTGGTGATTGTGAGAAAGCATCTGACTCTTAAGGATTTTGTACGTGATTACAACTTGTGGGCATCACAAGGTAAACTTATGCGGAAAGGTAGTATGCTTTTGTTGTGGATGTTGCAACGGATGTTGCCATCGAAGACGATGTAGACTATGTTGAATATGGAGACCACAACTTGGCACGAGATATGTTGTATGACGATGACGACGATGTCGATGACAATTACAATGATGATGATTAGATTACCTATGTTGTCTACATGATGTACCTAGAGATGGAGTTTGATTTTGTTACCAAAAATACTTTTATCTCTTTCTGAAAACACTACTATCTCAGTTTTCATAGTTGTTTTGTTGTTTAGTTCTATTTATTAGATGTCTATTATGTTGCTTAGTTCTATTTATTAGTTGTCTATATATGTGAATCGTGATCATAGATGGCTGGTGGTCGTGGTTTTGGTCGTGATCGCGGTGGTCGTGGTCATGGTCGTGGTCATAGTCGTGGACGAGATCGAGGTGATCGTGATCTTATACTAACCGGTGATGGATTACATCACGCCCCGGTTCCATAGGTAAGAAACCGAGTCACGTGGCAATGGCCAGCAGTGCACTTCGACGGGCATCACAATCTAATGGGCCCGTCGGAGTGCACCTAAGCTGTAATGTACAATGAATAACCCATCACATAATACATAAATAGTTAATCTAAATCTCATCCACAGGCAACAAATATAAGAGCACATAGAGGTAAACACAACAACTAATGTGCACAAAGGAAATGTCCAAGATAAGTATCAAGTACAAATACTAGAGTAGTCACACGGAACAAACCCGCTAGTACAAAATACTGGAATAAAAGTAAGCAATAAGATATCTTGGAACGGCATCAGGTAACTAGGTTGTAATACCGTCCCAAGGAAAGAGTCACTACCAGCGATCAGGCAAAGTCCTCAGGAATGACCTCGTCCTCGGTAGTGGGTCCTGCTGCTGGATACTTACCTGGACCGTACTCCTCCGGGTAATCCTCGTCGCCTAAACCTGGAAGGGAACCAGGTCCTCAGAGGGACGTAACAAGGTACAAAAATACAGCATGCCAAGTAAACAGAAAGTACAAGTCCAACGATAGGGTACTATATCATAACCAAACAAGTGTGACACAGTTTAAAGATAATATTCGACGCGTGGGCTATCCAAAATAAAATCGTAGCTCCGAACACAAAGACACACGGGACGTATCATAGCTCCGAGCATAGAGTCACACGGGTGACACACTACTCTAGAATACAGGAACACTACAAATACATATATAAGTGCGTGCAGAGGAGCCCAAACGTCTAGTAACTGTCTTTCCCTTCCTAAGCGGTCAACGATGGTGCGCTGAACCTGAACATCTATCTGACAATCTCGACAAACAGAAATAACTCAACAAACGCGACCCTAAGGTCATCCCAGTCTCTGGTCATGATATCAGTATCAGGATACAGGAATCTGGCACGATCACAGTGTATGAGTGTGTCCTGGGGTGTCGATATACTCAGGTATGTACATCGAGGTGTTACGAACATCTAAAAATCATTCTAAGACGTTATGACGAACGTCTGCACCCGGTTGTGATCCGGACGTGAAGTATCAAACGTCAACATAAATACGTGCACTATGTACATAAAGAAACAATATATATCTATAATCTGAAATACAGGGTGGCAAGGTACACTTGCCTGCGTGCGACTGCTGTTGACGGGGATCCGGTACCACGTCCAAGTCCTCAGGTCCCGTAGTACCTAGAGATGAGATACAAACCAAAATCAATAATCCATTCCACGTCAAACAGAGATACAACACACATCTATACCTAAGCTCAGTCTCAGCTACGACTCACAGGGACAAGACGCTAAGGGGGGTTGACCACAGTTGACTATCGGTACGATACGTTAAATCATCGAGTCATCAGTACCACATCATCAAACCATCCTCAAAACACAGTTAACGATTATAATTCCTTCGTTTAATATCGTTGTTACCAATCACAAAGTACTGCTCTAAATTATTCACCTTTGATTTCCAGTCCCCAAATTACCGATCAGGGATTTTATACTACACACTGTCCTCAATCAATCACGTGCTCCTAGGTGTTCATCAACGTTCAATAAATCAGAATCTTATTCCCCCTCAATTTAATTCTCATTAAATTAATTAGCATTTTACCACCATGTAATATATGCCGAACATTTATTCAAAGATCAATACCTACATCTCCATGAACAAATATTTTAAATAAATCATTTTAATTCATGTAGAAGACAAACCCTGACCTACATTCATCCTATCACATTAAACCTATCACATTAACCTCTTCAACATTCAACAAGTCATTTCCCATGTCCTTTATCATACCCTACATCATCATCAACATGCTCTAAGAATAAAACCCTAATAATATACTGACATGAATGTAAATCAATGAAAACCCTAGCTAAACAATAACTCACCAGATTATATAAATAAATAAAACCCTAATAATCAATGACACAGTGAATAAACTCCAAAGAGGGGGAGAGGTATACCTGGGCGACGCGGCGTCGACTGGGGTTGGCCGGAGTACCGCAGGTGGAGGTCGGATGGGGTGATGCGATGGTGGTGGTTGGACTGAGATCGAGGGGACTTGGCCGGAGAACAGCTCGTCGGAGTTGCGGGCTGCAGCAGGCGGAGTCGCGGGGATCATCGGAGCCACGGGCTCGAACGACGGAGCAGTGGATCATCGGAGCTGCGGGCTCGAACGGCGGAGCAGTGGATGCGCGGCGGGATGACAGCAGGTCGGGGGTGGAGAGGCCGTGCGGGCTCAACGTCGGGACACGGCTCGCCGGATTACGGGTTGCACAGTGCCGGAGTCAAGATCAGCTACCGGAGTAGAGGTCAGTCGCCGGAGTGCACCTACTCGGCTGAAGATTCCTTCCAGGAAGAAGAAAGAAAGAAGAAAGGAAAAAGAAGAAGAAGGAAAAAAATGAATATATGGAGGAGGGAGGCTCGGTTCTCTAGGTGGAGAAAGGAGGAGAGAGAGAGGAGAGGGTGGTTTCCAATGCCTAGGGATTAGGGCCTGCATTAGGGAGAGGGGGAAAGGATACTTTATAGGGGTTGGTGTGGAGGATGGAGGGTTGTGATGCTCCCTATTCAAATGGAGGGTGGGGATTCTACATGAAGGGTTAGGTTTCATCATGCAAAGGAAGGGAGAGAGTGTTGACTACGGTCAAAGAAGGGTAGCCTCTCCATTTGGCCTTGGCCAATGAGGTGAGGACACCTAATTCAAATATTGCAACTAAGCCCCTTAAATTTGGGTAATTGCACAAACCCATGAGATGATGCAAAAATTATGGAAGAAATGGTGTTTGGTATTTTGTATGGTGAGGGGGTGTTGTGTGTTTGGCATGGGTTTAATTAAATAGGCATTGGGATTAATTGGGGATTAAAACAAGATTAGTCAAAAATGGTATCCCCGATTTAATTAGAAATAAAGTGTCCCGCGCTTTTAAATTAAATGGGAGCACTTGGGGTCAAAATATGGAAATAATGCAAAGGTCAAAAATGGTGGAGGCTTGGAGTCATTCTTGGACCCTTAAGGTGGTTCGGCTCAACGGGTTAAGTTGGTATCTCAAAATTGAGGGTAACGACACAGGTATCGTACACAAAATTAAATAATAGGATTTAGGATACGGGAAATTATGCAATTAATTTAAGGCACAACGGATTTGATTTTGTGTGACGGAAATGTCCAGTGCCTAAATTGGCGAGTTAAGTCAGAAGTACAATAGTCCGATAGAATTTATGGGCTGATATTGGGCTCCGAATAAATCAACAATGGTAGGGCGCGCCAAGGGTCTAATTAATAAATAGCAGACATATGCAACTCTACTCTAAACCTCAAACATCTGCTGTTACACCAAAAATTTTCAATACATACCTGACTATCTATAGAATTAAATTGAGGGGGTTTACATTTTCCCAACTTAGAAAAATTTTGTCCCCAAAATTAAAAGTAAAGCACGATAATAGCTAAGAGAATTTAAAAGCAACTAGTAATCAAATGTCGTACGTAAATTTGTACCTTGTTCCTCAAATAAATACGGAAACCGCTGTCGAATGGAATCCTCGCGCTCCCAGGTAGACTCGCCTGGCGAACGATGCTTCCATGCAACTCTAACCAGTCGAATAGTCTGCCCTCTCAAAGTCTTCTCGCTGCGATCGAGGATCTCAACTGGCTGCTCTACGTAAGATAGACTGGGCCCGATTGTAATCTCCGAATGATCAAGCACGTGGATAGGGTCTGCGACATATCTCCTCAGCTACGATACCTGAAATACGTCATGCACAAATTCTAATGATGGAGGCAATACAAGACGGTAAGCCACTTCGCCAACTCGTTCCAAGATGTCAAAAGGCCCGATGTACCTCGGACTCAACTTGCCTCTGCCTCCGAATCTGATGGTACCACGAGTAGGCGATATCCTCAAAAATACATGGTCACCCTCCTTGAACTCCAATGGCCTGTGGTGCGCATCTTCCCAATGTTTTTGTCTGTCCTATACTGCACGCAGGTGGCTCTGAATCTGCTTGACCTTCTCCACTGTCTGTGTTACCAACTCCAGACCAAGTATCTGACGCTCTTCCATGTCACTCCAACAAACTGGCGACCGATATTTCCTGCCGTACAGTGCCTCATAAGGTGCCATCTGTATGCTAGCCTGGTAGCTGTTATTGTAGAAGAATTCTACCAAGTATAGGTGGTCCTCCCAAGATCCTCCAAAATCAATCATGAATGCTCTCAACATATCCTCTAATATCTGTATCGTGCGCTCTGACTGACCATCAATCAGTGGATGATATACAGTGCTAAACTTGAGACGAGTTCCTAGGCTCTCCTGCATACTCTGCCAAAAATACGACGTGAATCTGGAATCACGATCCGATACAATGCTGACAGGCACTCCATGTAATCGTACTATCTGCCTCATATACATGTCAGCTAATATCTCCGTGGACTGCCAAACTCTAAAGGGCAAGAAATATGCCGAAGTCCATGGTAATGTGTTCCCACTTCCACTCGGGAATAGGAAGTGGCTGCAATAATCCTACAGTCCTCTGATATTTAGCCTTGACTTGCTGACAAACTAAATATTTCGCCACGAATCTTGCAATCTATCTCTTCATCCCATGCCACCAGAAATGCTGCCTCATATCTCGGTACATCTTCGTACCCCCGGGATGAATGGAATAAATCGAGCTATGTGCCTCGGTCATCAACTCTTGGCGTATCTCGCCACTCAAAACATATAGGCGATCTCTATACCTCAACGTTTTGTCTTCATGAATCCTGAGTCTCGTCTGCATGCCGGCCTCTGTCCTCTCTCGTAGACGTCAAAATCTCGCATCTGTAGGCAGGGCTGCCTTGATCCTCTCAATCAGCCTAGACTGAACCTCGAGACTGGCCATCTGTCCATCCATGCCTGGCAATACAATCTCTATCCCAAGCTCCTGGAGATCCTCTAGCAATTATCGCTGAGTCGTCAAAATTTTTGTCATGGGCTTCCTGCTTAGGGCATCTACTACTACCTTCTCCTTGCCAGGGTGGTACTGCAACTCAATATCATAATCTATCATCAACTCTAGCCAGCGCCTCTGCCTCATGTTGAGCTCCTTCTGTGTGTAGACGTACTTCAGACTTTTATGATCAGCGTAAATATCAACACGCTCACCATAAAGGTAATGTCTCTATAGCTTTAGAGCAAATATCACTACAGCTAGCTCCAAATCGTACGTCAGATAGTTCTTCTCATGAACTCTCAGCTGTCTCTATGCGTAGGCTATCACCTTGTCGTGTTGCATCAGTACATATCCAAATCCGCTCCCAGATGCATCACTGTATACTATAAGTGCTCCTGATCCTGAAGGTAGTGTCAAAATCGGTGCTGATGTCAGACGCTTCTTCAGCTCGTCGAAAGCAGCCTGACACTCGTCGGTCTAGATAAACTCCTCGCCTTTACGCGTCAGTCGTGTCATAGGCGCAGCTATCCTCGAGAAGTTTTCCACGAATCTCCGATAATATCTGGCAAGTCCTAGGAAACTCCTAACCTCTGTAACTGATGCAGGGGTAGGCCATGTCTCAACTGCAGCTATCTTCTTCGGGTCAACTGATAGTCCATCTCCGGTGATTATGTGCCCCAGAAATGGTACTCTATCCAAGCATAACTCACATTTGCTGAGCTTGGCGTACAGTCTCTCATGTCTTAGCGTCTCTAACACGATCCCGAGATGTCTCTCATGCTCCTCCTGGCTCTTGGAATATACCAAGATGTCGTCGATAAATACCACCACGAACTTATCTAAGTACTGGTGGAAGACATTGTTCATCAAACACATAAATACTACTGGCACGTTGGTTAAACCAAACGACATCACTAAAAACTCATAGTGGCCATACTTCGTCCGAAAGGCCGTCTTCGGGATATCCTCTCTTCGTACCTTGATATGATGATAACCAGATCTGAGATCGATCTTCGAGAATACACATGCACCACTAAGCTGATCAAACAAATCATCGATGCGCAGCAGTGGATACTTGTTCTTTATCGTTACAGCATTTAGCGCCCTGTAATCGATACACAAGCGTACCGTCCCGTCCTTCTTTAGTACAAATAGAATGGGTGCTCCCCATGGAGATACACTAGCCCGTATGAAACCCTTATCTAAGAGATCATCTACTTGGACTTTCAAGTCAACCAACTCCTTCGGTGCTAGTCTGTAAATGGGGAAAGTAACTGGCTCGGCTCCTCGAGTCAACTCTATAGTGAACTCAATCTCTCTGTCAGGTGGAAGTCCTGGGAGATCCTCTAGAAACACATCCTCAAACTCTGCTATAAAGTGAGGGTACATCGGTTCACCTTCTGCAATGTGTGTCGCTAGGGTAGGTTGGATACCATGCTCTCGGGATCCTCGAAGAAACTCAAACTCTGGGTGATCTGGGGGTCTAAAGATGACACAACCACGACGACAATCTAGCGTTGTGCGGTATTGGCTCAACCAATCCATGCCTAGGACAATATCATAGTCCGGCATGGAGAAGACCAGAAATCGGGCATGCATCTCTCGCCCACAGACAACTACTGAACATGATCTACAAGTGTCGCTAACAGGTACTATTCCACCTCCCGTAAGAATCCTCTTAATCTTCGGAAGGGGTGCGGTGGCTATTATATGGGTAGCTACGAAGCTAGCAGCGATAAAAGAGTGTGTGGCACCAGAATCAAATAGGACTAATGCTGGTAATGACGCTACTAAGATAGTACCTGCGATCACTTCTTCGGCTGTC
Source organism: Iris macrosiphon (assembly GCA_036927795.1). NCBI lineage: Eukaryota > Viridiplantae > Streptophyta > Magnoliopsida > Asparagales > Iridaceae > Iris > Iris macrosiphon. The sequence goes on from JAYESA010000004.1 coordinate 101,159,140, forward strand.
TCCGCCTCCTCTATGGTCATCGCATAGGCCTGACCATGTCTCGGTGCCGGTGCCCTCGGCTGATGTCAGACCTGATGGAAATGATCTTCCTGTGGGGCCAAGGGTAGCCTCCTCTGATTTCCCTCTGGTGCTGGTGGTCGCTATGCTCTAACTCCTGCGTAAGGCGACCTCGGTCCAGGAGGCTGCTGATAAGGCCTCGGTGCTGGCAAGGCTAGCCGGTGAACCATCTGTATTGGATCTCTCTTGTCAGGGCAATCTCGGATGGCATGCTGGCCCGATCCATATCTCAAACATACGCCCAGCTTCCGTCGATAATCCCTCAACAAATGTCTCCTCTTGCCGCAAAAATGGCATATGGGAACAAATGCTCCTTGCAGGGGTGCTGCCCTCTACTGTTGCTGCTGTTCTAGAGGACTCTTCGCGGGTCCTCCCTGCGGGGCTCGAACTGCTGATGACGACGCACAGGAACGCTTCAGGCTGGCCTCCATCTTGTTGATGCGGTCCTGGCATCGTGCTGCTAGTAATACCTCAGAGTAAGAGGTGGAGGCTATGGACCAGATAAACCTCTGGGTCTCAAAACTCAGGCCTTCATAGAACTTCTCGGCCTTCGCCTCCTCAGTAGGGATCTAGTACGGTGCAAACCTGCTTAGGCGGAGGAACTCAACATCGTATTCCTCTACGGTCATACTCCCCTGCCTGAGGTTCTGAAATCTATCCCGCAGCTCTGCTCGGGCAGTAGAGGGTATGTACATCTCCTGGAAGAGCCTAGAAAACTCTTCCCATGTGGCACGGTCTGGTCCCAAATGCTGCTCCTCGAAAAGCCACCAGTGAATGCGCGTTGCCAGTGAGCTGCATCCTGACGGCCGTTATCCATCGGTGTCGGGGGAGGTCGATAGCCTCCAGCTGGTGCTGAATGCTGGTGAGCCAAGCGTGGACCTCTGTCGGCTCCTCTGTGCCAGCAAAAGTTTGCGGCATCATACGACGAAAGTCTATGACAGACCCCATCGTCGACTGGTGTGCTGGTAGTGACGCCTGCCCCAAGGCTGTCACGATACTCTCTCTCAGGGTCTCAGCCTGGCGCTCATGGGCCTGCTGCTGAGCCTGCTGCTGGACCTGCATCATCGCATATACCATATGGAACATCTGTGTCCCATCCATTGGTTGCCCTGTGGGGAATGGCATATAGGGCATCTAGGGTAGGAATGGTGGAGGTGGTGGTAGTTGTTGCTCCTCCTGACTCGGGATCCTCTAATCCTCAGGTCCTGCCTGATGCGGAGTCTGATGCCCGTCTGAAGGCATCTCGGGTTGCCCTGATGACAATCCCATGGGAGCTGGAGTCAGCAGAAGGACCTGCTCCAGTTTTGGTTCCCCGGATGATCCTGCGTAACGGGGAACATCGCCCGGCTGCGTGACGCGTCCGCTACAGAGATTCATAACTCTGAAAAGAAGTCATGACTGCGATCAGCATTGAAAAAATAAACAAGATACAATTCGGTAAAAGATAACGATATAGAGGTATCATGTGAAGGTTTCAAACTTGTAGATGAGATTCCTAATATCTATTCCTAATTTGCAGGCTCGCTTGACATAGTCAAGTAACCAAGACGATTTAAATCGGACCTGCATGGGCCAACACAAAAACCTTGTCATGCCCCGGTTCCATAGGTATGGAACCGAGTCACGTGGCAATGGCCAACAGCGAACTTCGGCGGGCATCCCAATCTAATGGGCCCGTCGGAGTGCACCTAAGCTGTAATGTACAATGAATAACCCATCACATAACACATAAATAGTCAATCTAAATCTCATCCACATACAACAAATATAAGAGCACATAGAGATAAACACAACAACTAATGTGCAGAAAGGAAATGTCCAAGATAAGTATCAAGTATAAATACTAGAGTAGTCATACGGGAACAAACCCGCTAGTACAAAATACTGGTATAAAAGTAAGCAATAAGATATCTTGGAACGGCATCAGGTAACTAGGTAGTAATACCGTCCCAAGGAAAGAGTCACTACCAGCGATCAGGCGAAGTCCTCAGGAATGACCTCGTCCTCGGCAGTGGGTCCTGCTGCTGGATACGTACCCGGACCGTACTCCTCCGGGTAATCCTTGTCGCCTAAACCTAGAAAGAAACCAGGTCCTCAGAGGGATGTAACAAGGTACAAAAATACAGCATGCCAAGTAAATAGAAAGTATAATTACAATGACAGGGTACTCTATCATACCCAAACAAGTGTGACACAGTTTAAAGACAATGTTCGATGCGTGGGCTATCCAAAATAAAACCGTAGCTCCGAACACAGAAACACACGGGGCGTACCGAAGCTCCAAGCACAGAGTCACACGGATGATACACTACTCTAGAATACAGGAACACTATATATACATATATGAGTGCGTGCAGAGGAGCCCAAACATCTAGTAACTGTCTTCCCCTTCCCAAACGGTCAATGATGGTGCGCTAAACCTGAACCTCTATCTAACAGTCTCGACACACAGAAATAACTCAACAGACGCGACCCTACGGTCGTCCCAGTCTTTGGTCATGATATCAGTATCAGGATACAGGAATCTGGCATGATCACAGTGTATGAGTGTGTTCTGGGGTGTCGATATACTCAGGTACGTACATCGAGGTATTACGAACATCTAACAATCATTCTAAGACGTTATAACGAACGTCTGCGCCCAGTTGTGATCCGGATGCGAAGTATCGAACGTCAACATAAATACGTGCACCATATACATAGAGAAACAATAAATATCTATAATATGAAATACAGCGTGGCAAGGTACACTTGCCTGCGTGCGGCTGCTGGTGACGGGGATCCGGTACCACGTCCAAGTCCTCAGGTCCCGTAGTAACTAGAGATGAGATACAAACCAAAATCAATAATCTATTCCACGTCAAACAGGGATGCGACACACATCTATACCTAAGCTCAGTCTCAGCTACGACTCATAGGAATAAGACGCTAGGGGGGTTGACCACTGTTGACTATCGGTACGATACGTCAAATCATCGAGTCATCAGTACCACATCATCAAACCATCCTTAAAACACAGTTAATAATTATAATTCCTTCGTTTAATATCATTGTTACCAATCATAAAGTACTGCTCTAAATTATTCACCTTTGATTTCCAGTCCCCAAATTACCGATCAGGGTTTTACACTACACACTAGTCCTCAATCAATCACGTGCTCCTCGGTGTTCATCAACGTTCAATAAATTAGAATCTTATTCCCCCTCAATTTAATTCTCATTAAATTAATTAGCATTTTACCACCATATAATATATCCCGAACATTTATTCAAAGATCAATACCTACATCTCCATGAACAAATATTTTAAATAAATTATTTTAATTCATGTAGAAGACAAACCCTGACCTACATTCATCCTATCACATTAAACCTATCACATTAACCTCTTCAACATGTAACAAGTTATTTCCCATGTCCTTTATCACATCCTACATCATCATCAACATTCTCTAAGAACAAAACCCTAATAATATACTCACATGAATATAATTTAATGAAAACCCTAGCTAAACAATAACTCACCAGATTATATAAACAAATAAAAACCCTAATAATCAATGACACAGTGAATAAACTCCAGAGAGGGGGAGAGGTATACCTAGGCGAGGCGGCGTCGATCGGGGTTGGCCGGAGTACAGCAGGTGGAGGTCGAATGGGGTGATGCGATGTTGGTGGTTGGACTGAGATCGAGGGGGCTTGGCCGGAGAACAGCTCGTCGGAGTTGCGGGCTGCAGCAGGCGGAGTCATAGGGATCGTCGGAGCTACGAGCTCGAACGACGGAGCAGTGGATCGTCAGAGCTGCGGGCTCGAACGTCGGAGCAGTGGATGCGCGGCGGGATGACAGCAGGTCGGGGGTGGAGAGGTAGTGTGGGTTAAACGTTGGCACACGGCTCGCCGGAGTGCGGGTTGCACAGTGCCGGAGTCGAGATCAGCCGCCGAAGTAGAGGTCAGTCGCCGGAGTGCACCTACTCAGCTGAAGATTCCTTCCAGAAAGAATAAAGGAAGAAGAAGAAGAAGGAAAAAAAATGAATATATGGAGGAGGGAGGCTCGGTTCTCTAGGTGGAGGAAGAAGGAGAGAGAGAGGAGAGGGTGGTTTCCAATGCCTAGGGATTAGGGCCTGCATTGGGGAGAGGGGGAAATGATACTTTATAGGGGTTGGTGTAAAGGATGGAGGGTTGTGATGCTCCCTATTCAAATGGAGGGTGGGGATTCTACATGAAGGGTTAGGTTTCTTCATGCAAAGAAAGGGGGAGAGTGTTGACTACGGTCAAAGAAGGGTAGCCTCTCCATTTGGCCTTGGCCAATGAGGTGAGGACACCTAATTCAAAAATTGCAACTAAGCCCCTTAAATTTGGGTAATTGCACAAATACATAAAATGATGCAAAAATTATAGGGATAATGGTGTTTGGTATTTTGTATGGTGAGGGGGTGTTGTGTGTTTGGCATGGATTTAATTAAATGGGCATTGGGATTAATTGGGGATTAAAATAGGATTAGTCAAAAATAGTATCCCCGATTTAATTAGAATTAAAGTGTCCCATGCTTTTAAATTAATTGTGGGCACTTAGGGTCAAAATCTGGAAATGATGCAAAGGTCAAAAATGGTGGGGGCTTGGAGTCAGTCTTGGACCCTTTAGGTGGTCCGGCTCAACGGGTTAAGTTGGTATCTCAAAATTGAGGGTAACGACATAGGTGTCTGACACGGAATTAAATTATGGGATTTAGGATACGATAAATTATGCAATTAATTTAAGTCACAACGGATTTGATTTTGTGTGACAGAAAAGTCCAGTACCTAAATTGGCGAGTACTTAAGTCAGAAGTACAATAGTCCGATGGAATTTATGGGCTGATATTTGGCTCCGAATAAATCAACAATGGAAGGGCGCGCCAAGGGTCCAATTAATAAATAACAGACATATGCAACTCTACTCTAAACCTCAAACATCTGCTGCTACACCAAAATTTTCCAATCCATACCTGACTATCTATAGAATTAAATTGAGGGGGTTTACAGATTATCTCCTCGATCACGTGATCCCGATACCCCCTCGTCGGTCATAGGCACTTCCACTCTCCTATCGGCTATAGGCACAAACACTTTGCCATTTATTGCATACCCAGGCACACCATCATCTGCATATATGCCCCCGTCATCATTTGATGCTGATCCCGATACCCCATCGTCAGTTCGTCCACCAGATACTCCGGTAGTTATACGAAGGGCTCCGGAGTATCCGGACTTTGAGTATGATGCTAGTGGTCGGTATATCCCCCGACCAGGTGGTCATCTAACACAACTAGAGAGACCGAAGGGCCAGATCAGAAAGGAGCTTTGGACCACGACCAAAGAGCTGTAACTAATTTCATATATTTTATTTGATGCAGTTAATTTTATATGTTTCATTTATTTATTCAACTAAATAATTTGTTGTTATTTCTTTGTAGGTTATTTCCCTACATGCTACTCCAGCACTTGGAGAAATTATTAGGGGGAACTACCATGGCCCTACCTTAGATTCTTCGATGTACCATCCGACATGTAGTATATATGGTTCGACCAGATCAAGATATATTTGATATTTTTCATTATTCCATTTATTAATTAATTTTTTATTTATTTATATTAATTTTTAATTGAATTTGTATGTCAAAAAATCTACCGGTGGCCCGAACATCGCGATACGGAGATCAAGAAGACATATCGCGGCGTCTGTAGCAAGAAGATGCGGGATGCAGAGGATGATTTGCAAAAAAGGGTAAATATTGAAAATGACAAGAAATCCTGGATCCGTGATAACTTTTGGGAGAAGATGCTGAAGGAGCTCGATACTCTTGAGTTTAAGAAGAGGTCCGAGTAAGGAAAGAATGCGCGATCTCATAGGAGTCTACATACTAGTGGATCGATCCCCATCGCTATGCACCATCGAAATTTGATAATATAACTCGAAGTACTTAAATATTTTTATTAAATAGTTCAATAACATTAATTATCAAGTTAATATGTTTCCTTAATGTTTCGTATACAGGCGGAGAAGATGGCGAAGGAGGGGGGAGATTCCTATAGTATCAACTGCACCGATGTTTGTGAGTATACACACAAGAGGAGAAAGGACATGAGCCACGTGGACGAGAAGGCCATCATGACTGCTGTAAGTATTTCAATTTATATTATAATTTAGAATAATATTAGGTATTAGAATTTATATTACAAGTTAGAAATATATTAGAAAATTAAGCACGAGTCATTGGATAGGCTGCGTTCCAGTCTCTACAGACTAAGAGCGTCAATCGGGCCACTTAGGATAGGGTGAAAAAGAGTGTCGCTGAGTCTTCGCCCGCCACCACGTCCTCTTCCAATGCCGCTCGAACGAACGATCTTTTTGTACAGGCTGCTAGCGGAAGAGGGAAAGACGGACGCGTTTACAGCATCGGCTTCTTGGCGTCGCAGATGTTGGTATACTCAAGACCTCCACCGCCGACGTCTTCTGCTACGGCGCAACCAGATAGGATATAGCAATTGATACGGTGATGACCACATTGCAGGCCACAGTGGTGGGTATAGAAGAGTCGATCAGTAGCATGTAGACCTCCATGTAACATAGTTTTTTCGGTGTTCGTGCTCCTCCCATTGTTGTCCCTGGCGCCACAACATCTGGTCCTTCTGGTGCCTCTTCTCCTCCCGCTGTTGCTTCTGGCCCTATTCTATCTACTGGCGCAGTGATGAGGCTCCTAAGTTTATTGCCGTCGGAGACGTTATGTTTACTTCCATCTGAATTAGTGAATGAAATTCCTTCGGAGGTCCTCGAACGTATGCGTGGCCAGGGAACACAACCAGATCGGTGATTTTTTTTTATATTTGATATTTATTTGTATTGTAGTAATCGTGAATTTGTGAATATTGTTTATTTGTGTTGTCGTGGTCTTGGTCGTGGTCGTGGACTTGTGGATTTTGTTTATGTACTTTGATTATTTTATTTGGACTTGTATTTGGACATGTATGCGATTAATTTTATTATGTTAGTTATGACTTTTCTGAATTATGTCTCGTGTGTCTTTCCAGCGTGCGTTTGTGCCGTTGTAGATCCGATTGGACAAAAAATTCTACAGCGGGTTGCGCTGGGTGGTTGATATATTGATAGTGCAGAACAGGTTTTATATAAATTATATATGCTGGGATGTCTACTTTTGAAAGATTTTTTTTGCAGTTATATGCATATTAGCGACGGACATACGTCAACTTAGCGACTACCCGCGACATACTTGTGACTATTTCACGACGGGTAAAACCGTCGTTAAGTAAATTTTCATCGTTGGGTGACGGATTACCGACATACGTCGACGGAAAGGCGTCTTCTTTCCAACAGTTAGCATTGTCGTTATTCCGTCGCTAACTTGAGTATCAGACTTTTGTTCAGTATCGAAAACATAGTACTGTCACTAAAAAGACGTCGCTTTTGACGTAAATCCATCGCTACCTAGACGTTTACTGTCGCATACAGTTGCTAAAGCTCCGCTACATAAAGCCATCGCTGAAGTGTCGCATAGACGTCAACTAAAACATGCCAGTTAATAGTCGAAAAATCAACTGAATGACGACGGATATTTTTAACGACGTGACGTTTATCGATGCGCTTTTTCTATCTACTAATACGAACAGCGACATTTTGACGATGGATTAGGACGTCGCTATTCCATTGAATTTTAGTAGTGAATTGAGCTAAACTAGTTATAGTGTTCAAACAATTCATAGAGATGCTAATCCTGCATATATCCGCATGATATTAGGACTTAACCTAAGTGAAAAAAATCCCTAGTAACGCCTACGACCCATGCATGTCTGTGTGTATATATACATCTAGAGCATTCTCCTGCCAATTGTACAATGTGACAGTACATTAATTTTTTTTTTTTACCAAATCCCTCTCCACCAAACTTATAAAAATGTAATTCAAGAAAAACCCAACAAGACACAATATCAGCTAGAAAGTAATTTTTACCGATCAAACATTACAGTAATTCCTTGTAAAATGCAGAAGAAAGTAACCCAGCTTTAGGGCCGGTTGCGCAAGTAGCACATGTGCGCTGCAAAACTCAGAGAAGAGTGTCAAAGTTCAGCAGCACACCTGAAAATTTTCTAAGCCACAAGCAAATTATCTACTATGGATACGTTGCTTTCCCTGTAGGTACATTGTAACTACATTGTCAATGAGGACCGGAGAATTTATTAGTAGTTGTCTCTTCGTGACCACTAGTGGATATTCACCAGCATACAAACAATAATGCTAAGTTTACTAACAAATGCTTGCAGCCTTCTTACAACCCGCAGCTACCTCCGATCTCACCTTTCCTCTAATGAACGATTATTATCTGATGTTTCAGTCACGTGGCGATCATCCGAACAGTCACCAGGTTCCACCTCTCCGTCCTTCTCCAGTGGACGACCGTCACATAGGTGTCACGTGGCTGTCATGTGACAATTGTAAGAGAATTGTAGGCATTTGGTTGTATTCATAGCATAGCCCGCATACAAACTTCTGAGTGTGCTGTTTCTTCTTGTCCTTTCACTGGAAGATATCCTGAGATGTCATGGATAAGCACTAGAAGAGTAACACTAGCTAGCCAAGGATCTTCATGTTGCATGTGACTCGAGAGAGAGAGAGAGAGAGATTTTTGTTTATTAATGACAGTGGCAAGCATGCCTTGGCCAGACACAGAACCAGAAGTGCCCATCCATTTGAGCAATTGGACCCTCCAAAACTGAAGTGGAACGCCATACGTATATGCTGAGATTGGGTTGACTCGGACTGGGTCCAGAATAGCTTGGTTTTTTGCAGGCTGGGGGTCCAGCTTCATCTACCTAGGGCTGTCAACGGAGTTCAGTCAGATTTATGTAATAGCTGAAACCAAACTAATAGTGTTATTTAAATCAATGTTTTAAAAACCGGACCGATGATTGAAACGAAAATCTTTGGTACAAGTCCGGTCAAAGTTTAACCAGATTCAACCGGAATTCAAATAGACCTTTCACGAGAACCAAATAATTTGAGACCTGTAAGATATTATGCCATCTTCCAGTACCGGAATACGGAGACTGACATGATCCCGTACAAGTTACTATACGTCGTACGGTGATCATGGCTGTAAAAAGACAAGGGGGTGCATGCTACAACCAAGTCACTTAGGGTCACACGAACATCTATGTCTCAATCAATCAAACAAGAAACAATAAACATAGAACATATATGATAAGTAAATAAGGCGTCTCAAACACTTTTTCAAAATATTCTAGAGCACGCTGTGCAAAATAAAAAGCTGGTAGAGTAGCAAAAGTACATAACAGTGATCAGCTGCAGCCAGATTTAACACAATCATGTAAAGAGACTAATATCCAGACGTGCCGGCTAACAGGGGCCGGTGGCAAAACGTCCAAAAAAGCAAATGTAAAATGACGAAAAGGGAAGAAGAAAACACACTCGTTATCCTCTGCGACAATGTTCCTAGTATACGCCATGAGTTGAGGGATAGTACGCTGGATCTTCGGGTGTTGCCTCGAAACTTGGCCATGCAAAACCAGTGGGATTAGACCCAAAATAGCAAGTACCACAAAGAAGCACGAAATGGAGAAACAAAACACAAAATATATATATATATATATATATATATATATATATATATATATATATATATAGGTTCTGTGTCGTAGTTCAGGTCCATGGCATATCCTAGCACAAAGGTCCAACCAAACAAGGACAATGATTGAACTGTTACACTATGATAGTCCATGACTCTAGACTACTAACAGAATAATATATTGACAACCAAGTCCAATTTTTGTATATCGGTCAATAACTTTTACGGCTTGCTATTTATGGAGTCTTAGGTTATCCCAGAATAATGCATAATAGGTATCCTCAGATCATGCCATTGCCGAACATGGGCTAACCAAGCCTAAACAAAGGAATATACATGCACTTCACTGATACACCAATTTTTCGAAGGGCCACTACCCTAAAACACGGTATTAGCGGTTCTAGTGCTCCTATAGGGAGACAATATCTCAACGTTATTTATAATAGGTCAGATACTACATTACACTAAGACGGATGATATACAGTATTTGTGGTGGCCAGCCCACAACACACTTAGAATGAATCTTTGTGGGAAGGTTCGTTGGCATGATCTCTGGACACTACCAGAAAAAGTTAAATTAGCGACGTAAAAAAACGTCGCTAAATGACAAAAAATGTTGCTAATCACTTTTAGCGACGTAATTAATGACGTTTTGAAGAAGTCAGAACTTAGCTAGTCGTTGAAAGGAAAAACGTCGCTAAACGTCGTTGTACCGACATTTTTTAGCGACGTTAATGCGTCGCTAAATTAGCGACGTTTAGCGATGCAACGTCGCTAATTAGCAACGTGCTCATCAGTCGATTAACGTCGCTAATTAGCGACTTATATAGCGATGTTACAGCGACATCTATAATGACCTGACAATATTGCCATGTCAGCAAGTTACGATGTACAACGACATTTTTAGCGATATTTTTAGCGACGTCATTAGCGACGTGTAGAAACGTCGCTAATTAGCGACGTATTTAGCGACGTTTAGTAATATTGCTAAATGTCGCTAAAAATATCGCTAATTGTACAGTAAAAATAAAAAAATGAATATTGAATCGTTTCCAAACTATTATTCCTGCAGTTTATTAACTTACAATCTGTACAAATAGACCCGGAGCAACCCTCCGTTGAATTTCCTAGGTTTGTCGATCCCCTTGGGTCGAACACTCAATACCGATAAATTAACATATATTTAATATGAATAATATAATAAAATTTGAAGAAAAAAAAACATCCAGCAAATATCATCGTAAAGAATACGACAAATATATATCCATACAATGAGTCTCATCCTAAATAATATAAAGAATAAAAATATCCAGCAACTATACTACTGTGGATCTGCAGGAGGATGACCACCGATGCGCATGAAGGATAAGAACAGATCATACTGCTCCCGTAAAATCGACACCGATGTCGATGGAGAAGGCAGTGACCTCGGTAGAGTCTGTGTCGATGTAGGCGCACCAGGAGGACGTATCCGTTCCAAGTCTGTAAGTCGCTGGTTGTAAGAATCCATGGTAGATAACAGCCTCGTACTACTATGAACCATTGAATCCTGCATCATCGTCAGCCTTTCGCCCATGTATAGTTATAATGCCTGCAGCTCCATCACGTTGCGCTCTGTCGAGGCTCTAAGATCATTTGTCAAATCTTGGAGCTCCGTGATGTTGCGGTCGAGCATATCAAATCTTGTGATGAGCGTCGGTTCGTTAGCTTGTGGCTGGGACAGGGCCTGCTCCTCCATCCTTCGCAGCAACTCATCACGGAGAGACGTAATCTGACGGTCAACGGCCTCCTGGACTTTGGCCGATAACTGCGAGGGCTGTGGGGAATACGCACTTATCGGGGAGGCCCTAGATGACTGCGTCACAATGAGGGTGCCATAGGATCCCGTACCATAGTACGTACCCCTCTGGAGACCACCAGCTGTGGTCACCCACAGGTCGTCCGTCGACGGAGCTGGAGCAAGCTATAAGAAAGTACCAGCCTCTCCAGCGGTAGGTGCACTAACAGTCGCCCGCTCACGCAGCCTTAGATACTCGGCCTAGAAAAGTTTGAAAACTCGATAATTGCCTAAGTTATATTAAAATTAACACAAAGTAAAGTAATACTTACATAGGTCTGCGAGGCCCTCTCATCAATGAGATTTTTGTCCTTGCGATCGGTGGCCAAGAAGACGGTCACCATATTTGCATCCTCACCCCTTTGTACCTGTTAAAAATATATTATTTAGTACTAAACTTAAATATTTTTTCCTACTACCATTTTATCGTACTTATATTAAAATAATATATCTTAAATAAAAAATATACCAAACGACGAAAATGTTCCGTCATCGAAATCGAGCCACCACACTACTTGGAAGCATTCCGCCTAGCCTTGGCCTTCTCAGACATTTTCTTGTGGCTCGGATCGTCGAATCTAGCCCTCATCGCAGTCCACTGTATAGGCGTGATCCAACTTTGGATCAGTTATCTAGCATGATTATGAGCTTTCTGGTCATCCAGAGCATCACGGATAAGCTTGGCGGCAACGTAGAAAACTGCCGCTCGATCAACTCGGCCCGGTGCGGAGGATGGAAATACGTTTGCTACAATAAATAATTTAGTAAGTGAGCATCACGGATAAGTTATATAATATGCATAAATTAGAGAATTTATATAATATACTTTTACCTAGAAGTGCGCAAACTAGAATGCCTTTATCTCCTCCGGAGCTTTAGAGTAGTTGATCAAAGGGCCACCGTAGTTGTTCCTTAGAAATAGGCCCAAGCGTCTCTGAACCGATGATGGACGATATCTATACAGAGATAATTATTTTGATCGAAAAAGTTAATATATGATGAATAAAGAAATACATGATGTATATGATGCTAAACTATCTAATTGACTTACTTTGTACCGTCGGCCCAAATCTTTGTCCTTGTCTCCTCCGGAGGTGCGTATGGAGGATCTTGCTGATGTTTGGATAACGTCGGCACGAACTTCTCTACATGCTCATCTGTCTCCATGGTTCTGTCAACAGGAGGAATGTTGGACGAGGGAGTACTATCACGCTTGGAACTACTCGTCCCAGGAGTGATGCCACGTAACATCGTCGCAGTCGAAGATGTGACTGATCGATATACTGGAGTACTGGGCGACGATGATCCGAAACCAAAAGTAGGCAGTACCGGAGGAGCACTCTGTCTACCTCGGGACCTGCCGAATCCTCCGCGTCATCCTGTCATACCTGATAACAACATATGATGAATAAAGAAAAACACAAATATATAGTACATTCTATAGTCAAAATGTGATGCATATCTCACAGCATTCTACAGTCAAAATATAATACATATATTCGTTAAAATAGTACATTCTACAGTCAAAATATAGTTATATTCTACAGGCAAAATATTTTATTTTTAATCATCTTCAGAAAATTTATCTTGTTCGCCTTTCTCGTCCTCCTCTTCCTCTTCCTCCTCCTCCTCCTCCTCGTCTTCACTTTCATCTACTTCGCCTTCATCTTTCTCTTCGAATAATTCTACATCTTCTACATTATTACTCGTGTAATGAGTAACTTCCGTTGAGTTCACATCTACAATATTTGTTACAAGAGGTAGATCGTCCTCGTGATAAGCTATTTCGTCAATATCAAAGGTATTTTTAGCTTTAGTCTTGCATATTGCCTACCAATTCGACCTCACTGTCCCCCGTCTAGGATAAGTTATGAAGTACACGAGCTGAGCCTGACTTGATAGAACAAATGGTCCGTAGCCTTGATATCTACGCTTGTAGTTTATATCCAAAAGGCCATGCTTGTCAACTTTCCAACCTTGATCTTGAATCGGATCGAACCATTCACACTTGAATAACACGATATTAGTAGGTTCTGTGCCATAATTATAAGTCATCTCCACAATCTCTCCTAAGATGCCAAAGAAATTATTGCCTGGATCGATATTATTTTAGTTCGAAGATTTGATACACAAACAACTATTTTTCGTGGAATCAAGATCCGGAAAGCTGTCTCTGATAGGAGCATTTGTTGACTTGAACCTATACCCATTCACACAGAAACTTGGCCATATTTTAACGGCAGTAATTGGTCCCTTGGCTAGAGTTCTAATAGATTCAGTCTCGGGTGTTATTAGACGATCGACCTAAATACCAAAGTAGTGATAGTAAGTTATTTGTGGTGCAAGTGCAGAAATAAAAAGTAATTACCAAGCACCTTATATATACGCTCAACCAAGAAGGTAAATGACATCACATTTCTTGTTCTACTTCTTCGTCTGTTATGTAGGGTCTAACCGACCTCAACTCATCAATATATGTGCTAAAAAATAATAAAGCAACTGCTGATTAGTAGCATAATATTAGCTTATACTATTACATTGAGATGATATAAACGTGGTGTGTTTGATAATAAACGAAAGAAATAGAAACGAGGTTTATACGAAACCCGCTCTTAGGTTCACAAATAAGAAGTACAATTAATCCTATACGAGGATGTTAAGTACAATTTTTTAATCTGGGTAAATATTGCTATAGGAGTCTGATCTACAGTCGATCACTTTGTCCCTTGGACCACACGATGATGAAGAAGTACCGTAGAAGACAGAAAGCAGCTTCGAAGGTTGCTAAAGAGAGTGGATGCTCAATGCCAAAGTCGTCGATCACTACTCTTTGCCTGAGCTCTGGATTCTTCTCTCTTAAAATCTGCGACCAATTTTCGACCTTCCAATCTTCCGTTTTTTGACCTTGGTTCTGATACTGGATTTCTCCCCTATCTCTCGACCTCGAACCTCCGTTGATAGAGGTCTCTATTTATAGAGTTTTAGTGACAGTGACTACTCAGTCGGCATAGAAACCGAGTAGCAGAAAGTACAGCACCCTTTTACACGATGGTTACAATAACCGTTGCCTACGTATAAATGACCTTTCGAATGAGCGTGTGACGCGTGTCCAATTAAGAGACAATGCGTATAACTGCTGCGAAGATCACGGTATAAAAGCCACGTAGGTAGTTATCCCTCACGTAGAAAAGGTTGCCATAGAAGCCAATGACTGTCACCATGGCGTAGAAGCCAAAGAGTTATCAAACCGGCATAGAAGCCGAGTAGGCATAGAAGCCGAGTGGGCGTAGAAGCTAGGTGATCCTCCTCCCTTGACTGAGGCCTTGAGCGAATTCTGGACCGAATAGCCTTAATACGCATCAATGCAAATATGGCCTGAGTTGGCGTATTCCAAGGAGATAGCGTACAGCGTGCTCCCATAGCTGAGAATAGCCTGATGGCATAATATGTAAAAGTGATGATGTGGAGGGGAGGTCCTACGGAAAAATAGCTCGACGCCAGAATGATAAAAAGCTTAACACCTCTTATTTGACTTTTTAAATAGTTTTAGCCAAAATTACGGCTTTTGGAGATATAATCAAATCTCTTGCATTAATAAAGAGATATGCCCTCATCCTGCGCATTAAATGCAGATACGCGACTCGAAGATTTGCCATCATTCTGCGTATTAAATGTAGAGACGTGCCTCGAGCTCTGTTATCACTCTGCGCATTAAATGCAGAGACGTGCCTCGAGCTCTGTACGAAGAGCAGCTTTTGACGTGGCAGCCTGTTTGTCTTCTGTGGAGCATAAACAGCTCACATCTGCCTGTGTAAAACTAGACAGCGTATTCCATTGTACGCGTAAAAACGGTTTACGCCAAGGAGATGTCACTAAACGACAGTCTGGTGACATTTAATCCAATCTTTTGCATTAAATGCAGAGATCAGCCACCATCCGGTGCAGTAAATACAGAGACGTGCCTCGAGCCCTGTACGAAGAACAGCTTTTGACGTGGCCGTCTGTATATCTTCTGCGGAGCATAGGAAGCTCACATCTGCCTGTGTAAAACTAGGCAGCGTATTCCCTTGTACGCGTAAAAGCGGTTTATGCCAAGGAAATGACACTAAATGACAGTCTGGGTTGCTGTGCCGCGCCATCATTATAGCCGTCGCCTGGGTAGTCGTGCAGTACTCTTTGTCAGGAGTCATACGTCAGGTTCACTGTATGATTTGACAAGTTCATTTTGGGAAATACGAAGCGTTACTCGTACACTTCAATGCTGCATTAAAGTAGATGAGTTTTTACACCATAAAGGCGATGTAGCACCCATTTTACGCGGAAGCAGCCTGGACATACTGCATTACGCGGATAGTCCTTGAGCTTTATATTTTACGCTGTATTCAGCGAAAAAGCTCTGTTGCACGCTGATGGCTCTGAGGTCATCTTTTTATGCTGTCCAGCATCAACATGCTGCGTATAGCTATCCAGCGTATTTTTCATGCTTCTACAAGACCCTCTTCAAAGCTTTCAAATACCTCATAATTTGAAACGCTTTAAATAAAGCATGAAATGGTCAAGTCTGACACGTTCTTCAAGGCTGACTTTCTGGCGGAGTTATTGGGGATCCATTGGGATTCGGTGGGCTCTCTCTTGCCTATATAAAGGCTGAGGAGTTAACCTGTTCTTCCCATATTTCCTTTACCACACAGAGATGATCGCCGGAGTTCGTCGGGTCGACTTGAGGAAGAAGAAGACCATGTTCTTCCAGCATGTAAGGAGCCGAAAAAGAAGGCGTCTTCGAGCAAATGTCCTCTGCAATGATGGATCATGGAAGGATATCATAGCCTCGTTTGCTCGGGATAATTAGCAACTTTGTATGGTGGTTCTTTAGGAGAGAGGAAGGGTCATATTTGACCACACAGCTTGCAAGCTGTATCTTCTTCTGATACTTTCGTGGAAGAGAGCAGACAAACTAGCTCTGTCCTCGAGTATTGAGTTGGGTGAAATACCTCAACTCAATCTGTCATGGCGTACGGAGGATGGGATCTGCATAATTTAGGCAGGCCCAGTTTTGTATCCTCCCGCCATTTATCATTTTCTTGTTAATCGGTCGGGGAAACCGACTAACTGCTGAAGAAGACGGAAGAAGATCTCCACCAATGCGAGAACCTGGCAGAACAGATTCTGGGGGTGGCCTTCCGACGACGACGAGGAAATCCTTTGTAGACGGGATTTCCCTCATATGTAACCGTGAAAATGAAGAAAAAATCCTCTGTAGACGTGATTTCCCTCATATGTAATCATGTTTTAATAAAAATATCTTTCTTCTGTGCATATGATTATCTTGCCATATTTTGCTGTGAAGTCCGAATATGTGTAGCTTCGACACGTCTGGTAACTTTATGCCGACTCTGATAGAAAGAGTGCTAGGTCCCGTCCTGTCTTTTATGCATAACTAAGGATGCGTAGAAAGCCGCTTAGCATTCGAGTATTCGAACTGTCCTGCTGTTAGGAATGGGGAACCGCGTAGAATTATGAACTGTCACTTCTGATAAACAGAATTCTTGTTCAGACCATCATCTTCAAGAATGATTTCTCGAAAATCCCTTAGAACAGGGCGAGAAATGGCTGTCAAACTGAGTCGCCATCTTGAAATATTGATAAAATATTGAGACTGGATTCTGGATGAACTTTCAATCGAGCCAAGGAGAAGAGTCATTTTCAATGTTGAACTCTGTATGCTTCGGGTAGTTGGGATATTTTGAGGTCAAGAAATAATATCTTCTGTGTGAACTCTTACAATTGACCGCCTTAAGAATTATTCAGATATACGCGTACTCTGGCCTGCATATTTTCCAGATATGCGGAAAGTCATATATCTGTAACTGTAGATGAGCGTAAAATCATAAGTTCGTAGCCTCTCGAGCGTAAAAGCTGCTGAGCATGAGAGCATCCGGGCATAGAAACTATAGATTTATAGCCTCTGAAAAGAAAATCTTTCGAGCGTGAAGTCGTAGATTTGTCGCCTCTGAGCGTAAAAGCCACCGAGAGTGAAATCATAGATTTGTAGCTTCTGAGCGTGAAGTCGTAGGTTTGTAGCCTCTCGAACGTAAAAGCTACCGAGCATAAAAGCATTCGGGCGTAAAACCATAGACTTATAGCCTGTGAGCGTAAAACCGTAGATCTGTAGCTGTCGAGCGTAGAAAGCTCCTTAGCGTAAAACCACGAATCTGCTTTGCACGAAAATTTTTCGAATTCGCTGACTGTTCGCCTTTTCTGAGTAATAGGCTGACGTAGTCCCCAATCATAACCGAATATTAAATATCGGATTTGGTCCGGGATTCGAGGAGTCCATCCAAACTCTATATATATCCCAAGTTTTTGAGAGAAAAACTTTTCATCCGTCTTCTGCGAAAGAAAGCCTTCGACTGTTCGAGTTCTTCTTCGTTTCCTCTCCGAGCCTTCAGAGTTTTCAGTAATGGCCCCGAAACAAATCCCCTCCTATAAGGGAAAGAAGGTTGATTCTTCTTCTCGCTCTTCTGCCCAAGCGAGAGCGACTTCCGTCGGGCAAGGCGAGCTTCGTTCTGAGCAAAGTGTCCCGCCGACGAGCAGTGCACCCGGGATTGAAGGTAGAGCTTTTGGGACAAAAAAGAACGACTAAAATCCTTCGCACACATTGTACGTGATCGTTCTACGTCGTCTTCTGTGCTGATAGCCTCTCTGAGGAAGATGATGCACAGAGATGTTTCATCTTTTATACCCACATTTCTAATTCGTTAGCGTAAAAACTCCATATTTTCGCAGTCTGGCGTAAAAGCACAGACTGTCAAAACTTGGCGTATACTATAGAATTTGAGTGTTACGCTTCTGAATGAAAATTCTAGCATAATAACTCAAATTTTGGCAGTCTGGCGTAAAACACAGACTGTCGAAACTTTGCGTATACTGCCAGTCTTGAATTTTATGCCATGGAATGGGATTCCAGCATAAAAAGCTCAAGTTTTTACAGTCTTGGCATAAAGCACAGACTGTTGTCTTTTAGCATATGCTGCAAGATTGTCTAGTATAGAAACTGACGTGTCTTTCTTGCATTTTGCAGTTAACTTGCATGCGTCTCCGCTGGCCGAGGTGATGGGTTCCGCTGCCGGGATGCTTCATTCCAACTACCTGGAGGATTTGTCCCACGTGACATTTTTTATCTCTGGACCCTAATATCCTGAAGAAAGGGGAATCCTGATATCGGCTCAAGGCGAGCGAACGCTGTTGAACATGATCAACGGAGAGCCCCTGACGTACATAGACGGGGACCAATATATAAAGCCGGCTTTTCTTTTCGGGGACATAATTGACAAGCAGTCCTAGACGAAGCCCAAGAAAGAACTCTGGGTTTTCACTACCGGGGGCTTGGTCTTGTATCTGCCCAAGATGCTGAGAGACTATCCCATCTCGGCATTCTTCCATGCTATACATCCCAGGAGGATGTCGTGGACGCTGACTTCCGATCTTCACGGCAGACCGGGAAAGATATTTCATCAGAAAGGATCTGACCAAGGGTCATTTGTCAGCCGTCCTTCCAGCTCTATAATGCCGTTCAGGGGATTGTACCCGGGCAGTGTCCCGAATGAAGACAACTTGGTGCTCCAGTCGGTCCAGTTACCGACTTTCTGCAATGATTTCATGGGACACGGAGGAGTATACCCAAAGGGGAACCCTCGGACAAGTGGGTGGATCACCCCTACAAATCTTTGATGCGCTCGTTTAGCTGACTGGGACCTGAAGCATTTCCAGACCGAGCTGGAGAGCATTGGTCTGTTCGCAGCTGTGAGTGCTACCAGTGTTGGGTTACCGCTCAACTCTAGCCTGTTTCTGGCACTGATGGAGCGATATATCTCGCTCATCGGGACTTTCGCCACTCCACTGGGGGAGTTGGGATTGGCCCTCCACGAGATGGAAGAGATCTCGAGACTGCCGATGGGGGATAGTCCATATGAAGAGTATGTTCCCACGAACCGGGAATTGGGGGATTCAGACCCTTGGGTAGTGGAAGTGTACCAGGAGCTGATGTGCTACTACCTTATTTGCACCGTCTTTTATGGTGAGCCTTCTGATTTGGCTCATACCAACAAATGGGCGTCCTATCTCTTCTTTCACCGGGCCAGGACTGCTAAGCCAGAGAAGGTCTTGGATACGAAGGATCAGCCTTTGAATTTTTTGAGCGTGCTTAGTGCTCAGGTAGTCGACGATCTTATGGAGGACGCTGAGGCTCCAGATCAGATTCTCGACGAAGGGATAGGGAAATATCCTGCAGGCACTAAGGCCTACAGTTATTTGTGGCATTGCCGCAAGCCTCTGTCCAAGGAAGCTCAACTGGCTGGCTTCCTCTCCATATGGCTGTGCCGACTGGTGGTACTCGGCATCGCATCTGCGGGCCGCATTCACCAGAACACCTTATGGCCTGTAGTGCATCTGGTGTTCGGGGCAAGACTGGACTTGCTCCCTGCCATGGTGTGTCGCATACAAGCTGGCCTGAGGGCCATGACTGATGGGCTGTTCGGCGATGAAACTCGGCGTGATAGCTTTCCCAGGGTAGAATTACCATACCTGTATTTGATGGGATGGTTAATTCTCCATAACCCCAGGGTGATGTCTCCTAGCCCTGGCAGTAGTTCGAGGGGTAGTTTCTTGCTGAATTACAAGAATTCCTCCTGGAATATGACCACAATTTTAGACTATCGACGGGTGCTGAACTTCAGTCACAGCTGGAAGCTTTTCTGCACTGTCCCCTCTGTACATCTCAATCAACAGGGGATCAGACTTCAGGATATAGGCGACGGGAAGACCGTTCTTTCTCCTGAGGCTTTTAATTGGTTGGTCTGCATTAGACCTTCCCATTGACTGTGCAGAAGTGAAGACCATTGCTTCTTTGAGCCCTACCTGCCTAGTCGGTTTGCCAGGCAATTCGGGTACGACCAGTTGCACATGGGCAATGCCATCACCAGCTTCAGGGCCAGGGGCAGACTCTTTGATGGAGCGAGAGGATGGCGATACTTCATCATGGGTTGCACTGGAGCAATTTTTACCGTGCCCGTCATTTTACTCTCCACGGAGCTGCGCATTCTCCACTCGTATGCCCAATTCTATGTGGCAACCAACACCTTCCATCGCAATTTTGACATGCGTATAAGTTTTAGGATGCCCTCTTCCAAGTCTGGGGGAAGAGTCCAAATACCCTCGGTCTCTTCTGACGAGGGTGAAGATTCCGTTAATCCAGATGAGCCTCTATTGGCGGTACCGAGGGGTAAAATACCTCCGCCTGTAGAGCCTCTGGTAATCTCTGGGAAGCGAAGGGCTCCTGCTCCGAAAGAGACTTCCTCTCGCAAGAGGAAAAAGAAGACGGTTACTCGTCCTCTTAGGATTCCCGGAAATGAGGTCCTAGAAGTGAGCCTGCATCTCCCCCTGTTGGGGATGATTCTTTGATTGGAGGTTCCTCGCCTTTTAGAGAGGGAACCTCCGCAGTTCCGGCTGGCGGTGCCGGAGAATTCCTGCTTGCGGCTGCTGTCGCTGTTACCGCTTCAGGTAGTGGTACGAGATCGCCTTCGGGCCCGAGCCGAATAAGGATATCTTTATCCAGGTCAGCATCAGGAGAAACCCCTGCGGTGTCTGTAGGTGCACCCAGTGAGATTCTACCTGGTGAACCACGATTGGATCTGGATGAAGATTCGGAAGAGTACCTGCCGGTGTCAGTTAGCACACCCCCTTCTCTTGGTATGACAGCTTGCCTAGCATCATAAAGAAATGATTTAGCTGTACTGGCCGCAGACGCGACATATACACCATCGACCATGGGTAAATGTCATCTTTACGCCTCTTTTTAGAAAAGTTAACATCATTTCGATATTAACTTCCTTTTGTCTTCTTTTCCGGGAAAGACATCTTCGGGGAGGGTAGTGTTGACGCGCATTTTAGCACTGTTTCAGCTCCTGGCGATGGCATGGAGGTGCTTGACTTCGAAGAGGAAGTATTTTTGGGTGCCGGCTCGCCCGAAATGGTTCCGATGTCTCAGAAGGAGGAGGAGCCTGTCATTGCGACATTGCCTCCTTTGAGTACGTCGGTCACTTCATCCGTTGTCGGTGCATCTTCTTTTGTCGCATCCTCTGTTGAGGCGACGGCTGTGGCAACATCGTCTGCGGTCGTTCCTGGAGAGAGGTTCGCCAATATTGTAGCCACTCCCAGCGTACATTCGGATCTAGCCATGCTGACTGAGCAGTATACTGGTATCTTCAACACCACTATAAAAATATTGATATCAATGGTATTGGAGAAGAATCTGAGCTTTGAGGCTCTGAGGAGGTTGTCTTAGTTCTTGATAGTGCCGATCAGAGACTACAATGACACTGGGATAGCTGACGCACTGGAGGAGATAGTTAATGGTTTGGAGCAGCCCATTAACGAATATCTGCAGCTATCTCGAGGCAGCATTGACAACCTGGTCCAGGCTGAATATGACTCCTTGACTGCGCATCTTGCTGAACAGATGGAAGGCCTAAGTAAATCCATCCAGACACATCGGCAGGAGATAGATAAAGAAAAAGCTGTCTTGGAGGAGGTCATTCCTCTTCAAACGAAGTGCCAGGCCAAGCATGAAGTAAATGTAGCGAGGGTCCGCAGACTGGAAGCAAAACTCGCTCAGGCAAAGGAGTGGACTTCTCAGTCATCGGAAGCTCTAGATGTAGTGAATGGTCGACTGGGCATAGCTCAACACTGCGTGCCGGAGTCGCCTGTGCTGGTTTTGTTCGGGCTAGATCCGAACTATCCCTCCTGAGCAATGATGAGGCATGGCTGGAGCGGGCCCGCGCTATCATTTTAAGCTCCAGGATTGAGAAGATGGCCGCACTGGCGCAGCAGATTCACGACCTGACCGCTCTCCCCAAATGATGTACTTTTTTTGCTTTCAAATGTACTTTTGCTTTTTCTGGGAATAATAAAGAGGCTTTCATCTGACTTTGTGGACCCTTCATTTTGAAATATAAATGACAGGTTTGGGTGAAAGTAATATCAGAGATAATATGGACGTGATATACTCTCGGTAAGCTTCAGCAGGACATATCTATTCAGATGTTATATGAACATAATAGAATAAGATCCGACTAAAATTTGTATACAAAACACTATCAGAGGTAATATGGACGTGATAGGTCTTGAAGTTCCAAATTAGTCAAACATATATATTCAGAGGTTATATAGACATGATACAATACGATCCGACTAGTTTTGTTTTGGAAGTAGTTTTGTCAGAATGAGATCTTCGCCATACTCCGTTTGAGCAAAGGAGGTTAAGCATAGTACCTCTTCAGGGATTTGCCATTGATAGGAGCCATCAATAAGTCTCCGTTAGGCTTGGCTAACCTATAAGTGCCGTTTGAGAACGTCGTCTCGATCACATAAGGGCCTTCCCATTTGGGCTGGAATTTACCCTTACTCCTGTGAGTATGAATCATCGGCCTTCTCACAGCTAAAACTAGCTCGCCAACTTTGAACACTCTTTCCTTTACTTTTTGGTTAAAAGATCTAGAAATGCGTGCCTGGTAGAACGCGATGCACTGTTGAGCTTGAAGGCGTTTCTCGTCTAATCCTTCTAGCTCTTGAAGCCTTAATAGGTTATTCTTTTCTTGAGTCAACTCATTAGCCACAGCTGTCCTGAGTGACAAAATCTGGATTTCGATGGGGAGAACTACTTTGCTTCCGTAAACCAATGAGAATAGGGTGCAACATGTCGGTGCTCGTACCGTTGTGCGGTATGTCCAGAGACATTCTCCTAGCTTCTCATTCCAATCCCTTTTGTTCGAAGAGACAAACTTTTTCAAGAGCTTGATAATGGTTTTGTTGAAGGCTTCCGCCAAACCATTAGCAACAGGATTATATGCCGTAGAGGCCACATTTTGTATCCGATTTTTATCGCAAAATCGATCAAACGCTTGGCTGATGAATTGCGGCCCATTGTCATTAATTATCCTCCGGGATATCCCAAAGCGATAAATGACATGATGCTTGATGAAGCTGATCACATTAGATACCTTCACCTCAGCAAGAGGGATCGCCTCTGCCCATTTGGAGAAGTAATCAGTGATGGCCAGTATGAACCGGTGACCTCTGCAAGAAGACGGGTGAATAGGACCAATGATATCCATACACCATGCTTTGAAAGGCTAGGATGCGACCGTAGGATGTAGATATTCAGGAGGTTGATGGATAAAGTCTGCGTGGACCTGACAGGCTCTGCATTGTCTTGCATACTATATTGCATCTGTGATCATAGTAGGCCAGTAATAGCCCATTCTCCTGATACAATCCTGTAGCTTAGGACCGGGTTGATGTGCTCCGCATACGCCGTCGTGAGCTTCACGGATAATCCGCTGTGCTTCATCACCAGAGAGACATCATAAAAATAGTCCGTTATAAGTCCGACGATATAGACACTATGAAGATGCATAGAAATAGAAGCGTAATGATCGTCTTTTGACGGATACTGCTTCTTTAGGGTCCTCCGACAAGATTCCGTATGCTACGAAATCTATAAAGGGACTTCTCCAGTCTCTCTTTGGATGCTCTGTGTTCACAGCGTAGCTATGTTCTATGTGAATGTTATTTTTCACACAGAATAAATCTCTATTAAGAAGGATCACCGAATTCTACCTTCTTATAGGAGTAGCTAAATCTGCAGCTAGACTGGCTAGGGCATCAGCTTCCAGATTCTGAGATCGAGGTACATGCTCTAGGAAGAACCCTTTGAACGTCAGCGCTATCTCGACCGTTGCTCGGTGGTAGGGGATGAGGTTTGGATTCCGGACTTCATATATTCCTTTGACTTGATTGACGATCAGCAGAGAATCACCGAAAGCTTCCAGAGATTCGACGCCCAATTCCTTAGCGACTTTGAGCCCGATTAGAAGAGCGTTATACTCTGCCACATTATTGGAGCAGGTCTTGCTAAGAGAATATGCCTGATAGATGATGAGTTTATCAGGAGTAACCAGGATAATTCCTACTCCTGAAACCACATTTCCTCTGGGACCAGTCCTGGAGGCACCATCGAAGAATAGTTGCCATGCATCACTTTCCACTACGAAATTATATTCTGCGACTTCGTCAGGAATGTCCTCGTATAGTTTGGAGGCCTCCGGGATCTGATGAGCAGTTAGGAAATCAGCCAATGCTTGGCCTTTGATGGACTTATGAGGGACGTACACCATGTCATATGGTGTTAATAACATCACCCAAGTCGCGAGTCAGGAATTAAGAATACTTGGTTTGTTCATCAGTACCCAAAGAGGATTGATCCTGGAGATGATATGAATAGTCTGGCCCGTGACATAGTGTCGTATTTTTTGAATAGCGAACATCAGAGCTAAGCATTCTTTTTCCACTGGGCTGTACCGGTGTTCGGCTTCGAGCATTATCCTGCTTAGATAGTAGATAGCCTGTTCATGACCCACATCATTCTTCTGTGTGAGAAGAGCTCCCAGAGAATGATCCATCGCTCGAACGTACAATAAGAATGGTCTTCCTATGACGGGAGGCACCAGAACTAGCGGATTGGTGAGGTAGCATTTGATATCATTAAACGCTTGCTGACAGGCTTTGTCACATACGAAGGATACACATTTCTTTATGAGACAAGAAAAAGGCTGACATCTCCCAGAGAGGTTGGATATGAATCTCCGGATATAAGCCAGACGACCTTGAAATCCCTTGAGTTCTCTCAGGTTACGGGGCGGTCGTATTTCTAAGATGGCCTTGACTTTATCAGGGTCTACTTGAATGCCTTTGACGGTAATGACAAATCCCAGGAATTTGCCACTAGATACCCCCAGAAAGGACTTTCTAGGATTTATTTTGAGTTGATGTTGGCGCATCAACTCAAATACTGTCTTCAAGTCTTAGATGTGATTATTCTTTAGGCAGCTTTTGACAGCTACGTCGTCCACGTAACATTCTACTGTCTTGCATAAATGCTCATGGAATATGTTACTCATAGCCCGTTGGTACGTAGCCCCGGCATTCTTTAATACGAAGGGCATGACCGTATAGCAATATACCCCCAATGGTATCCGAAAGGCAGTATGCTTCTCGTCTTCAGTATGCATCTTGATTTGATTGTATCCTGAAAATCTGTCCATGAACGACATACGTTCAAAACCGCATGTATTGTCAATCATGACATCTGTGATGGAAAGAGGAAACTCATCCTTGGGGCAGGCTGTATTCCGATCTTGGTAATCGATGCAGACACGTACTTTCCTATTTTTTTTCATGACCGGAACAACATTGGCGACCCAGTCGGGATGTTGTTCTTTCCGGATGAAACCGCAAGCTATCAACTTCTTAATTTCAGCTTCAGAGGCTTCGAATCGGGCAATATATTAAGTTTATGAGTAACCACCTTTGGATCAAGACCTGGCATGTCCTCATAATTCCACGCAAAGATGTCGATATATTCTTTTATCAGCTGGATAACTTCTTCTCTTTCTTCTTCGGAAAGATTGTTACTGATAAATATCGACTTTGGCAAAAGTTCATCCCCAACATCAATCTGGATAACTTTATCTTCAGTGGGAGGTTCTCTCTGCTCGAAGCAAAATTCCTATTGTGTATCCATTTGATGAGCCCAAGCGTCATTCTCAAACAGTTCAGATTCTTGTTCGTCTGCTTCGAAGGAATACATCACTACCATATTTACTGATAATGT
Source organism: Iris macrosiphon (assembly GCA_036927795.1). Classification (NCBI taxonomy): domain Eukaryota; kingdom Viridiplantae; phylum Streptophyta; class Magnoliopsida; order Asparagales; family Iridaceae; genus Iris; species Iris macrosiphon. Next base: position 101,185,400 of record JAYESA010000004.1, read on the forward strand.
TCGTTCGAGAGCATGAGATGAGTCGACGGGCGTTGAGCCATTTTGAGAAGAAATATCCTCGTTTGACTCAGAAGTTGCAAGGGAGGTGTTATACCCTAACCCGAAACGAGTTTGTTGATAGTAGGGATCGCCGTGCAGTGGCATTCGTCTCCCCTTCCCGTAGTTGAGACCTGGTTCCAGCTTCAAGTCATAACCCATACTTTGCATGATCTTCAAAGCTTGCGGGCTGTATCTGTAAACTTGTATTTTACCAGCATCGTCATCGAAAGAGTCTTCTTGTACGGTCGGTTCATTGCACATGCGGCCGAAGACTATTGAACACTGACTGCTGCAAGTAGGCGGGACAATAAAGATAGAATCCTCATGCGGTCCATATGTCGTGGTGACATTGGATGATGACGCTACTTCCCATATATACGGATGATAGGAATCTATAGCTTCCAAGAATTTTTTTGCTATAGGTTTTATATCGTCATGGGGAGAGGATTCCAAATTTGGAATTTGAGCGTCAATATACTGGAAAAAAGGACCTTTATTATCATCCGAAACCGCGTTCCTGGTTGCATTTACATCAATCGGCTGCCTGTTGCGCCGAAGGTTGATGACCAAGGGTGGAGGCTTCTGGTTCAAAGTGATCACTAGAGGATCACCCCCTCTTGCTGACCTGGTTTTGTTCCTTCTGTTCACAACAGTGGGCATGCGGATATTGTGAATCATAGTTTTTCCTGTGCCACCCGTATACAACAGGTTGGTCATCTGGGTAGCGGATAATCCCCGCGGAGGGTATCTTTCCGCAAATTGAGCCTTCTTTTTGCTGAGGGGCTTTCCCTGGCATAATTTGGAGCTCTGCTCAGGTTGGCATAAAGCTGAGGATGTCCTCAGTCGGCCGTCAGCCTCTCGCGTAATCCGGAGGGCAGGCAGATTCTTCCCTTGCTGGCGTAAAGGCCGAGAAGTTGAGCAGTCCGCCGCTTGCTTTCCCTTGCGTAGATTGCAGGGATCATCTGCTTTTCTGCGGAGGGCAGATACATTTTTACGTGCTGAGCGTATTTGGAATTTCTGATTTGGCGCTAAGGCATTGTCAGAAATTCTGTCTGCCACGTCATCGATGGGAGACTGGATTTTACGTGCAGAGCACGGAGTATACTTCTGGATTAGCGCTGAGGCATTACTAGAAGTTTTGTTTATTCCGTCAGTGACGGGAGACAGAGTTTTACACGCAGAGCGCGATATATACTTCTGGATTAGCACTGAGGTATTGCCAGAAGTTTTGTCTATTCCGTCAGTGATGGAAGACTAAATTTTACACGCAAGGCACGTAGGGAGCGATGCTACAACCTCGTTGGTCGGAGAGATCGAAGAGTCGGTAGGAATGGTAGGGGATGTCTTGGGCATCCAGACCTTACGCAGCTTCCTGTTGTCTTAGACAAAGAGAGGATGATAGCTACCCCCTGTTCGAAGCATGTCTTCGTAGGCAGATTGGTCGAACTGGACGATCAGTGTCTTCTTTACGGATCCCACGGATACCACATCGTGTTGAGCAATTGCTTCCTCATTAGAAGAAAAAGATGTCCCCAGCAGAGTCGCCATCTTGTGTTTGATAATAAACGAAAGAAATAGAAACGAGGTTTATACGAAACCCGCTCTTAGGTTCACAAACAAGAAGTACAATTAATCCTATACAAGGATGTTAAGTACGATTTTTTAATCTGGGTAAATATTGCTATAGGAGTCTGATCTGCAGTCGATCACTTTGTCCCTTGGACCACACGATGATGAAGAAGTGTTGTAGAAGACAGAAAGCATCTTCGAAAGTTGCTTAAGAGAGTGGATGCTCGATGCCAAAATCGTCGATCACTACTCTTTGCCTGAGCTCTGGATTCTTCTCTCTTGAAATCTGCGACCAATTTTCGACCTTCCAATCTTTCATTTTTCGACCTTGGTTCTGATACTGGATTTCTCCACCTATCTCTCGACCTCGGACCTCCGTTGATAGAGGTCTCTATTTATAGAGTTTTAGTGACAGTGACCACTCAGTCGGCATAGAAACCGAGTAGTAGAAAGTACAGTACCCTTTTACATGATGGTTACAATAACCATTGCCTACGTATAAATGAACTTTCGAATAAGTGTGTGATGCGTGTCCAATAAAGAGACAATGCGTACAACTGCTGCGAAGATCATGGCGTAAAAGCCACGTAGGTAGTTATCCCTCGCGTAGAAAAGGTTGGCGTAGAAGCCAATGACCGTCACCATGGCGTAGAAGCCAAAGAGTTATCAAACCAGCATATAAGCCAAGTAGGCGTAGAAGCCGAGTGGGCATAGAAGCCGAGTGGGCATAGAAGCCGAGTGGGCGTAGAAGCTAGTTGATCCTCCTCCCTTGACTGAGGCCTTGAGCGAATTCTGGACCGAATAGCCTTAATACGCATCAATGCGAATATGGCCTGAGTTTATTCCAAGGAGATAGCGTACAGCGTGCTCCCATAGCTGAGAATAGCCTGATGGCATAATGTGCAAAAGCGATGATGTGGACATTTTAGCCGAAATTACGGCTTTTGGAAATATAATCAAATCTCTCACATTAAATGTAGAGATCTACCCTCATCCTGCGCATTAAATACAGATACGCGCCTCGAAGATTTGCCATTATTCTGCGTATTAAATGCAGAGACGTGCCTCGAGCTCTGTCATCACTCTGCGCATTAAATGCAAAGACGTGCCTCGAGCTCTGTACGAAGAGCAGCTTTTGACGTGGCAGCCTGTTTGTCTTCTGTGAAACATAAATAGCTCATATCTGCCTGTGTAAAACTAGGCAGTGTATTCCCTTGTACACGTAAAAGCGGTTTACGCCAAGGAGATGTCACTAAACGACAGTCTAGTGACATTTAATCAAATCTCTTGCATTAAATGGAGAGATCAGCCCCCATCCGGTGCAGTAAATGCAGAGACGTGCCTCGAGCCCTGTACGAAGAGCAGTTTTTGACATGGTCGTCTGTTTGTCTTCTGCGGAGCGTAGGAAGCTCACACCTGCCTGTGTAAAACTAGGCAGCGTATTCTCTTGTACGCGTAAAAGCGGTTTACGCCAAGGAAATGGCACTAAATGACAGTTTGGATTGCTGTGCCATGCCATCATTATAGCCGTCGCCTGGGTAGTCGTGCAGTACTCTTTGTCAGGAGTCAGACGTCAGGTTCACTGTATGATTTGACAGGTTTATTTCGGGAAATATGAAGCGTTCCTCGTACACTTCAATGCTGCATTAAAGCGGATGAGTTTTTACGCCATAAAGGCGATGTAGCGCCCTTTTTATGCTGAAGCAGCCTGGACATACTGCATTACGCGGATAGTCCTTGAGCTTTATATTTTACGCTGTACTCAGCGGAAAAGCTCTGTTGCATGCTGATAGCTCTGAGGTCATCTTTTTACGCTGCCCAGCATCAACATGCTGCGTATAACTATCCAGCATATTTTTCATGCTTCTACACGTGGATGTATTAATTACTTACCCCTCTAGCTTCTCCATTTCATCCTTGTCGCAATTGAGTAATATATACAACTGAGCAGCCCTTAGCTCGTCGTCATTCAAATATCTCTTCTTTATTTTCCCCGAAGGCTTTCCAAACACATTGAATACTTTGAGTATTGCATTATTAGATTCCTGATATCCGTCGTCGTTTTTCAGAGCTTTCGTTCTATTAGTAGCAACATAAGGTTTGAAATACGTCGAGCAAAAGTTTGTAATCTCCTCGAGAACATAAGCTTCACAAATAGAGCCCTTAACCCGTGCCTTATTTTTCACCTTTCTCTTTAGGTGATTCAGATGCCGCTTGAAGGGGTTCATCCACCGATAACCGACAGGACCACCAATACGTGCCTCATAGAAAAGATGAATTGGCAAATGCTCCATTGAGTAGAAAAATCGAGGAGGAAATACCTTCTCGAGCTTACATAGTGTTACCGCAATATCCTTCTCTTGCTTTTCTAGACGATCAACGAGCAACTTAGTAAAACAAAGATCTCTGAAGAATATGCTGAGCTCTGTCAATGGATCCCAAATGACCTGCAGTAAGAATTCTTGAAATACATTCAGAATTAACCTCTCCATGAATATGTGATAATTATGGCTCTTCATACCCGCCAGTTTGTTCTCCTTGAGGTCGACACATCTTCTCAAGTTCGACACGTACCCGTCTGAAAACTTTATACCCTTAATCCACCTACAAAGTCTCCCTTTATCCTCTTTCTCCAGTGAGAAAACTGACTTAGGTTGCTTTAACTTTCCATTCCCCTCCTCTATCAAATCCAATACAGGACGTCTACATATTTCTCACTACTAGAATAAGCGGGATTAGCGATATTTTTTAGCGACGATAAATAAAACGTCGCTAATTTAGCGACTCTATGTAAAATCGTCGCTAGACGTCGCTAATTGGCGACATTTAGCAACGTCTAGCGACTTTTATTCAGTTTTTAAAAGATTAGTCGCTATAAGTTTAATTTAGGTCGCTAAACGTCACTAATACATTTTATTTAGCGATGTTTAGCGACGTATTTAGCGACGTATATTTTTTTTTAAAATATTAGTTGCTATAAGTTCAATTTAGGTCGCTAAACGTCGCTAATATATTTTATTTAGCGACGTTAAGCGATGTATTTAGCGACGTATATCTTTTGGACATTTAGCGACATTATTAGCGACGTTTCATACATAGCTAACTTAGCGACGCCAATAATGACGTTGCTAAAATGTCGTTAAATTTTTTACTTATGGCTGATTCCCCCAATTTCCTTCGATCTCTCCCTCTCCCTCTCCCAAATTTCAAACCCGTGTCCTCCCCCTCCGGCTCCCCTCCTCCCCCCGGCGCCCCCTCCTCCTCCTCCTCTAGGTAAACCCTCTCTTTCTCTCTCACAGGACACACATGGCACTGACATTGACATGACACACATACGTGACAAATACTGACACAGATATGACACACACACGTGACACTAACCCTAACCCAAAACTGATACGACCTGGGATTAGGACCTAGGGTTAGGGTTATGGTTAGGGTTTTTAACCTGGGGTTAGGGTTAGGGTTTTTGACCTGGGGTTAGGGTTTTTGACCTGGGGTTAGGGTTAGGGTTAGGGTTTTTGACCTCGGGTTAGGGTTAGGATTTTTGTACTGCTATGTTGCTTGTTGTGTGTGTCTGAGCAGTGTTGATTGTGACTGACTGTGTTTGTGTGTGCCTGGGCAGTGAAGAGTAGGGTGCCTGTGAGGTGTGATTGAGTATGGTGGAGGAATGGTTGTGTACAAGGAGTTTATTGGGTATACTCTGGGTTTAATTGAACTGCAGGTGAGAGGGCTCAGGATAATCCAAGGCAAAGGCAAGTGGAGACTGTGGGTTGATATCAGTCAGTGAGGCTTGAGTCAAACATCTTAGTTGCTGCAAGGGACTATGGCACACAACAAGTAAATGGGGATATTTTTGTGGGGGGTTAGAGTATCAGTTAAAGTGAGATAAAAGGTTGAGTGGTGCTTTGGGAGTGTACTGCAATGTGTTCAGTCGTAGGCTTGTCGGGAGAAATAAATAGTATGATGTATCCTTGTGATTTGAGTGATCTCTGTGTACATATAATGGAGCCTGAAGAGTGTGCAATGTGACCATTCAGTTTATTGGTAATGGGTTAGAGCATATCAGCAGCAACATCAAGAGGGGTGTCAATGTGCAGCAAATTCACACTTGTGTACTGCTTAAGTGTTGCAGCATGTGTGTATACAATATGAGATGGGGAGGCTCGGTTGCAGGCTAGTTGGTAGTGCAGTGCAAGCTTGATTAAGGGCATGGAGGGCTCGGGTATTAGTTCAGTTGATGGGTAGTGAGGTTGTAATAGGAGCTATTATTTATGCGTTTAGTGAGTTAGTGCGTAGATGTTCAGGTTAGAGTATCATGTATTTCTTAGTAATTATGATGGGTATCAGAGTTGGACCAGTTAGAGAGGGAAACTGTTAGGACTGCACTGATATGATTATGCAGTACATTCATGAGTGGCAGCAATAATCTACAGGTAGAAGCAAAGAGGAAGGGGCAAACCTGAGTGCTAGTGTATTAGAGTTAGTATTTGGGTGAGTGTGTGAGTACTTGAGGGAAATTAATGGTATAAATAGTATAGATTAGTGATGTATCAGGATATTAGAAGTAGGTAAGGGTTGTGTACCAATGTGAAGTAAGGGTAGAGTATTGGTATATTGAGATACCAAGTATCGAGGTATTAGGGCTTGGGAATTAAGGTAAGATATTTGAGATACCAAGGAACGAGTTCTAGATAGGTATAGAGTGTGGTGTCATTAGGGAAAGGGCAAACCCTAACTCTCTCTCTCTCTCTCACTCTCTCACAGGACACACATGGCACTGACACACGACACACACAATTAAGGTAATATATTTATATCTGGTATCAATTATATTCTTTATTTTTATCTATCTTACCAGATGGCACCCATGAGCCAAGCACGTGTACGTCGCTTGAGAGAGACACCTCCTACTGTTAAGGAGAAAGTAATGCCTCCTACTGTTAAGAAGGAAGTGATGCCTCCTACTGTTAAGGAGGAAGTAAATGTTAAGAAGGAAGAGATACCACCTGCTATTAAATTGGAAGCGGTTGTTAAGAAGGAAGTTGTGCCTCCTACTGTTGGGCAGGCACCAGCTCAAAGGGGAAGTTCTAGTCACCCAGCACCTATAGCGAAGATTGATCACATAGACGTTGTTTATGCACAGTATCTGAGGGACTGGTATGTACCCCAGCATATTGGATATCCTCGAAATTGATACTATGATATTTCATATACTTTTATTGTGGTTATTGTGTGATTGTGATACTTATATATTATGCATTTTATGTGACTGTGATATTTATATATTATGCATTTTGTGTGACTGTGATAATTTTATTTTGTGTATTGTGTGATTGTGATATTTTATATACTTTTGTGGTATTTCGTACGCAGAAAATTCAATGGAGGGTTGCTCCAGGTCTGTCTATAATATTTGTGTGTACTATGTGACTGTGATACTTTTTATTTATATTAAATGTATGTTAATTTACCGGTGTTGAGTGTTCCACCGAAGGGGTCGGCGAACACAGAGAATTCAAGGAGGGTCACTCCGGGTCTATTTTTAATTAAAAATTCTTAAATTGCAGGAGATTGGTAATTTTTAACATTTTTTTATTTTTACTGAAAATTTAGCGATGTTTAGCGATGTTACTATACGTCGCTAAATTCGTCGCTAAATACGTTGCTGAATACGTCGCTAATTAGCGACATTTAGCGACATATTAGCACATCGCTAATTAGCGATGTTGCGTCCCTAAACATCGCTAATTTAGGGACACATTTAAGTCGCTAAAAAATGTCGGTATAGCAACATTTAGCAACATTTTTCCTTTCAGCGACGTGATAAGTTTCGACTTCCGTAAAATGTTGCTAATTACGTCGCTAAAAGTTATTAGCAACATTTTTTGGTCAATTAGCAACGATTTTTTACGTCGCTAATTTGACTTTTTCTGGTAGTGTCTTCTAAGTCCAACCTGGCCTTTAGATTATCTTTCGTCTTCCACTTTACCTCCATTACAGTATTAATTATGTTATCAAACACATTCTTCTCGATATGCATGACATCAAGGTTATGTCTGATCAGATTGGTGCTCTAATATGGCAGATCCTAGAATATACTTCTCTTTGTCCAGTTATGGGTGTGACCAAATCTGTCACACTTGTACCCCTTAGCGGGCTCTTCGATAGCACTTGATAAATCTTTTGCCTCTTCCCATATAGTGTATCCGGGCCACCTTGGCGGTGGATTGGCCTTCTCCACAACGCACGCACGAAAAGTATTCCTGTTCTTCCGGTACGGATGATCCTTCGGCAAAAATTGTCGATGACAATCGAAGAAGCACGGTTTGCCTCCATGTTTCAAATGAAAAGCCTTAGTGTGGTCCATACAATACGGACATAAGAGACGACCATGGGTGCTCCATCCCGATAACATTTTATAGGCCGAAAAGTTATTGATAGTCCACATAAGTGCTGCCCTCATTTAAAAATTCTACTTTCTAGAAACATCGTACGTATTGGCACCTACTTCCCACAGCTGATTTAACTCATCTATCAAAGGCTGTAAATACACATCGATATTCCTCTTCGGATTATTCGAACCTAGGATAATAACAGCTAGGAACATATATTGAGTCTTTATGCACATCCAAGGCGGTAGATTGTACGGAGTGACGATCACAGGCCAACATAAATATTTGGAGCCCGAAAGTCCAAATAGGGTAAAACCGTCAGAGGAGAGCCCCAATCTGACATTATGCGGATCCGAAGCAAAATTTGGATACTCTCGATCAAAGTGCTTCCATGCTTCTCCATCGGATGGATGATCCAATACTCCTTCGATCTGTTTTTACCTGTGCTAACTCATATTTTCTACAATCTCCTTAACCATAAACAACCGCTGCAACCGCAGCGTCAAAGGCAAGTCGTGCATCTAATCGATAGGCTTCCTTATACCAACAGACTTTTCTCTAACAGTGGCCTTGTAGCGATCAGCACCACAGAATCTGCACTCATCTTCATCCTTGTCATCTTTGTAGTACAATATGCACCCATTGTGACATACATCGATTTTCTCGTATCCTATCCAGAGCGATCTCACTATCCTCTTAGATCGATATAAGTCTTTAGGTAACTTTGTACCCTCGGGCAAGATCTCTATAATCAAATCGATCAGTCGATTATAGCATTCTTGCGACATGTTAAAATCGGACTTGATGCTCAATAATCTTGTAACCACCTCCAACGGTGAATGATCCTCATAACCAGGATATAGTGGAGTCCTTCCATTCTCCAGCAACTCCATAAACTTTTCAGCATCAGAATTCGTTACCTCCTCAGCTGCATCATAATTATCTGGATTGAAACTAGGCCCCGCCGCATCAAAAGCCATGTTCACCCACCCGTCATCGTAAGCATCGTAGTCGTGGACATCCATATACGGCTCCATATAAGGCTCCGATAAGGCTCCGACTCTTATGCTAGAGACACAAGTTCTCCATGCGCAGTCCACTGATAGTAATTCGGCGTAAAGTCCTTCGAGTACAAATGATATATGGCTTCTACTTCTGGATGATATTTTCTGTTACGATTTCTCATACACGGATACTTAATTTTGGTACCGTCCATGTATTAAGGGAATGCCTTAGCGAACTGCAAGAACTGTTGTACATCCTCAATGAATTTATCCTACACACCGCACATGTCATCAAGATGACAGTTGTACATCCACGAACGATGACGTAGATAGTAATTCATATCCATCTCTAGATACTTCTACAAATATGACAGTATGTATCCTATAAATCATTACATACAGTATGATTCTCTAAAGAAGAAGCTGACAATTAGTTGGTTAGGTAATCTATATTTGAAGTCACATAGAAGAAGCAAAATAGGATATATATGATTATAATTGTGCATTACCGTCAAGAAGGGCCTACTACGTAATTTTATAGGCGCAAGACACTAACAGGGGAAGACAAATTGGTTGACACTTTATTCTTTTCCATTGTGCAAGAAACTTGAACTTGTCAGTTGGAACAGTTGTTAATCTACACAAAGTAGTCACATAATTATATATAAGATATTGCCTATCCCTATCCCTGCAGTCAAGTTACATGTAATATTGCTTATGTTTAATAAGTAGGTAGCTGCTAGTTGATAATTGATAAACAATTTGATATTAAGTATATAACTCATGTAATGTACTAATTAATATAGCCAGCAGGCCAGTTTGTAAAGTAAAAAATATTAAATTCTCTTCAAAGCTAGGATAAGGCCAACTAACTACAGTGCTGACTCAGTTATGAATTACAATATTAGTAACTAGTGCTAATTACACTGATTACTAAGTGATGCTAGGAGTTTAATACTGATACTGAACTTCTGGCAACTGAATTAGTACTGTAACTAGGACTTGATACTGAGATATGGCATAGGCTGATACTTGATACTGAGCTCTGGCATAGGCTTGATACTGATACTGAGCTCTGGCATAGGCTGATACTAAATCTCGAGTCTAAAGCATTGTACTTTGTACTTGATGAATTAGGCATGCTGCACTGCACTAGAACACTTGGACCGATGCTGTTCTAACACACTGATACTACATTGAATAGGAATGTATTAATACTTCCTCCTAATTTTGACTTTGCCTCAATGTATGAATATGTTCTGATAAACTTATCATATGGGATCCAAGTAGCAGTATGGACATCCCCTTCTTTCTACTGAACCAAAAGGTCTATTGCAGCTCTATTCCCTTTCTTGACAAGTTTTCTATCAATGATCTAGTCAGGTTCTAATAAGGATTCCTCAGTTTAATTTAGAACCCTAACCCCAGGTCAAGAACCCTAACCCCAGATAAAAAACCCTAACCCAAACACGAGGTCAAAAACCCTAACTCTAACCCTAGGTCAAAAACCCTAACCCTAACCCCAGGTCAAAAACCCTAACCCTAACCCTACGTCCTGATCCCAGGTCATGTCAATTTTGGGTTAGGGTTGGTATCACGTGTGTGTGTGTGTGTCGTGTCTGTGTCAATATCTGTCACGTATGTGTGTCGTGTCAGTGTCAGTATTATGTGTGTCCTGTGTGTGTGTGTGTGTGAGAAAGAGAGAGAGAGAGAGAGAGAGAGAGAGAGAGAGATAGTTAGGGTTTACTTAGAGGAGGAGAAGGTGGAGGGGGATGCGGGAGTAGGCCGCTGTGGAGACGCCGGTCGCTGGAGAGGAGGGTGGGGGAAATCGAAATATTTTAAAAACTTTCGAAAATTTTGACAGATGAAGGAAATTAAAACCGATCCCTAATTAACGAAATTTTAGCGATGTTTAGCGACGTTAAACAAAAATGTCGGTAAAATAAATATTTAACGACATCTGTGACATCGCTAAACACGTTGCTAAATATTTTTAATATAAACGTCGCTAAATACGTCGCTAAATTATAAAATTCAGCGACGTTTAGCGACCTAAGATAACTTATACCGACTATTCTTTTAAAAAGCCGAATTATAGTCGCTAAACGTCGCTATATGTCGCCAATCAGCGACGTATAGCGACGTTAATATTCGGAGTCACTGAATTAGTGACGTTTTAATTTACCATCGCTAAAAATGTCGATAATCCCACAATTTTTAGTAGTGGGATACTGTTTCCACCAAATGTTATTACCACTTTTAGTTACTTAATTAGACCTATATTGTGCTAAAAAATCTCAAGGCGTGGTCACATGAGAATTTTTCTTAAGATGTCGTACAAGGTACAGGTACGCTAGATACAGATCCATGGAAGTTCAATCTGGATTCACCCGAGCGTGTATACAACATTCAATCAACCAATATCCTACCTATGCTTTGGTACTTGACTCGCGTATCATGTCCGTGCTGGAGAAAAAATATATATATAATATCATGCATTCAGGAATTTGGAGGCATTTTTGATGCATAACCAAAATATAATCACTTAACTTATAACACGGTATGTCGCACCTCAGCGCATATTCGATCATATATACTTTCAAGCAATAAGTTGTATCAGCACGGATACAGTATTCGAGTCCAATTACCAATTATACATTGGGTCACATGATTCAAGGTTACTTTGTAATACGAATGCTTATGTCAAGCATATAGCTGGTCAGTCACTTATCACTTAGTCTGGTTCATCGAGAAAATCTTAAGTCTAATACATATTCATGCCATGTATGAAGTCAATCTTAGCACATTGTCATATCTGGCATGAGGTCTGGTTTCTAAGTCCATTCTTCCTTAGAGTCATAATTACAAGCAATACCAGGATCAACCATATATAGGATGATAAGAAATATTCCAAATAAAATAAGTGACGCATCATAAAAGTACTTCGTGCACGCATGGAGTCACTAAGGGTAATATGCGCATGAAATCGTACGAGTGATGGTCTGACGCATGAACAAATTGGATGCATGCTCGGGGTTAAAATCTACTCCTTAGGACAAGTGCCAAAAAGATGGGCAATAAATAAAGTATCAGTGAAGTGACATAAAGTGATTGATGTGTCTGATGTGATAAGCCATAAGGTGGGTTAGAGAGAAAAAGACAAAATCAATCAAAAGACTTGCCAATACGGGACTGAGTCATGCATCCAAGGAAAAAAGGTGCATAACTCATGGTGCCGCATATTTACTTTCATGCACCTAGGAGTGACAAAACAAATATTTTGACACTTAGATTTTTCAAGCTCAAGTTTTAGGATGCATGTAATTTTTAGCATGCGCCCAACAAAATGGAGGCATGCTGGATACTTGACGCATGGAGTTTCATCCTTTCTACTGTAAGTTTTGGCCATGTTGAAAAACTTCAAACCGAAGAATGAATTTTCTCCATAAAAACTTTGTCTGGGGTCCAAATCAGGCAAGGGTAAAGTTTTGAACCATTCAGAGTCAATTGCTCTGCAACATAGAAGAAGTTTTTGAAAATAATAAGTTTGAAGATCACAACAAAGAAAAACTGAAGAACACTCACACTCATATAAAAAAATCCAGATCTACACCACTCCATTCACCAAATCCGAAAATGCCAAGTGCTAAACATGCTTAAAATCACATAATAAACAAAATAGACCAATAATATGGAGGGTTTCTCAATTTCTCTTGCAAGATGTACTTGCCTATGGAGGGAGGAAAAACCTAAGAGAGGGAAGGAAAAGAAGAAATGAAGAGGGAGAGAGAAAGAACTTGGGTCATATAGCTAGCATTTGAATTTAGACCATGGGTTAAACTCATGACCAAACTAACCCAAACCAATAAACCATGAACCAAGATAAACCAAAGAATGGGTCTAGTCTCATGCAATATACTAAACATGCAAGCAAGAAAAAATAATATGCTCCAAATACGTATATTTGAGAACGGGGAGTGACATCTCTTTCCACCTTAGAAAAATTCTATCCTCAAAATTCAAAATCAAGTAAACTAGAGAAGTTAGGACAAACATGATATAATTCTACTAGAAAAACTACACATGCAAGTAATAACATCATAACACTTAGGCAATCACCTAATCACAGAATCTAGATACGAAGGCATAAGGTAAAATATATTTTCTGAATCGAACAGGTGCGGGTATTGAGACCAAATATCGTCTTCGTGCTCCCAAGTTGATTCTCTGAGAGTGTGATATCCCTAGGGAATTCGGACAAGAGAAATTGTCTGGTTCTTGAGTATCTTCTCTCTTCGATCCAGAATGGATACGGGTTGCTCCTCGTAAGATAAGTCGGTAGCAACGACTAATTTAGATTCATCGAGGATATTACTTGAATCTGGGACATATCATATCTACGCAACTGAGACACATGAAATACATCGTGCACCTCATGTTGCGAAGGTGTAACGGCAAGATGATACGCCACATTGCCTACACGATCGAGAATGTCAAACGACCCAACGTAGCACGGACTATGCTTCCCGCGAAACCTGAATCGAATGACTCCACGGGTATGCAAAATCCGCAAAAATACGTGGTCGCCGACACAAAAAACTCTAAAGACCTACAATGTTGATCTTCCAAATGACAATACCGATCTTATGCAACCCAAAGTCGCTCTCTGATCTGCCTGACAACTTATATTGTCTCTGTGATCATTTCGAGGCCTAACATCTTCCGCTCACCATTGTCATCCTGACCCAACGGTATTCTACACTTCCATCCATATAGTACTTTGAAATGTGCCATCTGAATACTGGCCTGATAACTATTGTTATATGAGAATTCTACCAAATGAAGGTGATTCTCCCAAGATCTACAAAGGTCTAAGGTACAGGCTCATAACATATCCTCCAAGGTCTGGATAGTTCTCTCTGATTGTCCGTCTGTCTGGGGTGGTACAATGTGCTAAATCTTAACTTGGTAACCAATCTCTCGTGTAAGCTTCTCCAGATATGTGAAGTGAACCTCGTATCTCTGTCGGATACTATACTTACTGGCACTCCATGTTGTCTCATAATATGTCGCATATATAAATCTGTTAATTGCTCTGTAGACTGTCCCGATCTGAAGGAGAGAAAATGTGTCACTTTTGTGAGATGATCCACTATCACCCAAATTGTATCTCGGTCAGTCGGTGATCTAGGTAAACTAGTCACAAAGTCCATCGGGATGTGTTCCCACTTTCACTCTAGAATAGGAAGCGGCTGCAATAATCCTGCTGGTCTATACTGTTCTACCTTTACTTGTTGACATATCAGACATCGTGATACAAAGCGTGCTATTTCCTTCTTTATTCCATTATACAAAAGTGTTGCTTGGTATTTTGATACATCTTCATGCATCCTGGATGAATGGAATATTAGGAAATATATGCTTCAATTATAACTTCTTATCGAATATCCCCGCTTGGTACGTATAGACGGTTTCCAAACCTTAGCGTTCCATCTTCATGTATTGTCAACTCCTTCCGAAGACCGGACTCACATTCTTCTCGTAGCTATTGAATCTTCGGGTACTCTACCTGAGCTAGCTTGATTCTATCTACAAAAGTTGACTGAATCTATAGGCTGACCTGAACAACTGTACTCTGTGGAAATACTACCTCGATATCCATCTCTCGTTAGTCTTCTACAATGTGCCTCTGAGTGATCAACATAAATTCTCTACCTCTTTTGCTAAGTGCATCAGCTACTATATTAGCCTGGCCTGAATGGTACTGAAGTTCTACGTCGTAGTCCTTCAACAACTCTAACCACCTTCTCTGCCTCATATTCAGGTTCTTCTGCGTGAACACATACTTCAAACTCTTATAATCTGTAAATATTTCTACCCGTCACCATATAAGTAATGCCTCTATAACTTAAGTGCTAACACCACTTCTTCTAACTCCAAATCATGAGTTGGATAGTTCTTCTCATGATCTCTGAGCTGTCGAGAAGCATACGCTATAACTCTCCCTTGTTACATCAAAATACATCCAAGTTCTTTGCCAGATGCATCACGATACACTGTGAATCCTCCGGAGACTGCTGAAAGAGTAAGGATTGGTGCAGAGATTAACTTCTTCTTCAACTCTTCAAAGGCTATCTAGCAATCTGCTGACCATATAAACTTAACTTTCTTGTGCGTTAACCAAGTCAATAGTGCCGAGATCTTAGAAAAGTCTAACATAAATATTTTTTAGCATCCTACCAAGCCCAGAAAACTATGCACCTCTGCTATTATCTTCGAAACTGGCAAATTCTCTACTGCATCTACTTTTTTGGGATCCCTAACACTCCCGCTCCAGAATAATATGCCTAAAAAATGATATATGACCCAGCCAAAACTGATACTTGTTAAGTTTCGCATATAACTGGTGCTCCCTCAAAGCCTACAGTATTATCCTGAGATGTTCTTCACGCTCCTCCTCATTACGAGAATACACAAGAATGTCATCTATAAACACTACCACAAATTAGTCTAAGTATGGCATGAAGACACGGTTCATCAAATCTATGAATACTGCTGGAGCATCAGTCAGTCCGAATGGCATAACTAAGAATTCGTAATGCCAATATTGTAACCTAAATGCTGTCTTCAGTATATACTTCTCCCGTACTCGCACTTGATGATATCTTGATCGTAAATCTATCATGGAGAAGACTCTTGTTCCGCTTAATTGGTCAAACAAATCATTTATTCTGGGCAATGTGTACTTGTTCTTCACGGTCACTGTATTTAGCCATCTGTAATCCGTACACAACCGTATCGATCTATCCTTCTTCCTAACCAATACCGTTGGTGCTCCCCACGGTGATCCCCTGGTCAGAATAAACTTCTTCGCCTTTAGTTCTTCCGCGTGTTGATATAACCGATCAAGCTCTGATGTTGACATTGGGTATACCTTCTGGTATACTAGTTCTGCTCCTAGGATCAACTCTATACAAAACTCTACTTTTCTAACTAGGGGCAATCCAAAAAGCTTGTCCGGAAAGACATCTATAAATTCTTCAACTATCTTGGGTATCGGGTCTTCTTCTTTTGCTACTGTTGTGACTCCTCCCTTATGATGGTCTCCTACTATTTTCTTAAGGACAAACTCTTCTAGAGAGGAAATTCTAAACAACACTCTACCCTCATGACTGTCTATCGTTGCATCACTGTCACTCAACCAGTCAATGCCAAAGATAACGTCATAGTTGCCCATAGGAAATCCGATCAACTTTGCAAAAAATAAATACCCACATACTACGACTGTATATGCTAGACACACCCTACTAACTTCTACGATCTTATTACCGGTGAGTATATTCAGCCTCTCTCATAATGCCTCAAAATTTAATCCAATACGTGTCGCACATTATGTAGATATAAATGAGTGCGAAGCTCCAGAAACAATTAAAGCTATGGCAGAAAATGTTGTGACGAAAATGTTACCTGCCACTATGTCGTCAGATGCCACAGCTTCCTCCAAAGATAAGTTGAACGCCCATCCTTAGCCTTGTCGACCTCCCTGCTGTTGTCTTTATTGCTGCTGTTGTTGCGGTCCCTGTTTATTCTGATATTGTAGCTGTCTATAAATATGGGCCTGTGTCGGTAACAGACGCTAAGCTAAAGGTCGTACTGCTGTTGTTGGTCGTCCTTGATAGCAACGCCCTTAGAGCTGGCAATGCAAGAAACTATTATACTAGCCCACTTGGCCTCGCTATCAATGGGCATATGGAAATCTTATGATTGGGACTCCCATATCTTAAGCATAGTCTATTAGCTGTCCGAAAAACATCCAGGATATGACCTCCTTTGCCATAATAGGTACAACATGTCGGCGCTCCCCGACACTGATGTTGTTGTTGTTGTTGCTGATATTGTTGCCTCGGCTGTTGTTGCCAAGTTGGTGCCATCACAGTCGAGGTCACTGGCCTTCTCTGTGTCACTTCATGGATGCGAATGCTAAGGGATGGTGGTGACGTTCGCGGTACTGGTCCTCCCTCATTGCTCTGTCAATGAGGCCTCTTCCGATCCACTATTCTTGATGCCATCATCTGGTTAGTGAGCTCAACCCTCTTAGCTGCTATTAATACTGCCTCGAAAGTCTGGTAGTAGTGCACCTCTACCATGTGTAAGATCTCTAAGTGAATTCCTTGCTGGAACCTTATTGCTCTCTCCAACCATGTTTTCACCATAATTGGAGCAAATCTACTTAGTCGACAAAACTTTGACGCGTAGCCGTCTACTATTCTTCCAGCCTGCTTGAGGTTAGTGAACCTTTGTTGCAACTTGGAAAGTAGCATACTGGCATATTTTGATAAAAAAGTAGCTCACTGGCGTACTTTAGTAGAAAAGTAGCTCACTGGAGTACTTTGGCAGAAAAGTAGCTCACTAGCGTACTTTGGCTGAAGTAGTACACTAGCCACAAAATGATAACCTAGGCCTCCGTGACAAGCAATCCTACGCATTAATGACCTTGATCTTCTCGAGAGTTGTGTCCGTCTTTCAACTGCTAGTCTGTCCTTCTAAACGACGAGATAGCAAGGCTAAGAAAGTATGCCTATTTCTTTTTAGCTATTTGATGCAGAAAGTATGCCAATTCCTCTATTTTTTCAAAGAGAGTACGCTTATGCTCCAAACTTTAAGAAAGTACCCCTTTGCTTATATGCATTGGTCTGGGTGTATTTTCGATCCTTCTACAAGACCTCCTTAAATTTTTTTAAATTTTTTCAGAATAAATTTGAAATACTTGAATTTTAGAAGCATGGAAAAGTGATTCTGATTTTGTGCGTGTATTTTAGGCAATATTTTAACCTCTTGCTGACGTGGCTAAGTGACATGATTTGCGACATGGACCCCAAAACATTACTTAGCAGCCAAAGGATTTTATCCAAATTTATAAATAGACCCATGGAGGAGAGTAAAACTATTTTACAAGTTCTAAAAACCCTTCGTATTCTCAAAAACCCTAACTTTCCTTCGTCTTCAACCTCAAGCTTCTGCCATGGTACCCAAGCACTCTCAGGCGGCCATAAAGGAGGGAAAAGGGAAATAAGTAGCCTCCTCTTTCTGTGCGACTACGGCTCAACCCGTGCCAGAGCAAACAACATCTCAGCCTACTGGTGAGCGTCTGAACATGCCGCAATCAAGGGTGGTTCCTCGTCAAAAAACCCATCCTGTAGTGATAGGTACGGAAGAGCATCCTTCCCAATTTTCTTTTTCTTAGATATACATTGTATTCTCGGAGAAAGAAAAGAAGCGGAGAGGGGAAGGAGATGATGATGTATCATGGAAGAGAGAGACATGCTTACACGCGCACATTTCCCTCTTTCAGAGTAGAATTATTTTCCTACGCATATGCGCACATTTTCTCTTTTAGAGTGAAATTCATTATCCAGCGCATATGTGTACATTTCCTCTTTCATAGTAAAATTTATTATCCTATGCATATGTGAACATTTTCTCTTTTAGACTGAAATACACAAGCCTGCGCACTTTCTAAGTTCTGTTGAATTTGAAAGCTCGCACACTTTTCCTCTTTCAGAGTGAAAAGCACCAGCCTACGCACTTTTTGAGTTCTGTTGAATTTTAAAGGTCGCGTACTTTTTCTCTTTCAGAGTGAAAACCACTAGCCTGTGCACTTTCTAAGTTTCAACCAACTTAGGAATGCACACTTTTCCTCTTTCAATGTGAACTTTGTGAACACATTTTCAATAGTTGCTACAAGCTTCAAATATGCGCATAGTCTTAACTTTCTCATACATAATGAGAAGTTAATGTGCATATTTATTCATGAATCTTTACTGATTTTATGTTTTACCAATTTTTGCAGTTGACTTATTGATGGATCCCCTTGATGACGTGTTTGGATCAACTAATGGACTTTTGCATACCAACTATCTAGAGGAAGTCACTCATAGAATTCCTCCAGTCTAATAAAAGTCGATAAGTGGCTAGATAGTCATTGATAGCCTCACAGGGTGACATAATGTTGTTGTCTTTAATAAGCAGTGATTCCCTTACTTTGCTGGAAGATGAAAGCCACCCAAAGACTGTATTTTTATTTGGGGATGCTATCAACAGAGAATCACAGACGAAGCCTAAGGGAGAGGCATGGGTCTTCAAGGTTGGTGATAAAAAAATGTACCTACCTGATATGGCAAGTGATTATCCCCTGTTAGTTTTTTAACATGCTACGTCCCAGAGGAAGATGAGCTGGGATTTAACTCCTTAGGCCTACAGAGCTAAACCTGGAAGAATTTGCCATAAACATGATAGCCAAGGAAGGAGTCCCTTCTACAGTACTCCTGATGGGCCTATTATTTTGATGCACGTATTGCTACCGGGATCTGTCACGACCCGCACCTGATATAGGGGTACGAGAGCGTGGGTACGTCCAGCCTACGCTGCAGCATCGGCGGTAGAACGCTGTCTAGGTCATGTAACTATCTAATCAATCTCACATGAATACCCAACTCCATAAGAAGACGTGGATATCACAAAATAATGCTGGAAATACTCAATCACATAAACTAAAGTACGATGAGATATCAAGGCAAGCAAAGAAATACAAGACAAGTCTAACGACAAAATAGTCATACCTGCAATCAGTAACATCCAATCTCCAAGTGTGTCAAAAACAAGTCCACTAAGGTCACAGTCTGGAAAATATTTTCCAGTCAGGAAGGAGCAAAGTACATTTCTAATTAACAGTTCTATATCAATGATATAAATTATGTGGCAGTATATAGATAAAAATATACAAGATGCATGTATATGTATGAGAAGCATACAATAAAGGATATACTGGAAATACTGTAAGTAAATGCAGGAAAGGAAACAATATGTCAATAAGCAAGAATACTATGACTAAATGTGTGAGTACTAGCTTTAACATGTGATCAGCTTGGAAACTTGATCAGGCTGGTTACATGTGATTAGCTATGATTCATGTAAGGTCAGGCTAACCGTTGGTTAGCTATGATGCATGTAGAGGTCAGGCTAATCACACGTAACAGCTATGAAGCATGTAAATGGTCAGGCCGCACCCGACGTGAGATGTGGGGTGAGCTATGATGTATGTAGAGTTGGGTATGATCACATATCTATACTAAAATACTCCCCATCCACGACTGGTATAGTAGATCCAACCATGGTACGCTATGGCACGGGATTCCCTAGGGAGGTAGCAAATCTCCCCGGGAATTAGTGTCTGTACAGGCACAAGATAACAAGGAAACAAGTCTTGTACAAGCTACACAATGAACAAGAAATAACATCTCATGACGAGATCCGTATACACCAATCCGTGTAACCAGCGTGTCGAGAATATGGATATTTACACTAGATACAGTGAACATAGGGGATATCATAAATAAGAAACTAATCAGAGAATGTACTCGCCTTGGGTCCTTAGCTGGTAAAACTAATGTCCTGTCCCAGAGTATCATTTGGAGGATCCAATAGTCCTATAAACATATAATAATGTAACCTTGCATCAGATGCTACACTAACACAATACAAGTGTATTGAACTCAGGGGCTATGCCAAAAATACAATTTAAATATATATATATATATATATATATATATATATATATATATATATATATATATATATTGTCAACATTATTATTAAAATATACCAAGACTAAAACACCAATTTAAGTTTATACTATATATATATATATATATATATATATATATATATATATATATATATATATATATATATATATATATATATATATATATATATATACAGATATACCAATTTAAATACGTATACAATATATGTATACAAATTAATTATATATCTAATATATATTAGTTGAACAATATATATATATATATATATACTCATCATATTGAATAATGTACACATATTAAATATGTACATTATTACCATACCAATTGAACAATACCCATATACCAATATATAGATATATATATATATATAGATACATAATATATATACAAAATACGTTTTAAAGTATATATATATATATATTAGTACATATACCAGATAAATACTTATACTATATATATGTTTGCATATACATACTAGATATACTAAATGCATATACAATATCTATATACATATATACCAATTATATTTAAATATGTACTAAATACGTATACATTAATTAAAAACATACATATACATATACATTAATTTAATTTATACTAGTATACACTTTACTAAATACATATTTAAGAAAATACCAATTACATACATATATAGATATATGAATATATACATAGAAATAATTTATATACTATATAAAATACCCAATATACACACATATACATAGGTATATATATATATATTGGTTACATGTAGGTATGATATATATATACTATTTGAAAATAGAATAATATATGTACACATACAAATACACAAATACACACACATATGTATTAATACGTATACATACACAAACACGTATTAATATAAATACACATATACTAAATAAAGGGAAGAGGGAGAGGCTCACAGGAGGTTGGCCGGAGCTCAGGCCGGAGGGGATGACGACAGGGAGGAGAAGCAGGGAGAGGGAGCTGGTGGAGGTTGGGTTCGTGGTGGTGTCCGGGGATTGCAGTGTGGTGTAGGAAGGAGAAAGAGTACAGCCAGAGGAGGGAATGCAGTGGAGCTGCGCTCGCCGGAGTCGGGGTTGCTCGGGGATGAGCAGCCGGGGGGTTTCTCAGGCTCGCCGGAAGTGCGGGGCTATCGGCTGTGCGTGGAGGAGTGGAGGGGTGGTTCGAAGAAGCTGGCCGGTGGAGGTGTAGGGAGTTCGTCGGGGAGTTGCGGGAAGAGGTGGTGGTTCGAAGTAGACAGATAGCGGAGTGTCGATGGTGGTGGAGGTGTAGGGTAGAGCAGAGGGAGAAGTAAAGGGAAGTTGGGAGTCGACCGGGGGAGCTGGTGAATGCAGTCGTCGGTGTCGACTGACCGGAAGCTGCGGTGTAGCTCGGTTGTGATGAGGGGATGGAAGAGATGGAGGAAATGCAGTCGTGCCGGAGTGCGGAAAAGAGCCGGGGAGGAAGGAGTTCAGCGCTGGTGGCGAGGCTCGCCGGAGCGGTGGCTTGAGGGCAGCCGGAGGATGGCTGGACCACGCCGGAGCACAGACCGGGGGTCGGGTCGGGGACAGTGGGTGAGGTAGTGGTGATGGTTTTCCTCTCTCTTTCTAATAACTTCAAAAATTTAAAAAGGAGGTGAAGAAGAAAGGAAGGGGAAGAAGAAGAAGAAAAGAGAAGAAGAAGAGAAAGAAGAATGAAAATATGGAGGCTACGGTTTGTGATGAGGTAGGGGATTCCCTAGATTTTTTGGGGATTAGGGCTTGGTGATAGGACATTAAATAGGGAGAGAGTGTGAGAGAAATGAATGGTGATGATGAGCCCCATTTTGAATGGGTGGCTCAGATCTGACATGAGGGATTTTTATTCATATAGGAATGAGGGTTGACTAGTCCAATGTTTGGGGCTCTCCATTTAGTTGAACCAATGGGGTGTTCACACATAATGTAATAATTGCAAATTAGCCCCCTTACATTTGGGTATTTGCACAGACGCATAAATGATGAAAATTGGGTGGGCGATTCGGTGTTTGGCATTTTGCAGAGTGAGGGGGCGTTGTGTGTGTCATACGGGCTCAAATAGCAGGGTACTGGAATTAACCGGGATTAACAGGATCAGTTAAAATGGTATCCTCAAATTAATTAGAAATAAATGCAAACTGTGTTCTAAAATTAATTAGGAGTACATGGGTCCAAAACTAGGTCGGGTCATCAATATCATTAGTGAAGAAGACTCAGAACAGAATATTATCCTAATTTGGGTCGCACGAAAAATAGGTCAAGATTGCCTCCAATTTCGATTGGAACGCACAACGATACAAAGTAGGAATTTATTTAGAAATTAAATAAACGTCCGCGATGAATAT
This sequence comes from Iris macrosiphon, assembly GCA_036927795.1. Taxonomy (NCBI): domain Eukaryota; kingdom Viridiplantae; phylum Streptophyta; class Magnoliopsida; order Asparagales; family Iridaceae; genus Iris; species Iris macrosiphon. Next base: position 101,208,363 of record JAYESA010000004.1, read on the forward strand.
TGTGCGGCTAAAATGAAGCTCAAAAGATCATAATTATGAGTTGCAAAAATATCATAATGGAAGGCAGGCACATCTAGGGCAAGGTTGGGAAATTTGTTGGAAGACAAAAGCTAGGGTAGCGCTCCAATTATCGAAGCAAGGGCAGGGCGCAACAATTAAATAAAATACGGTAGTTAAATACAGCCTCCAATAAATTAATTCTAAATAAAACAATTAACCACATAATCCCATAATTCGGACAGGTGTTCATCTACTGGGCTTCTAGGTCAAGTCTACCAGCTCAAACATAAATGAACACTGTATATAATAATATATTTAATTACACATCTTATATAATTATTTAATTAAATATACTTATCATGCAATTACTTAATTGTAACTACCATAATGTTAAATATTATAAAAAGTCAAAAATATCCCTGTTTTCGGAATGTGGTAGTGACAGGATCCGTACCTAATGGCAATTCTTTGCTGATTCAACCTTGGATGGTGTCAACTTTTGAAAATCTTTTTACCAAGGCTGGTGGGATATACCCTTCAAAGAAATATAGACTTACCAGGTGGGTCAGAAATAACAACACCCACTGGAATCATATTACTTTGTGGATATTGGAGCAATATGCACAAGAACTTGCGAACATAGGGCTGTACAACACCGTCCTGGCCACTTGCTACGGTATTGCCCCCGACCATGACATGTTCCTCGCTTTGGTGGAATGATATAATTCCCGTATAGGGACTTTCTTCTCCCTATATGGTGAGTTAGTACTTACGTTCTACAAAATACAAATGGTGTCAGATCTGTCGATAGGGAAACTACCATATAAAGAATATATTTCTACTAACAGAGGCCAAAAAGGAACCCCGCCTTGTTGAGGTATACCAGGAGTTGATATGCCACTATCTGGCTTGCAACCACTACTATAAGACAGGCTCCAGGTCAATCTAAATCACTAAGTGGTTCAACTACCTTTTCATGAACGATCAAAGGATAAGAAGGCTACCAAAAGTCAGCCCATCCGACCATTGAGGGCTAATCTGATCAAAGAGATTATGAAGGAGTTTAAAGCAGCTGATAAATATCTTGAGGATCTTGTGGGGAAGTATCCTGCTGGTACATATGTTTACAGCTACCTCAGACACACTCATAGAGAGATTTTATATGAGGCCGTATTAGCTGGCTTTCTCTCCCTGTGGCTTCAACAATGGTTAGTTCCAGGGGGTACTAGTTTAGTGGATTGACTATACTGTAACGTACTCTTCCCAGAAGTATGGCTAGTTTTTCAGCATATGTTGGCACTCTTACCAACTATGATATACAGACTAAATGCTGGACTCGATGAATTTATTGAAAGTTTGCTAATGTAGCTCATAGGTCACGGTGATTACCCAAGGACAAAGATGACTCTCACATATCTGATGGATATTGTTACATCATAATGGCTTAATGGTTTCTAGTCTACAGGATGTTGACGCTACCAGACCTGTGTTTCTTTGTAAATAAAGAAATTTTGTCTGGAAGGATACTACTTCTTTTAAGACCAGACAATCTCTGAACTTGGGAGTGGGCTGGAGCTTCTACTGCTTTCCCTTGAAGTTGCAGTAGAGCATCAGGGCATAAGCTTCTATGATAGGTATAATGACAGGTCAAACTTACCAACCAGATTCTTCTTTTGGCTGCTTAGTATCCAGCATTCGCATTTAATCTACAGAACCCACAATACTTGTTTTATTGAACCATATCTACCTAGATGGTTTGCAAAATAATTCAGCTATGATTAATTCCATGTCAAAAATGCCAATACCTGTTTCTTGTCCTTTGGGAGATTGATCGACAGAGCTCGTAGGTGGAGGTATTTTAGTATTGGTTGTAGAGGTGCTCAATTCACTTTACCTTTTGCGAAGGATCCACTACGCATAGTGCATTCCTATGCTAAGTTCTACAACTCAATTAATCAATTTCATCAAGATTTGGATTTGATGGACAGTTTTAGAATAACAAGAGAAGAGGCTGCTGCCGTGGCTGAGGAGGAAGAAGTTGATTCACTTGGGGGAGAGGATTACAATGCTCCCATGGATGACTTACTTGAAACACTTATTGGTGAGCCAGAGGAACTTCCCGTTCCATCTCTACATATCTCTTTGTATTGAAGAGTTATAAGATATATGACACCTCCTACGAAGTGTCAGGCCGCCAATAGAAAAACCACAACCAAAAGTCAACAACCAAGGCCTCCGACCACTCCGAGGAGGAGTTTATTTTCTTTGCCAACAAACTCTCTTAGCCAAGCTAGACCGTCAACTAGTCCTCTAGCTGTAGAGATGATCGGCACGCCTGTTCCCCCTCCAACAACTATCATGGGAGTCAGTGCAATAAGTCCTACCTCAGTTACTGCGGAGGCTAGGGTCTCGACTTCCCATACACTTGAGGTTGATCCAATTCTTGATAGTGCTGTCAAAATGCTTATGCCGATTACTTACATAGCACCTAAATTATCTCACCTCTTGCAGTCCACCATCATTACCAAATAATGTTACACCGCTCTGGCCTACTTTGATAAGGAAGATGCTGAGGTGGAAATAATTTCTTCTCCTATAACCAGTGCTCTCTAAAGGAAAGGATTGCCTAGTCATATGTCGTCCCAGACTGACTCGACTGTGAGGTAGTTCGAGGGCAATCCCAAGGACTGACTTTGATGCCACAATGGGAATACGAGGACCCACTTCCTGATGATGGTTCCTCCCAGATAAATATTTCTCTAGCAGACTTGAGAACTTCTTTGGAGAGCCAGTCACCGGACGACGAATATATACTAGTTGGGTCGGTACGTGATTCTCCATCTTTTCTATATCGTAAGTCCTTTTACTGCAGGCTTCATTATCACAAGTATTTTTGATGACAACCCAGGCTATAATAACCCAAGGTGTTATTCATTCCTTCAACTTTGACTTGTAACTTTATTTGAATACTTGTTTCACTATTTTTTTTTGCATTGATAAATTGAACGTACGGAGCCCCATGAGGAATCCCTCCCCAAGAATATAGAGGAGGTGGTTATTTCCCAACATGAAGCCACTTTTGTATTTAAAGTAACATATGTGACCAGTACTGTCTTGGATGAAGAGGCAATTGGCTCGAGAGCACTGACCGTAGCATTGTTTAGCGTCGAGCTGTCAGCTCCAATTGTTAATCATGGTGGGGCATCTTCAATGATAGGCCCACCACTTACTGCTTAGAGTATCGAGGTTACTACAATAACAACGTCCCCATTTTCTTCTCAGGGAAGAGGATTTTCTACTCTGGCTGCAACTCCCAGTTTTGATGACTACCTTGGTACTGTAGTCAAAATTCAAACAAGCACCTTCTATGAAATACTAGCATGTGCCTTGAGTTTGTTTCTAGAGAACGACCTAGCTTTTGATGATATGAAGAAGATGGTTGCTTCTACTATTGAGACTATCACGAATTACAAAGGTGAAGCACGTGCCACAACATTGGAGTAGAATCTTAGATGGACTTGAGCAGCCAATCAATGAGTACCTACAACTTTATAAGGGAAACCTGACTACATTCATCCATGCAGAGTATTGGCAATTACTATAATCAGTTCAAAGAATAGAAGACAGAGTTCAAAGAGCAGATGCAAATATATGAGGATCATAGTGCTCAACTGATCACCGAGCTGAATGACACCAACTCTTTAGTCTTCAACATTGTTTGATAATAAACGGAAGAAATAAAACTAGGTTTATACAAAACCCTTTCTTAGGTCTACAAACAAGAAGTACTATTAATCCTATACGAGGACGTTAAGTACAAATTTTAATCTGGGTAAATATTGCTATAAGAGTATGATCTGCAGTCTATCACTTTGTCCCTTGGACCACACGATAATGAAGAAGTGCTGTAGAAGAAGGAGGTGCTTCAAAGATTACAAGAGAGAGTGGATAGTCGATGCCAAAATCGTCGATCACTACTCTCTGTCTGAACTCTTCTCTCTTTGTTCTTCAATTTCTTCGACCTTTTTCTCCTCTTGACCTTGGAATTTTCGACCCTTGGACCTCTGTCAATAGAGGTCTCTATTTATAGGATTTTAGTGACAGTAACCATCCAGTCGGCCTAGAAGCCGGACAGTGGAGAGTGTGGCACTTTTTACGCGGCGGTTATAATAACTGCCACCCACGTATAGATGATCTTCTGAATAAGCGTGTGACGCGTGTCCCATTAAGAGACAATGCGTATAACTGCTACGAAGATCATGGCATACGAGCCACGTAGGTAACTGCCCCTCGCGTAAAAAAGGTTGGCGTAGAAGCCAATAACTGTCACCATGGCGTAGAAGCCAAGTAGGCGTAGAAGCTTGATGCTGCATAGATAGGTGGCTAGCGTAAAAGATAGCTGATCCTCCTTTCTTGACTGAGGCCTTGAGCATATTCTGGACCAAATAGCCTTCTCACGCACAAATGCAAATATAGCCTGAGTTGGAGTATTTTAAGAAGATAGCGTACGACGTGCTCCTTATCGTTGAAAATAGCCCGGTGGCGTATTCCAAGGAGATAGCGTATAGCGTGCTCCTATAGCTGAAAATAGCCTGATGGCGTAATGTGCAGGGATGATGATGTAGACGTATTAGCCATAATTATTGCTTGCCCAGTCTTTGGAGATATAATCAAATCTCGTGTATTTAATGTAGAGATCTGCCACCATTCTGAGCATTAAATACGGAGATGTGTCTCGAGCTCTGTACGAAGATATGCCACCATTCTGAGCATTAAATGTAGAGACGTGCCTCGAGCTCTGTACGAAGACCAGCTTTTGACGTGGCAGTTCGTTTTGTCTTCTGCTGAGCGTAAAAGCTCACATCTGCCTGTGTAAAACTAGGCAGCGTATTCCCTTGTATGCGTAAAAGCACTTTTGTATCAGGAAAACGTCACTAAACGATGGTTTGGGTCTCTGTGCCGCACCATCATTACAGCCGTCGTCTGGATAGCTGTGCAGTACTCATTGTCAGGAGTCAGGTTCACTACATGATCTGACAGGTTCATTCAAGGAATACGAAGCATTCCTCATACATTTCTATGTTGCATTAAAAGCGGATGAGTTTTACGCCATAAAGGCGGTATAATACCCTTTTTACGTTGAAGCAGCCTGAAAATACTGTATTACACAGATTGTCCTTGAGCTTATATTTTACGCTGTACTAGCGACAAAGCTCTGTTGTACGCCGATGGCTCTGAAGTCATATTTTACGCAGCCCAGTACTAAAATGCTGCGTATAACTCTACAGCGTATTTTTTATGCTTCTACAAGACCCCCTTCAAAGTTTTCAAATTCCACGTAATTTGAAACACTTTGAATGAAGCCTGAAACGGTCAAGTCTGACTCGTTCTTCGAGGCTGATTTCTTGGCAGATTTTTGGGGATTTGTTGGGATTCAGTGTATTCTCTTTTGCCTATATAAAGGCTAAGAAGTTAACCTATTCTTCCTATATTTCCTTCACCACACAGAGATGATTGCCGGAGTTCGTTAGGTCGACTTGAGGAAGAAGAAGATCATGTCCTTCCAGCATGTAAGGAGCCAAAAAAGAAGGCGTCTTCGAGCAAATGTCCTCTGCAATGATGGATCATGGAAGGATATCATAGATTCCTTTGCTCGGGATAATCAGCAACTTCATATGGCGATTTGTCAAGGAGAGAGGAAGGGTCACATTAGACCACACAGCTTGCAAGGAGAGAGGAAGGGTCTAAAATCTCAACTCAATCTGTCATGGCGTATGGAGGATGGGCTCTTGAATAATTTATATAGGCCCAGTTTTGTTTCCTCCTGCCATTAATCATTTTCTTGTTCATCGACTGTGAAAGTCGATGAATTATTGTAGAAGACGAATAAAGATCTCCCCCAATGCGAGAACCTGACAGAACAAAATCTGGGCGTGATCTTTAAATGAGGATGAGAAACCCTTTGTAGACGGGATTTCCCTCATATGTAATCATGAAGATGAAAAAAACTCTTTGTAGACTGGATTTCCCTTATATGTAATCATGATTTAATAAAATCGTCTTCTTTTACGCATATGATGATTTGCCATATTTTGTTGTGATGAAGTCTGAATATGTGTAGCTTCAAAACGTCTGAAATAACTTTATGCCGACTATGATAAAAAGAATATTTGGTCTTGTCCTATCTTTTACGCATAACTGAAGATGCGCAGAAAGCTTGTTTAGCATTTAAGTCGAATATTCGAACTATTCTGCTGTTTGGAATGGGGAACTACATAGAATTCTGAACTGTCACTCTTCTGAAAAAGAGAATTTTTGTTCAGACCATCGTCTTCAAGAATGGTTTTCCGAAAATCCCTTGAAATAGGGCGAGAAATGGCTGCCAAAACTGAGTCGCCATCTTGAACTGTAGAGGAAATATTCAGACTGAATTCTGGATGAACTTTCAATCGACCCAAGAAGAAGAGTCATTTCCAATGATGAACTCTGTATTCCTTGGGTACTTGAGATATTTTGAGGCCAAGAAGGAGTATCTTCTGCGTGAACCCTTGTAGTTTGACCGCCTTGAGATTTGTTCAGATATACGCATACTCTGGCCTAGATATTTTAGAATATATGGAAAGTCATAGATCCGTAGTGTAGATGAGCATAAAATCGTAAGTTTGTAGCCTCTCGAGCGTAAAAGCTGCCGAGCATAAAAGCATCCGGGCGTAAAACTATTGATTTGTAGCATCTGAAAAGAAAACTTCCGAGCGTGAAGTCGTAGATTTGCTGCCTCTGAGCGTAAAAAGCTTCTAAGCGTGAAATCATAGATTTGTAGCCTCTGAGCGTGAAGTCATTGGTTTGTAGCCTCTTGAGCGTAAAAGCTACCGAGCGTAAAAGCATTCGGGCATAAAACCATAGACTTATAGCCTCTGAGCATAAAATCGTAGATTTGTAGTTTCCCGAGCATAAAAAGCTCTTTGGCATAAAAATCACGAATCTGCTCTGCACGAAAACTTTTTTAATTCGCTGATTGTCCGCCTTCCCTGAGTAATAGGCTGACGTAGTCCCTAATCATAACCGAATATTAAATATCGAATTTGGTTAGGGATTCGAGGAGTCCATCTGAACTCTATATATATCCCAAGGCTTTCAGAGAGAAGACTCTTCACCTGTCTTTTGCAAAAGATAACCTTCATCTCTTTGAGTACTCTCCTTCGTTTCTTCTCTGAGTATTCTGAGTTTTTAGCAATGGCACCAAAACCAATCTCCTCCTCTAAGGAAAAGAAGGCTGCCTCCTCTTCTTGCTCCTCTGCCCAAGCAAGAACGACTCCCGTTGGACAGGGCGAACCTCACTCTGAACGAAGTGTCCCACCGACGAGCTGTGCACCGGGCGTTATAGGTAAAGCTTTTGGGATGACAAGAACGAAGAAAACCCTACGCACACGTTGTACGTGAACGCGCTAGGTCATCTTTTGTGCTGATAGCCTCTTCGAGAAAGATGATGCACAGAGATATTTCATCTTTTACGCCCATATTTCTAATGTGTCAGCGTAAAAACTCCATATTTTTGCAGTCTGGCGTAAAAGCTTTGACAGTCGAAAATGGGCGTATACTACAAACTTTGAGTGTTACGCTCTGGATAAAAATTCTGGCGTAATAACTCAAACTTTGACAATCTGGCGTAAAACACAGACTGTCAGATTTTTGTGTATACTGCCAATCTTGAATTTTATGCCTTGGAATGAGATTCCAGCGTAAAAATATCAAGTTTTTACAGTCTTGGCGTAAAAGCACAGACTGTTGCTTTTTGGCATAAGCTGTAAGATTATGAGGTCTAGTATAGAAACTGACATATTTTTCTTGCACTTTGTAGTTAACTTGCATATGTCTCCGTTGGCTGAGGTGATGGGTTCTGTTGCTGGGATGCTGCACTCCAATTACCTGGAGGATTTGTCCCATGTGACATTTCTTATTTCTGGACCCCAATACCCTGAAGGAAGGGGAATCCTGATATCGTCTCAAGGAGAGCGAATGCTGTTGAGCATGATCAACGGAGAGCCCCTGGCGTATATAGACGAGGCACAATATATAAAACCGGCTTTTCTCTTCGGGGATATGATTGACAAACAATCCCAGACGAAGCCCAAGAAAGAAAATTGGGTTTTTCCTGCCGTGGCTTGGTCCTGTATCTGCCCAAGATGCTGAGAGACTACCCTATCTCGACATTCTTCTATGCCACGCATCCTAGGAGGATGTCGTAGACTCTGACCCCTAATCTTTACGGCCAGTCGGGGAAGATATTTTATCAGAAAGGGTCCGACCAAGGGTTATTTGTAAGCCGCCCTTCCGGCCTTGTCATGCCGTTCGGGGGATTGTATCCGGGCAGTGTCCCGAGTGAAGACACTTTACTTCTCCAACCAGTCTAATTACCGACTTTCTGTAATGACTTCATGGGGCATGGAGGAGTATACCCCAAGGTTAATCCTCGGACCAATGGGTGGATTACCCATACAAATCTTTGATGGGCTCGTTTAGCAGACTGGGCCCTGAAGCATTTCCAGACTGAGCTGGAGTACATTGGTCTGTATGCGGCTGTGAGTGCTACCAGTGTTGGGTTACCTCTCAACCCCAACCTGTTTCTTGCTCTGATAGAGCAATATATTTCGCTTACTGGGACTTTCGCCACTCCACTGGGGGAGTTGGGATTGGCCCTACACGAAATGGCAGAGATTCTAAGACTGCCAATGGGGGATACTCCTTATGAAGAGTATGTTCCCACAAACCGGGAGCTGGGGGATACAGACCCTCGGGTAGTGGCAGTGTACCAGGAGCTGATGTGTCACTATTTAGCGTGCATCTCCTTCTATAATGAGCCCTTTGATTTGGCTCATACAAACAAATGGGCGTCCTTCCTCTTCTTCCATCAGGCCAGGACTGCTAAGCCAAACAAAGTTGTGGATAGCAGGGATAGGCCTTTGAGCTTTCTGAGTATGCTTAGTGCTCAGGTAGTCGATGACCTTATTGAAGACGCTGGGGCTTCATATCAAATTCTCGACGAAGGGATAGGGAAATATCCTGCGGGCACTAAAGCCTACAGTTATTTGAGGCATTGCCGCAGGCCTCTGTCATGAGAAGCTCAACTTGCTGGCTTTCTCTCTGTATGGCTACGCCGATTGGTAGTACCAGGCATTGCATCTTCGGATTGCATTCACCACAACACCTTATAGCCTGTAGTGCATCTGGTATTCGGGGCAAGACTGGGCTTGCTCCCTGCCATGGTATGCCATATACAAGCTGGCCTGAGGGCCATTACTGATGGGCTACTTGCCGATGAAACACGGTATGACAGATTTCCCAGGGTAGAATTATCGTTCCTGTATTTGATGGGATAGTTAATTCTTCATAACCCCAGGGTGATGTCTCCCGGCCCTGGCAGTAGTTCGGGAAGTAATTTCTTGTTGAATTACAAGAATTCCACCTGGAACGTGACCACAGTTTTAGACTCTCGGCGGGCACTAAATTTTGCTCACAGCTGTAAGCTCTTCTATACCGTCCCCTCTGTACATCTCAATCAACAGGGGAGCAGGCTTCAGGACTCAGGTGAAGGAAAGACCATTCTTTCTCCTGAAGCTTTTAATTGGTTGGTCTGCATTAGACCTTTCCATTTATTGTACAGAAGTGAAGACCAATGCTTCTTGGAGCCCTACCTGCCTAGTCGGTTCGCCAGGCAGTTTGGGTATGACCAATTATACGTGGGCAATGCCGTCACCAGCTTCAAGTCCAGGTGTGGACTTATTGATGGAGCAAGAGGATAGCGATACTTCATAATTGGTTGCACTGGAGCAGCTTTTACTGTGCCCGCGACTTTACTCTCCATGGAGTTGCACATCCTTCATTCGTATGCCCAGTTTTATGTGGCAACCAATACCTTCTATCGCGATTTTGATATGCGTAGAAGTTTTAGGATGCCCTCTTCTAAGTCAGCGGAAAGAGATGAAATCCCATAAGTTTTCTCTAACGAGGGTGAAGATTTTGTCAATCCAGATGAGCCTTTGTTGGCAGTACCGAGAGGCGAAATACCTCCGCCTGCAGGACCTCTGGTTATCTCTGGTAAGCGAAGGGCTCCTGTTCTGAAGGAGACTTCCCTTCGCAAGAAAAAGAAGAATGTTAGTGGTCTTGACAGGACTTCCAGTCATGAGGCTCCTAGAAGTGAGCCTGTTGTTTCCCCTGTTGGGGACGATCCTTTGATTAGAGGTTCCTGGCCTTTTAGAGAGGGAACCTCTACAGTTCCGGCTGGCAGTATCGGAGAATCTTTGCTCGAGGCTGCTGTCGCTGCTACCGCTTCAGGTAGTGGTATGAGATCGCCTTCGAGGCCGAGCCAAATAAGGATATCTTTATCCAGATCAGCAACGGAAGAAACCCCTAACACGTCTATAAGTATACCCAGCGAGATTCCATCTGATGAACCTCGATTGGTTCTAGGTGAAGATCTGGAAGAATACCTGCCAATGTTAGTTGGCACACCCCCTTCTCCAGGTATGACAGCTCGCTTAGCATCATTAAAAAATAATTTAGCTGTACTGGCCGCAGACGCGACATATATATCATCGGCCATGGGTAAATGCCATCTTTACGCCTCTTTTAGAAAAATTAATATTATGTTGATATTAACTTTCTCTTGTCTTCTTTTCAGGGAAGACATCTACGGGGAGGACAACGTCGATGCAACTTTCAGCTTTGTTTCCGCTCCTGTCTATGACACGGAGGTGCCTAACTTTGAAGAGGAAACATTTTCGGGTGCCGTCTCGCCCGAAATGGTTCCGATATCTCGAGAGGAGGATGAGCCTGTCATTACGACAATACCTCCTTTGCGTACGCCGGCCACTTCGTCCGTTGTTGGCGCATCTTCTTTTGTCGCACTATATGTTGAGGCGACGACTGTGGCAACATCGTCTGCGGTCATTCCTGGAGGGGCATTCGCCGATATTGTAGCCACTCCCAGCGTCCATTCGGATCTCACCATGTTGATTGAGCAGTATACTAGTATCTTCTATACCACTTTGAGAACTCTGATATCGATGGTACTGGAGAAGAATCTAGGCTTCGAGGCTCTGAGGAGGCCTTCCCAGTTTGTGATAGTGCCGATTAGAGATTTCAATGACGCTGGAAGAGCTGATACACTGGAGAAGATAGTTAATGGTTTGGAACAACCCATTAACGATTATTTGCAGCTATCTCGAGGCAGCATTGACAGTCTCGTTCAAGCTAGTTATGACTCCTTAACTGCAGAGCTTGCTGGGCAAATAGAATCTCTGAACAAATCCGTCTAGGAACAGCAGCAGGAGATGGATCAAGAGCGTGCCGAATTGGAGTATGTCATTCCCCAGCTGACTCAGTGATAGGCCGAATATGAGGAAGAGGCAGCGAGGGTCCGCAAATTGAAAGATGAACTCGCTCAGGCAGAGGAGAAGGCTCTCTCTTTATCGATATCTCGAGATGTGCTGAAGAATCGAATAGAGACCGCTCAACAGAACCTGACGCATGTGGGTGTCATCCACGCAGGTTTTGTACGTGCTCGGTCTGAGCTATCTGCTTCAAATAATGAGGTGGCAAGGTTGGAGCGGGCTTGCGCCGACGTCTTGAACTCCAGGGATGAGAGAATGGTTACTCTGGCGGAGCAGATTCGCGACTTAACTGCTCCCCCCAAATGATGTACTTTTTTGCTTTTCTATGTAATTTGCTCTTTTTAGAGATAATAAAGAGGCTTTATCTGACTTTATGGACCCATCATTTTGGAATATAAATGACAGGCTAGGGTGAAAGTGATATCAGAGGTAATATGGACGTGATATACTTTCGGTAAGCTTCAGCTGTACATATCTATTCAGAGGTTATATGGACATGATAGAATATGATCCAACTAAAATTTGTACACAAAACACTATCAGAGGTAATATGGACGTGATAGGTCTTGAAGTTCCAAATTAGTTAAACATATATATTCAGAGGTTATATGGACATGATAGAATATGATCCAACTAAATTTTGTTTTGGAAGTAGTATTGTCAGAATGAGATCTTTATCATACTCCATTTAGCAAAGGAGATTAAGCATAGTACCTCTTCAGGAATTTGCCGTTGATAGGAGCCATTAACAAGTCTCCATTAGGCTTAGCTAATTTGTAAGCGCCGTTTGAGAACGTCGTCTCGATCATATAAGGGCCTTCCCATTTAGGTTAGAATTTACCCTTACTCTTGTGAGTAATAATCATTGGCCTTCTCACAGCTAAAACTGGCTCACTAACTTTGAACACTCTTTCCTTTACTTTTTGATTAAAAGCTCTGGAAATACGTGCCTGGTAGAACGCGATGTGCTGTTGAGCTTGGAGGCATTTTTTATCTAATCCTTCTAGCTCTTGAAGCCTTAATAGGTCATTCTTTTCCTGTGTCAACTCATTAGCCACTGCTATTCTGAGTGGCGAAATTTGGATTTCGATGGGGAGAACTGCTTTGCTCCCGTAAACCAATGAGAATGGGTACAACCCGTTGGTGCTCGAACCGTTGTGCGGTATGCCCAGAGACATTCTCCTAGCTTCTTGTTCCAATCTTTTTTGTTCGAAGAGATAAACTTTTTCAAGAGTTTGATGATGGTTTTGTTGAAAGCTTCCGTCAAACCATTAGCAGCCGGGTTATATGCCGTAGAGGCCATATTTTGTATCCGATTCTTATCGTAAAATCGGTGAAATGCTTGGTTGATGAATTGAGGCCCGTTGTCATGAATTATCCTTCGAAGAATCCTAAAGCGATAAATGACATGATGCTTAATGAAGCTGATCACGTTAGATGTCTTCACCTCTGCAAGGGGGATTGCCTCTGCCCATTTAGAGAAATAATCCGTGATGGCTAATATGAACCGATGACCTCTGGAAGAAGACGGGTGAATAGGACCAATGATATCCATACCCCATGCTTCGAAAGGCCAGGATGCCACCGTAGGATGTAAATGGTCAGAAGGTTGATGTATAAAATCTGCATAAACCTGACAGGCTTTGCATTATCTTGCATATTTTATTGCATCTGTGATCATAGTAGGCCAGTAATAGCCCATCCTCTGGATACGATCCTGTAGCTTAGGACCGGGTTGATGTGCTCCGCATATGCCGTCATGAGCTTCACGGATAATCCGCTGTGCTTCATCAATAGAGAGACATCGTAATAATAGTCCGTCATAAGTCCGGCGATATAGACATTGTGAAGATGCATCAAAATAGAAGCGTAATGATTGTCTTTTGACGGATACTGCTTCTTTAGGGTCTTCCGGAAAGATTCTATATGCTACGAAATCTATAAAGGGACTTCTCCAGTCTCTCTTTGGAAGATCTGTATTTACAGCGTAGCTGAATTCTATGTGAAAGTTATTTTTCATACAGAATAAATCTCTGTTAAGAAGGATCACCAAATTCTGCCTTCTTATAAGAATAGCTAAATCTGCAGCTAGACTGGCCAGGGCATCAGCTTCCAGATTCTGAGATCGAGGCACATGTTTTAGGAAGAACCCTTTGAAAGACATGGCTATTTTGATCGTTGCTTGTTGATAAGGGATGAGGTCTGGATTTCGGACTTCATATATTCCTCTGACTTGATTGACGATCATCAGAGAATCATCGAAAGCTTCCAAGTATTCGACGTCTAATTCTTTAGTGGCTTGGAGACCGATTAGTAGGGCATTATATTCTGCCACGTTATTAGAGTGGGGCTCGGTAAGAGAATATGCTCGATAGATGACGAGTTTATCAGGAGTAACCAGGACAATTCCTACTCCTGAAACCATATTTCCTCTGGGACCAGTCCTGGAGGCACCATCGAAGAATAGCTGCCAAGTATCATCTTCTATTGCAGAATTACATTCTACAACTTCGTCGGGAATGTCCTTGTATAGTTTGGAGGTTTCTAGAATCAGATGAGCAGCTAGGAAATCAGCCAATGCTTGGCCTTTGATGGACATTTGGGGGACGTACACCATATCATACGGTATTAATAACAACGCCCAAGTCGCGAGTCAGAAATTGAGAACACTTGGCTTGTTCATCAATACCCTAAGAGGATTGATCCTGGAGATGATATGAATAGTCTGGCCTGTGACATAGTGTCGCATTTTCTGAATGGTGAACATTAAGGCCAAACATTCTTTTTCCACTGGATTGTACCGGTGTTCAGCTCCGACCATCATCCTGCTTAAATAGTAGATAGCCTGTTCATGACCCTTATCGTTCTTCTGTGCGAGGAGAGCTTCCAGAGAATGATCCATTGCTCGAACATACAACAAGATTGGTCTTCCTATGACGGGAGGCACCAGAACTGGAGGATTAGTGAGGTAGCGTTTGATATCATTAAACGCTTGCTGACATGCTTCGTCCCATATAAAGGATACACCTTTCTTCATGAGACGGGAAAACGGCTGACATCTCCCTGAGAGATTGGATATGAATCTCCAGATATAAGCCAGATGACCTTGAAATCCTCTGAGTTCTCTCAGATTGTGGGGTGGTCGCATTTCTAAAATGGCCTTGTCTTTATCAGGGTCCACTTGAATGCCTTTGGCGGTTATGACAAATCCCAGGAATTTGCTACTTGATACACCCAGAAAGGACTTTATAGGATTCATTTTGAGTTAATGTTGGCGCATCAACTCGAACACTGTCTTCAGGTCTTAGATGTGATTATCCTTGCGACGGCTTTTGACAGCTATATCGTCTACGTAACATTCCACTGTTTTGCGTAAATGCTCATGGAATATGTTACTCATAGCTCGTTGGTATGTAGCTCCGGCATTTTTTAATCCGAAGGGCATGATCGTATAGCAATATGCCCACAATGGTGTTCGGAAGGCAGTATATTTCTCGTCTTCAGGATGCATCTTGATTTGATTGTATCCTAAAAATCCGTCCATGAAAGACATATGCTCAAAACTGCATGTATTATCGATCATGACGTCTGTGATGGGAAGAGAAAATTCATTCTTAGGGCAGGCTGCGTTCAGATCTCGTTAATCGATGCAGACACATACTTTCCTATTTTTCTTTATGACCGGGACAACATTGGTGACCCAGTCGGGATGTTGTTCTTCCCGGATGAAGCCGCAGGCTATCAACTTCTTGATTTCAGCTTCAATGGTGTCCATCATATCCGGGCGGAACCGGCGTTGGTGCTGCTTTACACGCTTCGAATTGGGCAATATATTGAGCTTATGAGTAGCCACTTTTGGATCAAGACCTGCATATCCTCATAATTCT
Organism: Iris macrosiphon; assembly: GCA_036927795.1. Lineage (NCBI taxonomy): Eukaryota > Viridiplantae > Streptophyta > Magnoliopsida > Asparagales > Iridaceae > Iris > Iris macrosiphon. The sequence goes on from JAYESA010000004.1 coordinate 101,223,640, forward strand.
ACGCAAAGATGTTGATATATTCTCTTATCAGCTGGATTATTTCTTTCCTTTCTTCTTCGGAAAGATTATTACTGATAAATATCGGCTTTGGTGAAAGTTCATCCCCAACGTCGATTTAGATAACTTTATCTTCAGTGAGAGGTTCTCTCTGCTCGAACCGGAGTTCCCATTATGTATCCATTTGCTGAGCCCATGAGTCATTCTCAAATGGTTCAGATTCTTGTTTGTCTACTTTGAGAGAATCAGTCAATACTACATTTACTGATAATGCTTGTTCGAGATCATCATATGATGAGCCAGAGGATGGTGAGCCGTCTTGCGAAGAGGAAGGGATATCCTCATTTGACTCAGAAATTGTAAGGGAGGTGGTATACCCTAACCCACAACAAGTTCGTTGACAGTAGGGATCACCGTGTAATGACATTCTCCTGCCTTTCCCGTAGTTGAGGCCTGGTTCCACCTTCAAGTCATAATCCATACTTTGCATAATCTTCAAAGCTTGCGGGCTATATCTGTGAACCTGCATTTTACCAGCATCGTCATCGGGAGAATCTTCTTGTACAGTCGGTTCATTGTGCATGCGACCGAAGACTATTGAACGCTGACCGCTGCGAGTAGGTGGGACAATAAAGATAGAATCCGCATGTGGCCCATATGTCGTGATGACATTAGATGGTGATGCTACTTCCCACACATACGGATGATAGGAGTCTATAGCTTCCAAGAATTTTTGTGCTATAGGTTCTATATCGTTATGGGGAGAGGATTCCTGATCAGAAATTTGAGCGTCAATGTACTGGAAAAGAGGATCTTTATTATCATCAGAAACCATGTTCCTGGTTGTATTGACATCAATCGGCTGCTTGTTGCGCCGAAGGTTGATGACCAAGGGTGGAGGCTTCTGTTTTAAAGTAATCACTAGAGGATCACCTCTGTTTCCTGACCTAGTTTTGTTCAGGTGGATAGCCAGGGGTTCCATGGCTTTCGGACGAGTAGTTTGCCCCTTCACCTTGATTGACAAAGGTTGTTCGGCAGAGGGTTCTTCTGGCTCCCGGTGGGATTCCTCCTCTGTTTTGCCTGACACCTCCTCCATGTAGTCTTGGGTGTACAACATGGCATCAGAGTAGTAGGATTCTACTCCTTTAAATGGGTTAAGGTTAGCAAACTCCGTTTGTACTGTTCCTTGGGCATCTACATATTTAAAGCATTGATGTAGAGTCGAAGGCACTATGTTATGGTCGTGGATCCATGGTCTGCCAAGCAGAATATTGTAGGACACCTCTGAATCAATGACATAACATATAGCTACTGATCTGAGGTTGCCAATCTGGATCCTCAGACGAATCTTCCCCAACGGCTTACTTTTGGCGTTGAAACCCACGATTGTAGTGGTAGTGTAAGCCAATTCGCTGGTAGGAATCCTCAGCGGTCTGAGAGGAATATGAGGAATGATGCTGATCGATGATCCTGGATCTATATGAATCCGGTCAACCTCTATAGAACCGATATATCCGGTGTAATAGAGGGGTCTGTCATGCTTGTTGTGTTTCAACAACATGTCATCTTAAGTAAAAGTGATATTCGGGACCACCTCCATCACACTATGGCATTGAGGACATGCCACAGGTTCTTCATCAGAGGACTTGAGCTGGGTCAAGTATGCATCCGCCTGCATTAATGCTTCACTCAGGGCTTGACGAGTGTCTTTAGAGAGCCTGAGTAATTCAAAAATGGACAATCTGGCTGGTGTATGAGCCAACTGGGCTAAGATGTCGAAGTTATACGACTTCTCTAAACCTTTACTTTGAATATTCTTCAAAGGTTTATCGAAGTGCACTTCCTTTTGCTTCCCCTTGTCCATCGAAGTTGGTCTCGAAGAACCGACCTCTGGTATGACAGTTTCCGGTTCTGAAGGCTTGGCAGCTGAAGCGTCTGCCGATGCTTCTTCTTGACTTCCTCCATAGTCCTTGAGGTAGGCTTTCCCTGAACGGGTTCCAGTAGCCAAAACCTCTTCTTCTGATGTCGAGGATACCGCAACCATATGACATGGTTTACGCTTCGAGATCTTCTTAGACTTAGCCTTAGCAGCTTGAGTCTCTTCCTCGATCTCTGACACCAGATCTGGATGAACCCACATAATCTTGCCTCGCTGGATAGTTAGGGGTACCAGGTCATGATTTTGACCCCTGGCTGGAGGGAGATTAACGATGTTCATCGTTGTCCAGGAAATAGGTACAACACCATCCAGAACTTCTTGGGGAGGCAGATTGCCAAATTGGAGAGAGATCATGTTGGCTGTGACCGTTTTCTCGCTGTTACGCAGAGTGATGGCCTTAGCATCGATCAACTCCTGGATTTTCCTCTTCAGTACATAACACGCCTTTGTGGGGTGATATATGTACCTATGAAAAATACAGTACTTGGGGTTATTAGTACTGCCGACTTTATTAGTCCGCTTTACCTAAGGGAGGGTAATCTTGCCGCTTTTGACGAGACACTCGAATATGCTCGGAATATCGTCGTCGTCGAAAGAGTATAATTCAATGGGCCTGGAAGTCCCAGGTTTTGTCTGTGTGGTTGCCGCAGTCTTTTGCCTGGACGTATTGATCGCCAGAGCTTCTTTTCCTTTGGAACCACGGGGATGGTAGCTGTTGTAGGATGACTTCTTGCCTCTATCAGAGGTAGATATCATAATTCCATTATCACGCGCCTTCCGACTGTTGTCTTCAGCGGCTACCGCTGAAATGATGAACGAGAGCCAATCGTGGAACTGATATGGTCCTGTGAATACCGAGATCACTGGAAGAAGATTCTTCCTGCAAATGTCCACCAATGCTGAGTTTGGAACTCCCGGAGGCATTTGCAAAGTGGCTTGACGAAAATATTTGTTAAAAGTGCGAACGTTCTCTTTTTCCTTCTGCTTTACTTCGATGAGAGATGACATAGACATGTCCATTCCTCCTTCGTAGAATCGTGCGAAGAACACAGTCTTGAAATCTTCAAAAGAAGTAATACAATTGTCCGCAAGACTACGGTACCACTGATAAGCCACTCCCGAGAGACAGCCTTTGAACACTCGAGTGAGAAGGGCATCATTCCCTTGCAATAACACCGTCATCATACTGAAGTAGTTCATGTACTGGCTCGATGATGTCTTTCCCTCAAACAAAGCCATAGTCTGTGTTTTGTATTTAGGAGGAAAAGGGACCTCATCCCAGATAGCTGGGTATGGTTAGTTGATTCCCAATTTCTTGAGCTGATCTTTGTGCTTCAAGGCATCAAATTGGGCTTTCAATTCCCATACTGCCTGTATTGGATCTTCAGCAGGTGGAAGGACCGCAGAGTGGTGAGAGATAGGTTGTATTACAAATTTAATAGGAGGCAATACATTCTCCGAGTTAGGAAGTGGAGGAGCTGCCGATTCTTGATCTAGAACAGGCTCCTTGTTCGCGTTGGATGGTGGTAAGTCCACCCCCATACGTATTTGAGTCGGAGGGACCGATGCTTGAGTCATAGCAGCTGTGTGTTGAGTCAACATCATCTGATACATATTCTCCATCATGGACTGTATCTCTTTCAGAGACGTCTCCAACACAGTGATGCGTTGCTCAGTGCTTCTTGATGGGGAAGCTTCTTCGCATTCATCTACAATGGCATAGACTCCCATTTCTCTGGATGTCATTGAAGGGATAGTATAGGTCTCTGTAGAGAATGACTCTATACTTTCAGCATCTAATTCGGGAAACTGGCGACCCCAGTGTCGGAATCAGAAGAATACGAAGCCGGTTGTCGTGACCTCGAACGGGTGTTTCGGAATACCCTAGCTTCAATGTTCTCAAGGAGTTTATTGAATCTCCTTTGGCTTGGAGTTCTAGAGGGATGACGTATTGAATTCGACCGTCCTCTAGGAACATGTGAATCCATGTTCACTGATGCATGTGCAGGCTCTTCTTCCTAGAAAGACAAAGAGTAGTTCAATCGGTTGGGAACCATAACTTTTCCCCTGCCATCCGTATATAACAGGTTAGCCATCTGAGTAGCAGATAATCCCTGAGGAGCGTGTTTCTCTGCAAATCGGGTTTTCTTTACGCTGAGAGGTTTAACCTGGCATAATTTGGAACTCTGCCCGGGCTGGCATAAAACTGAGGAAGCCCTCAATCGGCCATCCGCTTCTCGCGTAATCTGAAGAGCGGGCAGATTCTTTCCTTGCTGGCGTAAAGGCCGAGAAGTTGAGTGGTCAGCCACTTGTTTTCCCTTGCGTAGATTGCAAGGACCATCTGCTTTTCTGTGGAGGGCAGATGCATTCTTATGCGTAAAGCGCGTTTAGAATTTCTGATTTGGCGCTGAGACATTATCAAAAATCTTGTCTGCCACGTCACAGACGAGAGACTAAATTTTACGCGCAGAGCGCGGAGTAGACTTCTGGATTAGCACTGAGGCATCACCAGAAGTTTTGTCTGCCATGTCACAGACGGGAGACAAAGTTTTACGTATGAGGTGCGGAGTAGACTTCTAGACTAGCACGGAGGCATTATCAGAAGTTTTGTCTGCCACGTCATAGACGGGAGACAGAGCTTTACGCGTAGAGTGCGAAGGTTACGCAGCTACAACCTGGCTGGTCGAAGAAACCGGAGAGTCGGCAGAAATGGTAGGGGATGTCCTGGGCATCCAGACCTTACGAAGTTTCCCATTGTCTTAAACAGAGAGAGAGTGATAGCTACCCCCTGCTCGAAGCATATCTTCGTAGGCAGACTGGTCGAACTGGACAACCAAGGTCTTCTTCATTGATCCTACTGATACTGCATCGTGTTGAGCAATTACTTTCTCGTCAGATGAGAAAGAGCTTCCCTAGCAGAGTCACCATCTTGTGTTTGATAATAAACGGAAGAAATAAAACTAGGTTTATACAAAACCTTTTCTTAGGTTTACAAACAAGAAGTACTATTAATCCTATACGAGGATGTTAAGTATAAATTTTAATCTGGGTAAATATTGCTATAAGAGTCTGATCTGCAGTCGATCACTTTGTCCCTTGGACCACACAATGATGAAGAAGTACTGTAGAAGAAGGAGGTGCTTCAAAGATTGCAAGAGGGAGTGGATGCTCGATGCCAAAATCGTCGATCACTACTCTCTGTCTGAGCTCTTCTCTCTGTCCTTCGATTTCGTCGACCTTTTTCCGACCTTTTTTTCCTCTTGACCTTGGAATTTTTGACCCATGGACCTCTGTCAATAGAGGTCTCTATTTATAGGGTTTTAGTGACAGTAACCGTCCAGTCGACGTAGAAGCCGGACAGTGGAGAGTGTGGTACTTTTTATGCGGAGGTTATAATAACTGCCACCCACATATAGATGATCTTCTGAATAAGCATGTGACGCGTGTCCCATTAAAAGATAATGTGTATAACTGCTTCGAAGATCACGACATACCAGCCACGTAGGTAACTGCCCCTCGCATAAAAAAGGTTGGCGTAAAAGCCAATAACTGTCACCATGGTGTAGAAGCCAAGTAGGTGCAGAAGCCTGATGCTGGATGGATAGGTGGCTAGCGTAAAAGATATTTGATCCTCCTTCCTTGACTGAGGCCTTGAGCGTATTCTGGACCAAATAGCCTTCTCACGCACAAAGGCAAATATAGCCTGAGTTGGCATATTTTAAGGAGATAGCGTACAGCGTGCTCCTTATAGCTGAAAATAGCCCGGTGGCGTATTCTAAGAAGATAGCGTACAACGTGCTCCTATAGATGAAAATAGCCTGATGGTGTAATGTGCAGGGATGATGATGTAGACGTATTAGCTGTAATTATGGCTTGCCCAGTCTTTGGAGATATAATCAAATCTCGTGCATTTAATGCAGAGATCTGCCACCATTCTAAGCATTAAATGCGAAGATGTGTCTCAAGCTCTGTACGAAGATCTGCCACCATTCTTAGTATTAAATGCAGAGACGTGCCTCGAGCTCTGTACGAAGAGCAGCTTTTGACGTTGCAGTTTATTTTGTCTTTTGCTGAGCGTAAAAGCTCACATCTGCCTGTGTAAAATTAGGCAGCGTATTCCCTTGTATGCGTAAAAGCACTTTTGTATCAGGAAAATGTCACTAAACGACAGTTTGGGTCTCTATGCCGCACCATCATTACAGCCGTCGTCTGGATAGCTATGTAGTACTCGTTGTCAGGAGTCAGGTTCACTGCATGATATGACAGGTTCATTCGAGAAATACGAAGCGTTCCTCGTACACTTCCAAGCTGCATTAAAAGCGGATGAGTTTTACGCCATAAAGGCGGTATAATACCCTTTTTACGCTGAAGCAGCCTGGAAATACTATATTACGCGGATTTTCCTTGAGCTTATATTTTATGTTGTACTAGCGACAAAGCTCTGTTGTACGCCGATGGCTCTGAAGTCATATTTTACGCAGCCCAGTACTAAAATGTTGCGTATAACTCTATAACGTAATTTTCATGCTTCTACAAAATCGGCCTTCTCGAGATAATTATTTTTCTAAATAACTGAGCTGGAGGCTTTAATAAGAGAGTCTCAAGAAAAGATATCAGTAATAAGGAGCAAGTACCAAGAGGAGTCATCCCAATACGACTTAATGGGCAAATGCTTATGTCTCTTGCACAAAGAAAGGCTAAACACAACCAGGCCTGGAATAAAATTGTAGAGACATATGCCCCTTTAACCAAGTACGAGGTAGAGGAGACTCATATGATGACGATAGGAAAAGAGCTAAACATACGAAGGAACAACAACTGGCTAGGCTGAGAAGGATTATAAATGATCTTTCAGCTCATCCTTATTAGAATGTATTCTTGCATTCTTATTATTATAGACATATTTTTTAAGCCCAAATCATTTTGCGATGAATACATTCTGTGTCTTTTGATCATGACTTTTCTTTTGATATGCAACACACAACTTGCATGTTATATATATATGTTTATAAACCTATTACCTTTTGCATACTTAAAACTAAGTATAGATAATAAGTTAAGATAACTAATCGCTATTAGAGACAACCAAAAGTTGCATATAGGACATTTTCTCAGAGGTTATATGGACATGGCAAACTTTTGAACTAAGATTCCACTAGAGGCATCTTCTCAGAGGTGATATGGACGTGGCAAAACAAAACTCCGTAGGCATAGGAGAAAAAACAATACAAAGGTGTTATGGACGTAATTGTCTTCCTCGACAATAATTTTGCTCTATTGGAGAAAAAGGATAGTTCAGAGGTGATATGCACATGAACTATTAATGGAAGTGCATCATTCCAACTGGAGAATATAAGAGGAGATAGTTCAGAGGTGATATGGACATGAACTATCATTGTAGATATTTTATCCTAGTTAGGGAAGAAATATTTTCGAGTATCTCCAATCCGACTGGAATCAGAAATAGGATATCCTTAGAGCGACTGGGTTCTAAGAATACAGTAATTTACTTGGGGAGATTTTACTTTAAGTGATCTTAACTAGAAAGTTTTATAATATCTAGGAACTAATCCACTAGAGAATTTTGGAGGACCTATTATTCCTAACGTATTCAAGACTCTTGAATACGGATAATAGTTCGATGTGGTAAAGAGTTTCACTGACTCTTCTGGGGCAAGTAGTTGGTAATAAGAGTCTCTAACCACACTATAAAAGAGAGGTTCGTTGGTAGATCCCTTACCATAATATATCCAAGACTCTTGAATATCAGTAAATATTTTATAACATACACTATTGGGGATAGAAATAAAAAGAATGTAAATACTGTACATTCAAAATAATCAGTTGGGGATGAAGAAGCACAAGTCTAGCTTATACGTAGTACTTTTTAAGGAATTTTTTATTGGTCAACATCATCAGGAAATATTCGTAATGCTTTGCTATGTTGTATATACCGTTAGAATACACTAATTCCACGACGAAAGGACCTTCTCATTTGGCTTGAAATTTTTCTTTGCTCTTATGCGTCATAATCATTAGTATTCTCACTGACAGGACAAGATCGCAGACGTAGAATATTCTTTCTTTGACTTTTTTATTGAAAGCTTTGGAGATACGTGCTTGTTTAGGATAAAAAACGAGAAAAGATTGATAATATGGAAAACAAGGTCTTATACGAAAACCCGCCCTTCTTTTATGTTTACAAGAAAGATTGTACAATTTAATCTTATACGAGGATGTCTGAGTATAATTTATTTAATCTTGGTAAATATTGCTATGGGTGTCTGATCTGCAGTCGATCACTTTAGCCCTTGGACCACACGATGGTGAAGAAATGCCGTAGAAGACAGAAAGCTGCTTCGCAGGTTGCTAAAGAGGGTTGGTGCTCGATGCCAAAGTCGTCGATCCCTTCTCTTTGCCTGAGCTTTGGATTCTCCTCTCTCTCTTGACCTCCAATCTCTTTGACCGTTGGATCTGATACTGGATCTCTTGATCAGTTTTTCTCCTAATTTCCTCGACCCTTCAATTCTTTGACCTTTCAATTCTTCGACCTTTCAATTCTTCGATCCCGTCCTCTGTTGATAGAGGTCTATATTTATAGTGACAGTGACCACTCAGTCGGTCTAAAAATTATGTTGTAGAAAGTACAGCACCCTTTTACACGATAGTTTTAAATAACCAATGCCTGCGTATAGATGACCTTTTGAGTGGGCATGAGATGCGTGTCTAACTAAGGGGACAAAATGCGTATAACTGCTGCGAAGATCATGGCGTAGAAGCCACGTAGGTAGTTATCCCTTGTGTAGAAGAGGTTGGCGTAGAAGCCAATAACTGTCACCATGGCGTAGAAGCCAAATAGTTATCAAACTGGCATAGAAGCCGAATAGGCGTAGAAGCCGAGCAGGCATAGGAGCCGAATAGGCGTAGAAGCCGAGTGGTCATAGAGGCCGAGTAGGCATAGAAGCCGAGTGGTCATAGAGGTCGAGCAGGCATAGAAGCCGAATAGGCATAGAAGCCGAGATGATGTAGACGTTTTAGCCAAAATTATGGCTCTTGGAGATATAATCAAATCTCTTGCATTAAATACTGAGATCTGCCCCCATCCTGTGCATTAAATGCAGATGTTTGTCTTTAAGATTTGCCATCATTCCGTGCATTAAATGCAGATACGCACCTCGAATCCTGTACGAAGAGTAATTGCTGACGTGGCAGCCTATTTGTCTTCTGCGGAGCGTAGGAAGCTCTCGTTCGCCTATGTAGAACTGGGCAGCATATTCCCTTATATGTGTAAGAGCAGCCTACGCAAGGGGGATGTCACTAAATGATGGTTCGGTGACATTTAATCAAATCTCCTGTATTAAATACGGGGATCCGCCATTATCCTGCACATTAAATGCAGAGGTATGTCTTGAAGGTCTTCCATCCCTCTGCGCATCATAATGCAGAGACGTGCTCAGGCATTTGTCAGTATTCGGCACTTTAAATACAAAGACGTGGCTCGAGAAACTGTCACCGCTCTGTGCATTAAATGCAGAGACATGCCTCGAGCCCTGTACGAAGTGCAGCTTTTGACGTGGCAGGCTGTTTATCTTCCGCGGAGCGTAAACAGCTCCCATCTGCCTGTGTAAAACTAGGTAGCGTATTCTTTCATACGCATAGAAGCGGTTTACGCAAGGGAAATGGTGGTAAATGACAGCCTAGGTTGCAGTGCCGTGCCATCATTATAGCCGTCGCCTGGGAAGTCGAGCAGTACTTTTTGTCAGGAGTCCAGACGTCAGGTTCATTGCAGGATATGACAGGTTCATTTCGAAGAATGCGAAGCGTTCCTCGTACACTTCAATGCTACATTGAAAGCTGATAAGTTTTACGCCATAAAGGCGATGAAGCACCCTGTTTTACACTGGAGCAGCCTGGACACACTGTATTACGCGGATGGTCCTTGAGCCTATATTTCATGCCGTGCTCAGCGAAAAAGCTCTGTTGCACGTTTGATGGCTCTGAGTTCCTCTGTTTACGCTACTCTGTATCCACATGCTGCGTAGAGCTATCCTGCGTATTTTTTATGCTTCTACAAGACCCCCTTCAAAGCTTTTAAATTCCTTATAATTTGAAACGCTTTGAATGAAGCATAAACCGTTCCTCGTAACTCAAAACGCTCTGAATGGAACCTGAAATGGTCAATCCTGACACATTCTTTCATGGCTGACTTTATGGCGGAGTTATTGGGGATCGATGTGATCTCTCTCGCCTATAAAATGGCTGAGGAGTTAACCTGTTCTTCCCACATTTCCTTCACCACACAGAGATGATGGCCGGAGTTCGTCGGGTCGACTTGAGGAAGAAGGAGATCATGCTCTTCCAGCATGTAAGGAGCCAAAAAAGATGGCGTCTTCGAGCAAATGTCCTCTGCAATGATGGATCATTGAAGGATATCATAGCCTCCTTTGCTCGGGATAATCAGCAACTTTGTATGGTGGTTCTTCGAGAGAGAAGAAGGGTCGTATTTCGCCATGCTGCTTGCAAGTGGCACCTTCTCCGGTTACCTCCGTGGAGCAGAGCAGCAACTAGCTCTGACCTCGAGTGGCGTTGGTTGTAGGAAAGCAGATTTACCCTGCTTTCCTTCTGTTGGAGGATGGGTCTATGCCCAGTTTTGTATCCTCCCGCCACTGATCATCTTCTTGTTCATCGACTGTGGATGTCGATGAACTATCATGGAAGAAGAGGAAGATCTCCACCAATACGAGAACCTGGCAAAACAGATTCGGGGAGGGATCTTTAAATGAAAATGAGAAACCCTTTGTAGACGGGATTTCCCTCATATGTAACCACAAAAATGGAGAGAAAAACCCTTGTAGACTGGATTTCCCTCATATGTAATCGTGATTTTAATAAGATCGTCTTCTTCTTTGCATATGATCATCTTGCCATTCTTTGCTGTGAAGTCTGAATATATGTAGCTTCGACACGTCTGATACTTTACGCCGACTCTGTTTAGAAAGAGTGCTAGATCATGTCCTGTCTTTTACGTATAACTAGGGATGCATAGAAAGTCGCTTAGCATTCGAGTGTTCGAACTGTCCTGCTGTTTAGGAGTGAGGAACCGTGTAGAATTCTGAACTGTTACTTCTGATAGACATAATTCTTTATTCAGACATCATCTTCAAGAATAATTTCCTGAAAATCCTTTGGGACAGGGGCGAGAAATGGCCGTTAAAAACTGAGTTGCCATCTTGAATTATAGATGAAATATTCAGACTGGAGTCTGGATGAACTTCGAATCGACCCATGAAGAAGAGTATTTCTCAATGTTGAACTCTGTATGCTTTGGGTACTTGGGATATCTTGAGGTCAAGAAGGAGTATCTTCAGTGTGAACTCTCGCAATTGACCAACTTTGATAACTGTTCAGATGTACTGTACTGGCCCGCGTATCTTTCAGATGTGCGGAAAGTCATAGAGCATGAAATCATAAGTTTGCAGCCTCTGAGCGTAAACTAAACGCCACCGAGCGTGAAATTATAGACTTGTAGTTCTTAAGCGTGAAGTCATAGGTTTGTAGCCACTCGAGCATAAAAGCTACCGAGCACAAAGGTATCCGGGCATAAAACCATAGACTTATAGCTTATGAGCGTAAAACGGTAGATCTATAGCTGTCGAGCGTAGAAAGCTCCTTAGCGTAAAAAACCACGAATCTGCGTTGAGTGAAAACTTTTCGAATTCGCTGACTGTCCGCCTTCTCTGAGTAATAGGCTGACGTAGTACCCAATCATAACCGAATATTAATTAGGAGATTTGGTTCAGGATCCGAGGAGTCCATCCGAACTCTATATATACCCCAAGTTTCTGAAAGAAAAACTTTTCACTCGTCTTCTGTGAGAGAAAGCTTTCGACTGTTCGAGTTTTTCTTCGTTTCTTCTCCGAGTCTTCAAAGTTTCCAATAATGGCCTCGAAGCAAACTTCCTCCACTAAGGGAAAGAAGGTTGACTCTTCTTCTCGTTCTTCTGCTCAAGCGAGAGCGTCTTCGGGTGGGCAAGGTAAACTTCATTCTAAGCGAAGTATCCCGCCGACGAGTAGTGCACCCGACCTCAAAGGTAGAGCTTTTGGGACGAGAAAGAACGACTGAAAATCCTTCGCACACGTTGTACGTGACCGCGCTAGGTCATCTTCTGTGCTGATAGCCTCTTTGAGGAAGATGATGCACAGAGACGTTTCATCTTTTACGCCCACATTTCTAATGTGTCAGCGCAAAAACTCCAAATGTTCGCATTCGGGCTTAAAAGCTTTGACTGTCGAAAGTTGGGGTATAAAATTTGAGTGTTACGCTTCTGGATAAAAATTCTGGCGTAATAACTCAATTTTATCAGTCTGGCGTAAAGCACAGACCGTATACTGTCGAACTTGAATTTTATGTTTAGGAAATGGATTCCAGCGTAAAAACTCAAGTTTTACAGTCTTGGCGTAAAGCACAGACTGTTGATTTTTGGCGTGTGCTGCAAGATCTATAATGTCTAGTTCATAGGAACTGATGTATTTTTCTTACACTCTTGCAGTTGACTTGCACGCGTCTCCGCTAGTCGAGGTGATGGGTTCTGCCGCCGGGATGCTGCAGTCCAACAATCTGGAGGATCTGTCACACGTGACATTTCCTATCTCTGGGCCCCAGTATCCCGAAGGAAGAGAAATTTTGATATCGGCTCAGGGTGAGAGAACGCTGCTAAACTTGATCAACGGAGAGCCCCTGACGTACATTGACAGGGACCAGTAACTGAAGCCGCTTTCCTCTTTGGGGATATGATTGACAAGCAGTCCCAGACGAATCCTAAGTGAGAACTCTGGGTTTTTCCTACCGAGGGTTTGGTTTTGTATCTGCCCAAGATGCCGAGAGACTATCCCATCTCGGCTTTCTTCCATGCTACACATCCCAGGAGGATGTCGTGGATGTTGACTCCCGATCTTCACGGCAGGCCGGGGCAGATCTTTCATCTAAAAGGAGCTGACCAGGGGTCGTTTATCAGCCGGCCTACCGACTCTGTGACGTTGTTCAGGGGACTGTACCCGGGCAGCGTCCCGAGTGAAGACAGTTTAGTGATCTAGCCGGTATAATTACCGACTTTCTGCAATGATTTTATGGGGCACGGGGGAGTATACCCTAAGGTGAACCCACGGTATGGTGGGTGGATCACCCTACAAACCTTCGATGGGCTCGCTTAGTTGATTGGGCCCTGAGGCATTTTCAGACCGAGTTGGAGAATATTGGTCTGTTTGCAACTGTGAGTGACACCAGTATTGGGTTACCTCCCAACCCTAATTTATTTCTGGCACTGATGGAGGGATATATTTCGCTCACCGGGACTTTTGCCACTCCACTGGGGGAGTTGGGATTAGCCCTCCATGAGATGGCAGAGGTCTCGAGACTGCCGATGGAGGATAATCCGTATGAAGAGTATGTTCCTATAAACTGGGAGCTGGAGGATTCATACCCTCGGGTTGTGAAAGTGTACCAGGAGCTGATGTGTCACTACCTTTCTTGCACCATTTTTATGGTGAGCCTTCAGATTTGGCTCACATCAATAGATGGACGTCTTACCTCTTCTTTCACCGGTCCTGGAATGCTAAGCCGGAGAAGGTATTGGAGGGCAAGGATCTGCCTGTGAATCCTCTGAGCGTGCTTAATGCTCAGGTAGTTGATGATCTCATGGTAGAAGCTGGTGCTCTGGACCGGCTCCTCGATGAAGGGACAGGAAAGTATCCGGTAGGCACTAAGGCCTATAGTTATTTGAGGCGTTGTCGCAGGCCTCTGTCTAAGGAAGCTCAACTGGCTGGCTTCCTCTCCATATGGCTGCGCCGAGTAGTAGTGCCCGGCATCGCATCTGCGGATCGCATTCACCGCAACACGCTATGGCCTGCAGTGCGTCTGGTGTTCTGGGCAAGACTGGGCTTGCTCCCTGCCATGGTGTGCCGTATACAAGCTGGCCTGAGGGCCATGACTGACGGGCTGCTTGCCGATGAAACTCGACGTGATAACTTTCCCCGGGTAGAATTACCATACCTGTATTTGATGGGATGGTTAATTCTCCATAACCCCAGGGTTATGTCTCCCGGGTCTGGCAGTAGCTCGGAGGCTAGCTTCTTGTTGAACTACCAGAAGTCTTTCTGGAATGTGAACACAGTTATAGACTGTCGGCGGGCGCTGAGCCTTAGTCACAGCTGGAAGCTCTTCTGCACTGTCCCCTCTGTACATCGTAATCAATCGGAGATTAGGCTTGAGGATTCAGGTTGAGAGAAGACCAATCTTTCTCCTGAAGCTTTTAATTGGTTGGTCTGCATTAGGCCTTCCCATTTGCTGTACAGAAGTGAAGATCATTGCTTCTTGGAGCCCTACCTGCCTAGTCAGTTTTTTAGGCAGTTCGGGTATAATCAGTTGCACGTGGGCAATGCCATCACTAGCTTCCGGTCCAGGGATGGACTCATTGATGGAGCGAGAGGCTGGCGATACTTCCTCATGTGTTGCACTAGAGCAATTTTCACTGTGCCGGTCATTACACTCTCTACAGAGCTGTGTATCCTGCACTCGTATGCCCAGTTCTATGTGGCAACGAATACTTTCTATCGTGATTTTGATATGCATGGAAGTTTCAGGGTGGCGTCTTCCAAGTCTGGGGGAAGAGTCGAATTCCCCTCGATTTCTTCCGACGAGGGTGAGGAATCCGTTACTCCAGATGAGCCCCTGTTGGCGGTGTCGAGGGGTGAAGTACCTCTACATGCAGGGGCTTTGGTGATCCCCAGGAAGCGAAGGGCTCCTACTCTGAAGGAAATTTCTGCTCGCAAGAGGAAGAAGAAGACAGTTGCTCGTCCTCTCCGGATTCCTGGCATTGAGGCTCCTGGAAGTGAGTCTGTATCTCCCCATGTTGGGGATGATTCTTTAATTGGGGGTTCCTCGCCTTCTAGAGAGGGACCCTCTACAGTTCCGGCTAGTGGTGCCGGAGAATCTCTGTTGGAGGCTGCCGTCGCTACTACTGCTTCAGGTAGTAGAACGAGGTCGCCTCCGGGACTGAGTACAACAAGACTCTGTATACCTTTATGCGGATTGGCATCGGGAGGAACCCCCGCCGTGCCTGTAAGCGCACCTGGCGAGATTCCAGTCGATGAGCCTCGGTTGGAATTTGACGAGGACCTGGAAGACTATTTGCGAGTGTCAGTTAGCAGACCCCCTTCTCCAGGTATGACAGCTTGCTTAGCATCATTAAAAAATGATTTAGCTGTACAGGCTGCAGATGCGACATATATGCCGTCTGCCATGGGTAAATATCGTCTTTACGCTTCTTTTTAGAAAAGTTAATATCGTTTCAATACTAACTTCCTTTGGCCTTCTTTTCAGGTCCTGGCGGGGACACGCCTTTGGCCTTCCTTTGGCCTTCTTTTCAGGTCCTGCCGTCTGCCATGGGAAAGACCTCTTCGGGGAGGACAGTGTAGACGCACTCTTCGGCTCTGTGTCAGGTCCTGGCGGCGACACGGAGGTGGCAAATTTTGAAGAGGAAACCTCTTCGGGTGCCGGCTCGCCTGTCAACAAAATCCTGATATCTCAAGAGGAGGACGAGCCTGTCATTGCGACAATGCCTCCTTCGAGTACGCTGGTATCTTCGTCCGGTGTTGGCTCTTCTTCTTTCGTCGCACCCCCTGTTAAGGTGACGGCCGTGGCAACATCGTCCGCAGTCGTTCTTGAAGGGGGACTCGCCAATATCGAGGCCACTCCCGACGTCAATTCGGATCTAGCCACGTTGACCAAGCAGTACACTAGCATCTTCTACACCACTTTGAAACCATTAATATCAATGGTGTTGGCAAATAATTTGGGCTTTGCATCGCTGAAGTGGTCCTCTCGATTTTTGATAGAGGCGGTCAGGGAATTCGGCGACAGTGGGGTAGCTGATACCCTAGAGGCGATGGTTAATGGTCTGGAGCAGCCCATTAACGAATATTTGCAGCTGGCTTGAGGCAACAATGAAGCTCTGGTCCAGGCTAGATACGACTCCTTGACTGCGCATCTTGTTGAAAAGATGGAAGGTCTGAATAAATTCATCCAGACTAATCAGCAGGAGATGGATGAAGGAAAAGTCGTCTTGGAGGAGACTATCGCTCTTCAAATGAAGTGCCAGGCCGAGCATGACGGAAATGTAGCGAGGGTTCGCAAACTGGAGACAAAGCTTGCTCAGGCAAAGGAGTGAGCTTCTCAGTCGTCGGAAGGTCTAGATGTGGCGAATGGCCGACTGGTCATAGCACAACAGAACTTGGCGAGTGCAGGAGTTGGCCGTGCTGGTTTCCTTCGGGCCAGAGCCGAACTGTCCCTCCTGCTAGATGGCGAGGCACGGCTGGAGCGGGTCCGTGCTGATGTCTTGGATTCCAGGGCTGAGAAGATGGCCGTACTGGCATAGCAGCTTCGCGACCTGACCGCTCCCCTTCATGATGTACTTTTGCTTTTTGCTTTTTAATGTACTTTCGCTCTTTTTTTGGCAATAATAAAGAGGCTTTCATCTGATTTTGTGGATCCATCATTTTGGAATGTAAATGACAGGTTGGGGTGAAAGTGATATCAGAGATAATATGGACGTGATATACTCTCGGTAAGCTTGAGCAGGGCATATCTATTCAGAGGTAATATGAACATGATAGAATATGCTTGGACTAAAGTTTGGACACAAAACACTATCAGAGGTAGTATGGACATGATAGGTCTGGACGTTCCAAATTAGTTAAACATATCTATTCAGAGGTAATATGAACATGATAGAATATATTTTGACTAGTTTGTACACAAAACACTATCAGAGGTAGTATGGACGTGATAGGTCTTGTAGTTTCAAATTAGTTAGACATATCTATTCAGAGGTAATATGAACATGATAGAATATGCTTTGACTAGTTTCGTTTTAGAAGTAGTTTTGTCAGAACGAGGTTTTCTCCATATTCTACTTGAGCAGAGGAGGTTAAGCATGGTACCTTTTCAGGAATTTGTCATTGATGGGAGCCATTAGCAGGTCTCCATTAGGCTGGGTTAACCTGTAAGCGTCGTTTGAGAATATTGTCTCGATAACATAAGGGCCTTTCCATTTGGGCTGGAATTTGCCCTTACTCCTGTGAGTAAGAATCATCGACCTTCTTACGGCTAAAACTAGCTCGTAGACTTTGAACACTCTTTCCTTTACCTTTTGATTAAAAGCTCTGGAAATGTGTGCTTGGTAGAGCGCGATGTGCTGTTGAGCTTGGAGGCATTTCTCGTCTAATCCTTCTAGCTCTTGAAGCCTTAACAGGTCATTCTTTTCTTGAGACAGCTCATTAGCCACGGCTATCCTGAGTGACGAAATTTGGATCTCGATGGGGAGAACTGCCTCGCTCCCGTAAACTAATGAGAATGGGGTGCAACCTGTTGGTGCTCGTACCGTTGTGTGGTATGCCCAGAGACACTATCCCATCTTCTCATTCCAATTCCTCTTGTTCAAAGAGACAAACTTTTTCAAGAGCTTGATAATGGTTTTGTTGAAAGCTTCCGCTAAACCATTAGCAGCAGGATTATATGTCGTAGAGGCAATATTTTGTATCCGATTTTTATTGCAAAATCGATGAAACGCTTGGCTGATGAATTGAGGCCCATTGTCATGGATTATCCTTTGTGGTATCCCGAAGCGATAAATAATGTGATGCTTGATGAAGCTGATCACATTAGATGCCTTTACCTCAGCAAGGGGGATAGCCTCTGCCCATTTGGAGAAGTAATCCGTGATGGCCAGTATGAACCGGTGACCTCTGGAGAAAGACGGGTGAATAGGACCAATGATATCCATATCCCATGCTTCGAAAGGCCAGGATGCAACCGTAGGATGTAGATACTCAGGCGGTTGATGGATAAAGTCTGTATGGACCTGACAGGCTCTGCATTGCCTTGCATACTTTATTGCATCTGTGATCATAGTAGGCCAGTAATAGCCCATTCTCCTGATGCGATCCTGTAGCTTAGGACCGGGTTGATGCCCCGCATACGCCATCGTGGGCTTCATGGATAATCCGCTGTACTTCATCACCAGAGAGACATCGCAATAATAGTCCGTCATAAGACCGGCGATATAGACATTGTGAAGATGCGTCAAAATAGAAGCACAATGATCGTCTCTTGATGGATACCGCTTCTTTAGGATCCTCTGACAAGATTCCGTATGCTACGAAATCTATAAAGGGACTTCTCCAGTCTCCCTCTGAAAGATTTGTGTCTACCGCATAGCTGTGTTCTATGTGAGAGTTATTTTTCACGCAGAATAAATCTCTGTTAAGAAGGATTACCGAATTCTGCCTTCGTATAGGGGTAGCTAAATCTGCAGCTAGACTGGCTAGGGCATCAGCTTCCAGATTCTGAGATCGAGGTACATGCTCTAGGAAGAATCCTTTGAATGTCATGGCTATCTCGACCGTTGCTCGGTTATAAGGGATGAGGTCTGGATTCCGGACTTCATATATTCCTCTGACTTGATTGACGATCAGTAGAGAATCACCGAAAGCTTCCAGAGATTCGACGCCCAATTCTTTAGCAACTTGGAGCCCGATTAGTAGAGCGTTGTACTCTGCCATATTATTGGAACAGGGCTCGCTAAGAGAATATGCTCGGTAGATGACGAGCTTATCTGGAGTAACCAGGACAATTCCTACTCCCGAAACCACGTTTCCTTTAGGACCAGCCCTGGAGGAGCCATCGAAGAACAGTTGCCATGCATCACTTTTCATTATGGAATTACATTCTGCAACTTCGTCGGGGATATCCTCGTACAGTTTGGAGGACTTCGGGATCGGTTGAGTGGCTAGGAAGTCAGCCAATGCTTGGCCTTTGACGGACTTTTGAGGGACGTATACCATGTCATATGGTGTTAATAACATCGCCCAAGTTGCGAGTCAGGAATTAAGAACACTTGGCTTGTTCATTAGTACCCGAAGAGGATTGATCCTGGAGATGATGTGAATGGTTTGGCCTGTTACATAGTATCTCATTTTCTGAATAAAGAATATCAGAGCCAAGCATTCTTTCTCTACTGGATTTTACCGGTGTTCGGCTCCGACCATCATCCTGCTGAGGTAGTAGATAGCCTGCTCATGACCCATATCGTTCTTTTGTGCAAGAAGAGCTCCCAGAGAATGATCCATCGCTCGAACATACCGCACGAATGGTCTTCCTATGACGGGAGGCACCAGAACCGGGGGACTAGTGAGGTAGCATTTGATATCTCCAAACGCTTGCTGACAGGCTTCATCCCATACGAAGGATACACCTTTCTTCATGAGACGAGAAAAGGGCTGGCATCTCCCGGAGAGGTTGGATATGAATCTCCGGATATAAGCCAGACGACCTTGAAATCCCCTGAGTTCCCTCAGATTGCAGAGCGGTCGTATTTCTAAGATGGCCTTGACTTTATCAGGGTCCACTTGAATGCCTTTGGCGGTGATGACAAATCCCAGAAATTTGCCACTAGATACCCCTAGAAAGGACTTTGTAGGGTTCATTTTGAGTTGATGTTGGCACATCAATTTAAATACTGTCTTCAAGTCTCGGATGTGATTATCCTTGAGGCGGCTTTTGGCAGCTACATCTTCCACGTAACACTCCACTGTCTTGCGCAAATATTCATGGAATATGTTACTCATAGCCCGTTGGTATGTAGCCCCGGCATTCTTCAATCCGAAGGGCATGACCGTATAGCAATATACCCCCAATGGTGTCCGAAAGGCAGTATGCTTCTCGTCTTCAGGATGCATCTTGATCTGATTGTATCCTAAAAATCCGTCCATGAAAGACATACGTTCGAAACCGCATGTATTGTCAATCATAACGTCCGTGATGGGAAGAGAAAACTCGTCCTTGGGGCAGGCTGCGTTCAGATCTCGATAATCGATGTAGACCCGTACCTTCCTATTTTTCTTTATGACCGGGACAACATTGGTGATCCAGTCGGGATATTGTTCTTCATGAATGAAGCCGCAGGCTATCAGCTTCTTGATTTCAGCTTCAATGGCGTCCATCATATCCGGGCGGAACCGGCGCTGGTGCTGCTTCACAGGCTTTGAATCGGGCAATATATTGAGCTTATGAGTAGCCACCTTTGGATCAAGGCCTGACATGTCCTCATAATTCCACGCAAAGATGTCGATATATTCTTTTATCAGCTGGATAACTTCTTCCTTTTCAGCTGGGGAAAGATTGTTACTGATAAATATCGGCTTTGGCGAAAGTTCATCCCCAAAGTCAATCTGGATAACCTTGTCTTTGGTAGGAGGTTCTCTCTGCTCGAAGCAGAACTCCCATTGCGTATCCATTTGCTGAGCCCAAATGTCATTCTCAAACAGTTCGGATTCTTGTTCTTCTGATTCGAAGAAATCCGTTACTACCATATTTGCTGATAATGTTTGCTCGAGAGCGTGAGATGAGTCGGAGGGCGATGAGCCGTCTTGAAAAGAGGAAAAGGTATCCTCGTTTGACTAGGAAGTTGCAAGGAAGATGGCATACCCTAATCCGAAATAAGTTTGTTGGTAGTGGGGATCGCCGAGCAGTGGTATTTGTCTGCCTTTCCCGTAGTTGAGACCTGGTTTCAGCTTCAAGTTGTAACCCATACTTTGCATGATCTTCAAAGCTTGCGGGTTGTATCTATGAACTTGTATTTCACCAGCATCGTCATCGAAGGAATCTTCTTGTATAGTCTGTTCATTGCGTACGCGGCCGAAGACTATTAAACGCTGACCGTTGCGGGCAGGTGGAACAATAAAGATTGAATCCTCATGTGGTCCATATATCATGATGATATTGGATGATGACGCTACTTCCCACATGTACGGATGATAGAAATCTATAGCTGCCAAGAATTTTTATGCTATAGGCTCTATATAATCATGGGGAGAGGATCCCTGATTTGGAATCCGAACATCGATATACTGGAAAAGAGGTCCTTTATTATTATCATAAACCGCATTCCTGGCTGCATTTACATCACTCGGCTGCCCATTGTGCCGAAGGTTGATGACCAAGGATGGAGGCTTCTGGTTCAAAGTGATCACTAGAGGACCACCCCCTGTTCCTGACCTGGTCTTGTTCAGGTGGATAGACATAGGCTCTCTGGCTCTCGAACGAGTAGTCCGTCCCTTCACCTTGATTGATAGAGATTGCTTGGCATAGGATTCTTCAGGCTCCCGGTGGGATTCCTTCTCTACTTCGGCTGATACCTCTTCCGTGCAGTCTTGAGAGTACAACACGGTATCAGAGTAGTAAGATTCTACTCTTTTGAACGAATTTAGGTCAGCAATCTCCGTTCGTATTGTTCCTCGGGTGTCTACATATTTAAAGCATTGATGTAGAGTTGGAGGAACGATGTTGTGGTCCTGGATCCATGGTCTACCTAGCATGATGTTGTAGGATACCTCTGAATTGATGACGTAGCATGTAGCCACCGATCTGAGGTTGCCAATTTGGATCCTCAGGTGAATTTTCCCTAACGACTTACTTCTTCCGACGTTGAAATCCACGATCATAGTGGTGGTGTAAGCCAATTCGCTGGTAGGAATCCTCAGCGGTCTGAGAAGACTATGAGGAATGATGCTGATTAAGGATCCCGGATCTATGTGAATCCGGTCGACCTCCATGGAACTGATGTACCCGGTGTAATAGAGGGGTCTGTCATGCCTGTTATGTTTTAACAGCATGTTATCTTGAGTGAAAGTGATGTTTGGGACCACCTCCATCACACTGTGGCATTAAGGACACGCCACGGGTTCTTTATCAGGGGACTTAAGATGGGTCAAGTATGCATCCGCCTACATCAATGCTTCACTCAGGGCTTGACGAGTGTCCTGAGAGAGCCTGAGTAGCTCGAAGATGGACAGCCTGGCTGGTGTATTAGCCAGTTGGGCTAGGATATCGAAGTTGTAGGGCTTCTCTAAACCTTTGTTCTGAATGTTCTTCACAGGTTTATCGAAGCGCACTTCTTTTTGCTTCCCCTTGTCCGCCGAAGTTGGTCTTGAAGGACCGGCCTCTGGTACGGCGGGCTCTGGTTTTGAAGGCTTTGCAGCTGAAGCATCTGCCGGTGCATATTCCTGACTCGCTCCGTAGTCCTGGAGGTAGGCTTTCCCTGAGCGGGTTCCAGTAGCCAAGACCTCGTCTTCTGATGCCAAATGTACCGTAATCATGTGACACAGTTTGTGCTTTGAGTTTATTTTAGACTTAGCCTTAGCCGCTTGAGTCTCCTTCTCGATCTCTGGCACCAGATCTGGATGAACCCACATAGTCTCGCCTCGCTGAGTAGTTAGCGGTAGCAGGTCATGATTTTGACCTCTAGCTGGAGGGAGGTTAACGATTTTCATCGTCGTCCGGGAAATAGGCGTAACACCGTCCGGGACTTCTTGGGGAGGCAGATTGCCGAATTGCAGGAAGATCATGTTGGCCGTGACCGTCTTCTCCCTGTTGCGCAGAGTGATGGCTTTAGCATCGATCAACTCCTGGATCTTCCTTTTCAGTATATAACATGCCTTTGTGGAGTGGTATATGTACCTATGGAAGATGCAGTACTTGGGGTTGTTGGTACTGCCGGCCTCGTTGGGTCATCTTACCTTAGAAAGGGTAATCTTGCCGCTTTTGATGAGACATTCGAATATGCTTGGAATATCATCGTCGTCGAAAGGGTACACTTGAATGGGCCTGGAAGTCCCAGGTTTCGTCTGCGTGGTAGCTACCGTCTTTTGCCTGGACGTATTGATCGCCAGAGCTTTTTTACCCTTGGTACCACGAGGATGGTCGATGTTGGAGGCTGGCCTCTTGCCTTTATCAGAGGCCAAGATCATGATGCCATTATCGCGCGCCTTCTGACTATTGTCCTCCGTAGCTACCGCTGAGATGATGAACGAGGGCCAATCACGGAACTGATATGGTCCTGTGAATACCGAGATCACAGGGAGAAGGTTCTTCCTGCAGATGTCCACCAATGCTGAGTCTGGAACTCCTAGAGGCATTTATAGAGTGGCTTGACGAAAATGTTCGATGAAAGTGCGAATATTTTCTTTTTCCCTCTGCCTGACTTCGATGAGAGAGGACATAGATATGTCCATTCCTCCCTCGTAAAATCGCGTAAAGAATAAAGCCTTGAAGTCTTCAAAGGAAGTAATGCAGTTGTCCGCCAGGCTGCGATACCACTGGTAAGCTACTCCCGAGAGACAGTCCTTGAACACCTGAGTGAGAAGGGAGTCATTCCCTTGTAACAACACCGTTATCATGCTGAAGTACTTCATGTATTGACTTGGCGATATTTTTCCTTCGAACAAAGCCATAGTCTGTGGTTTGTATCTTGGAGGGAAAGGGACCTCTTCCCAGATAGCTGGGTAAGGTTGGTTGATTCCTAATTTCTTGAGTTGGTCTTTGTGCTTCAGGGTATCAAATTGGGCTTTCAACTCCCGTACTGCCTGCATCGGATCTTCAGCCAGAGGCGGGACCACTGAATGATGAGGAATTGGTTGTATCGTGACTCCAACGGGAGGTAATATATTTTTCGAGTGAGGAAGCGGAGGAAGTGCTGACTCTTGATCTAGAGCAGGCTCTTGGATCGTGTTGGATGGTGTAGGTCCACCCCCATACGTATCTGAGTTGGAGGGACCGATGCTTGAGCCATGGCAGCTGCGTGTTGAGTTAGCATCATCTGGTGCATGTTCTCCATCATGGATTGTATCTCCTTTAGAGACGTCTCCAGTGTAGTGATGCATTGCTCAGTGCTCCCGGACGGGGATGCTTCCTCGTTTTCATCTCCAATGGCATAAACTCCCATCTCCCTGGGTGTCATTGAAAGATTAGTATAGGTCTCTGTAGAAGATGACTCTATACTATCGGCGTCTAATTCGGGAGACTGGCGACCCCCAGCATCAGAATCAGAAGAGTACGAAGACGGTTGTTGTGACCTTGAACGAGTATTTTGGAACACCCCAGCTTCGATGTTCCTAAGGAGCATGTTGAAACTACTTCGGCTCGGAGTTCTAGAGGGATGACGTCTTGAGCCCGCTCCTCCCTAGGTATGTGTGAAGCCATGTTCACAGATGCATGCGTGCGCTCTTCTTCCTGGAAAGACGAAGAGTAGCTCAACCGGTCAAAAACTGACCGTTTTGCTTCAGAACAGCAACAATTAACTACAATCTTATGACTATTACAATAGTGCTCGTTAGGAGGCGTAATAGACATGTTGGAAGATCCCCTCTCCTTGCGCTTCTGGATCAGATAATTGCGCAGGTCAGGAGGATTTACAGAAGGAGAAGATAATGTCTTGTTCCTTCTATTTACATCAGTGGGCATGCAAGTGTTGGGAACCATATTTTTCCCTGTGCCAACTATATACAACAGGTTGGCCATCTGGGTGGCGGATAATCCCCGAGGAGGGTGTCTTCCCACAAATTGAGCCTTATTTATGCTGAGGGGCTTCTCTTGGCATAATTTGGAGCTCTGCTCTGGTTGTCGTAAAGATGAGGATGTCCTCAGTCGACCATTAGCTTCTCGCGTAATCCGGAGGGCGGGCAGATTGTCCCCTCGCTGGCGTAAAGGCCGAGAAGTTGAGTTGTCCTCCGCTTGCTTTCCCTTGTATAGTTTGCAGGGATCATCTGCTTTTCTGCGAAAGGGAGATGCATTTTTGGCGCGGAGCGCGTTTGGGATTCCTGATTTGGCGCTGAGGCATTATCAAAAATTTTGTCTATTCTGCCAGGGACGAAAGACTGACTTTTACGCGCAGGACGCGGTGTATGCTTCTGGACTAGCGTTGAGGCATTGTCCGAAGTTTTGTCTTTTCTGCCAGAGACGGGAGACAGAATTTTATGCGCAGAACGCGGATTATACTTCTGGTTTAGCGCTTAGGCATTGCCAGAAGTTTTATCGGTCCTGCCAGAGACAGGCGACTGAATTTTACGCGTAAAGCGCGGATTATACTTCTAGGTTAGCGCTGAGGCATTGCCAGAAGTTTTGTCGGTCCTGCCAGAGACAGGCGACTGAATTTTACGCACAAGGCGTGGAGGGAGCAACGCTACAACCTCATTGGTCGGAGAGATCGGAGAGATCGGAGAGTCCACAGGAATGGTAGAGGATGTCTTGGGCATCCAGACCTTACGCAACTTCCTGTTGTTGTGGATAGAGAGGGAGTGAGAGCTACCCCCTGCTCCAAGCCTGTCTTCATAGGCAGACTAGTCGAACTGGACGACCAGTATTTTATTCACGGATCCCACGGATACCGCATCGTGTTGAGCAATAGCTTCCTCATCAGAAGAGAAAGACATCCCCAGCAGAGTCGCCATCTTTTTTAGGATAATAAACGAGAAAAGATTGATAATGTGGAAAATGAGGTCTTATATGAAAACCCGTCGTTCTTTTATGTTTACAAACAAGATTGTACAATTTAATCCTATACGAGGATGTCTGAGTACAATTTATTTAATCTGGGTAAATATTGCTATGGGTGTCTGATCTACATTCGATCACTTTAGCCCTTGGACCACACGATGGTGAAGAAATGTCGTAGAAGACAGAAAGCAGCTTCGCAGGTTGCTAAAGTGGGTGGATGCTCGATGCCAAAGTCGTCGATCTCTTCTCTTTGCCTGAGCTCTGGATTCTCGTCTCTCTCTTGACCTCCAATCTCTTTGACCGTTGGATCTGATACTGGATCTCTTGATCAATTTTTCTCCTAATTTTCTTGACCCTTTAATTCTTCGACCTTTCAATTCTTCGACCCCGTCCTCTGTTGATAGAGGTCTCTATTTATAGAGTTTTAGTGACAGTGACCACTCAGTCGGTGTAAAAACCGAGTAGTACAAAGTACAGCACCCTTTTACACGATGGTTTAAAATAACCAATGCCTGCGTATAGATGACCTTTTGAGTGAGCATGTGATGCGTGTCCAACTAAGGGTACAAAATGCTTATAACTGCTGATAAGATCACGGCGTAGAAGCCACGTAGGTAGTTATCCCTTGTGTAGAAGAGGTTGGCGTAGAAGCCAATAACAGTCACCATGGCATAGAAGCCAAATAGTTATCAAACCGGCATAGAAGCCGAATAGGCGTAGAAGCCGAGCAGGTATAGAAGCCGAATAGGCGTAGAAGCCGAGTGGTCATTGAGGCCGAGTAGGCATAGAAGTCGAGTGGTCATAGAGGCCGAGCAGGCATAGAAGCCAAATAGGCGTAGAAGCCGAGATGATGTAGACGTTTTAGCCAGAATTACGGCTCTTGGAGATATAATCAAATCTCTTGCATTAAATGTTGAGATCTGCCCCCATCCTGTGCATTAAATAGAGATGTTTGTCTTTAAGATTTGCCATCATTTCGGGCATTAAATGCAGATACGTGCCTCGAATCCTGTACGAAGAGTAACTGCTGACGTGGCAGCCTGTTTGTCTTCTACGGAGCGTAGGAAGCTCTCGTTCGCCTGTGTAGAACTGGGCAGCATATTCCCTTATATGCGTAAGAGCAGCCTACGCAAGGGGGATGTCACTAAACGACGGTTCGGTGACATTTAATCAAATCTCCTGCATTAAATGCGGAGATCCGCTATTATCCTGCACATTAAATGCAGAGGCGTGTCTTGAAGGTCTGCCATCCCTCTGCGCATCATAATGCAGAGATGTACCTCGAGCATTTGTCAGTATTCGACGCTTTAAATACAGAGACGTGCCTCGAGAAACTTTTATCGCTCTGTGCATTAAATGCAGAGACGTGCCTAGAGCCCTGTACGAAGTGCAACTTTTGACGTGGCAGGCTGTTTGTCTTCCGCAGAGCGTAAACAGCTCACATCTGCCTGTGTAAAACTAGGTAGCTTATTCCTTCATACGCGTAGAAGCGGTTTACGCAAGGGAAATGGTGATAAATGACAGCCTGGGTTGCAGTACCGTGCCATCATTATAGCCGTCGCCTGGGTAGTCGAGCAATATTTTTTGTCAAGAGTCCAGACGTCAGGTTCATTGCAGGATCTGACAGGTTTATTTCGAAGAATGCGAAGCGTTCCTCGTACACTTTAATGCTGCATTGAAAGCTGATGAGTTTTATGCCATAAAGGCGATGAAGCACCATGTTTTACGCTGGAGCAGCCTGGACATACTACATTATGCGGATGGTCCTTGAGCCTATTTTTTATGCCGTGCTCAGCGGAAAAGCTCTGTTGCATGTTTGATGGCTCTGAGGTCCTCTGTTTATGCTGCACTGCATCCACATGCTGCGTAGAGCTATCCTGCATATTTTTCATGCTTCTACAGTGCTTGATATAGCTTAATACGTTGTTGAGCTTAAAAATACTTCTAGTCCAATGCTTCTAATTCTTGTAGCCACAAGCGATCTTTGTTTTCGATGGTTAGCTCGTTAGAGAGAGCTATCCTGAGAGAAGGGATCTGAATCTAGAGTGAAAAATACCTCGCACCCATAAACTAAGGATTATGGCATATTGCTAGTGGAAGTTTGTATCGTTATCTGATAGGCCCATAAGCACTCTCCAAGTTTCTCATTTCAATTATATTTATTAGATGAAACAAACTTCTTGGGGATCTTAATTATAGTCTTATTGAAAGCTTTTGCTAAGCCATTGGCTGCAGGATACTATCTTATAGATGCTACATTTTAGATCTTGTTCTTATCACAGAATTGATAGAATGCTTGACTCATAAATTATGGCTTGTTGTCATGAATTATCCTTCGGGGAACACCGAAGCAGTAGATGAAATAATGTTTGACGAAACAAATCATATTAGCTATCTTCACTTCAATTAGCGGCACAGCTTCTGCCCATTTGGAGAAATAATTGGTTATTGCTAGAATAAAACGATGACCTCTGATAGAAGGTGGGCTGATAGGGCCGATGACATCTATTTTTCAAGCTTCAAAAGGCCAAGACATAACCATTAGGTATAGGAACTCGTAAGGTTGGTGTATAAAGTTAGCATGGATTTAGAATGAATATATTTATGGACATAGTCTACCATATCTGCAACCATGATAGGCCAGTAATAACCCATCCTTATAAGTGTACCTTACAATTTAGGGCCTGGTTGATGTGCCCCATAAGTGTCGTCATAACCTTTATGAAGCGCTTGTCTTGCTTCGATATTTGAGAGGAATTGCAGTAAGAGCCCATCATATAAACGATGATATAATATCTTAGATACTACATCATAGTAGAATTGGAGTGAGTGTCTTTTAATATAGCTAGCTTATTTTCGGTTATTTGGAAGAATTCCATAGGTCGAATAATCAATGAAAGGAATCCTCCAGTCTTTAGAATTAGGGATTGATTTCACCACAAAGGTGTATTCAATTTCTAAATTATTCTTGACACGGAACAACTCTCGACCCATCATAGTGACTGAATGTTGTCTTCTAAGAGGAATGGCCAATGAAGCTGCTAAACCGGCAAGAGCATCCGCTTTCATGTTCTATAATCGAGACACGTGCTCGATGAAGAATCAAATAGAAGTTGAAGCTAACTCGATCATAGCCTGATAATAGGGGATGGGGTCTTCATGACAAACTTCATACTCCCCTCTAACCTGATTGACTATCAACTTAGAGTCCCCAGAGGCTTCAAGATATTCCATATCCAACTGCTTGACTAACTGGAGACCAATAAGCAGGGCATTGTATTTTGTTATGTTATTGGAGCAAGGTTCCCTAAGAAAATATGTACGGAGTATCAATAGCTCGTCGAGAGAGACAAGGACTGTCCCTACACCTGCGAAGATATTGCCCTTAGGCCCTATTCTTGATGCACCATCAAAGAACAGTTGCCCGATATCGTCTTCTAACGCCATATTGGACTCTAACACTTCATCGAGAATATTATCATATAGCTTTGAGGTCTCTGGCACTAGATGAGATGCTAGAAAATTGGCCAACACTTGACCTTTTACCTCCTTTTGTGGGACATAAACCATGTCATAAGGCAATAATAGCATCGCCTATTTTGCCAAATAAGAATTGAGTGTACTTGGTTTAGTCATAAGCACCCGGAGGGGATTCACTCTGGATATGACATGGATTGTTTGGCCATTCACATAATGACATATCTTTTGGGTGGCAAACACCAAGGCAAGATATTCTTTCTCCATATGGTTGTATCTGTCATGCCTCAATTTTGCCCAATCGATAATCGTCCCCCAGGCATAATGCCGTGCACGCATAGGGCATGCGTGCACAAGGCCTAGGCATAATGATAATCTTTAGAACATATGCAACAGAGTACGTAAATGAGATGACACATATTGAGGCATAGAAAAGTTTTCTTTTTATTGATAATGAACATCTGATTACAGACCCTTGACCCAAAAGCGATAAGGATGCCCCACGGGCTTACAACTTGGATACAAAATGAGATAGCCATTCCATACATCATATCCTTTACTAAAATTTCAAAATAATGTAGACACCTGCTGGCGAAGCTATCGTCTTGCCTAGAAGCTGCATATAAGGGTTATGCGGCCTCCGAGTACTTTGTACAACTTTCTAAAAGGTCACAAATGGTTGCGAAGAGTACTGCACTGGTTGGGGGAAGAAGAAGCTTCAGCTCCTCGCCGCGTTGCTTGAGCTCGGAGAACCTGCTGAAACGAGGGTCAGTACTTTGAAAAGTACCGGTGAGGGCGAGCTAACCCAACTAACCAAATCCAGAGTTGTTCATATAAAGCATGCAATTTATTTGTGGTCTTTATATCTTGCCTTAGTTCAATTTACATACAAGCATTGAAAATTCAATTTACAGAACAAACATGCTACCGTTAGGTAACTTTTATCTTCCCGTCTGAACTACCTGTACAATACTTACCATTTCCTTCCCTGCTACAAAGACACCATTAGTTTGAGCAAGCAATAGAAAAATATATGTACATTAGATTATGGCATATCATTGCCACCTTGGACAATAGCTACAGTTAGACGGTGACCCTTGCATCTCGGGTAGCAATCCCTGCTACAAGGACTCCCCCGCATTATAGGTGCTAGGCTTGCCAGCTTAGCTATCTGAGTTCCGCCCAGAATGAATTGGCCCCAGTACCCCAGGCGCCATTCGCAGGAACTAAACCTTGTGCACAAGTGGTCCGACCGAACTACGCATTGACACTAAATTAATAGATAAAATATTCAAACACAAGAATGTATATATCTACTTTAGCATAGTGCATCTGGCATAGTCTACCTGTCCAAGTAACTATATTTTAATATAGTTTGCACAATACATCTATACAGTTATATAGAATAAGTTCTAGCTACAACTGAAACATAAATATTTATATATGCATAGCAGACAAGCACGTAACAATGTGATCGTTTGAGGGTTCTAAGTGACAAGCATTGTAAGTGTTTCAAGTCTAACTCTTCTTTTCATTTGACTCAATTTATTCTTATGATGATATCGTTGGAGCGGATGCACAAATGAGCCAGTTTTATTAAGAGTGAAGACTTGGAAGAAGGGTGCTAATCGAAGTAAAGCCACTCACAAGTTGATAAAATAGGAGAGAAAATAGAGAACTTCAAGACTCCGCATGCGCGTCGTCTACCCGATCACCTGCACGCACCAACACATGATCAATATCTTCTGCTTCAATTTCCGAGGCTCGCTACGAAATACGAAATCCTAAGAAGAAAAGGAATAAAATACATCAAAACCGTTCAAGAAAATACAAGTCATAAAACTAACAAGAAAGCCACCAAGCGGCATCATAAACAGGCAAGGAAACCAGCACAACGGAAAGGCCCCTCTCAACATTGCCGCCGAGTCCTTCCCTGAGACATAATCAGTTGAATATGGAACCTGATTTCAAAGAAATCAATCCATAACGAGGAAAGGATCTTGATTCAATCTGTCCTGATCGAACGGTATCAAGTATTTCTTAGTCGTGCTCCCGAATAGGGTGAACGGGGCACTACATCATAACCATCTATTAGAAAGTTTTATCCCGAAACTTAGAAATATAACCTACCCCTAAGGAATAATGAGGGGAACCTTTCCCTGATATCAGATTTGAGTTTCCACGTTAATTCTTCGACCGCGTGGTTTCGCCAAAGAACGCGCACTAGCGATTCTGTCCGATTCCGTAACTGCGTTTCCTTATGCTCCAAGATCTGAATGGGCTCTTCGATGTACGACAAGTCCGCTTATAGATCTAACTGACCAAAGTCTACCACATGGTTCTGGACATGCACATACTTTCTAAGTTGAGACACATGAAAAATATCATGCACATCTGATAGGACTGGCAGCAATGCAATTTGCTAAGCAACTGAAGTGACTCATTTGAAAATTTTGAACGGGCAAACAAATCTCAGACTTAACTTCCCCTTTACTCCGAATCTCATAACTCCATGCATGGGCGAGACTTTTAGGAACACATGGTCCCCCTCTTGGAACTCAAGGGGGCGACGACGAACATCGACATAGCTCTTCTGCCGGCTTTGTGCTACATTTAACCGTTCTCGAATCAGCCGAACCTTTTGGACTGTTTGTTCAACCAGTTCTGGCCCAAGGATTTTCCTCTCTCCAACTTCATCCCAGCAGATCGATGACCTACACTTCTGTCCATATAGAGCCTCATACGGAGCCATTTGGATGCTAGACTAATAACTGTTGTTGTATGCTGTAAACCCCATAATTTTTCAGAATAATTTTAATATAATTTCCCCCCAATTTTTTGGTATTTTTCTGGATGAAGAACCAAGGTAATTATGATCAAAGGATTTTTAAATGTAGTTTATTGATGTTAAAATATTATGGAAATAATATTTTATGATGTAAAATGGAAAATTGGACATGGGGTATTTTTCTGTTAATTTATTGGACTCCGGAAATGCGTTTAAAGCCCTAAAAACTATTGGTTATATAAACCCAAATTAAACCGAACCAAACCCAAACCCAAACCTGAACCAAACCGCTGCTGAACCAAGCCAACCAACATAGCGGGTCGGGTCGGATCCGAGCCAAACTCGACCCGGACCCGCAAACCCATTTGAAACCCTAATTGATCGGAAATACTGTAGCGGCTATTTAATCCCCTCGGGATCCGCAAAGCCACTGCCGCCACTCTCTTCTCCATCTCTCCGCCACCCGACCTCCGCCGAAGCCGACCCAACTCCGACGACTCCCCGCTCAGCCTGCTCCCTCACCGTCCTAACTCCACAACCGGCTCCCCCATCTACGCCGCTGCCGCCAAGCCATCGACGACCCCGAGTCCACCCAGACCTCGACGGCAGCCTCCCTCACCGACCCACGCCACCGTTCCCCTTTGCTCGTTGCCGCCGCTCCTCTGCTCGACTCCGCGGCCGAGTCGACCCAGCCCTCGGTCAGACCCGAGTCCACCCAGCCACTCGCCCCAACGCCGAGCCTCCAGCCCGCGAGAACCTGCTTCGGCCAACTGTGTAGAGCCGCCACCCTCGCCGACTACCTCCGGCGAAGCCCCGCTGTCTCCAGATCAGAACCCTAGCTCGGACCCACGGCAGACACGAGGACACGGGAACTCTCGACCAGGACACGAACAGTACCCTCGGACGCGTGAAAACTCAGATTCACGGAGCCCCGTTCAGGTACCGTTTTCCCTCACCTCGTAACTCCGTTTTTAATTCCGTCAGTTGCGTCGCGTAGACTGTATAACCCTCTCGGTGCCCATACAACCCGCTCGGTGCATCGCGTCCTATGGTGATCGTAAACCGCGATCCAAAAAAGGAAAAATAATGTCCTGTTTCACCCCGGAACTGAGTACGCCCCGCCAAACTGGATGACTTGGTCACACGCGGTCTTTACCTAAACGTGCGCGACGTTGATACGGACGTGTGGGATTTTGCAGAAGTTGATTCGGATGTGCGTACACACCGGAATCAACGCGTATCTGTCGACAACGTCTCGTATCCGTCCATTCTGGAAGACGCTGTAACTTTGTGTACACACGTGGGATCGGGACAAAACTTGTGCCATCGGACTCATAGCAATACGCTGGTCCTGTGACCCAAGTTTGGTCCGATTCTGAAAACGTTGACAAAATCGCGTATCATGGGCCCCACAAGCTCCACTTAACTGGCGATTTTGTGATCGGCTCATCGGAATCCAATTCTGGAAGTTCCGTTGGGTTCGTATCATCGTTCCTGACTTATAGACACTGAGTTTGACAAATTTGGAGACCTTTGACCCTGACACGCTTTTCGGTACAAAGTGGCCCACATGTGGACCCCGCTTTGGCCCGAAAATATTATTTTTGTCCCTGTGTCCAAATTGGACTTAAGGACAGGCGTTTATAGCTATTTGATATCTTCTGAGACGGTTAGTGATATTTATTACAGTTTTTGGAGAAGTACCCTCAGGATCCACTGATATAGGGACGATTGTTGGTATTCGAACCCCAGGTAAGTGTACCTTGCCAAACTCTGCAGTATTGTTACATATTTTCCTTGCTATAGTTATATTGTTGTGCATGATCAACCTAGGACCGTGTGACGTACTTAGCGTTCGATTATTAGTCGGGTGCCAACATTGTACGCAGTGTTGGATATTGTCATCTAGAGATGGACATTCGTGACACTTTATCTTCTCGTACTTGTCTTACCAAGTACACTTTGACCCAGGAAACTTGACACTATTTATGAGACAGGATCTTCCCAAGATATTTGTGGTGATTCTGTATAGGATACAGGACTTGACATGGACATTATATTATTAGATATTGTATGACTTGCTGCATTAGCTATGATCCCGCTTGACATGGACATGAGACGTTATGGTCATGATATGCGTGGTTACATTGGGTGGGGAGAGACACACAGGCTACAGGCTGTTTCATAAATATATATCAACTACTATTGTGAGGTCGTAGACTCTCGAAGAAGAGCTAGGCACATTACCGGTTATTACCGCTACCGGCTCCCCGACACAGAGCTGGTAGTGGCTCAGCCTCAGTACTCGTGATGCTCCCACTTGCATGTTCACTTAGATGGTTACTTGCCCTATTTATTCCATTTAATTTTTTGTACTGCATTTATTTTGGCATAAGCTTTCTTGTAACTTGCTATGTCCCCTGAGGACCTGGATCCGGATTATGTCCCCAGGATTTGAGGACGAGATCTATCCCGAGGTATACGGGACCGCAGCAGGAGCTGATCCAGGAGCTGTACCGCCATCCGAGGACGAGGTGTTAGCTGAAGGCTTTTCCTGAGCATCTATGTTTCATACTCAGTATTTCTTTATTTATTTAAGTCATTTATATTCTGGGCTGTTGAACCATTGTATCAAATATTTATCGGGTTATTCTCCGAAGCACTTTGTTGAGACTGGTTGATGATTTACATTCCTTATATTCTGTGGATCATATTTTATATCTTGTGTGGATGAGATTAGATGTGCCATGTTGTCGTAGACTTGTTTTTACAGCTTAAGTATGCCCTGGTGGATCTATTAAATTGGGTTATCCATCGGTGCGTACTGTTGGCCATTGCCACGCGTCTGGTCCCACGGTATTTTGGACTGGGGCGTGACATAATTTTTGTGGTGGCCCATGCAGGTCTACGACTAAATCGTTCGATTTCAACTTAGGGACCGAACAAGCCTGCCCTAAGGATAGGATAAGTTATAGGATCTCATCCATTATTTGAACCATTTTTGAACTCTATATCGAACTCAAACTTGTTACTTGATTTGCATCCAGTATTGATTCCTCTGAGCGTTCTTACAGTTTATCTTGTGATTGCAGAGTAATGGATCCCAGGAACGGAGATGAGATTCCCTTGGATACAATACACGACGCTGTGGTTACTTATATAGACAGAGTCACACCAGGCAACGGAGGACAAATATCACAGAGCGATCAGGCCGGTCAGCCTAATCCAAGGTTCCGGAGAGATGACATCCCACCTCTACCACAGTTCACTCCACAGATGCCAGTTTTTCTGCCAGGACAAGCCATGGACGGGCAACAGATATTTCAGATTATGTATGCCATGATGCAAGCCCAGCAACAGATTCACATCGTCAGAAGGCAGAGTATCTAAGAACCAGCCTGGTATCCGCATTGGAGCAGGCCAATCCACCAATGAGGCGATCAACGACGGGATCTATCATCGATTTTCATCATCTCAAGCCTCGCACATTTTCTGGTAAAGAGGGGTCAACAGAAGTTCATGAATGGCTCACGAACATTCAGCACCAGTTGAAAGCAGCTGAACTTCCGAGAGAGAAGTGGATGACTGCAGTCAGAATACAGTTAACTGAAAATGCACATCACTGGTGGTTAGCAGAAGAGAGGAGGCTCGGACAGGACCGAGTCACATGGAAAGAGTTCTTCAGACTCTTCCAAGAGATGTATATTCCAGCAGTTGCACGGTCAGAGCTCAGAGACAAGTTCAACCGCCTTATTCAAGGCAATATGACAGTGGAAGAATAAAACGCAGAATTTATTCGCCTAAGTTGCTTCGCCCCAACCTTGATTTCGACGGAGGAAGAGAAAGCTGAGAAGTTCTTTGACGGACTGAAGTTCGAGCTTCAGAGATTGATTGGATCGGTCGCACCTACCTATATACCGACGTCCTCGCAGCAGCACGACGCGTGGAGCGCGTCCCTAGAAGGGAGTCAAATCTGAAAAGGCCAAGCACATCAGCACCATCCAGGACAATACATAGGAATTTTGCAAAATGTTTCCAGAGGAGTATGCCAGAGAGGACAGCACACAGGGCCATATCTCTTCCTACTTGTCACTACTGTGGCAAGGTAGGACACATTGAGAGAGAATGCAGGCATATGTTGGGGCTATGTCTGAGCTACGGATCCAACCAACATTTTTCCATGGACTGTTCTGAACGCAGAGACGGAGCACCGAGACTAGCTTTACCTGCTCCACGACCAGCTTATCCAGCAACAGGAGCACAACAGACAGGAGTTGGAAGAGTCAGGCCACCAGTCCCTGGAGGAAATTAGCAGAGACTACCCCTGGCACCGCAGGCAGCTGTATTTCAGCAGGCTCAGCAGCAGAGAGGCCAAGCTCAGGGGCGAGGACAGGCATTCACATTAGCTGTTGAGCAGGAAGCTACTGTAGGCGAGGTCATCGGAGGTACTATTTTAGTAGCTTCATTACCAGCTGTAGCTTTATTTGATTCTGGAGCATCGCATTCATTTATAGCAGCTAGATTTGTAGCCACCCATAGAGTAGCTATCGCACCCCTTACAAAGATGAAGAGAATTCTTACGGGAGGTGGAATTATTCCAGTTAGTGACGTCTGTAGATCATGTTCTGTAGTAGTCTGTGGAAGAGAGATGCGAGCTCAATTTTTGATCTTTTTCATGTCGGATTATGATGTTGTACTTGGTATGGACTGGTTAAGTCAGTACCATGCGACTCTTGATTGCCGACTTGGAAATGTTATATTTAGACCACCTGGACAACCAGAATTTGAGTTTCTTCGAGGAGCAGTAAAGCAAGGAGCTCAGCCTACTCTTAGGGTACTATCTGTAGAAGGGGAGACAGGTTATCCAAGAGTCATATCAGAGTTTGTTGATGTATTTCTTGATGATCTTCCAGGTTTACCGCCTGATCGGAAAATAGAATTCATAATAGACTTAACTCCAGGAGCAGAGCCTATCACTTCATCAGTATATCGGCTAGCACCTAAGAAGTTAGTAGAGTTGAAGGAACATGTTGATGATCTTTTGTACGGGTTTCATTCGGCCCAGTGTTTCACCTTGGGGAGCACCCATATTGTTTGTACCGAAGAAGGATGGAACAATACGGTTATGCATTGACTACAGGGCACTAAACGCTGTAACCATCAAGAACAGGTATCTCTTACCATACATTGATGATATATTCGATCAATTGAGTGGTGCTAGGGTATTCTCGAAGATTGACCTTAGATCCGGCTATCATCAGATCAAAGTAAGGAAGGAGGATATACCAAAGACAGCTTTCAGGACCAAGTATGGATATTATGAGTTCTTGGTAATGCCGTTTGGTTTAACCAACGTGCCAGCAATGTTTATGAGTTTGATAAACAGAGTCTTTCATCATTTCTTGGATAAATTTGTGGTTGTGTTCATTGATGACATCCTCATATATTCCAAGAGCCACGAAGAGCACGAGGAGCATATCAAAATCGTGTTAGAGACTTTGAGATAGGAGAAGTTATATGCCAAACTCAGTAAGTGTGAGTTTTGTATGGACAAAGTGCCTTTCTTGGTACATATCATCTCAGGAGAAGGACTTTCAGTGGATCCAGAGAAAGTTGCGGCAATAGAGACTTGGCCTACACCCACATGAGTTGCAGAGGTGCAAAGTTTTCTCGGACTTGCGGGATATTACAGAAGGTTTGTAGAAAATTTCTCGAGGATTGCAGAGCCTATGACGAAGTTGACACGTAAAGACCAGGAGTTTATATGGACAGAAGACTGCCAGAAGGCTTTTGAAGAATTGAAGAGAAGATTAACAACAGCACCTGTCTTGACTCTTCCTTCAGGGTCAGAAGGTTTTGTTGTTTACAGTGATGCATCAGGTAGTAGACTAGGATGTGTTTTAATGCAACATGGCAAAGTTATTGCTTATGCATCGAGACAGTTGAAGGTCCACGAGAAGAACTACCCCACACACGATCTGGAGCTAGCAGCAGTTATATTTGCATTGAAGATTTGGAGGCACTACCTTTATGGGGAGAAGGTAGACATCTTTACAGATCACAAGAGTCTGAAGTATGTATATACTCAGAAGGAGCTTAACATGAGGCAGAGACGTTGCCTTGAACTAATGGTAGATTTTGACATAGATCTGCAGTATCATCCGGGAAAGGCAAATGTAGTAGCAGACGCTCTCAGCAGGAAGCCTACAGCTTATTTCTTGACAATGTAGCCCGAGTTATTGATAGATCTACAGGAGCTTCAGATAGAGGTTGTTTTACCAGGACAGAGTGGCTTGCTGGCTAATCTTGAAGTCAAGTCATCACTTGTGGAAAGAATTAAAGAGGCATTGCCCACCGATGCTAGATTCTGAAGACTCAAAGAGAGGACTGAAGCAGGCATGCAGACAGGACTTCGCATACATAAAGACGGGACATTAAGGTTTGGGAATCGCCTGTCTGTTCCTAATGGAGAATTGAGACAGGAGTTAATGACTGAAGCACATAGCTCTGTGTACTCTGTTCACCCAGGAGAAACCAAGATATACCGAGACTTGAGACAGTATTATTGGTGGCATGGAATGAAAAGGGAGATTGTAAGATTTGTGGCTAAATGTTTAGTCTGTCAGCAAGTAAAGGCCGAGCATCAGAGGACTGCAGGTATGTTACAGCCGCTTCCTATACCAGAATAGAAGTGGGAGCATATCACGATAGATTTTGTCACAGGATTTCCAAGGAGCCCCAGCGGAAGAGATGCAGTATGGGTTATTGTGGATCGACTCACTAAATCGGCACACTTTTTGCCATTTAAAGTTGGACAGTCCACAGAGGTACTAGCCGACATGTACATGCGATAAATCGTCAGATTACATGGAGTGCCGGTTAGTATTGTATCGGATCGAGATTCGAGATTTATATCTCATTTCTGGAGAAGCATGCAAGAGAGTCTTGGCACCAGACTCAAATTCAGCACAGCTTACCACCCACAGACAGATGGCCAATCGGAGCGCACCATTCAGATCTTGGAGGATATGTTACGGTCGTGTATGCTAGACTTTAGAGGATCTTAGAAAGATTATTTGCACTTAGTGGAGTTCTCCTAGAACAACAGTTATCAGGCCAGCATTCAGATGGCACCATTCGAGGCATTATACGGAAGGAAGTGCAGATCGCCAATATGTTGGAGTGACGTTGGTGAACGTCAAATACTGGGTCCAGAATTGTAACATAGACAGTGGAGAAGGTAAAACAGATTCAGAATCATCTTCGAGCAGCTCAGGACAGACAGAAGCATTGGGATGATACTCACAGACGTCCCCTAGAGTTCAAAGAAGGAGAGCACGTATTCTTGAGGATCTCGCCCACTCGTGGTACTATCAGATTTGGGAGCAGAGGCAAGTTGAGCCCAAGGTATATTGGGTCGTTTGACATTCTAGAGCGCATTGGTGAGGTGGCTTATCGTCTTGCATTATCTCCATCCTTAGAGGGAGTACATGACGTATTCCACGTCTCACAGCTGAGAAGGTACATGATCGACCCAAGTCACATAGTCGATCATTCAGATATCGCAGTGGGCCCTAGCTTGAGATATGAAGAACAACCAGTTGGCATCCTCGACGTCAGTGAGAAGACATTGCGAGGTCAGACAATCAGACTGGTTCGTGTAGCTTGGAAATATCACTCTCCTGGCGAATCGACATGGGAACGAGAGGATAGTATGCGCCAGCGTTATCCCCACTTATTCACGGAGGCAGTTATCACCTAAGAAATCTTGTAATTTTCATAATTCTTCCTTAGTAGCTTATTCTTTGATTGCGAGGATGCAATCCTCTTAAGGCGGGTAGATTGTAAACCCCATGATTTTTCAGAATAATTTTAATATAATTTTCCCCCAATTTTTCGGTATTTTTCTGGATGAAGAACCAAGGTAATTGTGATCAAAGGATTTTTAAATGCAGTTTATTGATGTTAAAATATTATGGAAATAATATTTTATTATGTAAAATGGAAAACCGGACATGGGGTATTCTTTTGTGAATTTATTGGACTCCGGAAACGCGTTTAAAGCCCTAAAAACTATTGGTTATATAAACCCAAATTAAACCGAACCAAACCCAAATCCAAACCTGAACCAAACTGCTGTTGAACCAAGCCAACCAGCATAGCAGGTCAGGTCGGGTCGGATCCGAGCCAAACCCGACCCGGACCCGCAAACCCATTTGAAACCCTAACTGATCGGAAACACTATAGCGGCTATTTAATCCCCTCAGGATCCGCAAAGCCGCCACCGCCACTCTCTTCTCCATCTCTCCGCCGCCCGATCTCCGCCGACGTCGACCCAACTTCGACGACTCCCCGCTCATCCTGCTCCCTCACCGTCCTAACTCCACTACCGGCTCCCCCATCTACGCCGCTACCGCCAGGCCATCGATGACCCCGAGTCCGCCCAGACCTCGACGACAGCCTCCCTCACCGACCCACGCCACCGTTCCCCTTTGCTCGACGTCGCCGCCCATCTGCTCGACTCTGTCGCCGAGTCGACCCAGCCCTCGGTCAGACCTGAGTCCACCCAGCCACTCGCCCCAACACCGAGCCTCCGGCCCGCGTGAACCCGCTCCGGCCAACTGTGCAGAGCCGCCGCCCTCACCGACTACCTCCGGCGAAGCCCCAATGTCTCCAGATCAGAACCCTAGCTCGGACCTACGGCAGACATGAGGACACGGGAACTCTCGACCAGGACACGAACAGTACCCTCGGACGCGTGAAAACTCAGATTCACGGAGCCCTGTTCAGGTACCGTTTTCCCTTACCTCGTAACTCTGTTTTCAATTCCGTCAGTTGCGTCGCGTAGACTGTATAACCCTCTCGGTGCCCGTGCAACCCGCTCGGTGCATCGCGTCCTGTGGTGATCGTAAACCGCGATCCAAAAATAGGAAAAACAAAGCCCTGTTTTACCCCGGAACTGAGTATACCCCGCTAAACAGGACGACTTGGTCGCACGCGATCTTTACCGAAATGTGCACGACATTGATACGGACGTGTGGGATTTCGCAGAAGTCAATTTGGATGTGTGTGCATACCGGAATCAACGCGTATCCGTCGACAACGCCCCGTATCCGTCTATTCTGGAAGACGCTGTAACTTTGTGTACACACGTGGGATCGAGACGAAACTTTGCCATCGGACTCGTAGCAATACGCTGGTCCTGTGACCCAAGTTTGGTCCGATTCTGAGAACGTTGACAAAATCGCGTATCGTGAGCCCACAAGCTCCACTTGACGGGCAATTTTGTGATCGGCTCATCAAAATCTAATTCTGAAAGTTTCGTTGGGTTCATATCATCATTCCTGACTTGTAGACACTGAGTCTTACGAATTTAGAGACCTTTGACCCTGACACGCTTTTTGGTGCAAAGTGTTCCACATGTGGACCCCGCTTTGGCCCAGAAATGTCATTTTTGCCCCCTGTGTCCAAATTGGACTTAAGGACAGGCGTTTCTAGCTATTTCATATCTTCTGGGATGGTTGGTGATGTTTATTATAGTTTTTGGAGAAGTACCCACAGGATCCACAAATACCGGGACGACTGTTGGTATTCGAATCCTAGGCAAGTGTACCTTGCCAAACTCTGCAGTATTGTTACATATTTTCCTTGCTATAGTTATATTGCTGTGCATGATCAACCTAGGACCGTGTGACGTACTTAGCGTCCGATTATTAGTCGGGTGCCAACACTGTACGCAGTGTTGGGTATTGTCATCTAGAGATGGACATTCGTGACACTTTATCTTCTCGTACTTGTCTTACCAAGTACACTTTCACCCAGGACACTTGACACTATTCATGAGACAGGATCTTCCCAAGATTTTTGTGGTGATTCTATATAGGATACAGGACTTGACATGGATATTATATTATTAGATATTGTATGACTTGCTGCATTAGCGATGATCCCGCTTGACATGGACATGAGACGTTATGGTCATGATATGCGTGGTTATATTGGGTGGAGAGAGACACACAGGCTACAGGCTATTTCATAAATATATATCAACTACTATTGTGAGGTCGTAGACTTTCGAAGAAGAGCTAGGCACATTACCGGTTATTACCGCTACCGGCTCCCCGACACAGAGCTGGTAGTGGCTCAGCCTGAGTACTCGTGATGCTCTCACTTGCATGTTCACTTAGATGGTTACTTACTTGCCCTATTTATTCTATTTATTTTTTTGCACTGTATTTATTTTGGCATGACCTTTCCTGTACCTTGCTATGTCCCCTGAAGACCTGGATCCGGATTATGTCCCTAGGATTTGAGGACGAGATCTATCCCGAGGTATACGGGACCGCAGCAGGAGCTAATCCAGGAGCTGTACTGCCATCCGAGGACGAGGTGTTAGCTGAAGACTTTTTCTGAGCATCTATGTTTCATACTCAGTTCTTTATTTATTTCAGTCATTTATATTCTGGTCTGTTGAACCATTGTATCAGATATTTATCGGGTTATTCCCCGAAGCACTTTGTTGAGACTGGTTGATGATTTACATTCCTCATATTCTGTAGATCATATTTTATATCTTGTGTGGATAAGATTAGATGTGCCATGTTGTCGTAGACTTGTTTTTACAGCTTAAGTACGCCCTTATGGATCCATTAAATTGGGTTGTCCATCGGTGTGTACTGCTGGCCATTTCCACGCGTCCGGTCCCACGGTATTTTGGGACTGGGGCGTGACATATGCAAATTTGGCTAGCGGCAGGTTGACGTCCCAACTTGACTTTGAATCGATTACGCAGAGGCGTAGCATATCTTCTAGTACCAGATTCACCCATTATATTTGGCCATCTGTTTGAGGATGGTAGGCTGAGCTGAACTTCAACTTGGTCCCCATCGTCGACTGAAGCATTTCCAAAAATATGAGACGAACATTCCGTCCCGATCTGATACTATGGAAACTAGCACTCTGTGCAGCCAAACTATCTTGTCAAGGTAGGTCTGGGCAAGGCGATCGGCGCTCCAAGTACTTTTAATGGCAATAAAGTGTGCAGACTTGGTTAACCGATAGACAATGACCCAGATTGCGTCGTTCTTCCGTTGCGTCCTTGGCAGGCCAACAATGAAGTCCATGCTGATGTGCTCCCACTTCTATTCTGGGATAGCAAGATTCTGTATTTCTTCGTCCGGCCTC
Source organism: Iris macrosiphon (assembly GCA_036927795.1). Classification (NCBI taxonomy): domain Eukaryota; kingdom Viridiplantae; phylum Streptophyta; class Magnoliopsida; order Asparagales; family Iridaceae; genus Iris; species Iris macrosiphon. The sequence continues at coordinate 101,266,410 of JAYESA010000004.1, forward strand.
AGATGTTCTGCTTTCACCCTCTGATAGGTTATGCATTTTGACACAAAGAACGCCATATCTTTCTTTATGTCATACCACCAGAAGATAATACAAAGGTCTCTATACATTTTCGTCCTCCCGAGATGGATTATATAGGCTGTATAATGAGCTTCAGCAAGGATCTCCTTTCTGAGTTCTGACTCGTTGGGGATGCATAGCCTTCTTTTAACTCGCAATACCCCATTCTTATCTACTGCAAAGTCTTTCGCCTACCCCGCTAGAACCTGCTCCCATATTTTTTTGAGGAATGGGTCGTCCCCCTGAGTAGATGTGACTCTCTCTATCAGGTTGGGTACATATCGCATCTGACCAACCCATGCGCTGCGATATCGGATTCAGAGTTTGATGCCCATTTCTTCTAGCTCCCTTTGTAATTTGCGATCGATGGACAGAGATCCCGCAAAGACCCGACATCCGCTACCACATTTCCCTTGCTAGGTGTGTAGTCTTTCGTCAAGTCATAATCCTTTATCAATTATAGCCAACGCCGCTGTCGTAGGTTCAGATCCGCCTGGGTGAATAAGTAATTCAAACTCTTATGGTCGGTATAAATTCGGCAAGGCACTCCATAAAGATAGTATCGGCAAAACTTCAGCCTGAACACAATTGTCGCTAGTTCCAGATCATGCGTAGGATAATTTTTCTCGTGATTTTTCAGCTATCTAGATGCATAGGCTATCACTCTGTCTAGCTGCATAAGTACACACCCTAAGCCCTGTCCTGACGCATCGTTGAAGATTTGGAATCCCGAGGTCTCGTCTGGTAGTGCAAGTAAGGGGCAGAGGTGAGGCAATGCTTTAACTCTTGAAACAAAGTTTTGCAGTCGACGAACCACTCAAACGCGACTCTCTTCTGTGTGAGGAGAGTCAAAGGTGAGGCAAGTTTGGAAAAATCCTTTACGAACTGCCTGTAGTAGCCCGCTAGCCCGAGAAAGCTTCGAATTTTACTAAAAGATGCAGGTTGCTTCCACTCGACAATGGCCTCCACCTTTTTTGGATCGACTGAAATACCTTCCATAAAAATGATATGCCCAAGGAAAGATACACTGCTCAGCCAGAATTCGCACTTACTCAGTTTCACATATAACTTATTGTCTCGAAGGGTTTGTAGCATGGTCTGCAAGTGCTCTTCATGCTCCGCCCTATTCTTCGAGTTTACTAAGATATCATCGATAAGCACTACTACAAAGCTATCAAAATATGGCCAAAACACTTGGTTCATTAAAATCGTAAAGGCAGCAGGGGCATTGGTCAAACCGAACGGCATTACCAAAAACTCATAGTGGCCGTAGCAAATGCGAAAGGCTGACTTTGGGACATCGTCCAGCTTAATCTTGAGCTGATGGTAACCCGAACGGAGATCAATTTTCGAGAATACCGTTGCAGCTTGTAATTGATCAAAAATATCATCTATTCTTTGGAGGGTGTACTTATTTCGGACAGTAGCCTTATTCAATTCCCGATAGTCGATGTAGAGCCGCATCGAGCCATCCTTTTTCTTAACAAACAACATAGGCGCACCCCATGGCGACACACTCGGACAAATGTATCCACGATCTAGAAACTCTTGCAACTGTATCTTTTACTATTTTAGCTCTATTGGTGCCATTCGATACGGAGATTTAGAAATCGGTCAGGTTTTTGGAAATGTGTCAATAGTGAACTCTATCTCTCGATCGGACGGCATATCGAGCAACTCATCTGAAAACACATCAAAAAAATCTGCCACAACGGGAATGGACTCAACATTTGCACAATCATGCCGAGTGTCTCAAACGAACGCCAGGTACCATACACAGCCGGAGTGAATCATCCGTCTAGCAGATATTGCTGAGATCACCATGCAGGCATTCGACGCTTTCGACTGTGGACTGCACGAATAGCAAAATTAGATCTCGCCAGGAAGATGAAACACGACTTTTTTCTCTGCACAATTGATAGTAGCTGAGCAAGCGCCAAGCCAATCCATTACCAAAATGATGTCGTAGTCCCCTATGTCTAGAACTATCACATCAAGTGACAATTTTCTTCCTCCGATGCAAATGCAGCCGTCGTAAGAAACTGAATCGGCAGGCAAGCTCATGCCTGACGGAGTACTGACGCTAAGCCTTAGGCCTAACAGGGTTTGAATAAATTTGTGTTCCCTAGCAAAGTTTGTTGACACAAAACTGTGTGTGGCACTTGGATCAAATAACACTCGTGCAGGTACATTATTGAATAGCAACATTCCTAACACTACGGTGTTCGAGGCAAGCGCCTCATCCCTCGTCAAGGCATAAACCCGGCTTCCAGTGTTCGAACGATGCTCTTGTTGCTATGCAACCCGATTCTCTTGGGATCCTTAAACGGAATTTTGCTGCTCTGTACGATGCTGAGAGACTCGGTTTAGACTATCAAGACAGTCTCGAGCATAATAACCTAGCCGAACGCAATTAAAGCATCCATGATTTCGATATTCACTATCCTGGTGCCCTGTACAGTTGCATTTTGCATAGCGCTGCCCCTGATTCCCCCATGATTGTTGCCCTGGTTGCCACCATTTTGCACAGCGTTGTTTCCTCCTGTATTACCTTGGCGCTTGTGATGAGAATGTTGCACAGCGCTTGCAGTAGTTGAAGGATATTGTTGTTCCAGGACCAGGGAGTGATTTAGGACTTTCCTCATCGTCTCGTACTGTGGAGCGACTACGTGTGCGTGAATGAAAGGTCGCATGCCTCTTTCTAATCGTCTAGCTTGTCTTGCTGCATTGGGAAGGTAAGAACTAGCAAACTTTGCCAACTGATTAAATTATGTGGTATATTGTTTTACTGTCATCGTTCCTTGTTGCAGACGCATAAAATTATTCTCTTTTTGATGAAGAATGGGTGGAGGGATAAATTCTTCTTCGAATATGCCACGGAAGGTGGACCAAGGGACCGTCTCTCCATCAGCATCTGTGGATAGAGATCTGCGTTGTACATTCCACCAATCATGCGCGTTCATCCGAAGTTAGAGTTGGGCACAGGTGACTCGCTTGTCGTCGGGTATTTCAAGAAGCTTAAAGTGGTCTTCTAGCTCGGCCAACCAATCTAGCGCTACAACGGGATCCTCAGTACCGTGGAAGGACGTATTGTAAACCTTTTTGAACTCGGCATAGTCGAAGGCAATCACATCCTTCTTCTTTGCGGTGCGGGATATTTTGACTTCCTCTGGTTGTGGCTCCACTGGTGCCGCTATTGTTGTTACGAAATTATTGGAAGCCATGGTCTGAATAATTTATTATAATGCGTCCACCTGCTTCTGCTGGATCACGAATCGAGCTTCTAGATTTTTCTTGGATTTGTCCTATCGGGCCTCATTCCTCTTTTGTTGTGCCTCTAGCATTTGCATTATTCGTTCGACTAGATTGACGCAGGGCCCAGGTCGTTGGCTATCAGAATTAGCAGAAGTGGCAGAAGTACTTATATTAACTTGCCCTGTTGCTTGTGTTTGGGCCATTCCTGCTAAATCAAGAAACTTATATCAGTCTCATAGAGTATTACGGACTCACTGTATGGAATACCTCTCATTTTGTACCAATTGATTTTAAGAGTTCAACTCGGATGGGACAGGGTCATCTTAGGAAAACTTTCTGACACGAGATCAAAGGATCTGAAGCTTTGCTCTCATCCCAACATGTTATGCCCCAATTTTGCCCAATCCATAATCGTCCCCTAGGCGTGATACCGTGCACGCGTAGGACACGCGTGCATAAGGCCTAGGCATAATGATAATCTTTAGAATATATGCAACAAAGTACGCAAATGATATAATACACATTGAGGCATAAAAAAGTTTTCTTTTTATTGATAATGAACATCTGATTACAGACTCTTGATCCAAAAGCGATAAGGATGCCACATGGGCTTACAACTTGGATACAAAATGAGATAGTCGTTCCATACATCATATCCTTTACTAAAACTTCAAAATGATGTAGACACCTGCTAGCGAAGCTTTCATCTTGCCTCAAAGCTGCATATAAGGGTTATGCAGCCTCCGAGTACTTTGTATAACTTTCCAAAAGGTCACGAACAGTTGCGAAGAGTACTAGACTGGTTGGGGGAAAAAGAAGCTACAGCTCCTCGCTGCGTCGCTTGGGCTCAGGGAACCTGCTGCAACGAGGGTTAGTACTTTGAAAAGTACCGGTGAGGGTGAGCTAAGCCAACTAACCAAATCCAGAGTTGTTCATATGAAGCATGCAATTTATTTGTAGTCTTTCTATCTTGTCTTAGTTTAATTTACATGCAAGCATTGAATATTCGATTTACAGAACAAACATGCTACTGTTAGGTAACTTTTATCTTCCCGTCTGAACTGCCTGCACAATACTTGCCAAGTCCTTCCCTGCCACGAAGACACCATTAGTTTGAGCAAGCAATGCAGAAATATATGTACATTAGGTCATGGCATATCATTGCCACCGTAGACAATAGCTATAGTAAGATGGTAACCCTTGCAGCTCGGGTAGCAAGCCCCGCTACAAGGCCTCCCTCGCATTACCCGTGCTAGGCTTGCTAGGGTAGCTATCCGAGTTCCATCCGGAATGAATCGACCCCAGTGCCCGGGCACCGTTCGCAGGAACTAAATCTTGTGCACAAGTTGTCTGACCGAACTACGCATTGACACTAAATTAATAGATAAAGCATTCAAATACAATAATGTATATATCTACTTTAGCATAGTACATCTGGCATAGTCTACCTGTCCAAGTCATTGCATTTCAATATAGTTTGCACAGTACATATGTACAGTTATATAGAATAAATTTTAGCTACAACTAAAACATGAATATATATATGCATAGCGGACAAGCACGCATCAATGTGATCATTTGAGGGTTCTAAGTGACAAGCATTATAAGTGTTCAAGTCTAACTCTTCTTTTCATTTGACTAAATTTATTCTTATAATGATATCGTTGGAGAGGGATGCACAAATAAGCCAATTTTATTAAGAGTGAAGACTTGGAAGAAGGGTGCTAATCGAAGTAAAGCCACTCATAAGTTGGTAAACTAGGAGAGAAAAGGGAGAACTTTAAGACTCTACACGCGCGTCGTCTACCCGATCACCTGCACGCACCAACAGATGATCAATATCTCCTGCTTCGGTCTTCGAGGTTTGATAACAAATACGAAATCCTAAGAACGAAAGAATGAAATCCATCAAAACTGTTCAAAAAAATGTAAGTCATAAAACCAACAAGAAAGCAACCAAGCGGCATCAAAAACGGGCAAGAAAATTAGCGCAACAGAAAGGCCCCTCTCGACTCTGCCGCCGAGTCCTTCCATAAGGCATGATCCATTGAATATGGGAACTGATTCTAAAGAAACCAATCCATAATGAGAAAAGGATCTTGATTCAATCTATTTCGATCGAGCAGTATCAAGTATTTCTTAGCCGTGCTCCCCAAATAGGGAGAACATGGCACTACAGTATCTGTGCTCTACATCGACTATCATGCGACTGAGATAGTAAATAGCTTGTTCATTGCCTTCAATACTCTTTTGTGCAAGCAGATCTCCTGAGGAATGATCCAACCCTTGAACATACAACAAGAAATTTCTTCCAACAACTAAGGATACCAAAACTGGGGGATTTTTAAGGTATCACTTGATGTCGTCGAATGCTCGCTCGCATGATTCATTCCATACAAACTTTATCCTTTTCTCCATGAGTTAAATGAATGGTTGGCATTGACCTGAGAGATTTGAGATAAATCTCATGATATTGGCCAGTCGGCCTTATAGTCCATAAAGCTCCTTGAGGTTATGTGGAGGATGCAATTCAATGATGGCTTAAACTTTGTCAGGGTCGAGATGAATACCCTTAGAGGTTATAATAAATCCAAGGAATTTGCCATTGGAGAATCCTAGAAAGGGTTTGGTCAGATTTATTTTGAGTTGGTCTTGGCGCATCAGTTTAAATACCATTCTCAGGTCATAAAAGTGATCATCTTTGAGATGAATCTTGACTGCGATGGTCCGTTGGTACGTTGCCCTTGCGTTCTTCAAGCTACATAGAATTCTACTGTCTTTCGTAAGTGTTCATAGAAGATTGTACTCATGGTCCGTTGGTATGTTGCCCTTGCATTCTTTAAGCTAAATGGCATTACTGTGTAGCAGTGCATTCCCAATGGTGTTTGGAATAATGTGTTCTTTTCATCATCGAGAAATATCTTGATTTGATTATATTTCGAGAATCTGTGCATGATTGACATATGCTCGAAGCCACAGGTGTTGTCATTCATGACATATATGATGGAGAAAGAAAATTTGTCTTTAGGGTAGACTGAATTCAGGTCTTGGTAATCTATGCAGACCTGGATCTTCCCATTCTTCTTTATAATCAGAACCACATTGGCCACCCAGTCAGGATATTTTTCTTCTCAAACAAAGCCATATGCTATCATCTTTTTAACTTTAGCTTCGATTGCATCTATCACATCTGGGCAGAATCATCATTGTTATTGTTTTATTGGTTTAGCATTTAGAAGTATATTAAGCTTGTGTGTAGCTATCTAGAGATCCTGGTCAGGCATATTCTCGTAGCTCCAAGCAAAGACGTCAATCCAAGCAAATACGTCAACATATTATCTTATGAATTTTACCAAAGCTTGTTTCTCCTCATCAGAGAGACTCTTGCTAATGAAGATTGACTTTGGGGAAGACTCATCTCCTATATTAAACTGGATAATTTAATCCTTTATAGGCGGTTCATGTTGCTTAAATTGTAGTCCCCATTGTGACTCAATCATTATGCCCACGTATCAGTTTCAAAGAGTTCTAGTGACGGGTCATCTTCATCAACTAAGTCTGTCGACACCATGTTGACGGAAAGAGCGTGCTTGAACACTTAACCTACGCTTCTATCAGAATTCTAGAATAAAGATTCCAAAGAGTGAGAAGGTGTTTTCTCATTTGACTCTGAGCTTTCAGGAGTTGTCGGAGGAGTGACTTAACTTAAACCACTATAAGTTCACTAGTAATAGGCTTGAAGCTTACGTTTTGGAGAGAAATGACATATTGGCAGGCGTCAGCCTTTTCTATAGTTGAGACCTTTGTCAGACTTCAGATTATAGCCCATCTTCTGGATAATATTTTTGGCAGGTCGACTATAGCGGTGGAGTTGCATTTTTCTGGTATCCTCTTATGAGTCATTGGTATGCATGATCCACTTAATCTTAACCTTTCTAGAGAGTATATATTACTCCCCATTTTGCCTTGTTGGGACCATGAAACTAGTGCCATCGTATAAACTATATGATGTCCTTGGCTCATAAGCATACATAGCATCTACAAATTCTCTAGCAAGGGCGTCGACATCAGTGTAGTATGAAGGAGTATCATCTTTAGTAATAAAGTACAAGATTTCCTTCCCTTCTATAAACTCAACAGACGGTTCAGCCTTGATAGCAGGATTAGTAAGATTAATAAACAAAGGCTAATTTACTTGAGCAAAGTGCTTGTTACGAGTCAAGTTGATAACAAGCAGAGATTCGTTCTGCTTAGTTTTGGTAATATCTATCACCAAGGGTCCCTTCGCCTTTTCTTCACGCTTTAACTTGCGGAGTTGATAACAAGAGGCTCCAGAGGTGGTGGTTCCTTCGCCTTTTTCTTGTGCATTGACTTGCTGAGGTTAATCATGAGAGACTCTGGGGGATCCATGCGGATAAAATCCCCTTTGACTTGGATCATGAGAGGTTCCTCGCTTGGAGTACTTTTGGCCTCATCATCGGCCTTATTGGCTTCTTCATCCAAATACTCTGGTGTATAGAGGACAGAGTCAGAGTAGTATGACTCAAAATCCCTGAACAGATTGATATCAGCAAACTCTATTTTGACTTCTCCCTAGTTGTCCACATACTTGAAGTATTGGTATAGGGTGGAAGGCACGATCTTGTTCTCGTGTATCCATGGACGTCCAAGTAGGGTATTATATGACACCTCTGAGTCGATCACATAACATATGACCTCAGTCTGAAGATCGCCTATCCGAATTTTTAGGAGTATCTTTCCATGGGGACGGCTCTGTCCAGCATTGAAACCTAAGATCGTAGTGTTGGTTGTTGACTGATTATGCATCAGAATCTTCAGGGCTCGCAACAGGCCCCATGGGATGATGATGAGTGAAGAGCCTAGATCTATGTGTATCTGAATCACCTTGATAGAACCAACGTAACCAGTATACAATGGCCTGTCATGACAGTTATCTTTTAGCAACATATCATTATGTGTGAATATGATGCTAGAAATTTTCTCCATCATACTGTGGCAATGAGTATATGCCACTGGTTCTTTAGTTGAGGACTAGAGCTGAGTCAAGTATGAGTCTGCCTATGTCAGTACATTACACAAAGCATCAAGAGTTTCTTTCGAGAGACAAAGTAACTCAAAGATAAAAATCCAAGATGGGGTATTAACAAGTTATGCCAATATGTCAAAGTTAAACCACTTGTCAAGTCCTCCTTGAGGGGAATTCTTCTTGAAGGATTTGTCAAAGTGACTTTCTTCTGCTTAGCTTTTTCTCCTGCAATAGGCTTCGTCGGACCTACGTCAACAATGCTAGGGGCAGCAGGAGTATAAGGAGCAAGAGAAGCATCCACCTGGACTAGTTCATATATTTTTCAATTATTTTTACCAGATCTAGTTTTTTTAGTTATGGCTTCTTCCGGAACCGGAGAAAGAAGGACCATATGACAGGATCTGACCTTCCTCTTCTTATAACTCCTCTCAGTTCGGTTGGGATGAGTGTGCGTACTAGAATTTTCATATTCTAACCCACTGTGATTTCTTCTGGGACATATCATACCCCAGTCCCAAAATACGTAGGACTAGGAATACGTAAGCATGCCAGTCGTATGTATATGTCAACTCCAGTATATATGGATATCATAATACACACGTACGATGTAATATGAATATTAACTCACATGTGGTATATATATATTGTTATAAGTCACAGGGCATAACTAAATTCCATCCACAAAATCAAATAACCAATCAACTATATAACTGAATCAAGTATAAAATTCTTGATAAGAATAAGTACTTGTGTGGAGACAAATCTACAACCAACTAGAACATAAGAGAAACCACATAAGTACATCTAATGAACAATGAGACTCAAACAGAAGACCTCCTTGAAAGATAACGAAGTAGCAAGTCCTGATCCGTGCTCCAGCGAATAGTCAAGATCGTCTACACTTGGAAAGGGACCAGTTCCTCAGAGGGATGTAACAAGAAACATAGAAGCATGCTAATTGAATACAGTAAACATGCATAATTGGTAGAAAATATATAAGTACGATGTACAAGACAATCTATATGAATGCATAATGAGGAAAACTTTTCGACATATGGGCATAGGTAGGCTACTCTATCTAATCTCACAACTCACACACACGTAAGGGACATCATCAGCCATCATACCGCGAGGGTAGTGACCATCGTGACACCATCAGCTGACATACCGCGAGGGTAGCGACCATCGGATACGACTACCATAGTGCATGCTAGTTACTACGGTTTACTATAGTGCTTATAGCCCATACGCCTACTGATTGTCCTTCCCTCCCATGATACTATGTGTCAAGTGTGTGTCAACATATATATAGTATATAATTATGACTGAAAGAAAACACATATATAATGAATATATAAAAATATGATAAGCATGCAAAGTACTATAAGCAATTTGGCAAGGTATCTTGCCTAACCAGAAAGCTGCAAAGTGTAAGCGTCTATATGTCAGGCACAATGGATCAGAAACTATGGCATCAGAATAAATGTTCTTGGATGCTGAAATAAACATCACCAACGTTCCCAGAATAAGCAAGATAGCTAGAAAATACTACCCTTTCGTACAATTTGGACACAGGGGCAAAACGGTAATTTTGGATCAAAGCGGGCTCCACATGTGGGCCACTTTGCAACTTTCAGTACGAACTCAACGGTATGTTCAATTTTAGATTCTGGTGAGCCGAACACAAATTTCCTCTAAAAGTCAACCGTGGGGCCCGTAAATAGGCGGTTTGGTCAACTGCCTCAGAATCACGTGAAACATGGGTCACATGACCATCTTGATATCACGAATCCAATGGCGTAAGTTTTGTCGCGTTCTGACGAACGTAAACTAAATGGTACGATATTTTACAAAAGTTACGATATAGGAACTTTTTACGGATACGGGTTGATTCCGACGCGCACGCACGTCTGAATCAGCTTCCGCGAAGGCTCATACGTCAGTATATACCAAACGCGCCTTTTGGTGCAATTGGGATACGATAAGGCGGTCCTGTTTGGCGGGGCACGCTCCGTATCAAAATTTTTTAATATTTTAAAATAAGTTTTTGGTCGATTTAGAGGTTGAATAATTTTTCATATAGAATAAATTAAAAAAACTAAAAGAAAAAAAATCTCGTTTATATGGAGAAAAAAACCTTTTATTTGTATTCAAAAATAATAAACAGGTTGAAGGCAAATTGGGTACGAACATGGGGTTTTGGATTCGACATTCTGAACTGTTTTGGTTAGTTTTTCGGTCATTTTTCGGTCAATTTTTTGACCCATTCGGGATACGAGAACTCGTGCCGCTTGAATGAAAATCCTAGAGGGTTAGGTTATGGACGTATACGAACAAACTGCATGCAAAAAGGATCACAGATTAGGGAGATAACATACCATGAATTTGGGTCCAAAACTGGACTATGCGCATGTGCGGTGCGCACACACGGGGATGGCGGCGGCGGTCGGCCGGCGAGCTGCGACGGTGCTGCGTGGTGGCGGCGACGTCGAGGTCGGTCGGAGGTCGCCGGGCTGGGGCTGAGGCGCGTGTTAGAGTTTGGGATTTGAGTTTGAGTTAGGGTTTGGGTTATAAGTAATATATATGTATATATGTATATATCGAGAGAGATAGAGAGAGGGATAAGGGTCTGGGCTCTGTGGTTTGCACGGGGGGAGGGGTTTGGTTGTGTGGTAGTTAGGTTTTAGTATTAGGATTTTTCTGTTAGGTTTTTATTTATACTTTTTATTTTTATTTTTTATTTTTTATTTTTCTTTTCTTTTCTTTTCTTTTCTTTTTATTTATTGAGGAATAGTTTTATATTATTATTATTATTATTATTATTATTATTATTATTATCAGTAATATTATTATTACTTAATAACCACATATTTATATATATATATATATATATATATATATATATATATATATATATATATATATATTCACATATATAAATAAGGTTAAAATTCAAAAATAATAATTGCACATACAATAAGTTCTAGAAAATTACTTTTTAAGGCTTTAATAGAATACTACACCCAAAATATTTGATTTAATATTTTTTAATTAATAATTAGATATTTATCTAGTTATAATAAATCAAATAATTATATTATCTAATTAACTAAGTAATTAATTAAATAGTTATCCACAAATTAGGTAATATTTAATAATATGCACATCTATAAAGAGAAAAAATGTCTATCTTGGCACACAAAATTATGGGATCCTAATTGTAGGAAGTTGGGATTGAAAAATGACCACAAATAAATTATATATATAAATATCTAAATATTTAACACTTAATCTACGATTGTTACATTAATGTCATACTAATGCTACGAAAAGATCCTACAGGTAGTGTCTCCTGTGTAGGCTACTTCCTATGAAGGAAGATACAGATTTTGGGGCCATCCTATACTTTTAATGTCCAAACCACGGTGAACTATCTTAATAAATTTATTAGATTTTTAATTAATTAAAAGAAAGTCTAAAATAAATACAGGAAATACAAAATATACCCCCAAATACCTTTTTTGGGTGAAAAAATTTATAATCTACCCAACTTAAAAGAATTTCGTTCTCGAAATTAAAAATAAGACATGATTTGCTAAATCCTCCTCATCGTAATTATTCTTCTAAAAAAAATTTCTCCAAATTTAAAATGACTTAAATCTCTCAATCTAATCTTACTTTATCATAATCTAAAAATTTATCTCAAGTTGACAATGCAACTTCTACCCAACTTAGAATTTACTTATCTATCACATAAGGCTATTCATTTAAGAAAAACTTTCTCAAATTATTTAATCATGTTATTCAATCCTCAAAAATTTTAATACCAAATATATCACATGTGATGTGCCCTTAATTACGAAAGATAGTCACCAAGTAATGTGATTGGCCTATGGGGTATGTCTAGTACTCTCCGTGTATCAAACTTATACCAAGCACGAGCGTTCATCTTTTCAAAATAGGGGAATACGGAATACAACAATAAAGAAATCAAGAAGGAGGTGATAGAATACAAGTACTGGGTTCAAAACGATTAAAGAATTCAAAAGGGAGTGGCCAAGGCAGTTGTGGATTAAAATCTTATTTTGGTAAATTCCTATTCGTATGTTCACATCACAACGATTATGTACCTGACGTGATATGCTCTGACTAGTCTAAAGGGCAAGTATATTCGTCTAACAAGTTATGTCAACTATATCTTAATCCACATAAAGTAGTCATGCGAAGAGCGAACCAAGCGTACTAAGATTGATCAGACCATAATACACTGATTCTGATTTAGATAATGTATTAGTGTGGGCCCCCAATAATACATATGTTATGAACAAGCTCGATAAAAGAATAAGCTTGCAAAACTAGGCTATAATAGCAGCATTATTCGAGGTAATACAAAAATATAGGTACGCTGGATTATGATGAGTGAAAGTACAAATTACGTGATTTGAAACTAAAGGATAATCATAAAATCATAATCTAAATGAACAACTCAACTATCAAATTCTAACTACATAGCACATAATTTAAGATTAACAAACTATAATCCTACCAAACTATGTATCCTAACATAAAAAAAATCACTTGGCCTACAATCAGAAGGGTTAGGTGGCACGAATTGAAAGATTAAAGAAAATTTTAGTCATCGCACCAATAGCGAGCATTAAGATTTCGGAGGAACAAGATATAAAATTAAATAGAGACACTCTTGATAATATCATAGTTTCCTAGGGAAATGTGGTATGCTAATCTCTGTGTTCGAGGTATGATCAAGAAAAGTGTTATATTCTATCCTCTTAGCTTCCTAAGGTACTGTTCTGCTAATATCAAGATAATGATCTAAATTTATAGTTCTAATATTATCTTACTATAAAAGTTAGGTTTAGTCCTAATATTCAATTTGGATTTCTATTGGTTCCTCAATACTAGGGTCAAACAATATGGTCAAATTTCTTACTAACTCTAGTCGTGTCTATACTACTCTCAAGTCCTTCATAAATATATCAAGGGATAGTGGTCAATTAACCTACAGGTAAGGGATGCTAGGGTTTATTAGGTATTCTAAACTTAGTTATGTGTCAATATTCTAGTTGTATTCTTAGTAGGAATATTACCCTAAGTATTATCCTAATAACAAGGATTCCTATATTCTAGCAGAAGGCTATACTCAAGAAACTATTAGGAAAGTACATGAATCAAGTAGGATGTAATTATTTAAATAGAACTGATTAGAAGGAAGGTGAGTCATAGTTAAATGTGGATGAGATCCTATACTCTATTTCTATTTGTAGGTTTGCTTGGTACAGTAACGTAACCAAGATAATATACTCTCGACCTGCATGGGCCACCACAAAAATATGTCACGCCCCAATCCTAAAATACGTAGGACTAGGAATATGTAAGCATGCCAGCCATATGTATATGGCAACCCCAATATATGGATACCATAATACACACGTACGCTGTAATATGAATATTAACTCACACGCATATATATATTGTCACAAGTCACAAGGCATAACTAAATCCCATCCACAATCAAATAACCAATCAACTATATAACTGAATCAAGTATAAAATGCTTGATAAGAACAAGTAGTTGGGTGGAGACAAATCCACTACCAACTAGAACATAAGAGAAATCACATAAGAATATCTAATGAACAATGCGACTCGAAGAGAAGACCACCTCGAAAGATAACGAATTAGCAATTCCTGATCCGTGCTCCTGCGAATAGTCAAGATCGTCTACACCTGAAAATGGACCAGATCCTCAGAGGGACGTAACAAGATACATAGAAGCATGCCAATTGAATACAGTAAACATGCATAATAGGTAGAAAATATATAAGTACGCTGTACAAGACAATCTATATGAATGTATAATAAGGACAACTTTTTGACGTATAGGCATGGGTAGGCTATTTTATCTAATCTCACAACTCACACACACGTCAGGGACATCATCAGCCGTCATATCACGAGGGTAGCAACCATCGTGACACCATCAGCAGACAAACTACGACGGTAGCGACCATCGGATACGACTACCATTATGCGTGCTAGTTACTACGGTTTACCAGAGTAGTTATAGTCCATACGCCTACTGATTATCCTTCCCTCCCATGATACTATGTGTCAAGTGTGTGTCAACATATATATAGTATATAATTATGACTGAAAGAAAATACATATATAATGAATATATAAAAATATGATAAGCATGCAAAGTAATATAAACAATTTGGCAAGGTATCTTGCCTGACAAGAAAGATGCAAAGTGTAAGCGTCTAGATGTTAGGCACAATAGATCAGAAACTATGGCATCAGAATGAACGTCCCCGGATGCTGAAATAAACATCACCAAAGTTCCCAGAATAAGCGAGATAGCTTAAAAATACTACCCTTTCGTCCAATTTGGACACAGGGGCAAAACGATAATTATGGGTCAAAGCGGGCTCCACATGTGGGCCACTTTGCACCAAAAAGTATGCCAGAGGTAAAGGTCTCTGAATGGGATAAATTATAGGTTAATAAAATTTTAAACGTCAGTACGAATGCAATGGTATATCTAATTTTGGATTCCGGTGAGCCGAACACAAATTCGCTCTAAAAGTCAACAGTAGGGTCCGCAAATAGGCGGCTTGGTCAACTATCTCGGAATCGCGTAAAACTTGGGTCACAGGACCCGCGTGATACCACAAATCCAATGGCATAAGTTTCGACATATTCTGACTAGCGTACACTAAATGGTGTGGTATTTTACAAAAGTTATGATACGGGAACTTTTTACGAATATGGGTTGATTCCGAAGCGCACACACGTCCGAATCAGCTTCCGCGAAGGCCCACACGTCAGGATATACCATACACACCTTTTGGTGCAATTGTTACGTGATAAGGCGGTCCCGTTTGGCGGGACGAGCTCTATATCATAATTTTCCAAAATTTTAAAATAAGTTTTTGGTCGATTTGGAGGTTGAAATTTTTTACATATAGAACAAATTAACAAAAAATAAAAGAACAGAAAAATTCTCAATTATTTGGAGAAGAAAAACCCTATTATTTGTTTTTGAAAATAATAAACAGGTTGATGGCAAATTGGGTGCGAACATGGGGTTTTTGATTCAAAATTCTGAACTATTTTGATCATATTTTAGGTCATTTTTTGGTCAATTTTTTGACCCATCCGGGATACGAGAATTCGTGCCACTTGAATGAAAATTCTAGAGGGTTAGGTTATGGACGTACACGAACAAACCGTACGCAAAAAGGATCACATATGAGGGAGATAACATACCTTGAAGATGGGTCCAAAACTAGATTGTGCGCATGTGCGGTGCGCACACGCGGGGACGGCGGCAACGGTCGGCCAGCGGGCTGCAGCGGCGCTGCACGGGGGCGTCGACGTCGAGGTCGGCCGGAGGTCGCCGGTCGCTAGGCTGGGGCTGAGGCGCGGGTTAGGATTTGGGTTTTGAGTTTGAGTTAGGGTTTGGGTTATAAGTAATGTATATATGTATATATCGAGAGAGATAGAAAGAGGGAGAAGGGTCTGGGCTCTGTGGTTTGCACGGGGGGAGGGGTTTGGCTGTAGGGTAGTTAGGTTTTAGTATTAGGATTTTTCTGTTCGGTTTTTAATTATACTTTTTTTTTTCTTTTCTTTTCTTTTCTTTTCTTTTCTTTTTGTTTATTTAGGAATTGTTTTATATTATTATTATTATCATTATTATTATTATTATTATTATTATTATTATTATTATTATTATTATTATTATTATTATTATCACTAACATTATTATTATTATTATTACTTAATAACCATATATTTATATATCTATATATTCACATATATAAATAAGGCTCAAATATAAT
Organism: Iris macrosiphon; assembly: GCA_036927795.1. Classification (NCBI taxonomy): domain Eukaryota; kingdom Viridiplantae; phylum Streptophyta; class Magnoliopsida; order Asparagales; family Iridaceae; genus Iris; species Iris macrosiphon. The sequence goes on from JAYESA010000004.1 coordinate 101,282,634, forward strand.
AATTGCACATACAATAAGTTCTAGAAAATTACTTTGTAAGGCTTTAATATAATACTACACCCAAAATATTTGATGTAATATTTTGTAATTAATAATTAGATATTTATCTAGTTATAATAAATCAAACAATTATATTATCTAATTAACTAAGTAATTAATTAAATAGTTATCCACAAAAATAGGTAATATTTAATAATATGCACATCTATAAAGAGGAAAAAAATGTCTATCTTGGCACAAAAAATTATGGAATGCTAATTGTAGGAAGTTGGGATTGAAAAATGACCATAAATAAATTACATATATATATATATATATATATATATATATATATATATATATATATATATATATATATATATATATATATATATATATATATAACACTTAATCTATGGTTGTTACACGAATGTCATACTAATACCACAGGGTCTAATTCTTATGCCATGAAAAGATCCTACAGGTAGTGTCTCCTGTGTAGGCTACTTCCTATGAAGGAAGATACAGATTTTGGGGCCATCCTATGCTATTAATGTCCAAACCACGGTGAAGTATCTTAATAAATTTATTAAATTTTTATTTAATTAAAAGAAAGTCTAAAACAAATATAAAAAATACAAAATATACACCAAATACCTATTTTTGGGTGAGGGAGTGTCACGCCCCAGTCCCAAAATACCGAGGGACCAGATACGTGGCAATGGCCAACAGCACACTCCGATGGACGAACCCAATTTAATGGATCCATCGGGGCATACTTAAGCTATAATACAATAATAATGGTCTAAATATACTAATCTCATCCATAGAAATGAATACAACAATATCAGAATCATAAAGCAAGATCAATCTCGATATAATATAAACTCAGGAAAATAACCCGATAATGAGTATGATACATCTGTCAAGATACAAGAATAAAGCTAACCACATCAAATACTGAGTATGGAAACAGTATATACTCAGAAGATACCCTCGGTGATCACGCGTCTACTGGATCTGGTACTGCTCCAGTGCCTGCTCCTAATAATGCTCCTGTTCCGTAAACCTCGGGATAGATCTCATCTGCTAATCCTGGGGACATAATCCGGATCCAGGTCCTCAGGGGACATAGCAAGGTACAAGAAAGTTCATGCCAAAATAAATGCAGTACTGCAATAAATAGGGTAAATATATAACCAGCTAAGTGTTATGCAAGTTAAGAGTTTTAGTCATACTCGGGCTGAGACTACTACAGGATCAGTGTCGGAGAAACCCATAGCAGTATTTTTTCGAAGGACCTGAACTGGTGCCAAAGCTTTATACCAGAAACTCAGACACATACAAATGACAATATATATATAATATAATCAGCCTTTTGTATGGTAAATCTCTCCCCACCCAATGTAATCTCACGTCTCATGTCCATGACACGCAGGATCAAAACTAATACAGCAAGTCATATAATGTGTATGAATAAAATGTCTATGTCATAAAACCTATATCCTACACAGAATTACCATGAATATCTCAGAAAGATTCTGTCTCATAAATAGTGTCAAGTGTCCTGGGTCTATGTACTCGATAAGACAAGTACGAGAATGTAAAGGGTCACGATGTTCATGTCTAGATGACGTACATAACTCCGCGTACGACGTTGGCACCCGACTATTAATCGGACGTTAAGTACGTCACACGGTTCTAGGTCAAGCATGCAAAATAATATAAATATAGTCAAAGGAATAATAACAAGATCTTCAAGTTTTGGCAAGGTACAGTTGCCTGGGGTCCTAGCTCCAACTGTAGCTCTGGTCTCAATGTGATCTGCAGGTACTACTTCGGTTGCTGAAATAAACATCACCACTAGATTCAGAAAATATCAAATAGCTAGAAATGCCTGTCCTTTTGTCCAATTTGGACACAGGGGCAAAAATAACATTTCTGGGTCAAAGCGGGGTCCGCATGTGGGCCACTTTGCACCGAAAAGCGTGTCAGGGTCAAAGGTCTCCAAATTCGTCAAACTCAGTGTCAACAAGTCAGGAACGATGATACGAACCCAACGGAACTTCCAGAATTGGATTTCGATTTGCCGATCACAAAATCGCCCGTCAAGTAGAGCTTGTGCGGCCCACGATATGCGATTTTGTCAACGTTCTCAGAATTGAACCAAACTTGGGTTACAGGACCAGTGTATTGCTACGAGTCCGATGGCGCAAGTTTCGTCTCGATCCTACGTGTGTACCCAAGGTTATGACGTGTTCCAGAAAGGGCAAATACGGGGCATTGTCGGCGGATACGCGTTGATTCCGGTGTGCACGCACATCCAAATCAACTTTTGTGAAATCCCGCACATCTGTATCAACGTGCGCACATTTCGGTAAAGACCGCGTGCGACCAAGTCGTCCCGTTTGGAGGGCATACACAGTTCCAGGGTGAAACAGGGCGTTGGTTTTCCTGTTTTTGGATCGCGGTTCGCGATCACCACAGGACGCGACGCACCGAGCGAGTTATACGGGCACCGAGAGGCTTACGCAGGGTTCGCGATGAAACAGACGGAATCGAAAACCGGTAAACGAGCAGAGAGAAACGGGTACCTGAACAGGGCTCCGGAAATCGAATTTCTCTGTGTCCGTGTCGTGTCCGAGTCGTTCACCTAGGGTTAGGGTTTCTGCTGTTGGCCGGAGCTTGGCGGCCGGAGGCAGGCCGGAGGGAGGCGAAGGAGGCTGCGGGTCAGGGGTGGCCGGCGAGGGGTTGTGGATCTGGAGGTGGACGGCTGCTCCGGAGTCAGGCCGGGTCTCTGCGCGGTGGCTGGTGACAGGCGAAGAGGGGGACGGCGAGGTCTAAGGCGGAGGGCAGGAGGTCGGGCGGCGTTCGGGATCTGGCCGGAGGAGGAAGCTGGAGGAAAGGGGAGAAGGTGGTGGAGATCGTCGGGGGTCGACGAGGGTGGAGACGGTGAGGGGTTCTGGGACGGGAGAGAAAGTCGAGGGGATCGTCGGGGCTGGGAACGTCGGCGGTTGCGGGGAGAGGGTCGAGATTGGTCGGGGAAGAGACGGCAGGGAAGAGGCTAGGGTTCAGGCTAAGCGGAGGGACGGTGGAGTAGTCGGGCCAGGTTCGAGCTCGGGCGGCGAGAGGGCTAGGCTAGGGGGCGGAGCGGCCGGAGATGGCAAGCGGAGGAGAGGGAGAGAGGAGAGGGCGACGCTGCGGCTGAGTTAGGGTTTCGGCCGACTGGTCACGGAATTCGAAGTGTTAAATAGGCGGTCGGAACAGGAAAGTCGGCTAGGAATCCGACTAGGGTTTCGGTTAGGGTTTCGGGTCCGGGTTGGGTTCGATTCAGATCCGACCCAACCCGTTAAGGATTTGGGTTCGGTTCGGGTAAACCAGTCCGGTCAGGTTTGGTTTATTTCCAATAAACCCGGTTTATTTTAGGGGTTTAATTTGGTTTAATTTGGTTTAATTATTTAATAGTTTTTAGGGCTTTAAACGCATTTTCGGAGTCCAATAAATTCACCGAAAATTACCCTATGTCTAGTTTTTCATTTTACACCATAAAATATTATTTTCATAATATTTTAATATTAATTGACATCATTAAAAAATCTTTTAATCATAAAATACCTTAGTTTTAATTTCAGAAAAATTCCAAAAAATTACAAAAAATTATGAAAAATCCAAATTAAAATTTTTTGAAAAATCAGGGGGTTTACAGGGAGTTTACAGGACAACCTTGAGGTTGTAGAGGAATACACCGTCCATTGCCAAAATTTAAGCCTTCGGTCTTTTGAAAGTCATAGCCCATCTTCAGCCTGAGACAGAATAACTTCTTATTGCAGTGGTAAAACTGGGGTCTTTCATCATCATCAATATTAGGTATTGCCAATGCACCCATTGACGACGAGGGAGAAGGCGTATTCATAAGAGCAGTTGATTTATCTCTTTCTCTGGTCTTGTAATAAAGATCTATTGTGCCATACATAATGGAACACTGCCCAGCATATGCCATTGCTGGTGAGTCATGAGAGTTCTTATTATAGATACTCGTGGAGCTAGACGAAGATTTTGGAAAGCAGGTTCGAGGAGATTACTATCTCCGGGTTGATCTTGATCGCCATCCAAGTATTGCTCTACATAAATCATATTACATAATCTATTTTTTTGGCCCTTTTATTTGCCTTTAGAACTCAAAGATCATGCTTCTTGTTCTATATCCAACAAAAGATCTGGATGGACCCACATGACCTCATCGCACTGAGTTGTGTGAGGTACCAACACTTTGGCTTGATCACAAGCTAGCGGGAGGTTGATTGTAATGCCCTACACCTGTATAGTGTATTACACTGAGTGAGATTTAAATAAGTTAAATATTTGGTTGCATTTCAATGAGTTAGATTTGGAAACAAGTATTAATTCGAGTTAATTTTTATGTACATATGGTGTAAGGAGTTCAGAGCAATTAGAGTAGCACAACAGGCTGATGCATGGGCATCGTGCAATGGAATCAGTGTGTTCGTTCAGAGCAGTAAAGAGATAGAAGAATTGGAGCGATAATGTCTTCTTCCTTTGTCCGATCATGTTAGGTGATTTAGAGAGCACGACCTTCTCTTACAGTCATACGAATTGAGTAGATCGTACTTCGCATCGGACAACAAATTCAAGGAATCGACCATATTGTCAAGGTAGAGCATCGAGCGGATTCAGACTGGTGAGTGGGCTCTGTCCCTTCTTCTCTAATCCTTTATGCCTAATAAAATAGATAACACCTTTTGTATTGAGTACTTAGCCTAAAACATGAAAATACTGCACTATGGCGTGTATAGAGGGTGCACCATTCGGATAAATAAATTTGTTACTTTGAGTTGAACTATTTAGTTGGAACACAAGAATACTTTATCGAGAGAGCGTATATTGCACACGAGTATCAAGATTTGGAACTTCATAAAGTGGAGCATGCGGTTGTGGTTCGAAACCAGGCAACTGCCGATAGGGATATGGAGAGTTTGGAACACGACGCTTGGAACACGAGACTAGGAATATTATCAGAGGGCATGGTGACATAAAACCCGTAATGATGTAACATTGTGCCTTTGTGTGATGAGGCCTCGGGTCGCCAAGCGAAACATAGAAAGAAATGGATAATTTGAGAATGGCTATGGTGAATCAGATAAAACTGGGCGAGTATCATAAGATGGGGCGAGAAGTCACGTTCCTTGTTATACCGACATTATCAGAGCATTAGATGGTCACGGATAATTTGTGCGTACAGGGTTTGGTTTCCTCGAATGGGATAGGGGCTGGGGCACCGAGACCGTTCGACCATAGAGTAAATATTGGTAACATGCTTTAGAAGCACGGGTCTTACAAACCCACTGTTAGGGCTTGCTACCTCGGGCAGATCCAATAACTCAGAATACTTGCAGTTTGAGACCACCAAGCGGGCTTGCAACTCAGCCCTGGATCGGGTTAAAATGCCTTAGAATAGTCCTTTACGGCTTAGCTATTTACCTTTATATAAATAGAAGTTTGTGTGGAATTATTGTGCGTTTGACTAGGCATCGGCGTCCACCTTGCCTCGGGTAAAAGTGTGCGCATTGATGGAATAGCGAGACTTAGATTGTGATATGTTTCGATAGGCTCATACCTTACTTTCGTGATTCATGTATAAGGTTACTTTTGCGAATATGATATAATATGCTTGTGTGTTACTTGATTTCAATGCTTGCATGCGTAACCTACTTTACTGCCTTCAATATATATGCCTTGCCATGAAATCAATCTAGGCTTAAAGTATAAATATTACTTTATAATAATTGTATTCTTTACATATTTACTTAGTATTGTGTTAGGCGAGTGGGTTATCCTAGTAACCAGTACAGCTGTATACTGACCCACATTTATGGGCATATCTTTCAGGTACGTAGGTGTAGTATTTCATCTTGGATATACCGGACATGATGCATGGAACGGTAAGTATCTTGTGGGCAAGAGAATCAAAAGTGTTGTAAGCCTTCGTGACATCTTCACTTGGACTATTTGAGAGCTTAACTTCGTATACTCTGATGTGTGCTTATTGTAACAATATTTTTCCTTCGTTGTAATATGGTCGTTTCGATAATAACCATGACGTTTGATGTCGTTGCCTTATGCGAGCGTAACTCCAGGCTCGTACAATATCGTATTCTGATGAGAATGATTGTCTTGCGGGAGCGTTGGCGTAGCAATCTCATGTCCAGTGGGAATGATCGAACTTGCGAGAGATTGGGGCATGACATTGACAATCTCCATTGTAGCTCCCGGTATTGGTAGGACGCCATCTGGAACTTCATGCACTGGGAAGTCACCGAATTGAAGAGACACAAAGTTGGCGGTGACCATTTTCTTATCGTTGTGGAGTGTGATAGCCTTGGCATCTATCAGCTATAGTATCTTCCTCTTCATTATATAACAGGCCTTTGTGGGGTGATGTATGTATCGATGGCACAGACATTACTTCGGATCGTCTATTCAATTTTTTTCCTCTGGCCTTCTGATATCGGGCAGCTGAAGCTTATTTCTTTTTATCAGACAATTGATGTTTCAGATTACATCCTCATCATTAAAGGAGTCCTCTTCTTTGGTCTTCAGAATTTTTGGAGCCCTCTACTTCGGCGGGGAGGCAGGTTGCTTGGATACATTCACCGCAATGGCTTACTTTCTGTTGTTGCTGCTATTGTTATAGTTGTTGTTGCTATTGAAGGGGCGCTTGACTTTATCTTCAAAGCCGGGTATCTTGATAAAAAATATATTGGCATCATTAGTATTATATTTAGCAACCTCAGCATTTGCGATAAATGCCGACCACTCCTCGAACTAAGCTGTGCCTATACAGAACTTTACTCGAGGAAGCATATTTTTCCTGCAAGCTTCCATGAGTGCAGACTCAGGGATACCAGGAGGTATCTTCAGAGCTGTTTGTCTGAAGCGCTCAATAAAAGCATGAGTAGGCTCTTTCTCCCTCTGCTTGGTGTCAATAAAGGTTGATATGGTCATATCCATCCCTCCATCGTAGAATTGAAAAAGAAAAAGACGTCGAAGGCCCACGAATGAGATAAACAATTTTTTAGAAGGCTGTAAAACCACTCATAAGATATACTATTTAAGGCTCCAAAAATAGCTTAGTGGGCAAAGCGTCGTCCCTTGGTAAATGATCCATCATAGATTCGAAATAGTTCATATATTGACAGGGTGACATCTTTTCGTCAAACGGAATCAAGAACTGCAATTTGTACTTGGGTGGAAAGACAATATCATTCCACTCTGGGGGATAAGGTTTCCTTATTCCAAGTTTATGAAGCTTGTCCCGGTTGTTCATGGCATCAAACCGAGCATGCAACTCCCAGAAAGCTTCTTGTGTATCATCTGTATAAGGCGGTGCTGCCGACTGGTTGAGGTTGCAATATCACCGGTATGGGCCCACCCCTAGTATTGAAAGGGTTAGGAGCTGGTGCCATTGATTCATTATTGTGACTAGCATATTGACTTGTATTTACCAAAGGTAGTTGTACACCCAGAGGTGGTTGTACCGGTACAGATGTAGCAATATGCACATGTGCTGCCCTAGTATTATGTTGGGCCACTATTATTTGATGCATATTCTACACCTTGACGTGCATGTCTTTGAATGCGACCTCAAGTTAGTTGAGGTATTGTTCAGTACTTCCCAATGTGGTGGCATCCTGCTCATCACCGATGGCATATACACTTACCTCTTTGTGATCGACAAAAAGGGTTGCGGATTGGATCGTGTAGCTAGAGTCTACACTATCTGTCTCGAACCCAGGAGGGATGCTACCCCCAGGAGGGTCAACTTCAAATTCTGAGGTATGACTGCTCCTCGTTTGAGAGAGTTCCCTTCTTCGGGAATGGGTGTTCTAATACACCCCTTCGAAGGACTCAATGAGTTGGTCGAACCTCCTTTGGCTAGCCGATGTTGATGTGCTTCATCTGGGACATCTTCCACTGTGGGGAAGCCTTGAAGCCATATTGACTGGATCCAAAAGTAGATCTTCATCATCATCTTGTTCTTTATTCTGTCTCCTAGATTGCTAAATAGTAGGCAAAGTATAATGTAATCGGTCAAACAAAGACCATTTAGTAGATGACTCAACTGCTTTTGTACAATAATAATTGATTACAATTTTATGATAATGTCAATGATGCTCATTTGGAAGCACAACCGCAAGGACAAAATTTCTCTTTTTTATGCTTATGTATAAGTACATGGCTTAAATCAAAAGTGAGAAAAGAAAAAAGAAGAAGAAGAAGACGCATCTTGCCTTTGTGCGCATAAATTAGTGAGCAAATCTAGCACATTGGGCACACTCTCATTAGCTTCAAAATGGGATGCACAGAGTTCCCCATCTATTCTACACGTAATTATAATACGCGAAAGAGGAGTCTTTTCTACTAAATTCTTTTATGCACACATATAGAAGTATGGGCGTGGAATGTAGGGCTTTCCCTCTTCAAGTGGCGTGGATACCGAATAACTTATTTTCCACGTGTGTTATAGGATATAGAAAGTGTGCGCGCACTTTTTTTTGCTCGTGGATTGGTTGGGACTGCAGAGTCCTTGCTGGAATTGCCTTGCACGTTGTACTGAACATGCATAGGCTTCATAGCTTGGGCATGAACAACCCCTGTAACCTTCGTATCCTGAAATTCGTGCTTAAATATTATTTTTAGGTTAATTTGGGGCTATTAGGATTTTTTTCACAATTTTTAGTTAATTAAAAACTAGTAACCCTAATTTCCTAGGACTTTCAAGAATTTATTTTAGGGTCAAACTTAACTAAAAATATCCTAAAATTTTATTTTAGGTTATAAATAATAAATTATATTTTCTAGATTTTTTTGGGAATATTTTGATTATTTTTAGCATTTATTTTGAGTTAATTATTAAAAACTGAATTTAAAACTAATTTCTGAAAAAGAAAACCCAAAAAGTAACTAATTCTGCCCAGTCAGCAAACAGGGGGCCCACCTGTCAGCCTCTCGCAGCAAACATTGTCGGGCCCGCCTGTCAGTGACTACGGGGTGGGTGCGAGCCGAGCCGAGCCGACATCGAGCCGAGTCAGAGTTCGACTCGGACTCAGCTGAGCCGAGCCGCATCGAACTGTGACCATCCAATTTGGGCGGGCAGCGTTGGATGGCTGCCACATATCAAGATCTGAGCCGCGGCTACACTCTCTCTCTCCTCCATATATATATAATAGTTTAAGTTATTTTCTAGGTTTTTTTTCTTGAGCCGATTTTTGGAGAATTGCCATCTAGGGTTCCTTCATCTTCCAGAAGCCATTACGCATAGCTCCGGACTCCAAATGAGGTCTATTTTTTATGTTAGAATGATATTGAGGTTAGCTTTCTGATTATATAATTTGTTTTACGAAATTATAAGTATTAAATTCTGGAAAATTCGTAGAGTACAGCATGTCCAAAAATAGACGTGTTTCGATGTTTTCGCGATTTCGGGAGAACCAGGAATCAGAATCATGAACCATTTAAAGTTTTGGTAAGATAATGTCGAGATCATTGACATATGTTTTTTCCAGAATTTAATTCGATGTATTTCTATACTGTTAATTCTGTAGAACTTCTAGGTTATAATTTAACCATCGGTGCACGATAAGAAATTTGTATGTGCCATAATTCCCAAACGAATTTGAATTCGGACGAGCCATAAATTCTAGCATGTTTTTTATACTGAAATCTACAGGAAATCATGCATGAAAGTCGAGTTTGTGTCGGTTAACTTTTCGGTCAACAGATTGCCTCGATTTGCGCATAAGTCTCGAGTCGATAAAATTTAGTTCTTTTGGATAAAAATTTAGGAATTAACCTAAAAATTAGAATAATAAGATTAAAATAGGATTTTAGAGTAATTATTCCATAATTAAATAAATTATCTTTTGACATGGTAAATTTGTAATACATAGGCTATTTGGACTATGACTTGGATTCTGATTCATACCAGCAGTAGGACCCCAGGCGAGTACATTCTCTGACAGTTTCCATTATATTGATTATCTCTATAATTCGTGTTGTATAGCGTACATGACCCTGACACTGTTCTTTACACGAGTTGGCATCATTGAGACCTGTCACGAGGAGTCGTGATTGGAATCCATCGTGCTAGCTGGGGAAATGGGGAAATATTAGTAGCTTATATGATCATACCCAACCTTACATACATCATAGCTCACCCACACCTCACGTCGGTGCAGCCTGACCATTACATGCCTCATAGCCTGTTACTTGTGATTAGCCTGACTATTGCTCGGATCATAGCTATCCGGATGGTTAGACTGACCCTACATGAATCATAGCTAATCATATGTAACAAGCCTGATCAGTCCCAAGCTGATCACATGATATACTGATGTTTCACACACTTAGTTAGATGTTCTTGACATGCATCTCTAGTATATTGATCTATCATCTCTACATGTTCTAGTTATTGTTTTTATACACACTTATATATCAGTTCATTGTTCTTGCGTGTACTTGAATTTCTATTTCATTGCTAGATGTACATTGACGATGACATGCTCTAGTATTCCATTTATTCCAGTATTTCTTATTGACAGTATTTCCTATCTATCTTGTATTTCTTTACACTGTGCTATAGATTTTGTCAATATGCATGGAACTGCTGTTAGAGGTGTATTTCGTTCCAATCCTGACTGGATATTTTTTCCAGACTGTGACATAGAGGACTTGTTTCTGACATACTTGGAGACTGGATGTTATTGATTGCAGGTTAGACTATTATTGTTATTAGATTTGTCTTATATTTCATTGCTTGCTTCGATATCTCATCGTGCCTTAGCTTATGTGATTGAGTATATTCCATATTATATTGTGATATCTGTGTCTCCTTATGGAGTTAGATATTCGTGAGAGATTGATTAGATAGTAACCTGACCTAGACAATGTTCTACCGTCGATGCTGCGGCGTAGGCTGGACGTACCCACGCTCTCTTGCCCCAAATTCCGGGTGCGGGTCGTGACACATTTTTAGTGGTGGCCCATGTAGGTCAGACTTCGCAAGTTTTGCGATGTCGTGGTAGTGCGACATCTTAGTTGTACTACTGCGTGCTTGCTATAGAATATAGGATATAGGATACTAGGATGAGAGAGGATACTTAATCACAAAAAATTCTTGAGAGATTCCTGGGACGACCCCTTGAGAATCTTGTTATAATTTCCAATTTAAATCTTTTTCTTGTTTTCGTTCGCTCTTGCTTGTTGTTGTTGAACTTGATTCTTATTGATCAGTTATTAAATTAAAATTTTGGTATCATTGTTGAGTTGGATTTTTGTTGATCAGTTGTTAAATTTAACTCTTGGTGTCGTTGTTGAGTTAATTTCATATCGAGATGAATTTTATGGGCTAAAATTTACGGTATCATCTGATGACATATATTGATGAGGACAGTGAGAAAGGTAAAACATCTACTTTGGTTATGGAGCCTAGAGTTTATCGCAGCCACATTAGCTATCACGCCGAAAACGTAGGAACCTAACTTCGGATGTACATATCTTAGTTATGAATTTAGAGTTTCTCGCACCCATACCGGTTGGCGTGGCGAAGATTCTAGATGACATGATTATAGAGTTACATACCTTAGTTACAGAACCTGTCGTTTATCGCATCTATGCTTATTGGCGTGGCGAGGATTCTGAGTGTCATGATTCAGATAGACGTATATGATTATTAGGTTGTATCTTAAATTGGTTCTTAAAGTCTCATCTCAATACTTATCTATTTCCGTTATTACAGGACTTTGTTCCATCATTTCCTTTGCTAGTAGTAGCAATACCTTCAGTCCTTATCCAGTTCCTTTTGAGCTTCTTTTCTTTGAGGATTCCTTGTTAGTATGATAATTAGTGACTTATAATTTTGGTTGTATCTTGTATTAGTTTGACTGAGTGTGACTTGTGAGTTTGTAAGTGTTTCTTAGTTGGACATGGGAGCATTAGGCATTAATCTAGAGATACCCATAGCATAGTACCTTGTAGCAATAGTTCTATGATAGGTGTTATTATAATTAGTATTGGTATTATATAAAGAGGAGTAAGAGTATCAGTGAAGATTTCAAGAGTAAGTATTAGAATCAGCATACCCATCTTGGATAGCCATAAAATTATGTAATTGGATGATCTATCTAAATAATTAAGTATCAAGGAATTGTGTTAAAGATTAATGGAGCATGATGTTCAATTTGATGATTGATACTGGGTGTATCAAGAGTAAAGAAATGTATATGCATAAAGGATTTTAATGAGATGTCATGAGTAGAGAAATATCAAGATTGGTAATGAAAGTTGTGAAATATATCACATATTAGTTTAATAGGCTGTAAAAAGGTTTAAGAGATATGCTTATACATCAATCGAGATATGGAACCATATGCCTGTCCTTGAGATTGAAGTAAAGTATGGGTATTATAGAAAGTACAAGTGATCGTGAGTTCTAATAAGTATGATGAGATAATCTAATGATGAAGCTAGTGTTACCATACCAATAGTGCTAGTGATTATATATCAAAGATTTGTTGAGCAATGTGCTAATGACAGTAAGTACTTCGTGTGATGATAATTAGATTGGTGTACCAGTTAATATAGATAGAAAATTATTGGAGAAAATATGTGTGATGATAACTTTAATTATTGGAAGTAATAGTGTAAGTAATCCAGGCAGTGCAATATTCAGTACACAGTAGAGAGTTATAGATAATTGATGTATTTGTGTGCACCTTGAGTATTAGAGACTGTGAGTATATATGTGTACTTAGATGCTTGTGGATTTAAATTTATAATTTGAAGAGTGGAAATGAATTTTAATTTTTAAAGAATTTTTGAGTTGAGATTTTATGTTATTAAATTTTGAGGATAAACATTAATTTAAATGAAGAGTTGAGAACTCAATATGGCAGAATTGAGATTCGTTAAAACATTAATTTTTATGAAGATTAATGTATGATTCAATTTGTCATTAAAATTCGAAGAAATTAAGGAGATTATCATTATATCTATTGACTGCAGGATATAAATTTATATTTGAATGTATATGATATTTGAAGATTTCATAACTATTGTATTATTTGATTTTGTGTGGAAAAAGAAATCAAGGATTAAGATCACTAATGGATTAGTGTTGAATTCAAATTTTGGGATAAGATTTTTTTTTAAAAAATTTATAAATATGCATTAACGGGATTTCAATTAAAAGATTGGATAGTAAATTTTGTATTTAGTGATTTACTCAAAATTTGAGGAGTAAGATGATTAATGGGTTAGTATTTGAATACAAACTTTTTGGACGAGATTTTTAAATTTTATAAATATACATTGAGTGGATTTAAAATTAGAGGATTGGATATTAAATTTTGTATTTAGTAATTAGCATAAAGTTTTTGAGGAGATTATGATACGAATGGAATTCGATTTTAAATTTGAAGATTTTAGGAATATGATATCTATAGAATTTTGGAAGTTTTATAGCAATATGGATTTACTTCATGATTATATGGTTTGATGAATTTAATTTTGATTGTAAAATAATATAAATGAATACACACAACTATTGAGGATTTTAAATTTTGAGGACGAAATTTCTTTAAGGTGGGTAGACTTGTAACCTCCGTATCCTGAAATTCGGGCTTAAATGTTATTTTTAGGTTAATTTGGGGCTATTAGGATTTTTTCACAATTTTTAGTTAATTAAAAACTAGTAACCCTAATTTCCTAGGACTTTCCAGAATTTATTTTAGGTACAAACTTAACTAAAAATATTCCAAAATTTTATTTTAAGTTCTAAATAATAAATTATATTTTCTAGATATTTTTGGGAATTTTTTGATTATTTTTAGCATTTATTTTGAGTTAATTATTAAAAACTGAATTAAAAACTAATTTCTGAAAAAGAAAACCCAAAAAGTAACTAATTCTGCCCAGTCAGCAAACAGGGGGCCCACCTGTCAGCCTCCCGCAGCAAACAGTATCGGGCCCGCCTGTCAATGACTACGGGGTGGGTGCGGCCCGAGCCGAGCCGACCTCGAGCCGAGCCGAGTCAGAGTTTGACTCGGTCTCAACGAAGCCGAGCCGCATCGAACTGTGACCATCCAATTTGGGCGGGCAGCATTGGATGGCTGCCACGTGTCAAGTTCCGAGCAGCGGCTGCACTCTCTCTCTCTCCTCTATATATATATAATAGTTTAAGTTATTTTCTAGGTTTTTTTCTTGAGCCGATTTTTGGAGAATTGCCATCTAGGGTTTCTTCATCTTCCAGAAGCCATTGCGCATAGCTCCGGACTCCAAATGAGACCTAGTTTTTTGTGTTAGAACGATAATGATGTTATATTTCTGATTATATAATTTGTTTTATGAAATTATGAGTATTAAATTCTAGAAAATTCGTAGAGCACAGCATGGCTGAAAATAGACGTGTTTCGATGTTTTCGCGATTTCGGGAGAACCAGGAATCAGAATCATGAACTGTTTAAATTTTCGGAAAGCTAATGTCGAGATCATTGACATATGTTTTTCCCAGAATTTAATTTGATGTATTTTCATACTGTTAATTCTATAGAACTTCTAGGTTATAATTTAACCATCGGTGCACGATACGAAATTTGTATGTGCCATAATTCTCAAACGAATTTGGATTCGGATGAGCCATAAATTCTTGCATGTTTTGATGCTGAAATCTACAGAAAATCATACATGAAAGTCAAGTTTGTGTCGGTTGACTTTTCGGTCAACAGATTGCCACGATTTGTGTGCCATAAGTCTCGAGTCGATAAAATTTAGTTCTTTTGGATAAAAATTTAGGAATTAACCTAAAAATCAGAATAATAAGATTAAAATAGGATTTTAGAGTAATTATTTCAGAATTAAATAAATTAAAATAAATTATCTTTTGACATGGTAAATTTGTAATACATAGGCTATTTGGACTGTGACTTGGATTCGATTCATACCAGCAGCAGGACCCCAGGCGAGTATATTCTCTGACAGTTTCCATTATATTAATTATCTCTATAATTTGTGTTGTATAGCGTACATGGCCCTGACACTGTTCTTTACACGAGTTGGCATCATTAAGACCTGTCACGAGGAGTCGTGATTGGAATCCATCGTGCTAGCTGGGGAAATGGGGAAATGTTAGTAGCTTATGTGATCATACCCAACCTTACATGCATCATAGCTCACCCACACCTCATGTCGGTGCAGCCTGACCATTACATGCCTCATAGCTTGTTACATATGATTAGCTTGACTATTGCTCGCATCATAGCTATACGGATGGTTAGCCTGACCCTACATGAATCATAGCTAATCATATGTAACAAGCCTGATCAGTCCCAAGACGATCACATGATATACTGATGTTTCACATACTTAGTTAGATGTTCTTGACATGCATCTCTAGTATATTGATCTAGCATCGCTACATGTTCTAGTTATTATTCTTATACACACTTATATATCAGTTCATTATTCTTGCGTGTACTTAGATTTCAATTTCATTGCTAGATGTACATTGATGATGACATGCTCCAGTATTCTATTTATTCCAGTATTTCTTATTGCCAGTATTTCCTATCTGTCTTGTATTTCTTTATACTGTACTATAGATTTTGTCAATATGTATGGAACTGCTGTTAGAGGTTTATTTCGTTCCAATCCTGACAGGATATTTTTTTCAGACTGTGACATAGAGGACTTATTTTTGACATACTTGGAGACTGGATGTTATTGATTGCAGGTTAGACTATTATTGTTATTAGATTTGTCTTGTATTTCATTGCTTGCTTCGATATCTCATCGTGCCTTAGCTTATGTGATTGAGTATTTTCCATATTATATTATGATATATGTGTCTCCTTATGGAGTTAGATATTCGTGAGAGATTGATTAGATAGTAACCTGACCTAGACAGCATTCTACCGCCGATGCTGCGACGTAGGCTGGATGTACCCACGCTCTTGTGCCCCAAATTCTGGGTGCGGGTCGTGACACGTTTTTAGTGGTGGCCCATGCAGGTCAGACTTCGCAAGTTGTGCGATGTCGTGGTAGTGTGACGTCTTAGTTGTACTACTGCGTGCTTGCTGTAGAATATAGGATATAGGATACTAGGATGAGAGAGGATACTCAATCACAAAAAATTCTTGAGAGATTCCTGGGACGACCCCTTGAGAATCTTGTTATAATTTCCAATTTAAATCTTTTTCTTGTTTTCGTCCGCTCTTGCTTGTTGTTATTGAACTTGATTCTTGTTGATCATTTATTAAATTAAAATCTTGGTATCATTGTTGAGTTTGATTCTTGTTGACCAGTTGTTAAATTTAACTTTTGGTGTCGTTGTTGAGTTGATTTCATATCGAGATGAATTTTATGGGCTAAAATTTAAGGTATCATCTGATGACATATATTGATGAGGACAGTGAGAAAGGTAAAACGTCTACTTTGGTTATGGAGCCTAGAGTTTATCGCAGCCACATTAGCTATCACGCCGAAAATATAGGAACCTAACTTCGGATGTACATATCTTAGTTATAAATTTAGAGTTTCTCGCAGTCATACCGGTTGGCGTGGTGAAGATTCTAGATGACATGATTATAGAGTTGCATACCTTAATTATGGAACCTGTCGTTTATCTCATCTATGCTTATTGGCGTGG
This sequence comes from Iris macrosiphon, assembly GCA_036927795.1. NCBI lineage: Eukaryota > Viridiplantae > Streptophyta > Magnoliopsida > Asparagales > Iridaceae > Iris > Iris macrosiphon. Next base: position 101,299,333 of record JAYESA010000004.1, read on the forward strand.
CGAGGATTCTGAGTGTCATGATTCGGATAGACGTATATGATTATCATGTTGTATCTTAAATTGGTTCTTAAAGTCTCATCTCAATACTTATCTATTTTCGTTATTACAGGACTTTGTTCCATCATTTCCTTTGCTAGCAGTAGCAATACCTTCAGTCCTTATCCAGTTCCTTTTGAGCTTCTTTTCTTTGAGGATTCCTTGTTAGTATGATCATTAGTGACTTACAATTTTGGTTGTATCTTGTATTAGTTTGACTGAGTGTGACTTGTGAGTTTGTAAGTGTTTCTTAGTTGGACATGGGAGCATTAGACAATAATCTAGAGATACCCATAGCATAGTACCTTGTAGCAATAGTTCTATGATAGATGTTATTATAATTAGTATTGGTATTATAGAAAGAGGAGTAAGAGTATCAGTGAAGGTTCCAAGAGTAAGTATCAGAATCAGCATACCCGTCTTGGATAGTCATGAAATTATGTAATTGGATGATCTATGTAAATAATTAAGTATCAAGGAATTATATTAAAGATTAATGGAGCATGATGTTCAATTTGATGATTGATACTGGGTGTATCAAGAGTAAAGAAATGTATATGCATAAAGGATTTTAATGAGATGCCATGAGTAGAGAAATTTCAAGATTGGTAATGAAAGTTGTGAATATATCACATATTAGTTTAACAGGCTATAAAAAGGTTTAAGAGATATGCTTATACATCAATCGAGATATGGAACCATATGCCTGCCCTTGAGATTGAAGTAAAGCATGGGTATTATAGAAAGTGCAAGTGATCGTGAGTTCTAATAAGTTTGATAAGATAATCTAATGATGAAGCTAGTGTTACCATACCAATAGTGCTAGTGATTATATATCAAAGATTTGTTGAGCAAGGTGCTAATGACAGTAAGTACTTCATGTGTTGATAATTAAATTGGTGTACCAGTTAATATAGATAGAAAATTATTGGAAAAAATATGTGTGATGATAACTTTAATTATTGGAAGTAATAGTGCAAGTAATCCAGGCAGTGCAATATTCAGTACACAGTAGAGAGTTATAGATAATTGATATATTTGTGTACACCTTGAGTATTAGAGACTGTGAGTATATATGTGTACTTATATGCTTGTGGATTTAAATTTATAATTTGAAGAGTGGAAATGAATTTCAATTTTTAAAGAATTTTTGAGTTGAGATTTTATGTTATTAAATTTTGATGATAAACATTAATTTAAATGAAGAGTTGAGAACTCAATATGACAGAATTGACGGTTCGTTAAAACATTAATTTTTATGAAGATTAACATATGATTGAATTTGTCATTAAAATTCAAGGAAATTAAGGAGATTATCATTATATCTATTGACTGCATGATATAAATTTATATTTGAATGTATATGATATTTGAAGATTTCATAACTATTGTATTATTTGATTTTGTGTGGAAAAAGAAATCAAGGATTAAGATCACTAATGGATTAGTGTTGAATTCAAATTTTGGGATAAGATTTTTAAAATTTTTTTATAAATATGCATTGACGGGATTTCAATTAAAGGATTTGATAGTAAATTTTGTATTTAGTGATTTACTCAAAATTTGAGGAGTAAGATGATTAATGGGTTAGTATTTAAATACAAACTTTTTGGACGAGATTTTTAAATTTTATAAATATACATTGAGTGGATTTAAAATTAGAGGATTGGATATTAAATTTTGTATTTAGTAATTAGCATAAAGTTTTTGAGGAGATTATGATACGAATGGAATTCGATTTTAAATTTGAAGATTTTAGGAATATGATATCTATAGAATTTTGGAGGTTTTATAGCAATATGGATTTACTTCATGATTATATGGTTTGATGAATTTAATTTTGATTGTAAAATAATATAAATGAATACATACAACTATTGAGGATTTTAAATTTCGAGGACAAAATTTTTTTAAGGTGGGTAGACTTGTTACCTCCGTATCCTGAAATTCGTGCTTAAATATTATTTTTAGGTTAATTTGGGGCTATTAGGATTTTTTTCACAATTTTTAGTTAATTAAAAACTAGTAACCCTAATTTCCTAGGACTTTCAAGAATTTATTTTAGGTACAAACTTAAATAAAAATATCCCAAAATTTTATTTTAATTTCTAAATAATAAATTATATTTTCTAGATTTTTTTGGGAATTTTTTTGATTATTTTTAGCATTTATTTTGAGTTAATTATTAAAAACTGAATTAAAAATTAATTTCTGAAAAAGAAAATCCAAAACGTAACTAATTCTGTCCAGTCAGCAAATAGGGGGCCCACCTGTCTGCCTCCCGCAACAAACAGTGCCGGGCCCGCCTGTTAGTGACTACGTGGTGGGTGCGAGCCTAGCCGTGCCGACCTCGAGCCGAGCCGAGTCAGAGTTCGACTCGGACTCAACTGAGCCGAGCCGCATCGAACGGTGACCATCCGATTTGGGCGGGCAGCGTTGGATGGCTGCCACATGTCAATATCCGAGCCACAGCTGCACTCTCTCTCTCCTCTATATATATATAATAGTTTAAGTTATTTTCAAGGTTTTTTTCTTGAGCCGATTTTTGGAGAATTGTCATCTATGGTTCCTTCATCTTTCAGAAGCCATTGCACATAGCTCTGGACTCCAAACGAGGCCTAGTTTTTTTGTTAGAACGATATTGAGTTTAGCTTTCTGATTATATAATTTTTTTAAGAAATTATGAGTATTAAATTCTGGAAAATTCGTAGAGCACAGCATGTCCAAAAATAAACGTGTTTCAATGTTTTTACGATTTCGGGTCAACCAGGACTCAGAATCATGAACCGTTTAAAGTTTCGGAGAGCTAATGTCGAGATCATTGACTTAGGTTTTTCCCAGAATTTAATTCGATGTATTTTCATACTGTTAATTCTGTAGAACTTCTAGGTTAGAATTTAACCATCGGTGCACGAAATGAAATTTGTATGTGCCATAATTCATAAACGAATTTGAATTCTGATGAGCCATAAATTCTAGCATATTTTTGATGCTGAAATATACAGGAAATCATGCATAAAAGTTGAGTTTGTGTCAGTTGACTTTTCGGTCAACAGATCGCCTCGATTTGCGTGCCATAAGTCTCGAGTCGATAAAATTTAGTTCTTTTGGATAAATTTTTTGGAATTAACCTAAAAATTAGAATAATAAGATTAAAATAGGATTTTAAAGTAATTATTCCAGAATTAAATAAATAAAATAAATTATCTTTTGACATGGTAAATTTGTAATACATAGGCTATTTGGACTGTGACTTGGATTCGATTCATACCAGTAGCAGGACCCCAGACGAGTACATTCTCTGACAGTTTCTATTATGTTGATTATCTCTATATTTCGTGTTGTATAGCATACATGAACCTGAAACTTTTCTTTATACGAGTTAGCATCTTTGAGACCTGTCACGAGTAGTCGTGATTGGAATCCATCGTGCTAGCTGGGGAAATGGGGAAATGTTAGTAGCTTATGTGATCATACCCAACCTTACATGCATCATAGCTCACCCACACCTCACGTCGGTGCAGCCTGACTATTACATGCCTCATAGCCTGTTACATGTGATTAGCTTGACTATTGCTCGTATCATAGCTATCCGGATGGTTAGCCTGACCCTACATGAATCATAGATAATCATATGTAACAAGCCTGATCAGTACCAAGCCGATCACATGATATACTGATGTTTCACACACTTAGTTAGATGTTCTTGACATGTATCTCTAGTATATTGATCTAGCATCTCTACATGTTCTAGTTATTGTTCTTATACACACTTATATATCAGTTTATTGTTCTTGCGTGTACTTGGATTTCTATTTCATTGCTAGATGTACATTGATGATGATATGCTCCAGTATTTCATTTATTCCAGTATTTCTTATTGCCAGTATTTTCTATCTGTCTTGTATTTCTTTACACTGTGCTGTAGATTTTGTCAATATGTATGGAACTGCTGTTAGAGGTGTATTTCGTTACAATCCTGACTGGATATTTTTTTCAGACTGTGACATAGAGGACTTGTTTTCGACATACTTGGAGACTGGATGTTATTGATTGCAGGTTAGACTATTATTATTATTAGATTTGTCTTGTATTTTATTGCTTGCTTCGACATCTCATCGTGCCTTAGCTTATGTGATTGAGTATATTCCATATTATATTGTGATATCTGTGTCTCCTTATGGAGTTAGATATTCATGAGAGATTGATTAGATAGTAACCTGACCTCGACAGCGTTCTACTGCCGATGCTGCGGCGTAGGCTGGACGTCCCCACGCTCTCGTGCCCCAAATTCCGGGTGCGGGTCGTGACAACCCCCTTGGCATTGTAATGAATTCCTCTACCAAGGGAAGTTGTGCTCACCCCTGCTTATTGTTATGAGAGTTTTATGATTTGTTCCCATTAGTTGGCACGCTGGCATCGCTAAGGGGACTGTCTACTAAGTCACAGACTGGAAACAAAATAACAGAATCAACAATGAGTGACTCCATGGATTGGTTATGGGTGTGGGGCTTGAACAACCCCCAAAGATTATTTTTTCATAGGCTTGTTGGTGGAACTAGATGACCAATGTCTTCTGTGTTATGCCAACCAACATAATATCGAGTTGAGCCAACATGTTCTCGTTAGAGAAGAAGGTCATCCTTAACAAAGTCATCATTTTGTTTACCATGAACAAAAAGTCTAACCACTTTTATCTTACAAACTTGAAAGAAAGGTACCAAAATCTTATACAAGAATCTAAATACAAATTAGGGGGAAGTAGTAGCTGTAGAGATCTTATCAGCGGTCGATCACTTTACTCCTTAGACTACTCAACACAAGAAGAAGAAATACAAACACTCGAACACTTAGAAAAATCGTGTCACGACTTGTACCCAAAAATTAGGCATTAGTCATGGGTACGTCTAGCCTATGCCACAACATCGACTGTAGAATGTTATCTAGGTCATCATAATATCTAAATCATAATACATGCAATAATATCTCAACTCCATAACGAGGACAATAATATATAAAATGACAATACTCAATCATAAGATCTAAAGGAAGATACAGTACGACAATGGTATAAAGAGATAGGAAATCCAAATCATAAGTCTAAACAAGTCATGACAGTCTCCAACAAGTCTAAGTATTAAATATAACATCCAAATAATGTAAAGTGGTCCTTGGAGACAAATCCAGTAGCAAATATAAAACTAGCTAACTATACTTATACAAAATTAAAAGCTTCAAAACGAAGCATCCAGAGGCCAGCTGCCATCGCACTCAGAGAAAGTTATTGCCATATGTCTTCCACCAAAAGCTGTCGGCAAAGATTCACTTTTGCTTTTGGTAAAGTAATCAGGACGTCCACTGAGTAAAGAAGGATGCTGCCAAATAGTCTGGTGCAGTCACCAATATGCAACAGTTGAGTGGATAATCCACTACAAAAAGTTACAGAAAGCCATCATCATTGTATGTGATAAAAGGAGGATAGGGCCTACCCACATCAATCATAATTTGTCGTCATTAATAGGGTTAATAATGGCCTGATGTAAATTATCAGCAGATATGTTATCCAGGTTTGTATCCAAAGTAGTGCTAGAAATGTCCATGTCAAAATTAGCATGAAACTGTGATTTCAAGAATTGAAGGCACTTCTTCTTTAATTTTTTAGCTGATATCGTAGGATTCTTTCTAATTAGGGAATCCTTAAGCTTGGTGATCGTATTATCACCGAAGAGTTTATTTTGGACACGTTTGTCTAATTTACTTTTATTTTCTTTGATGGATGCCATAACTTCCATCAATTTTTCCTTTTCATCAATTCTTTGCCACCATTTCACAAGAAATTTGCGTCACATGATGGGAATGTTGTTGGAATTAAGTTCACAGTCAATAGTCCAATAAAATATATATGGGATCTGGAATAGTACATAAAAATATAATGTACTTTTTCCCCCAAAAATATGATCTTCCTAGCATTGTGGATAAAATAAAATCCACTGAGAGAATTGTTCTTAAATTTTTGGAGGAATAATATCCAGAGTAGCTCCAAGTTTCAACCACCAGTCGAAAAACCAGGAGGATATCTCATTCTGAAGAATTTCAGGACAGATATGAATAAACCACGAATGGCTCCTCTGGGAGTTTTTATAGTATAAAAAGTTATAGAATGTCTGGATATAATCCCAATAATTATAGCTGCAGACAACCACTTTATCCTTGGAAAGTTGTTGTTCTCTATTAGGATGAAGCCCCCAAGTTTGTGGAGTAAGGATATTTTTAATGATCACTTTGCTGTAAGCCGTCTCCAAAGAGTTTGGTTTAGTATCTGGTCGTCTCCCTCAGTTGGCACCTTCTTCTCCTGAGCCACAGGATATAACTTTGCTCCCTCAATATCCTGATGTCCATAGAAAGTAGGACACCAGTCCTCAAGGCAATCCCCTAAAAATATTATCCAGTCGGGTTTGAGCAAAACATATTTTTAACATCAGTTCCATTTACATGATTGAAGCTATGAAACAGTAATAGTAATGGATACATGATAAGGAAAGTAACTGAGATCATAACATGGTAAATAATGAGAAGTATCATGGAAAATACTAATAATATTATGGTAACTACTGAGAAGTAGGTAACTAAGAGAAATATGTCATGTATTATCATATATGTAATGGAATAGAGAATAACTTAACTACTAAGTGTTTCAAAATATTACTTCGATATGTGATCGGCTTGGGACTAACACGAAATATAAAAAATAGAGTTAGCTCAATCATATGTGAAGTGTATCATCAGCTAGTACTTGTGGTCTACACTATCACACGGTCTACAGGGTATGATCACATATCCAACTAATACTTTTTTTGTCTCTGACTAGTATAACGGATCCAATTTATGACACTTTTCGACATGGTAATCACTATGCACGATCTATAATATGATGCACACTTATCACAATCTATATAATCATGGAGGAATAATAATGTATTCTTCGAGAAAGAATATCTCATGACGGGAATCCAAGATATACCAATCCGTGTACCATTGTGTCAGAAATTAAGTAAACAGTAATATAAATATGTAACATATAAGCTATCAAGTAAAGAAAACTATCAGAGAATGTACGCACCTGTGGTCCTGTGTTGAAAATACTAAACAATGTCTGTATCAGAGCCTCAAAGACCTATATATTAATTTCTATGTCAAATAGGTGATTTGAAGTCATAAACATGCTTAACTAGTCTTGTTTTAGGTTTCTAGGTCAAAACTAGATTGTTCGGGGTAAAACTAGGCATTCTCCTCATTTTAGGTTCCAAACTATCTATCTAGTTCGTTCATATAGCTATATTAGTCAATACCTTGCTAATACTAGATTTTCTAAGTCATACCAGTAAATATAGATATATTAGGTATTATATACTATCTAGACTCATAAATATTGGTATCCTATAATACTTTAGCCTATTACCCAATACCTTACTCCTTACCCATGTATCCTAATATATTATCCCGTATCTTAGTATCCTGCCCATACTAGCTATAATACCTTAGCTCATAACTATTAGCTTCACCAAAACCTATACATTGATCCCAAACTCATAAACACCTACACTACACCTTTGTATTACTCAAGTATCTTATTGATATAGACACACTACTATTCACCATTACAAGTTGTGAATAAACTTTTTTAAACAATGAACAAAAAAGTACGAAAAAATCTTAGACAGAATATCTAAGTACAATATATTTGTATCTAGGTCGTGACGATGGAGATCGAGTACTACAGCGGCTCCTTTACTCCGTTGACGTTCTGACGAGAAAATAAGGATGCTCTCTTCTATTTTTTCTCTTCTGAGATTATGTGCATCTACTTAGCTCACCCTCCTCTCTTATGGGAATGCTACGTCGTGCTGACGAACTATCGATGCCGCATATGCCTCTGTTTGGCGGCCGCATAGGGCTCATTCAATAGAATACGGTTGTAACTATAGTTGCATGCCACGGGCAGGCTGCCATATGGGTCATAGTTAAGATATATTGTTGATGAGATTTTGGGGTTATTTTTACCTGTTGTGTGAGTGACTTGGTCAATAGGACACGTATTCAGCATTGATCGTGCGAACAATCTTCTTCGGTTGTAATAAAAATATCCTGTAAGTTGAGAGTTGCATAATATCTTGGTCGCATAGTATTATGATTGAACATATGCTCTCGCTTGGCCTTGGTCGTATCGATACTATGGCCACATGGAGTTTATGGCCACATATGTGTCCTCGTTTGTCCTTAATCGGGTGGATACTCTGACCGTACGATATTATGGCCGCACATGTACTCTCGTTTGGCCTTGGTTAGATAGACACTCTGATCACATGATGATGAGGCCGCATGGGTATGTAGTCTCATATGAGTGAGCACATGGCGTGGCACGTCTGATGAGGCCAACAATGAGTTAATATGACTTTTTGTCTCTTTCTGAACTGCGTCTTCACGAGTCTTGAAGCGTCTCAGCGTGATGAGTGATGTGTTAGAAAGTCTGTCAGGCATTGAATGTCGTATTAAGGTGGTCTTATGTGGCCCTCATTCTCAGTAGTTGTTTAGGCCATATAGGGTATACTATGCGGCTTCCAGATGTTTGGTTGATCAGGCCGCATGTGGCTCCTATAAAGCTAGGTTGTTCAGGCCGCATATGGCTCCTCTGCGGCCTATTTTTATTTTTGAGGGGGACATGACCTCTATACAGCCTGTATTATTTTCATGCTTCTACATGAGTCCCTTTAAAGTTTTCAAAATGACAAGTTTGGAATACATTGAATAAGAAGTATGGTCGCATGGTATCATGGCCGCATATATGTCTCTGATAGGCTGTCAAATCATTTAATGCCTTGATTTGCTTCAATCCTCGAGCGAATCTTCTGGGGATTCTGTGCTATCAGGGGGTAGAGTGGTCTAATGAACAAGGAGTCATCATCATCTCTACCCGTTACCTGGATTGAGGCAGATCGGGATTCGAACAGTCGCCATCATTATCCCTAGCCGTATTTTGTCAGCCTATATATAGGGGGTTTGAGGAGAGAGAAAAATTTTGTTACCAAACTTTCTTCTCTTCTTCCGCATTACTGTTGTTATGGCTCCCAAGGTTGCCTCCTTCGCCTCCGTCGCTGCCAAGAAAGCCCTTAAGGGCAAGGGCAAGGGCAAGGGCAAGACCAAGAGCAAGGGGAAAGGTCGTGCTGTTGTGGCGAACCTTTCGTCGCTTCCCGTTGATTTTGATTGCCAATCAAGAGTAGGTCCTGTGGAGATGAAGTCGGGTTCTGGAACATATGTGCTGAGTTCGACACTTGGATATATCTTTGCTTAAACTTTTCACTGACGTATGGACAATCATATCGCATGGACGAGCTCTATCGCATGGCCGACTTAGCCGCATGGGTGCCTAGGCTGCATGGCTGACACGACCGCATGGATTACTTGGGCGCATGGGTGCCTAGGCCGCATAGTTTGCGTGGCCGCATAAGTTCCTAGGTGGCATATGTATATCCTCATTGATACTTCTCAATGGTTCCGATCTAACTCCTTTGTGGTTTTTTGCAGTAACTTTGTCCGCCACACCTTCTGGCAAACTGGTCTTTAGGCATAACCCGTTACCCTTAAACATGAATCTTGAGGACCTGGCTGCGGCTGTCCAAAAAAAGGTTGACAAGGATCTACTGCCTGAGGGACAATAGAAGATTGCCGAGCAAATTTCTTCCTTATTGTTGAGTCAGATCAACTCGGGGGAGACCCCCTCTAAAGACGGGATAAAGTTCTTCAAGAAGCCGTACTTCTTGTTTGGAGATGTACTAGAATCTTCTCAGCCCGAGATAGGAACGACCAAGGAGAATTGGTCTTTCATATTCCATAAGATAAAGATGTCATTTCCTGCCTTTGAAAGTCACCTGCCTTTGTCGGACCTGAAGGTGATGATAGGTCAACGGAAGATGGGGTAGAATTTGACCCCTGAGCCATATGGGGGCACTTCTTGGCAACATTCGGTGTAGTACTGAAAAGAACAAGGGAGAGTTTTATAGCGCGAAGGAGTCGCCCTTGTACTCCTTGCTGGGACTGAAGCCTGATCTCGTCGGAGGTGACCTAGGACCAAATTCAGCGTATATGTGGCAGACACCTTCCTTATCAAGTTGCCAAGAAGGGGACCTATCCCACAGGACAATTATGGGCTCTCTGCTAGGCATATTATAATGCCTCTGGGTGCCGCCTGACCTAGTAGATTCTAAAAAAGTACGAGTGGGAGCTCAGGACCGCAGACTTGTTCTTTGCCATGAGGGGTACATGTTATGGTTTGGAGATGAACCACCCAATATTCATTGCCCTGATGGAGTTGTAGAACCTTCTCACGGGGAACTTATTTACGCCCGGCGGCGAGATGTGACTTGTCACTACCATATTTTATAGGAAATAATATTTTGGTCATTTCATAATTAATTAAATATTGTACATGTTAAATATTTATTTATTATATTATTTATTTATTTATTATTAGCATGTTAGATTTATTTTTAGACTTGTGTTAGTGGACCTAACTAGTTATAATAGATCTATGGACCCAACATTTAATTTTAGTTAGATTTGAGCCCAATAATTAGAAGTCCATTTATTAGGAGGATGATTAATTAAGTTAAAACTATTAGACTATAACCTTCCCTCCTTAATTAATTTCTTTATGAGAGACCCCAAGGGGTATTTTAGACTTTACATAGTAGCTTGAGGGAGCAGATAAGTGAGGCCTATATAAAGGAGATAAAAACTTTCTCTTTCTTCATTTTTATTTCAAATCTAGATCTAGAATTTTTCTCAACCAAATTCTACCAAATCTCTACCAAATTTTTATCCAATTCCTTCCTAAATCACTATTGGAGACTATAAGAGTAAGGATCTAGAAGGAGGAAGCAAGGATCTACAAAGAGGAGCAATGATCTACAAGTTGAAAGCTAATTTCATCAATTTTGAAGGTTTCATTGGGAATCCATCTTTCAATAGGTACAATTCAGTTTTTCCCTTAATTTAGGTTCTAAATCTGAGATTTAACCATGAAAAATCAACCCATATACATAGACGACCCATAAGATTTGGTTTTGTGTTCATAGGAGGCCTATTGAGAATGTTATGGTGCTTTTTGTGTCAATTTTGGGAGAATTTTGAGTTTGATAAATTATTTGTGTGTCAATTGGTCCTATAGATCAATTTGGCATATGCTTGTATGTTTGGGGATAGTATAGTGTCCACAATTAGGTATGTGTAGGTCGTACCCCATTAATTTGGTGATACATGTTGATTTGGGAGTTTTTTCTCCGATACGGAATTTTGAGCATGTCATATTTTGACATGGACTCGTAGATTTGTATTTGACTCTTCGTATTATTCATAAATAATATATATGACTTATTCGTGTCCTTTGGGGTACATTTGGATGTGTGGTGGACTCGTGTCGCAAGCGTATCCTAGATCTAGTAGGATACGGGGTGATACGATCCATATGTGTGCAATTTAATTGTATATATATTTTCTCTTGTATTCTTGGCCTTGATATTGTGTAATTATATATATGTATATATACATATATTGTTGTTATATATATTTATGTATTAAATATCATAGACCTATATATCTATTATATATATGTGTTGTATGTTTATGTAGTTATTATTCTACATATGTGAGATCTACTAATTATTGTATATATATATGTGGTTATGTATATATGTATATGGTGGTGAATATATATTATATTTATATAATATTGTGTCTTAGACCTATGTATCTATATATATATACCATATGTGTAAATATTGAGATATAGCTATTTCTTCTACATGTAGTATATTTATATATTGTAGTATATGTACATATATTATAATAGATATTTATATGCTGTTATATTTGTAGTTATATTATGAGTGTTATATATTGTGTATAATTATATGTATGTATATGTATGGGTGTTGTTATAAATATATTACTATGTATGTGTGTGTATTTTACATATAGTTATTATGTACATATATATGTATGGGTGTATGTATATTCATTAGTAGTAATTATATGTGTATATTTAGTAAATATATTTATGTGTTATATATATATATATATATATATATGTCTTGTTATATTTATATATTATAGAGCAGGAGCTTTTGGCGACAGCAGCGAGCGTCGCAACAGCATCAGTGTAACAAACAGCACAACAGCAGCAGCAGTAGCAATAGCAACAGCAATAACATCGCAAAAGTTGCAGTAGCAGCAATAGTATACAGCAACAACAGTTTAGCAACAGCAGCAGCGTCGCAAAAGCAGCAGTAGCAATAGCATACAGCAGCAGCGACATCAGTTTAGCGACAGCAGCAGAACCGTCGCTAAAACAGCAGAGTATCAGCAGTATCGGTGAGTTTCAGCGACAATAGGCAGCGACTTTAGCGACAGTTTGGCAGTTTTTATTAATATTAGATATTTATATATAAATAGTTATGTATAGTATATATAGGGTAATAATATATATAAATATATTCCTAATTGCTATTTGTATTTTAATATACTATATGTATAACATTTAGTATAGCATATATTATATTATGGGGTAAGTTAGTAGATGTGTATCATATGTTAAGTTAGTATCTATGTATTAGTATATAAAATATGTTAGGAGTAATAGGTAGTTAGGTATTAGTAAATATTAATAGTTATAGCTAGTAGTTGTATTAGATAAATACATATAGCCTATAGTTTAGAGATTGTGTAAGTAATATATACTAGATGGCATTACCTTGAGATACCAAGGTAAATGCCAAGGTAATTGGGGATACTCAAGGTATTGGGTTTGGGTATCAATATTGGTTTAGTTTTGTGATACAAAGTTGGTTCAAAACCAAGGTATCAATTTAATATTAAGATTGTATATATATATTATTATTGTTTGACAATATGTGTATGTATATTTTACCTATTGTATTTACGTATCCAGAGATACGGTATCCTAGTATACTAAGATATAGCTTTTGTGACCTAGACTTTAGTATTTGAACCCAATATTTTTGTATTAGACTTATGCAAACTAGAAATAGGTAGTTGACCATAGTTTGACCATAGTTTGACTATAGTTGACCATAATTGACTTAAAGTTGACAGAGTTTGACTTTTGACTTAGAAATAACTTTATGACCTAGAAGTTGACTAGTTTAATTTATTCTCTTTCCCAAAAACTTGTATTCATGCAATATTCCATATATAGGTCTGTGATATCAGTTCGGACACCGTTTTGCATCATTTGCTCTGGACCACAGGTGAGTACATTCTCTGATAATTTCTATTATTTGATTACCACTATAATTCAAGTATTTTGAAATGTTACTTATTATTCTTGATACAATGGTACATGGATTGGTATTGTTATTGGATCGTCAATTATGGGATGTTACATTGATTATGGAGATGGTATCGGATACTGTCCTTGTTGGTATTGGATAACATTGAATATTATAGATCAAACATTAGATACATTGGCTAATAACGTGTCATGATTCAATCCATCATATCATTATGGGTGGGGAAAATACCAATTAAATATGTGATCAAGAAACTATCGGCTAGTAGTGTAATCGTTGGCTACTAACTAACCATACAATTCACGTATTGTTGAGTTAGCTCTTTAGTGTAATCATTGAATCTCCCAGGCCGATCACATATTTAGTTAGTATCTCAAAACACATGGTTATTATAGATTTCATTATTCAGTTCATTGGTTACTTTGTTCTATGCTGACATTATAGTTCATTCAATTATTCTTATACGCAATGATTATATTATGTTGCTAGTATTGCCTATTCTCTTATTGCTCTTGATTATCGTTTATATTCTCATCATAGATAACATCTTCTATTTTACTGCTTTATAGTTTTTGTCAATTAATTGGAACTGCTATTGGGTTGTACTTCGCTCCATTCCTGACTGGAAAATATTTTTCCTACTTTAAGTATTAGTCATCTGGTAATAGGGGAGTTCCTGTCCATAGGAGTATATATTATGTTGACAGCAGATTTGTGGAGCAACACAGTAAGCAGTGAGATGGGGAGAGGCTGTTGCATATACTATCTGCACAGACCCGACAGTACACATTTGATGTGCACATGAGTATTATAGCAGACTTTACAGGGTCTGTGCACACCATTGTACAAAGTAGGGTACGACATTAGGCAGGAGCAATTTGACGTTGCATTTTAAACTAGAGTATCACAACTGTCACGCCCCAGTCCCAAAATATCTAGGGACTAGCCACTTGGCAATGGCTAGCAGCACACACCGATAGACAAACCCAATTTAATGGATCCATCGGGGCATACTTAAGCTGTATTACAACGATCAGGGTTTACTAATCTCATCCACAGAATAAATACAGCAATATCATCAAAAGGAAATAAACATCATCCAGTCACAAGTAAATAAAATTGGGGAACAACCCGATATTAAGTCTGTTATAATTGTTCATGAAACAAGAATGTAAATAGCAACACAGACTAAGTATAGAAGAAATATATACTCCGAAAATTTATGGCAATCACCTAGTCCTCGGTTCCTAGTTCTGCTCCACTGTATGCACCTGTTCCTGCTTCTGCTCCTGCTAATGCTCCTGTACTGTATACCTCTTGGTGGATCTTCTCGGCTAATCCTGGGGACATAATCCGGATCCAGGTCCTCAGGGGACATAGCAAGGTACAAGATAACTCATGCCAAATAAATGTAGTACAGCAATAAATGAAACAATAAGGTAAATTTATAACCAGCTAAGTGATATGCAAGTGAGAGTTTTAGTCATACTTGGGCTAAGACTACTATAAGATCAGTGTCAGAGAAACCCATAGCAGCATTAGTATTATGACTCCAGTATATATGCCAAAGCAGGTAGTATCACGACTCAAGTATATGTGCCAATCACCTCCAGACAATAATATATGTAATATAATCAGCCTTTGATATGGTAATACTCTCCCCATACAATATAATCACACGTCTCATATCCATGACACGCAAGATCAAAACTAATGCAGCAAGTCATAATAAGATCTAAGCATATAATGTCTATGTCATAAACCTATATCCTATACAGAATCACCTTGAATATTTCAGGAAGATTCTGTCTCATGATTCGTGTCAGGTGTCCTGGATTATGAGGTACTTGATAAGACAAGTACGAGAATGTAAATGTCACGATATCCATCTCTAGGTGACGTTACACAACTCCGCGTACGGTGTTGGCACCCGACTATTAATCGGACGCTAAGTAAGTCACACGGTCCTAGGTTAAGCATGCACAATAATGTATAAATAAGTCAAGGAAATAAGTAGCAAAACTGCAGAGTTTGGCAAGGTACACTTGCCTGGGGTTCTGTCTCAAACTGTAGCTCTGACCTCAGTGAGAATTACAGGTACTGCTCCGGTTGTTGAAATAAACATCACCATCAGATCCAAAAAATATCAAATAGCTAGAAACGCCTGTCCTTGAGACCAATTTGGACACATGGGCAAAAATGACATTTCTGGTCAAAGCGGGGTCCACATGTGGCTCGCATCGCACCAAAAAATGTGTCAGAAGCAAAGGTCTCCAAATCTGTCAAACTCAGTGTCAATAGGTCCAGAACGATGATACGAACCCAACAGAACTTCCAGAATTGGATTCCGATGAGCAGATCACAAAATCGTCCGTCAAGTGGAGTCGTGGGGCCCACGATACGCGATTTTGTCAACGTTCTCAGAATCGAACCAAACTTGGGTCACAGGACCAGCGTATTGTTACCAGTCCGATGGTGCAAGTTTCGTTTTGATCCGACGTGTGTACACTAAGTTACAGCGAGATCTAGAACAGGCGGATATAGGGCGTTGTCGGCGGATACGCGTTGATTCCGGTGTGCACGCACATCCAAATCAACTTCTACAAAATCTCGTATGTCCGTATCAATGACGTGCATGTTTTGGTGAAGACCGCACACGACCAAGTCGTCCCATTTGGCGGGGCACACTCAGTTCCGGGGGAAAACGGGGTGTTGATTTTCCTGTTTTTGGATCACAGTTCGCGATCGCCACAGGACGCGACACACCGAGCGGGTTACACGGGCATCAAGAGGGTCACGCAGGGTTCGCCTTCACAACTAACAGAACAGAAAATGGAGCAACGAGGAGAGAGAACGGGTTACCTGAACAGGGCTCCGTGAACCGAGGATTTCATGTGTCCGCGTGTCGTCTCGACACTGTGCTATGTCGTGTCAGCCGTGTCCGGTCATTGTTCAGTTCTAGGGCTCGATGCTGGGGTTGGGGGATTCACCGGAGGAGGGCAGAGACGGCCGGGGATGGGTCGACATGCGGAGGCGCTACTGGCCGGGGTCCGAGGTGACTTCGGCGGAGGCGGCACCGGGCAGCGGGATAAAGTAGGGCAGAGGAGAGCAGGAGGAGGGAGGCGAGCAGGCTCGGAAAGGGTCGTCGGGGAAGACGGTGGTTGCGGAGATAGGTGGTGGTGTTGGTGGTGGAGACGACGACCTTGGGCGAGGGGTTCCGGTGGCGGCGAGGTCGGGCGGAGCGGAGGCAGGGGAGACGGAGGCGGGGACGGGTTTAAATAGAGGGGAAGAGGGAGGCTGACGGGCGGCCGGTACAGGGGAGGGGAAGTGGAGGAGCTGGCCGTTCAAGGAAGAGGAGGTGGAGCGGCGCAGGGTGCCGGAGCGAAGCGGCGGCGGGGGTCGGTTACAGGGAAGAGAGAGGGTTTCGGTGGCTGGTCGGGTCGGGTTGGCCGGATCCGACTCGTTTGGGTCTAGGAGCGGTTCAGACCGGGGCGGTTCGGTTGGACCGGGTTCAGGCCGGTTCAACCCGGTTTGTTTGGTTTTTAATTAAAATAGGGTTTTAGGTCTTTTAAAAATGTTTCCAGGGTCCAATAAATTCCCAAATAATTACCTTATGTCTAATTTTTCATTTTACACCAAAAAATATTATTTTTATAATATTTTAATATTATTTAACATTATTTAAAAATTTATTAATAATTAAAACACCTAAGCTTAATTAATTAAAAATCCCAGAAAACTCTAGAAAATTGTGAAAAATCTATTTTAAAAATTCCTAAAAAATTAGGGGGTTTACAATCTACCCCCCTTAAGAGGATTGCATCCTCGCAATCAAAGAATAATCGGTCAACAGAGATGACACGGTTGCAACATTATTTGAAGCACATCATAATCAAGGAGAATCAAGGTTTTAAGAAGAACACGTAGGGAAAATCATTTCCCTAAGCGATAAAAGTTATGTAGTTTCCCAAATAAAGAAAATCTAGAAAATTACAGTTTTAGAAAAAACTAGGCTATCACTTATCAAAACATACTAGGTTATCAATTATTAGCAAGTTCAAATTACCAAGTCAAGGCTAAGGTCACGAACCATCAGGCACGAACTAAAGCAATACTAGACGAGATAGCTACGAATCACTTACGCGCATTAGCTACTCCATGATTCTGTGCGTCTCCCAAAGTCATCTTGAAAGCTTGTCCGCGTCCTTGAGGTGGATTCCTCTGCAGTTACTGGGCCAGCTGGAAGAGTGCTGATCTGCTTGATTGCCTTGTTGAGTTGATTGACCTCTATCTTCTGGTTTTACTTCATCTTCGTAGGTGACTACAATACCTTATGATATTCCTGCAGGAGTCTCGTTGCTTGATTGTGATTCTATTACTCTACATCCAAAATAAACTATAAAAGGTGCACAGGAATCAAGGCAGGATGCAAGTCAAGAAATAAATTCGAATCCGATATAGATGTCAAGAACGTTTCAAGCAAGTGGATGAGATCCAAAAAACTTGTCCTATTCTTATTGTAGGCCTGTTCGGTCCCTAAGTTGAAACCGAATAATTTAGTCGTTGACCTACATGGGTCACCACAACAACAAGCATTTGAATAGTGGAGGAATCTCTGTGTATATTATGTGTATCAACTGTGCTTTTGTGTAGGTGAGGAATGGATATAGGTATAAGTGGTGAGTAAGATTCACTCGAGTTGATCACACTATAACTAAGGGCTTGATGTTAGTCTAGTTTGGTATCAGTAGTACACTGATAGGCCTTCGGTTAGTGCCTTCAGTAGGAAGGTATTAATGTATATATTATAGGAAATATTAGTAGTGGCGGCATTAGTTTTCAGTCCACTGTGTTTATGTACTACTATGTGTGCATTACTAACTGATGAATGTATCAGTTGGATGCATTATTAGTGAATGCTAGTTAGTAATTATCAGCTAGGGTGAAGTTTAGATTTTAGTTATTTGAGTTAGATATCAAGTTAGAATATCAGACATCAGTTAGAGTAAGCTAAGTTTGTCTAGTTAGTCTAGTATCATCTAGCATTAGTATTGATATTAAGTTGGTATCAGTTATATTAAGTTAGTAGCAGTTATTGTAAGTTAGTAAGTCATGATAGTATAAGTTATGTACTAATTCTATAGTATTAAACATATGTCAGAGAGAGAGAGAGAGAGGATTAGGGTTAGGGTTTACACCCTCTATGACAGTGTCTGTGTCATATATATGTCAGTGTGTGTGTGTCATATCTATGTCAGTGTGTGTGTCATGTCTGTGTCAGTATTATGTCGTATTTATATCTGTGTATGTGTGTGTGAGAGAGAGAGATCGGGTTAGGGTTAGGGTTTACACCATCTGTGATAGTCTATGTCGTGTCTGTATCAGTGTGTATATGTGTGTCATGTTTGTGTCAGTGTCATGTCGTGTGCATCTGTAAGCGAGAAAGAGAGAGATTCGGATTAGGGTTAGGGTTTACACCCTCTCTCACAGTCTGTGTCATATCTGTGTCAGTGTATGTGTGTTAGGTCTGTATCAATATTATGTTCTGTGCATCTGTGTGTAAGAGAGAGAGAGAGAGAGAGAGAGAGGGAGAGAGAGAAAGAGGGAGAGAGGGTTTACCTAGAGGAGGAGAAGGAGGAGGAGAAGGAGGAGGAGGGGGACACCGGAGTAGGTGGCGCCGGAGGGTGCACTTCACCGGAGAGGGGGCGAAGAGGGGGGAGTTTTTGAAAAATTAGTGAAAGTCTTCGACAGAAGGGGAGAATCGAAACCTATATTAAAATTTTAGCGACATTTAGCGACGTTAACTTTTGACATCGCTAATAAAAATAGCTTGCGACGTTATAAGTGTCGCTAAAATCATCGCTAAATATAAAAAAATAAACGTCGCTAAATACGTCGCTAAACGTTGCTAAATTAAAAAATTCAGCAAAGTTTAGCGACCTTAAAGAAGCTTATAGCGACTATTCTTTAAAAAAATATAATTACTGCCGCTAAATATCGTTATACGTCGCCAATAGCGATGTATAGCGAAGTTTAGTAATGTTTTTTATGACGTCGCTAAAAAATATCGCTATTTCATCATATTTTGGTAGTGTTCACACAGTAGCTTGGCCAGATTTTGAAGGCATAATTTGGTCCCTTGGATAAAGTTCTAATAGACTCATTCTCGAGTGTTGTGTGGGGACGATCGACCTAAATACCAAGAAAATGATATTAAGTTCAACGTTCTGTTAAATATTGTGCAAGTGCATACACAAAAAAATCCTTACATATGCACTCAACTAAGAAGGGAAATGAAGTCTTATTTCTTGTTCTACTTCTTCATATGTTATGTTTGGACTCATCGACCTCACATCTTCATTAAATGTGCTAAAAAATAACAAAATATCGCCCGATTAGTGTAAAAATATTAGCGTATAGTATTACATTAAGATGACTTAAACATTGACGTATTAATTACTTAACCCTCTAGCTTCTCTACTTAATTCTCGTCGCAGTTGAGTAATATATAAAACTGAGCAGCCCTTAGCTCGTCGTCATTCAGATATCTCTTAATCATTTTGCCCGAAGGTATACCAAAAGAATTGAATACTTTCAGTATTTCATCATTAGATTCCTGATATTTGTTATCATTTCTCGGAGCTCTTGTTCTATTAGTAGCAACATGTGGCTTAAAATAAATCAAGCAAAAGTTTATAATCTTCTTAAGAACATATGCTTTATAAATAGAACCCTCGATCCTTGCCTTATTTTTTACCTTTCTTTTTAGGTAGTTCAGTTGGCGTTCGAACGGGTAAATCCACCGATAACCAATAGGGCCATCGACACGTGCCTCGTAAGAAAGATGAATTAGTAAATTCTCCATGTAGTCAAAGAATCCAGGAGGGAGCACTCTTTCAAGCTTGCACAGTGTTACCGCAATATCATTTTCTTTTTTTTTAGACGATCAACGATCAACTTGGTAGAATAAAGATCTCTGAAGAATATGCTAAGCTCTGTTAAAGGATCCCAAACTACCTGCGATAAGAATTCCTCAAATACAATCATAATTAACCTCTCCGTGAATACGTAACAGTTGTGGCTCTTCAATCCCGTCAGTTTGTTCTCCTTCGGATCGACGCATCTTCTCAGATTTTACACGTACCAGTCTGGAAATTTTAGTCCCTGAATCTACCTACATAGTCTCCCTTTATCCTCTTTGTCCAGTAAAAAAATTGTCTTCGGCTGCTTATACTTCCCATTCCCTTCCTCTATCAAATGCAACGTAGGGCGTCCGTATATTTCTTCCAAGTCCAACCTAGCCTTGGGATTGTCTTTTGTCTTCCCCTTTATGTCCATCACAGTATTAATTATGTTGTAAAATATATTTTTCTCGATATACATGACATAAAGGTTATGTCTGATCATATTGGTGCTCCAATATGGTAGGTCCCAAAATATGCTCATCTTTGTCCACTTATTAGTGTGACCAAATCTATCGCACTTGTACCCCTTAGTCGGCTCTTCAACAACACTTGGTAAGTCTTTAAACTTTTCCCATATCGTGTCTCCGGGCCACCTTGGAGGTGGATTTGCCTTTTCTTTAATGTTGGCACAAAATGCATTCTTGTTCCTCCATAATGGATGATCCGACGGCAGAAATTGTCGATGACAGTCGAAGAAGCACGATTTTCTTCGGTGTTTCAAACAGAAAGCCTTAGTGCAGAAAACCTTATAAACTTTACAGCATCGGTATTCGGTGCCTCCTCAGCTGCATAATAATTATCCGGATCAGAACTAGGCCCAACAGCATCGAAAATTATGTTCACTCACCCGTCATCATAATCAGCATGGTCGTGGACATCCCTATACGGCTCAATATAAGGCTCGGCTCTGATGCTAAAGACACAAGTTCTCGGTGTGAGGTCCACTGATAGTAATTTGGCATAAAATTTCTCGAGTACAAATAATATGTTACATCCACTTCTGAATGATATTTTAAGTTGTGACATCTCACACGCGGACACTTAATTTTGGTGCCATCCATGTACTGAGGGAACACCATGGCGAATTACAAGAACTGTTCTATCCCCTGTATGAATTTATCCCGCATATCGTACATGTCATCAGGATGACGGTTATACGTCCACGAATGATGACGCGAGTAGTAATTCAGATCTATTTCTAGATACTTCTGAAAAAATGAATATACATAGTTCAAGTATATTATCCAAATGGATGCAAAGATGTATACACATGTTTATCAAAGTAACTAACAACTCATATTGATGCGTGAATATTCGAATTGTGATGCGTAAGTATCTATATCGTGGTTCATGAGTATCCGTTTTATAATTCTTGACTATTCAAAAACTAGTAGATATGTGGACAACTCTAATTTCAAACCCTATTAAATAGATGTTGTCATGTGTTCATTGTCTTACTCAGGATCCTAGTTATTTTACTTGTATAATAAGTATTATCTATGTAAAACTATTTACCACTTACCTTATATTTATCTAGCTTGTAACATAAACCTAGTTACGTGGTACATATACTAATGTCGTACCACAACCACCCGAACACGAACTTTTTTGTCGAGGATAGGTTTGACACTGCTCTAACCCAAGTTGGATACGACTTCTAGAAGAAGCCAATACCGTGTCGTGTGTCAACTTTGAAGATTCATTCCTGTGTTCGTGTATACTATAATATTGTCCTTGGTTATTTTTGATATAGAGGCACACACTAATACTCTATCAGTACTCTCATACCAAAACCTCTGATACTCATATTTTATATATATCTACTACCTCTTCACAACCCCACCAATTTCATATATATCTCCTACAGTCGCTAAATACGTGTTATAATTCCAAACCAACTCTATTTGACCTTTGATGGAAATGCTAAAAGATAAATTATAATCGCATGATTATCAATATTATCTCAACATTATCGCATGAGAAATAGGGGTTAAATCATATTATACTATAATTTTTTTACATACACATACACATATGAATTTTCTATCTCTTTATTTCTTTTACAAATGAAAATATAATTCTAGGAAGTTAAATCACACTATTTTAGTAATTTTCAAAGGAATATATATAATTAAAATAGGGCTTGTGTATGTGTCAGTGTGTGTGTGTGTTTGTGCCAGTGTGTATATGTCATTGTGTGTGTCAGTGTCTGTGTCCGTGTCCAACTTAAATATGTCCATGTTAGTGTGTGTGTGTGTTTGTGTCATGTATGTGTTTGTGAAAGTGTGTGCGTATGTGTCTTGTCAGGGTCAGTGTTAGTGTTTGTGTCTGTATCAGTGTCATATCAGTGTGTGTATTGTCTGTGCTATGAAAGAGGGAGAGAGATAGGGTTAGGGTCAGGGTTTACCAAGATGGCTAGGGGTTGACTAAGGAGGGGTCGACCAGAAGGGCGGAGGACCGGTAGTGGGGAGGAGGAGCGTCGGTGGGGAGACCGCGAATATCGAAGGGGAGGAGGAGCGACGGTCGAAGAGAGAGGCTAGGGCATTGTCGGCGAGGGCAACGTTGGGGCGGGCGGGTGAGGAAGGTCGTGGGGGCGAGGGGGGTCTCGGGGGTGAAGGGGGATTGAGGTATTTGTGGGGAACTAACGACTAAGGGGGAAATGAAAACTCAAACCCTATATTAAAAACTTTAGCGACGTCTTTAAAAGACATCGTTAAACATCGCTGACTTTATAATATTTAGCGATGTATAGAAAATTATGTCCTAAACGTCACTATAATAAAAATAATAGCGATGTTTTATGATATTTGGGATATGTGCTTCTGTAATATTTTTTCTAGTCGCTAAGGGTCACGGGCAGTCGCTAACAGCGACGTTATGCGACTTTCCTTTCTGGCATCGGTAAATTCATAAATTATAACGACGTCAGTGAGGAACGTCGCTATTTCATCATATTTTTGTAGTGTAATACTCATTGATCTGAATTACGATATGTCAAGACACGAAGATCACAATACATAATTTAATCACGAGCACGATGATCACATGATCTATATAATAACATGAAAAGCAACATCTTCTGACTAAAATCATATGTACCAATCCATGTAACAAGCGTGTCAATAATCAAGTAAAATATTACTAGAACATATAATATAAAAGCTATCAAGTAATAAAAACTATCAGAGAATGTACTCGTATGTGGCCCTGAGCTGCAACATAAATCAGTGTCCCAACTGGTGTCCAAGTGACCTATATATGAATTTCCATGTTAATAGGTGATTTAGAATAAAAAAAATAAGCTCAACTATCCTTAGTTTAGGTTGTTTGGTCAATTATAGGTCAATAGGGTAAAACTAGGTCAATACCTAATTTTGAGTTCTCGAATACCTATTTTGTTGGCATATATAGTTATATTAGCTAATATTAGTTATTTATAGGTTTTCTATGTCATAGTCTATATGTATGGGTATTCTAGGTATCATATATATATATATATATATATATATATATATATATATATATATATATATATATATATATATATATATATATAACCAGACTCATAAATACTAAAATCTCACAATACCCTTAGCTAATTATCCAATATCTTAACATGTATCCTAGTATCTCACTATTACCTAGACCAATGCCTAATACCTTGCTCATATCGTAGACACTTACCCCGTGTCCAAGATATTATCCCTACACTAATCCCAATACCTTGGTACTAATTAGGATACCCCATTCTCAACTTACCTCACTTACCCTACTCATTTGGTACATGGGTATCATGGTTCCACATATGAATATCTAATGATACCAAGGTATCACAAGATACTTACCATGATACTCATGTATTATATGATACCATACTAGCCTAAACCTCAAATCCACCTAAACAATACCCTCTCATCTGCCTACAACACATCATCTTACTACAACTTGCCAATACTGACCTTTTCTAACTCAAACACCACACTAGATAATCATACACCTAACTCTAGCCCTCACTTCCAACACTCAACTCAACTACATATACTCATATGTGCACCTTACTGGCACTGCCTACACTCAGCACCTCTGTTCCCTGCATTCATGTGCATAATGCACAGACCCTTACAACATGGACTGTTGCTGTCCTACACTGTAACTTCCTGCCTGTACACATGCCTGCAGTGCTATCTTCCACTTCCTGTAGGCATATTTTACCCATTCTACTGCAGTCTTCTTCTACTCCCCTCCTTGCAGTCACTGCATGTAATAAAACCTTAACCTACTGCCCCTATAACAACTTGTTATTTCTCTACCTCATCCAAACTCTACTGAACCTTACATTGGCCTGCGGATGCACCTAGCTGCCAAGCAATTGCAGCTTGTTGTGTATGCTCTTGCTGCCTAGCTGCCACTGGCTGAACAAGACCTCGCTTGTTTGTTGCCAGTATACAGTTCCTCACACTATAGTGATGTAGCTTGCAGTCCCCCTCAGTGTACTGTACACACAAGCTCCCTCCCTCTAATACTACACTCCCCACTCTAACCTACACATACTCAATCTCACACACATCACATACTAATACAAATACTAGCTCCCACCACACACACACAATCTCAACACTACACACCTCATCAAAATATCACAATACAACCCAACCCAACCAAATATCAAATACCTCACCTACACTCATGGTACTCTAGTATCACACTACACCATGGTGCACCAAGATACTCTATTTCTACACCAATCCCACCATGATACCAACATAAAATTATATATAACACAATATATATATATATATATATATATATATATATAAAATCTAATATGAATGTAGCTAGGATAGTTATGTATAGTGCAATTAATAGAAATTAACACAAAGTAGCCATAATACAACCAAAATTATCAAATTTACCTACATGTATCATGGCGTATCATGATACTGATAATAAGTATCCAATCATGGACACTAAGACATAATCAAAAACCCAAATAGACATCAATATTCTCATAGGGTCATCACATAAACACTTGGTGGATACAAATTCATAATTCTACCAAATGGCGTAGAAAAATATATATGCAGCTAGAAATAGGCTCTCTACCACCTAATTCTCCACCAATGGGATTGGATCTAACTATAGGTAGGTTCCTATAGGTGCAAATTGCATTTCTAACATAGAAATTGGTAGAAAAAGTAATTTTATCTATTTATAATTGGATTCTAATAAAACTCCACCAAATTAGACATATGGATAAATTAGACACGATCCTCCTAGCTTGGCTCATTTCCAATGGTCCGCTTTGTGCTCCAATGCTCTAGGCCTCTATGAAAATGGAAATGAGTGAAAAATGAGTGGTTTGGAGTGGGAATTGGAATGACTTGGGAAAGAAGAAGAAGATTAGGGAAGAAGAAGGAGTGATATAATGTGAAATGAATTGGAATGGTGGATTGGTCTTGGTTCAATTACAAGTTTGCCCTCTCCTCTTCCTAATTTGGTTTCTAAATCTATCATGAATAGAATCATTTTTGGTTAGAAATTAATCTAATTAGTTATAGGATGGTATCTAACTATTCTATAAGGAAATATTCTATCCATGACAACTAACACTAATACTTAAAAACTTTTTTTTGTTGAAAATAGGAAAAAAAATAAATTTTTGGTCACATGCTGCAAAATTAGGGCTGGGGAAATTAAAATAATTAACCATTTACTTTACTTTGAATTAGGAAATGACTATTTTACTGTGAAAGGCAAATCATAGCTCTAAGAACCAATCTTACTCTTGAAGAGCAGAAAGCTAGAATTCAAGTGAAGGGGAGGGAGCAGCTTCAATAGCTTTAGCTGTGAAAACTCTTGGCCTTGTAGTATAAGTGAATTCTAATTAAACACTTAATTAACTATAACAATATATTTAACAACCATAGAAAAATTATAAAAATACCCCTATTCCTAATTTTAGGTGGTTACACTTACCTTGGGATACAAATTATTTTTTTGCAATTCCCTCAATCGTGTTCCATTAGCATCTTTGATATGTGGTAATTTTATTCCTCTTTACCACCTCATCCTAATTATATCGACAAAGTTCTTTCCTATTGTCTTGTTGAAGACATGACCTATAAAGCAGCAGTGTTGTATTTATTTTCCCTTATAGAGTTATTGATCAATGACATTAGGGTAGCATCTTGGTTATTTAAGGAACCTTGACTAAGTTCAAAAGTACCTTATTCTTGTATTTTTTTTGGAATTAACTTGGAATTAGATATCAACTAAAATTCTTACAAATTGGATCATGACTAGAGTTTCCATTGCCAACGTAATTTTTAGAAGTTGGATAGTACCTTGTACTAAGCGTACCTTTGTTTATAGAATATGACATCATAACTATGATTCCATTGGTAGCTTTATCTCCCATCTTTCGAGAATCAAGGTACCTTGCATACTTAATTTCTTTTTCTACTACATTGAATTCTTTATCTTTAGATCGTGCCTTATCTTTAATATGGAGAACTCGATACGACAAGTCGTATTTAACGTCCTTTCGCGGTGAATTCTTTTCTTCTTATCTACCATACTTATTTTAATTTTGAGGACAATTTTTGTAAGTTGGGTGAAATGTAAATCATAATTCCAAAAATACAAATATTAGTGTTAGAAAATTTTTATTGCTAGTCTTAGTGTTGTTTATGTGAGCATGTTGGTTAGCTATAATAATATAGTTATTTAAGACTTTATACACATAAAAATACTTAGATAAAATGTTGAGCATAGGTAGTTTGGACTAGGGGTTAGTTTGGGCTAATAAAATCTATCCAAATCAACTCAGCCCAAACTTGGACCACTTGCTCATTGGTGTAAGGGGACCCAAACCAAGTCATCTTGGACCCAAACTATGCCCACACACTCGTGTGTGTACAATAGTGAAAATGGGGGAGGACAAATTCCTGTTTTTGGGGTGTACACTACCTTATAGGAGGTAAAAACTACCTCTCCACTCTCAACCCTCCTAAAACTTAGCCCACAACTCTCTCTCACCCATACCTACAGCCATATCTTACTTCCCATCTTATTTTCCCTTTATTTATGCTCTTTTCTCTCCCAAACACCCCTTAGTGCTGGCCGAAACTGTCAAGGAGGACTGTTATTGCTGAATACAAGTCACTTCTACCTCAGTTTTCATATCACAAATAGGTTAAAACCATCAATTCTTTCCTTCTCAATCTCCTACAATATAACCCCACACTTTATTCAATATTTTTCTGTTCATTTTTCCCCTCCAATTACAGCATAAACGTATGTAGGTACTGCTAAAATTTTAGTACACAAGAGGGATGTGTACACATGAATTTAAGAGGTAAAACCCTTCCAATATTTTTTCCCCTTGTACCTACAACACTTGCCCAAAGTTCCTTATATCTTCTACATTTTTCTTGGTATTTTCTTTCGTAGACGAGAAGGAACATACATGTATGTTACTGAAATTGATTGGGAGGTACTATTGTCCATACACCTTAAATATGTATATAACCTATGATCTCGGTCATTTTATGATTCCTAACTTAAGGGACAACTAGATATTTGTCACTTCCTGTTCCCGATATTTATATTTAGAACGTATTTTTACTTTAGCATGGTTGCATGTGTATGAGACTAGACTCATTCTTTATTTTAACCTTGTTCAGGGTTTATTTTATGGGTTGGTTTAACTCATGAGAACCTTTAGTTCAACCCTCAACTCGACCATATATAACCTAATATTTTCTCTCTCTCTCCTCACTTCTTTATTACTTCCTCCTTCTTTAGATTTCTTTCCCCATTTCATAGGCAAGTACACCTTGCATGAGAAATAGAGATACCTTCCATATTATTATTTTATTATGTTTATTATGTATTTCTAAGCACTTTTAGTTCTTGGAGTTTTCTGTTTCGATGGATGGATTAGTGTAGATCTACTTTTCTAACTTAGGATTTTAATGGATTTCATGAGTTTTTCATGGGTTTGATCTATTAAAATTTTATCTTTGAAAATAAGTTTTTGCTACATTATAGTGCTTTCAATTTAGAGCATTTTGGCTTTTGGTTCACCCGAATTGGACTTAAAATTAGGATTTTATGGACAAAATAAGATTTTAATTTTTTGAGTCTTTCTGCCATAGCCAAACCCGCTGTTGGAGAGGACGAAGTTCCCATGCGGCCAGTGAGCATATGGAGCCGAGAGTTCCATGTGGCCCAAAAGAGTTATGTGGCATAAAATCTTGTCATATACTGACAGCATGCATCCATCTTGTTTGATGCATGACTGCTAATTTACACAAGTGTCCTTCATCACCTTATGCTTTCACTCGCTGAACAAATAAGAATTTTGCAAAGTCCTAGAGAACTCCATACAGGATTGAATCCATGTGGCACCAACATGCCAGGCGGCCTGGAGAGCATGCGACCCATATTTCTTGGACGCATGGCTCTGAACCGTTAGCACTTATTTCTATAAATTGTCTTTTTTCTGACATACTTTATTGTTTGTCACATCAGTCACTTTATGTCATATTAATGACACTTTATTTATTATCTGTCACTTCAACACTTGCCCCAAGGATTAGACTTAACCCTGGCTTAAGGCCAAGTGGTCCATGCAGCCTGACTT
The DNA here is from genome assembly GCA_036927795.1 of Iris macrosiphon. Lineage (NCBI taxonomy): Eukaryota > Viridiplantae > Streptophyta > Magnoliopsida > Asparagales > Iridaceae > Iris > Iris macrosiphon. The sequence goes on from JAYESA010000004.1 coordinate 101,328,345, forward strand.
TATGTAGCCTGACTTTTTATGCGGCCAGGATTGTCATGCGTCCTGATTTTCCCATACAGCCTAGAGACCCATGCGGCCTTGCTTATTTTGACTAAATGTCTTCTTAATTTTTGGGACCCAATATATAATTGTTAATTGGACTCAAATACTGTATGCATGTTGATACCACTATTTTCTGATTATTATTTATGATTTTATGTGCGTCGAGGAGCGACACATCCTGTCATGTGTTAAGTAATTATATTTGGGTCATGCATCAAGAATGCCTCCAAATCCTTGAATGCATGATATTTTATATATGTACATTGTTTCCCCAGCATGGGCATGATAAGCGAGTCAACTACCAAAGCGTGGCTAGGACATTGATTGTATGAATGTTGCATACACGCTCGGATGAATCCAGATTTGACTTTCATGGATTCGTATCTAGCATGGCCGTACTTTAAACGATATCTTAACGAAAATTCTTATGTGACCACGCCTTGAGATTTCAAGCACAACATAGGGCTAATAGTAACTAAAAGTGGTAGTAACATTTGGAGAGAATAGTATCCGAGATCACGCCAACGGACCTTCCCATAGAGATTCATTCTAAGTGCGCTGTGGGCTGGCCACCGCGGATACTGTATATAATCTGCCTTAGTGGAGTGCAGTATCTGACTTATTATTATGCCGAGTCACTATTTTAATATAGGAACACCGGAACTGCTAATATCGTACTTTTAGCGTAATGGCCCTACGGGGGACTGGTGCATCCTACAAGTGCTTATTTTATTATATTGGTTCAATTAGCTTATGTTTGACACTGGCATAATATGAGGATACTTATTATGCATTACTCTGAGATAACCTCAGACTCCACGAAATAATAAGCAATACAAATAATTGGCCGATCTAAGAAATGGACTTGGTTGTAATTATATTTATTCAACTAGTGTTTGATAATAAACGAAAGAAATAAGACAAGGTTTATACAAATTCTCTCTTTGGTTTACAAATGTAAACCCCTCGTCAAAAATAGGATTTAATTAATTATTTTACTGAGTTGAAACCGTAACCCAAATCCCACGTACCCAAATTAGGGTATCAGTCTACACCAAACTTGTTAGGCCATGACTCATGTGTACCATCCAAATCTAGTTCCTTATGTTTCTGACGCATTAGGAATTACCGAGTCGAATTATTAAATTAAATCAAACTTAAAAGCCAATTTACCTCAAACAAAACCAAACCAAGCCCCCATGCGCTTTCGAGTGGATCATTTCCATTCCAACAAGCCGGACAGGCCCAACCCTCGAGTCCAGCCCATCATCCCCACCACCCATATAAATATACATCTTTTCACTCAAACCCTAGAATTCATATCACTATCCTCTTCTCAACCCTAGTCGAATCCCATGCCAAGACCTATCCCCGCTCAGCCCCACCGGACCACCGACCACCCCTCCAGGCGGCCGGAACACCACACCATACCAGGCCGTCATCACCAACCCCTTCGAACCCGATCACCCAAGACTGTTGTCCCTTCCCCGACTTCCAAACCACGCCCTCCGCTCCGCCTGACGTCGCCAGACCCCGCCAACCGACCCGCCGGACCACACGACACCATCAACTGACGCCGTCCCAGCCCACTGCCGCCGGGACAGACTGTTGTATCCGCGGCAGCAGTCATCACAGCCGACTGAACGCCGGCAGACCGATCCCATCTACACGTCGACCAGAGATCACCCCCGCCGGAGAAGACGGTCGACCAGCCAGCGGACCCCCCCTCGTTAAGTCGATCAGGTACTCGTTAACTGAACCCTTCTCTCTCGTGTCATAATACTTCGCTTCCGTGTCGCCATGTCGCATGAACACATAGTAATAGTATTCAACATAGTTAGATTATAAGCATGAAAGCTTATTTAATTTGTTACTAATAAATATGTAATTATGAAGTTAATAACCAGTCACCAGGGTCAGGTATTTTACTTGAAATGCTGGAATATAAACTAGTATGTTGAACATGGGAATAGAGACATGTGTTCGTGCAGAACCGAAATTGTGGACAACCCGTAACTAAAAAATTATTGACTCGAGACACATGTTGATCGAAGACAGAACACGTGTATATCCTAGCCACGTGCACACGTAACGCTGTCTTCAACCAACCATGAACTTGAGACAGACCCTTAAGAGCAACGTAGTGTCAGTACATTGGGTCTTAGCGTCTGATGTAGATTTTTATATTATATTGTGTGTCAGGATCATCGGATCAGCCAGGAGACATCGTAGGAGCAGGCTTTTGGCATTCACCTCCTGAAGATTCAGGCAAGATACCTTGCTATATTTACTGTCTAATTTAAATATGCATAAGTTGTATTGTAATCTTATTGCTCATAATTTATACAACTGTGCGCATTCGAGTTGTCTCGGGTGTATTCGACGGATACGTCGATGATTAGTATATATAGACTTAGCTCTTAGCAGACTCAACCCATTGGACGATACCCTGTTATTGTCTGAGACCTGACACCTTACACGGTCACTGAGATATATTCATATTGGGATGCGGTTTTACGCACTCGACTAGCTATCGTTGCGTGTAACCTACATCACGGTTAGTATGTAGTCAGGATATAATTTAGAGACTTGGCATATAGATACAGGGTATGCACGTCGAGTAGTCGATTTGTGTATCTACATTGGGCGGAGAGGACAACTAGTAGGCGTATGGGGTACACACATTGGAGCCATAGTTCGGAGGAGCCTCGGATCCAATGATTTTCCCTTTATACTGATGCCACGTTCTTCGGAGCGATATGGACGATATACTGTATAGATGCCACTCTCTTCGGAGCATGGACGTTATGTCTATACCTACCCATATGCACCAACGTTGTCCTCACATTGCATTCACTTAGATGGCTAGCACACCCTTCTTGTATTTATTTTATTCAGTATTCATATATGGCATATTTTTTTCTTGTATCTTGTTACGTCCCTCTGAGGACCTGGTACCTTTCCAGATTAAGATGAGGCTTACTACCCCACCGTATACGGCCCGGGACAGGAGACGAGATTTGCTACAGTTGAGGAGTTGGAGGTGCAACCGTCAGAGTTTCCGTGACCAGTTGGTAGGCCTTTAGCCTAGATGGAGGGCATCATTATCTACTCAGCTGATGCTCTAGTCATTATCTTTTATATCTCATTTCAGTACTTTATTTTGTCATTGTAGTGGGTTTGTTCCCACCAGACATCACTGGTTGTACTATGATATCTTGAGACTGGTATTTATCAACCAGCAGTTTATTTAGTGTTTCTTGCTCTTTATATTGTGGATGAGATTAGATTACCTGTTATTGATTGATATTGGATATATAGTATTATAGGACAGCGTAGCACTCTTCGTGGATCCATTAAATTGGGATATCTTCGGAGACCTGTCAGCTGGCCATTACCACGTGGCCTGGTTCCGTATATTTTGGGACTGGGGTGTGACATAGTTTTAGTGGTGACCCATGCAGGTCGACTTTTTGCTTATGGTATGGTAACATATCCAGCGAGCCTGTAAATAGGATAGGAATTACTAGGTCTCATCCACTTTTGATTCGTCCTTGAACTTCCTTCATACTGCTTCTAAATATCTGTATCCTGATTGATTGCTCTCGTACTCTTCTAATGAAGCTCTATCTCTTGCAGCAAGATGAATTTGCGCAGTGGACGAGGATCACCCCGTGCCGCGGTGCCAGATAACACCACTCAAGGAGATGAGGTACCCCTAGGGCAACCCCCGCTACAGACTCCGCTGATATATTGGCACGAGACATCGCAGGGAGATCCTACACCGCAGTCAGAGGGACAGACTTCCCAAAATGATCCCCACGCAGCATTGTGAGGGCCAGACTTCAGGAGCTACACCGATGTCGCAGGCCGAGAGGCCGACATCTGAGGAGACGCCTACTGCACAACCAGAGATTCCACTACCACCGCCTCCACCTTACCCACCCCAGATGCCATAGCTAGATGGCCAGCCACAGATGCTTCCGTTCTTCCAAGCAATGATGCAAGCACAGTGGCAGCAGACAGAGACACTGCGACAGAGTCTGATGGCAGTACTAGAGAGGACACCTGTCACGACATCAGTACCAGTACCTCCACCAGCCCCGACAGGTGGCACTGTTAGATGGTTCCGACAGATGGGACCAGATACCTTCTCAGGCGATGAGACTGCAGAACAGATCTCCGATTGGATCGCCAACACGGAGATTCTATTAGAGGCCTCAAAACTGCATCCAGACCTTTAGATGACCACAGTGAGGGCCCAACTAAAAGGCAACGCCCATCACTGGTGGGATTCCATTGAGCGTAGTGTAGGCAAGAACCAGACTTGGGAACAGTTCTTAGAGTACTTCAATACGAAGTATTTTCCAGCAACAGTCAGAAATGCCCTGTACTCCTAGTTCCTACATCTAGAACAGGGGAATATGACTGTTGACGCATATGACGCAGAGTTTAGCCGCCTTAGCAGATTTGGAGCTATCCTGATACCCAACGATCTAGAGAAGGCTCAGAGATTCCACCACGGCCTCAACTTCGAGCTAAAGAGATATACCACCGCACAGGCGAGGATTTCTTATGAGGAGGTTCTCGCAGAGGCGAGGATCCAGGAGGCCATTGTCAGAAGAGCTAGGCGTTCCAGCACGACCATGCCAGCTAGAGCCCAGCTCGGAGCAGGAGGACCCATCCGTCATCCCGGAGCACAGACACAATAGAGAGCAGTACCATATCCACACCAGAAACTTCCGACTTGCCACTTCTGTGGTAAGAGAGGTCACTTCTAGAAGGACTGCCGGAAGAGACTTGGGACATGCATGATTTGTGGAGCAAGCTAGCACCTCGTCAGAGATTGCCCACAGCGCAGGGAGGCAGCCCCACAGGCCGGACAAAGGCCAGCAGCACCAGCCCCGAAGACACTACCCTCACCAGGAGGACAGCGTCCACCAGCACCCGAAGGATTCCAGAGGGGACCACCCTTGGCCCCGCAGCAAACACAGTTTGATTGGGCCCGACAGCAGGCAGGAGGACAGAGACAGGGACAGGCCTTTGCATTAGCAGCCGCTGAGGAGGAAACAGAAGGAGAAGCAATCACAGGTACCATTTTAGTCGCATCCTTACCTGCGACAGCATTGTTTGATTCTGGGGCTACATTGTCATTTATATCTAATAGATTTGTAGCAATGCATAGAGTAGCGACTTCCCCCATACCTAAGAGTTGGAAGATTCTTACCGGAGGAGGTATCGTGTTGGTTACCAGCACTATTAAAATGTGCTCGGTAGTCGTATGTGGTAGAGAGATGAGAGCGCGATTCCTGGTATTGCCTATGCCGTACTTTGATGTTGTGTTAGGCATGGACTGGTTAAGCCAGTATAACACCGTACTGAACTGCCGGAAGGGTAGCATCACTTTTAGACCACCAGATCAACCGAAGTTCGAGTACATGCGAGGGACCGTCGAACAAGGAGTAGGAAAGACAACTGGAACTTGCATGACTATGGAGATTGCACCCCCACCTATAGTTGCAGAATTCGAGGATGCTTTCCCCGAAGAATTGCCAGGCTTACCACCCGATAGAGACGTGGAGTTCACCATTGAGCTAGTGCCAGGAGAAGCACCGGTATCTTCTAATGTGTACCGATTGGCGAAGAAGGAGTTAGACGAGCTGAAGCTACAATTGGAAGAGTTGCAGAGCAAAGGATTTATTCATCCTAGTGCATCACCATGGGGAACACCAGTATTGTTTGTGCCTAAGAAGGATAGAACAGTACATATATGTATTGGTTACAGAGCCCTTAATGCTTTGACTATCAAGAACAAGTACCCCCTGCCGCGGATTGACGATTTATTCGACCAGTTGACAGTAGCAGTGGGGTTCACAACGATCGACTTAAGATCGGGTTATCATCAAGTGAAGGTGCGAAGAGAAGACATTCAAAAGACAGCATTCAGGACTCGTTATGGTCACTATGAGTTCTTAGTGATGCCTTTTGGACTGACGAATGCGCCAGCTGTACTTATGAACTTGATGAACAGAGTATTCCATCAATACTTAGACCAGTTCGTGGTAGTCTTCATCGACGACATTTTGGTGTATTCGAAGAGCCACGAGGAGCACGAGAAGCACTTGAGACTAGTGTTAGAGACGCTGAGGAGAGAGAGACTTTATGCCAAGCTTAGCAAGTGCGAGTTTCTCCTAGATCGTGTCACCTTTCTTGGATACGTCATCTCAGGAGACGGTATCTCAGTAGATCCGGCGAAGATTTCATCTTTAGAGACATGGCCAACCCCTACCAATGTCTCAAAAGTAAGGAGTTTCCTAGGACTTGCCGGATATTACCGAAGGTTCGTAGAGAACTTCGTGAAGATTGCAGAGCCAATAACCCGCTTAACCCGTAAGGAGCAGGAGTTCACTTGGACAGAGGAGTGTCAGAAGGCATTCGATGAGCTGAAGAAGCGCTTGACTACAGCACCCATCTTAACCATACCTTCTGGACCCGGAGGATTCGTAATCTACAACGATGCGTCTGGGAAAGGATTAGGATGCATCTTAATGCAGCATGGAAATGTTGTAGCTTATACTTCTAGACAGTTGAGGACACATGAGAAGAACTATTCCACCCACGACTTGGAGCTTGCAGTAGTAATCTTTGCGTTAAAACTTTGGAGGCATTACCTATATTAGGAAAGAGTGGAGATATTTACTGATCATAAGAGCCTTAAATATGTCTAGACTCAGAAGGATCTAAATCAGAGACAGAGACATTGGCTCGAGGTGATGACAGACTTCAAAATAGAGCTACAATACCACCCAGGAAAGGCCAACGTAGTAGCAGACGCGTTGAGCAGAAGACCTATGGCATTCTTCTTGACTACCCAACAACATCTGTTGAGAGATCTAGAGCAGATGGGTATAGAGGTTGTTATACCCGGAGTAGACAGACAGTTGTCGAATTTCCAATTACAATCGATACTGGTAGAGAGAATCAAGGCTGCTTTGCCGACAGATGCCAGATTTCAGAGGCTCAGACGGAGGACAGAGGATGGATTACAGACAGGATTGCGGATACATGAAGACGGAATACTGAGGTGCGGAGATCGTCTCTATGTTCCAAATGGAGAACTTCGGCAGGAATTATTGACAGAGGCACATAGTTCCACCTACTCCGTTCATCCAGGAGGCACAAAGATGTACAGAGATCTAAGACAATACTACTGGTGGCACAAAATAAAGAGAGAGATAGCACGCTTCATGGCCAAGTGCCTGGTGTGTCAGCAAGTCAAGGCTGAGCACCAGAGATCTGCAGGATTGCTTCAACCACTTCCTATATCGGAGTGGAAATGGGAGCATATCACCATGGACTTTGTTACGGCTTTCCGAGGAGTCCTAGTGGGCGCAATGCAGTATGGATAATCGTGGATAGACTCACCAAGTCCGCACACTTTTTACCCTTTAGAGTTGGGCAATCGACGGAGGCTTTAATGAATATGTACATGAGGGAGATTGTGCGCCTACATGGAGTGCCAATTAGTATCGTGTCTGACAGGGATACGAGATTTACGTCTTACTTTTGGCGGAGTATGCAAGAGAGTCTTGGTACTCGCCTAAAGTTTAGCATAGCGTATCACCCACAAACAGATGGCCAGTCGGAGCGCACCATTCAGACGCTAGAAGACATGCTAAGAGCGTGCATGTTGGACTTCGGAGGATCATGGGAGGACCACTTATATTTGGTCGAGTTTTCCTACACAACAGTTATCAAGCTAACATTCAGATGGCTCCCTATGAAGCGTTGTATGGCAGGAAGTGTCGTTCTCCAGTATGCTGGAGTGATATAGGCGAACGACAGATTCTCGGACCAGAGTTGGTTGTTCGGACGGTAGAGAAGGTAAAAAAGATCCAAGGACACCTTCGAGCAGCACAAGACCGACAGAAGCATTGGGCGAATGCACATTGTCGACCCTTAGAGTTTCAGGTTGGAGATCACGTATTCTTAAGGATCTCACCTACGCAAGGGACTATCAGATTCGGAGACAGAGGGAAGCTGAGTCTGAGGTACATTGGACCATTCGATATATTAGAACGCGTCGGAGTGATTGCTTACAGATTAGCATTACCGCAGACCTTGGAAGGAGTCCACGACGTCCTCCATGTATCTCAATTGAGGAGGTACATACCAGATCCTAGTCACGTGCTTGACCATTCCGAGATCACAGTCGGCCCGAGCCTATCGTATGAAGAGGAGCCTGTGGAGATTCTAGACATAAGTGAAAAGGTATTACGAGGGCAGACCATCCCCCTAGTTCGGGTTGCATGGAGACATCATGCACCAGGCGAGTCGACCTGGGAACGCAAGGAAGATATTCGGCAGCATTATCCCCATCTCTTCGAAGGACTAGGTACGTCCAGTATTTTCTTTAGTCTTTAGTGCTTACCCATGCATGTATTTAAATTTCGAGGACGAAATGCTCTAAGGAGGGTAGATTGTAAACCCCCTCGTCAAAAATAAGATTTAATTAATTATTTTACTGAGTTGAAACCGTAACCCAAATCCCACGTACCCAAATTAGGGTATCAGTCTACACCAAACTTGTTAGGCCATGACTCATGTGTACCATCCAAATCTAGTTCCTTATGTTTCCGACGCATTAGGAATTACCGAGTCAAATTATTAAATTAAATCAAACTTAAAGCCAATTTACCTCAAGCAAAACCAAACCAAGCCCCCATGCGCTTTCGAGTGGATCATTTCCATTCCAACAAGCTGGACAGGCCCAACCCTCGAGTCCAGCCCATCATCCCTACCACCCATATAAATATACATCTATTCACTCAAACCCTAGAATTTATATCACCATCCTCTTCTCAACCCTAGCCGAATCCCCTGCCAAGACCTATCCCCGCTCAGCCCCACCGGACCACCGACCACCCCTCCAGGCGGCCGAAACACCACACCACACCAGGCCATCATCACCAACCCCTTCGAACCCGATCACCCGAGACTGATGTCCCTTCCCCGACTTCCAAACCACGCCCTCCGCTCCGCCTGACGCCGCCAGACCCCGTAAACCGACCCGCCGGACCACACGACACCATCAACCGACGCCGTCCTAGCCCACTGCCGCCGGGACAGACTGTTGTATCCGCGGCAGCAGTCATCACAGCCGACTGAACGGCGGCAGACCGATCCCATCCATGCGTCGACCAGAGTTCACCCCCGCCGGAGAAGACGGTCGACCAGCCAGCGGACCCCCCCCCACTCGTTAAGTCGATCAGGTACTCGTTCACTGAACCCTTCTCTCTCGTGTCATAATAGTTTACTTTCGTGTTGCCATGTCGCATGAACACATAGTAATAGTATTCAACCTAGTTAGTATTATAAGCATGAAAGATTATTTAATTTGTTACTAATAAATATGTAATTATGAAGTTAATAACCAGTCACCAGGGTCAGGTATTTCACTTGAAACGCTGGAATATAAACTAGTAGGTTGAACATGGGAATAGAGACATGTGTTCGTGCAGAACCAAAATTATGGACAACCCGTAACTAAAAAATTATTGACTCGAGACTCATGTTGACCGAAGATAGAACACGTGTACATCCTAGCCATGTGCACACGTAACGCTATCTTCAACCAACCATGAACTTGAGACAGACCCTTAAGAGCAACATAGTGTCAGTATATTGGGTCTTAGCGTCTGATGTAGATTTCTATATTATATTGTGTGTCAGGATCATCGGATCAGCCAGGAGACATCGCAGGAGCAGGCTTTTGGCATTCACCTCCTGAAGACTCAGGCAAGATACCTTGCTATATTTACTGTCTAATTTAAATATGCATAAGTTGTATTGTAATCTTGTTGCTCGTAATTTATACAACTGTGCACGTCCGAGTTGTCTCGGGTGTATTCGACGGATACGTCGATGATTAGTATATATGGACTTAGCTCTTAGCAGACTCAACCCATTGGATGATACCCTGTTATTGTCTGAGACCTGATACCTTACACGGTCACTGAGATATATTCATATTGGGATACGGGTTTGCGCACTCGACTAGCTATCGTTGCGTATAACCTACATCACGGTTAGTATGTAGTCAGGATATAATTTAGAGACTTGGCATATAGATACAGGGTATGCATGTCGAGTAGTCGATTTGTGTATCTATATTGGGCGGAGAGGACAACTAGTAGACGTATGGGGTACACACATTGGAGCCGTAGTTCGGAGGAGCCTCGATCCAATGATTTTCCCTTTATACTGATGCCACTTTCTTCGGAGCGATATGGACGATATACTGTACAGATGCCACTCTCTTTGGAGCATGGACATTATGCCTACACCTACCCATACGCACCAGCGTTGTCCTCACATTGCATTCACTTAGATGGCTAGCACACCCTTCTTGTATTTATTTTATTCAGTATTCATATATGGCATGTTGTTTTTTTGTATCTTGTTACGTCCCTCTGAGGACCTGGTACCTTTCCAGATTTAGACGAGGCTTACTACCCCACCGTATACGGCCCGGGACAGGAGACGAGATTTGCTACAGCTGAGAAGTTGGAGGTGCAACCGTCAGAGTTTCCGTGACCAGTTGGTAGGCCTTTAGCCTAGATGGAGGGCATCATTATCTACTCAGCTGATGCTCTAGTCATTATCTTTTATATCTCATTTCAGTACTTTATTTTGTCATAGTAGTGGGTTTGTTCCCACAAGACATCACGGGTTGTACTATGATATCTTGAGACTGGTATTTATCAACCAGCAGTTTATTTAGTGTTTCTTGCTCTTTATATTGTGGATGAGATTAGATTACCTGTTATTGATTGATATTGGACATATAGTATTATAGGACAGCGTAGCACTCTTCGTGGATCCATTAAATTGGGATATCTTCGGAGACGTGTCAGCTGGCCATTACCACGTGGCCTGGTTTCGTATATTTTGGGACTGGGGCGTGACAACAAACAAGAAGTACAATTAATCCTATACGAGGATGTCATATATAATTTTTTAATCTGGGTAAATATTACTGTAGGAGTCTGATCTACAGTCGATCACTTTGTCCCTTGGACCACACGATGATGAAGAAGTGTCGTAGAAGACAGAAAAATGCTTCGAATATTGCAAAGGAGAGTAGATGCTCGATGCCAAAGTCGTTGATCACTACTCTTTCTCTGAGCTCTGGATTCTTCTCTCTCAAAGACTCTTCGACTCTAAGTTCCTTAATTTCTCCACCATTTCGGACCCTGGACCTCTGTCGATAGAGATCTCTATTTATAGGATTTTAGTGACAGTAACCATCCAGTCGGCGTAGAAGCCGGGCAGTGAAGAGTATGGCACCTTTTACGCGATGGTTACAATAACCATTACCCACGTATAAATGATCTCCTGAATGAGCGTGTGATGCGTGTCCCATTAAGAGATAATACGTATAACTGTTGCGAAGATCATGGCATAAAAGCCACGTAGGTAGTTATCCCTCGCGTAGAAGAGGTTGGCGTAGATCACCACGGCGTAGAAGCCAAAGAGTTATCAAACCAGCGTAGAGGCCAGGTAGGCATAGAAGCCGAGTAGGCATAGAAGCCGAGTGGGCGTAGAAGTCGAGTGGGCGTAGAAGCCTGATGCTGCATAGACTAGTAAGCTAGCATAGAAGATAGCTGATCCTCCTTCCATGACTGAGGCCATGAGCGAATTCTGGACCGAATAGCTTTAATATGCATCAATGCAAATGTGGCCTGAGTTGGCGTATTCCAAGGAGATAGCGTACAGCGTGCTCCCATAGTTGAGAATAGCCTGATGGTGTAACGTGCAAAAGTGATGATGTGGACATTTTAGCAGAAATTACGGCTTTCGGAGATATAATCAAATCTCTTGCATTAAATACAGAGATCTGCCCCCATCCTGCGCATTAAATACAGAGACGTATCTCGAAGATCTGCCACTATTCTGCGCATTAAATGCAGAGACGTGCCTCGAAGATCTGCCACCATTCTGCGCATTAAATGCAGAGACGTGCCTCGAAGATATGTCACCATTCTGCGCATTAAATGCGGAGACGTGCCTCGAGCCCTGTACGAAGAGCATCTTTTAACGTGGCAGACTGTTTGTCTTCTGCGGAGCATAAAAATCTCACATCTGCCTGTATAAAACTAGGTAGCGTATTCCCTTGTATGCGTAAAAGCAGTTTACGCCAAGGAAATGTCACTAAACGAAAGTCTGGGTCGCTGTGCCGTGGCATCATTATAGCCGTCGTCTGGGTAGTCGTGCAGTACTCTTTATCTGGAGTTAGACGTCAGGTTCACTGCATGATTTGACCGGTTAATTCGAGGAATACGAAGCGTCCCTCGTACACTTCAATGCTACATTAAAAGCGGATGAGTTTTACGCCATAAAGGCGATATAGCACCCTTTTTATGCTGAAGCAGTCTGGACATACTGCCCTACGCGGGTTGTCCTTAAGCTTATATTTTACGCTGTACTTATCAAAAAGGCTCTGTTGTACGCCGATTGCTCTGAAGTTATTTTTTACGCTGCCCAGTACTAAAATGCTGCGTATAACTCTTTAGCGTATTTTTTATGCTTCTATAAGACCCCCTTCAAAGTTTTTAAATTTTTCGTAATTTGAAACACTTTGAATGAAGCATGAAACGGTCAAGTCTGACTCGTTCTTCAAGCCTGATTTCTTGGCGGATTATTAGGGATTTGTTGGGATTCAGTGTGTTCTCTTTTGCCTATATAAAGGCTGAGGAGTTAACCTGTTCTTCCCACATTTCCTCCACCACACAGAGATGATCGTCGGAGTTCGTCGGGTTGACTTGAAGAAGAAGAAGACCATGTTCTTCCAGCATATAAGGAGTCAAAAAAGAAGGTGTCTTCGAGCAAATGTCCTCTGTAATGATGGATCATGGAAGGATATCATAGCTTCCTTTGCTCGGGATAATCAGCAACTTTATATGGCGGTTCGTCCAGGAGAGAAGAAGGGTCAGATTCGACCAAACAGCTTGTAAGCTGTATTTTCTTCTGTCGTTCGTAGACGAGAGCAGACAAACTAGCTCTGTTCTCGAGTATTGAGTTGGGTCTAAAACATTAACTCAATCTGTCATGGCGTATGGAGGATAGGCTTTGCATAATTTAGGCAGGCCAGTTTTGTATCCTCCCACCATTAATTATTTTTTTGTTAATCGGTCGCAAAAACCAACTAACTGCTGAAGAAGACGGAAGAAGATCTCCACCAATAGGAGAACCTGGCAGAATAGATTCTGGCGGTGACCTTCCGATAAAGATAAAGAAATCCTTTGTAGACGGGATTTCCCTCATATGTAATCATGAAGATGAAGAAAACCCTTTGTAGACTGGATTTCCCTCATATATAATCATGATTTAATAAAATCGTCTTCTTCTGTGCATATGATTATCTTGCCATATATTTTGCTGTGATAAAGTCTGAATATGTGTAGCTTTGACACGTCTGGTAACTTTACGCCGACTCTGATAGAAAGAGTATTAGGTCCCGTCCTGTCTTTTACGTATAACTAAAGATGCACAGAAAGGCGCTTAGCATTTAATTCGAGTATTCGAACTGTTCTGCTGTTAGGAATGGGGAGCTGCATAGAATTCTGAATCATCACTTCTGATAAAAAAAAATTTTGTTCAGACCATCATCTTCAAGAATGATTTCCCAAAAATCTCTTAAAATAAGACGAGAAACGGCTGTCAAACTGAGTCACCATCTTGAACTGTAGAGGAACTATTCAGACTGGATTCTGGATGAACTTCCAATCGACCCAAGAAGAAAAGTCATTTTCAATGTTGAACCCTGTATGCTTTGGGTACTTGGGATATTTTGAGGCAAAGAAGGAGTATCCACTACGTAAACCCTTGCAATTGACCGCCTTAGGATTTGTTCATATATATACGCATGCTCTGGCCTGCGTATTTTTCAGATATGCGGAGAGTCATAGATCTGTAAATATGGATGGGCATAAAATCATAAGTTCGTAGCCTCTCGAGCATAAAAGTTGCTGAGCATAAAAGCATCCGAGCATAGAAACTATAGATTTGTAGCCTCTGAAAAGAAAATCCTCCGAGCATGAAGTTGTGGATCTGTTGCCTCTGAGCATAAAAGCCACCGAGCGTGAAATCATAGATTTGTAGCTCCTGAGCGTGAAGTCGTAGGTTTGTAGCCTCTTGAGCGTAAAAGCTACCGAGCATAAAAACATCCGGGCGTAAAACCATAGACTTATAGCCTCTGAGCATAAAACCGTAGATTTATAGCTGCCGAGCGTAGAAAGCCCCTTAGCGTAAAACCACGAATCTGCTTTGCACGAAAACTTTTCGAATTTGCTGACTGTCTACCTTCCCTGAGTAATAGGCTGACGTAGTCCCTAATCATAACCGAATATTAATTATCGGATTTGGTTAGGGATTCGAGGAGTCCATCCGAACTCTATATATACCCCATGGCTTTCAGAGAAAAAAACTTTTCATCTATCTTTTTGCAAAAGAAATCCTTCGACTCTTCGAGTTCTCTCCTTCGTTTCCTCTTCGAGCATTCAGAGTCTTTAGCAATGGCCCCGAAACCAATCTCTTCCTCTAAGGGAAAGAAGGCTGACTCTTCTTCTCGCTCCTCTGCCCAAGCAAGAGCGACTTCCGTCGGGCAAGGCGATCTTCATTCTGTACGAAGTGTCCCACCGACGAGATGTGCACCAGGCGTTAAAGGTAAAGCTTTTGGGACGACAAGAACGACAAAAATCCTTCGCACACGTTATACGTGAATGCACTAGGTCATCTTTTGTGCTGATAGCCTCTTCGAGGAAGATGATGCACAGAGTTGTTTTATCTTTTACGTCCACATTTCTAATGTGTCAGCGTAAAAACTCCATATTTTTGCAGTCTGGCGTAAAAGCTTTGACTGTCAAAACTTGGCGTATACTATAAAATTTGAATTTTACGCCTCTGGATGAAAATTCTGGCGTAATAACTCAAACTTTGGCAGTCTGGCGTAAAACACAGACTGTCAGTTTTTTTGTGTATATTGCCAGTCTTGAATTTTACGACTTGTAATAAGATTCCAGCGTAAAAGATCAAGTTTTTACAGTCTTGGCGTAAAGCACTGACTGTTGACTTTTGGCATATGTTGCAAGATTGTGAGGTCTAGTATAGAAACTGACATATTTTTCTTGCACTTTGTACTTAACTTGCATATGTCTCCACTGGCCGAGGGGATGGATTCTACTGCCGGGATGCTGCATTCCAACTACCTGGAGGATTTTTCCCACGTGACATTTCCTATCTCCGGACCCCAGTATCCTGAAGGAAGGGGAATCATGATATCGTCTCAAGGCGAGCGAATGCTGTTGAACATGATCAACGGAGAGCCCCTGACATCCATAGACGGGGCCCAATATATAAAACCGGCTTTTCTCTTCGGGACATGATTGACAAGCAGTCCCAGACGAAGCCCAAGAAAGAACTCTGGGTTTTCCCTACTGGGGGCTTGGTCATTTATCTGCCCAAGATGCTGAGAGACTACCCTATCTCGGCGTTCTTCCATGCCACACATCCCAGGAGGATGTCGTGGACACTGACTCCCAATCTTTACAGCCAGCTGGAGAAGATATTTTACCAGAAAGGATCTGACCAAGGGTCATTTGTCAGCCGCCCTTCCGGCTCTGTGATGTCGTTCAGGGGATTGTATCCGGGCAGTGTCCCGAGTGAAGACATTTCACTGCTCCAACCGGTCTAATTACCGACTTTCTGCAATGATTTCATGGGGCATGGTGGAGTATATCCTAAGGTTAATCCTCGGACCAATGGGTGGATTACCCCTACAAATCTTTGATGGGCTCGTTTAGCTGACTGGGCCCTGAAGCATTTTCAGACTGAGCTGGAGAGCATTGGTCTGTTCGCAGCTGTGAGTGCTACCAGTGTTGGGTTACCTCTCAACCCCAGCCTGTTTCTGGCTTTGATGGAGCGATATATCTCGCTTACCGGGACTTTCGCCACTCCGCTGAGGGAGTTGGGATTGGCCCTCCACGAGATGGCAGAGATTTCGAGACTGCCAAGGGGGGATACTCCTTATGAAGAGTATGTTCCCACAAACCGGGAGCTGGAGGATTCAGACCCTCGGGTAGTGGCAGTGTACCAGAAACTGATATGCCACTACCTTGCTTGCACCGTCTTTTATAATGAGCCTTCAGATTTGGCTCATACCAATAAATGGGTGTCCTACCTCTTCTTTCACCGGGCCAGGGATGCTAACCCAGAGAAAGTCTTGGATAGCAAGGATCAGCCTCTGAGCTTTCTGAGCGTGCTTAGTGCTCAGGTAGTCGATGATCTTATGGAAGATGCTGGGGCTCCAGACCAGATTCTCGACGAAGGGATAGGGAAATATCTTGCAGGCACTAAGGCCTACAATTATTTGAGGCATTGCCGTAGGCCTCTGTCCAAAGAAGCTCAACTGGCTGGCTTCCTCTCTATATGGCTGCGCCGACTGGTGGTACCCGGCATTGCATCTGCGGACCGCATTCTTTGCAACACCTTATGGCCTGCAGTGCGTCTGGTGTTCAGGGCAAGACTGGATTTGTTCTCTGCCATAGTGTGCCGTATACAAGCTGGCCCGAGGGCCATTACTGATGGGCTGCTTGCCGATAAAACTCGGCGTGATAGCTTTCCTAGGATAGAATTACCGTACCTGTATTTGATGGGATGGTTAATTCTCCATAACCCCAGGGTGATGTCTCCCGGATCTAGCAGTAGTTTGGGGAGTAGTTTCCTGCTGAATTACAAGAATTACTCCTGGAACGTGATCACAGTTTTAGACTGTCGGTGGGCACTGAATTTCAGCCACAGCTGGAAGCTCTTCTGCACTGTCCCCTCTGTACATCTCAATCAACAAGGATGAAGAATTCAGGATTTAGGCGACGGGAAGACCGTTCTTTCTCCTGAAGCTTTTAATTGGTTGGTCTGCATTAGACCTTTCCATTTACTATACAGAAGTGAAGACCAATGCTTCTTGGAACCCTACCTGCCTAGTCGGTTTGCCAAGCAGTTTGGGTATGACCAATTGCATGTGGGCAATGCCATCACCAGCTTCAATTCCAGGGGTGGACTCATTGATGGAGCGAAAGGATGGCGATACTTTATCATGGGTTGTACTGAAGTAATTTTTACTATGCCTGCCATTTCACTCTCCACGGAGCTGCGCATCCTCCACTCGTATACCCAGTTTTATGTGGCAACCAACACCTTCCATCGCGATTTTGATATGCGTAGAAGTTTTAGGATGCCCTCCTCTAAGTCCGCGGGAAGAGACGATATCCCCTCGGTCTCCTCTGACTAGGGTGAAGATTCCGTCAATCCAGATGAACCTTTGTTGGCAGTACCGAGGGGTGAAATACCTCCGCCTGCAGGGCCTCTGGTCATCTCTGGTAAGCGAAGGGCTCCTGTTCTGAAGGAGACTTCCGCTCGCAAGAAGAAGAAGACGGTTAGTCGTCCTGTCAGGACTTTCCACCCTGAGGTTCCTAGAAGTGAACCTGCTGTTTCCCCTGTTGGGGATGATTCTTCGATTAGAGGTTCCCCGCCTTTTAGAGAGGGAACCTCCACAGTTCCGGCTGGCGGTGCCGGATAATTCCTGCTTGAGGCTGCTGTCGCTGCTACCGCTTCAGGTAGGGGTACGAGATCGCCTACGAGGCCGAGCCAAATAAGGATATTTTTATCCAGACCAGCAACAGGAGAAACCCCTGCCGTGTCTGTAAGTATACCCAGCGAGATTTCACCTGATGAACCTCGATTGGATCTGGGTGAAGATTCGGAAGAATACCTACCGATGTCAGTTAGCACACCCCCTTCTCTAGGTATGACAGCTCGCTTAGCATCATTAAGAAATGATTTATCCGTACTGGCCGCAGACGCGACATATATACCATCGGCCATGGGTAAATGTCATCTTTACGCCTTTTTTTAGAAAAATTAACATTATTTTGATATTAACTTTCTTTTGTCTTCTTTTCAGGGGAAGACATCTACGGGGAGGGCAGTGTTGACGCACCTTTTGGCTCTGTTTCAGCTCCTGGCGATGACATGGAGGTGCCCGACTTCGAAGAGGAAACATTTTTGGGTGTCGGCTCGTCCGAAATGGTTCCGATATCTTAAGAGGAGGATGAGCCTGTCATTGCAACAATGCCTCCTTTGAGTACGCCGGTCACTACGTCCGTTGTTGGCGCATCTTCTTTTGTCGCACCATCTGTTGAGGCGACGGCTGTGGCAAAATCGTCTGCTGTCATTCCTGAAGGGAGGTTCAACAATATTGCAACCACTCCCAGCGTTCATTTGGATCTAGCCATGCTGACTGAGCAGTATACTACTATCTTCTATACCACTTTGAAAACAAACACTAATAGCAATGGTGTTGGAGAAGAATCTAAGCTTCGAGGCTCTAAGGAGGTCCTCTCAGTTTGCGATAGTGCCGATCAGAGAATTCAACGACACTGGGATAGCTGACACACTGGAGCAGATGGCTAATGGTTTGGAGTAACCCATTAACGAATATTTGTAGCTATCTCGAGGCAGCATTGAAGGTCTCATTCAAGCTAGGTATGACTCCCTGACTGCAGAGCTTGATGGGCAAATGGAAGCTCTGGACAAATCCGTCCGGGAATAACAGCAGGAGATGGATCATGAGCGTACCAAATTAGAGTATGTCATTCCTCAGCTGACTCAGCGCGAAGTCGAATATGAGGAAGAGACAGTGAGGGTCCGCAGATTGAGAGATGAACTCGCTCAAGCGGAGGAGAAGGCTCTCTCTTTGTCGGCATCTCGAGATGTGCTGAAGCATCGAATGGAGACTGCTCAACAAAACCTGACGCATGTGGGTGTTATCCACGCAGGTTTTGCACATGCTCGGTCCGAGCTATCTGCTTTGAACAATGATGCGGCAAGGTTGGAACGGGCTCGCCGACGTCTTGAACTCCAGGGATGAGAGAATGGTTGCTCTGGTGCAGCAGATTCGCGACCTAACCGCTCCCCCCAAATGATGTACTTTTTTGCTTTTTAATATAATTTTGCTCTTTCTGGGAATAGTAAAGAGGCTTTTATCTGACTTTATGGACCCATTATTTTGGAATATAAATGACAGGTTTGGGTGAAAGTGATATCAGAGGTAATATGGACGTGATATACTCTCGGTAAGCTTCAGCAGGACATCTATTCAGAGGTTATATGGACATGATAGAATATGCTCCAACTAAAATTTATACACAAAACACTATCAGAGGTAATATGGACGTAATAGGTCTTGAAGTTCTAAATTAGTTAAATATATCTATTCAGAGGTTATATGGACATGATAGAATACGATCCAACTAGTTTCATTTTGGAAGTAGTATTGTCAGAATGAGATCTTCACCATATTCCATTTGAGCAAAGAAGGTTAAGCATAGTACCTCTTAAGAAATTTGTCGTTGATAGGAGCCATTAACAAGTCTCCATTAGGCTTAGCTAACCTGTAAGCGCCGTTTAAGAGCGTCGTCTCGATCACATAAGGGCCTTCCCATTTGGGCTGGAATTTACCCTTACTCTAGTGAGTAATAATCATCGGCCTTCTCACAGCTAAAACTAGCTCATCAACTTTGAACACTCTTTCCTTTTTTTTGATTAAAAGATTTGGAAATGCGTGCCTGGTAGAACGTGATGCGCTGTTGGGCTTGAAGGCGTTTCTCGTCTAATCCTTCTACCTCTTGAAGCCTTAATAGGTCATTATTTTCTAGAGTTAACTCATTAGCCACTGCTATCCTGAGTGACAGAATTTGGACTTCGATGGGGAGAACTGCTTCACTTCCGTAAACTAATGAGAATGGGGTACAACCTGTCGGTGCCCGTACCGTTGTGCGGTATGCCCAGAGACATTCTCCTAGCTTCTCATTCCAATCTCTCTTTTTCGAAGAGAAAAACTTTTTCAAGAGTTTGATAATGGTTTTGTTGAAAGCTTTCGCCAAACCATTAGCAGCAGGATTATATGCCATAGAGGCCACATTTTGTATCCGATTTTTATCGCAAAATTGATGAAATGCTTGGCTGATGAATTGAGGCCCATTGTCATGAATTATCCTCCGGGGTATCCCAAAGCGATAAACGACATGATGCTTAATGAATCTGATCACATTAGATGTCTTCACCTCAGCAAGAGGGATCGCCTCTGCCCATTTGGAGAAATAATCTGTGATGGCCAATATGAACCGGTGACCTCTGGAAGAAGACGGGTGAATAGGACCAATGATATCCATACTCCATGCTTCGAAAGCCCAGGATGCAACCGTAGGATGTAGATGTTCAGAAGGTTGATGTATAAAGTCTGCATGAACCTGACAGGCTCTGCATTGTCTTGCATACTTTATTGTATCTGTGATCATAGTAAGCCAGTAATAGCCCATCCTCCTGATACGATCCTGTAGCTTAGGACCGGGTTGATGCGCTCCGCATATGCCGTCGTGAGCTTCACCGATAACCAGCTGTGCCTCGTCATCGGAGAGATATCTCAATAGCAATCCGTCGTAGGTCCGGCGATATAGATACTGTGAAGATGCATCAAAATAGAAGCGTAATGATCGTTTTTTGACGGATACTGCTTCTTTAGGGTCCTCCGGCAAGATTCCTTATGCCACAAAATCCATAAAGGGACTTCTCAAGTCTCTCTTAGGAGGATCGGTGTTCACAGCGTAACTGCGTTTTATGTGAAAGTTATTTTTCACACAGAATAAATCTCTGTTAAGAAGGATCACCGAATTCTACCTTCTTATAGGAATAGCTAAATCTGCAGCTAGACTGGCTAGGGCATCAGCTTCCAGATTCTGAGATCGGGGCACATGTTCTAGAAAGAATCCTTTGAATGTCATGGCTATCTCGACCGTTGCTCGGTGATAGGGGATGAGGTCTGGGTTCCGGACTTCATATATTCCTTTGATTTGATTGACGATCAGCAGAGAATCACCGAAAGCTTCTAGAGATTCGACGCCCAATTCTTTAGCGACTTGGAGCCCGATTAGTAGAGCGTTATACTCTGCCACATTATTGGAACAGGGCTCGCTAAGAGAGTATGCTCGATAGATGTCGAGTTTATCAGGAGTAACCAGGACAATTCCTACTCCTGAAACCATGTTTCCCCTGGGACCAGTCCTGGAGGCACCATCGAAGAATAGTTGCCATGTGTCACTTTCCATTACGGAATTACATTCAGCAACTTCGTCGAGAATGTCCTCGTACAGTTTGAAGGTCTCCGGGATTGGATGAGCAGATAGGAAATCAGCCAACGTTTGGCCTTTGATGGACTTCTGAGGGACGTACACCATGTCATACGGTGTTAATAACATCGCCCAAGTCGTGAGTCAGGAATTAAGAACACTTGGCTTATTCATCAATACCCGATGAGGATTGATCCTGGAGATGATATAAATAGTCTGGCCTGTGACATAGTGTCGCATTTTCTGAATAGCGAACATCAGAGCCAAGCATTATTTTTTCACTGGACTGTACCGTTGTTCAGCTCCGACCATCATCCTGCTTAAATAGTAGATAGCCTGTTCATGACCCACATCGTTCTTCTGTACGAGAAAAGCTTCCAGAGAATGATCCATCGCTCGAACATACAGCAAGAATGGTCTTCCTATGACGGGAGGCACCAGAACTGGCGGACTAGTGAGGTAGCATTTGATATCATTAAATGCTTGCTGACAGGCTTCGTTCCATACGAAGGATACACCTTTCTTCATGAGACGAGAAAAAGGCTAACATCTCCCAGAGAGGTTGGATATGAATCTCTGGATATAAGCCAGACGATCTTGAAATCCCCTGAGTTCTCTCAGATTATGGGGCGATCGCATTTCTAAGATGGCCTTGACTTTATCAGGGTCCACTTGAATGCCTTTAGCGGTAATGACAAATCCCAAGAATTTGCCACTAGATACACCCAGAAAGGACTTTGTAGGATTCATTTTGAGTTGATGTTGGTGCATCAACTCAAATACTATCTTCAAGTCTTGGATGTGATTATCTTTGAGGCGGCTTTTAACAGCTACATCGTCCACGTAACATTCTACTGTTTTGCGTAAATGCTCATAGAATATGTTACTCATAGCCCGTTGGTACGTAGCCCCGGCATTCTTCAATCCGAAGGGCATAACCGTATAGCAATATACCCCCAATAGTGTCCGGAAGGCAGTATGCTTCTCATCTTCAGGATGCATCTTGATTTGATTATATCCTGAAAATCCGTCCATGAAAGACATACGTTCAAAACCGCATGTATTATCAATCATGACGTCTGTAATGGGAAGAGAAAACTCATCCTTGGGGCAGGCTGCATTCAGATCTCGATAATCGATGCAGATACGTACTTTCCTTTTTTTTTATGACTGGGACAACATTGGCGACACAGTCGGGATGTTGTTCTTCCCGGATGAAACCGCATGCTATCAACTTCTTGATTTCAGCTTCAATGGCGTCCATCATATCCGGGCGGAACCGGCGTTGGTGCTGCTTCACAGGCGTCGAATCGGGCAATATATTGAGTTCATGAGTAGCCACCTTTGGATTAAGACCTGGCATATTCTTATAATTCCATGCAAAGACGTCGATATATTCTTTTATCAGCTGGATAATTTCTTTCCTTTCTTCTTCGGAAAGATTGTTGCTGATAAATATCGGCTTTGGCGAAAGTTCATTTTCAACATCAATCTGGATAACTTCATCTTCAGTGGGAGGTTCTCTCTGCTTGAACCGGAGTTTCCATTGTGTATCCATTTGTTGAGCCCAAGATTCATTCTCAAACGGTTCGAATTCTTGTTCGTCTGCTGAAGAAGGAATCTGCCACTACCGTATTTACTGATAATGTTCGTTCGAGAGCATCAGATGAGTCGGAGGGCGATGAGCCATTTTGAAAAGAGGAAAAGATATCCTCTTTTGACTCAGAAGTTGCAAGGAAGGTGGTATACCCTAACCCGAAACGAGTTTGTTGACAGTAGGGATCACCGTGCAGCGGCATTCGTCTGCCTTTCCCGTAGTTGAGGCCTGGTTGCAGCTTCAAGTCATAACACATACTTTGCATGACCTTCAAAGCTTGCGGGCTATATCTGTGAACTTGTATTTTACCAGCATCGTCATAGAAAGAATCTTCTTGTACAGTCGGTTCATTGCGCATGCGGCCGAAGACTATTGAACGCTGACTGCTGCTAGTAGGCGGGACAGTGAAGATAGAATCCTAGTGTGGTCCATATGTCGTGATAATATTGGATGATGATGCTACTTCCCATACATACGGATGATAGGAATCTATAGCTTCCAAGAATTTTTGTGCTATAGGTTCTATATCGTCACGGGGAAAGGATTCCTGATTTAGAATTTGAGCGTCAGTATACTGGAAAAGAGGATCTTTATTATCATCAGAAACCGCGTTCCTGGTTGTATTTACATCAATCGGCTGCCTGTTGCGCCAAAGGTTGATGACCAAGGGTGGAGGCTTCTAGTTCAAAGTGATCACTAGAGGATCACCTTATTTTCTTGACCTGGTTTTGTTCAGGTGGATAGCCATAGGCTCGATGGCTTTTGGACGAGTAGTTCGCCCTTTCACCTTGATTGACAGAGGTTGCTTGCCAGAGGGTTCTTCTGGCTCCCGGTTGGATTCCTTCTCTGCTTCACCTGACACCTCCTCCATGTAGTCTTGTGTGTACAACATGGCATCAGAGTAGTAGGATTCTACTCCTTTAAACGGGTTCAGGTCCGCAAACTCCGTTTGTACTGTTCCTTGGGCATTTATATATTTAAAGCATTGATGTAGAGTCGAAGGAACGATGTTGTGGTCGTAGATCCCAGGTCTACCCAGCAGAGTGTTGTAGGATACCTCTGAATTAATGACATAATATGTAGCCACTGATCTGAGGTCACCAATCTGGATCCTCAGACGAATTTTCCCCAACGGCTTACTATTCCTGGTGTTAAAACCCATGATTGTAGTGGTGGTGTAAGCCAATTCGCTGGTAGAAATCCTCAGCAGTTTGAGCAGGCTATGAGGAATGATACTGATCGATGATCCCGGATCTATGTAAATCCTGTCGACCTCCATGGAACCGACGTACCCGGTATAATAGAGGGGTCTGTTATGCCTGTTATGCTTTAACAGCATGTCATCTTGAGTGAAGGTGATATTCGGGACCACCTCCATCACACTATGGCATTAAGGACATGCCACTGGCTCTTTGTCAGGGGACTTGAGCTGGGTCAAGTATGCATCCGCCTGCATTAATGCTTCACTCAGGGCTTGACGAGTGTCTTGAGAGAGCCTGAGTAGTTCGAAGATGGACAACCTGGCTGGTGTATTAGCCAATTGGGCTAGGATATCGAAGTTGTATGGCATCTCTAAACCCTTGTTTTGGATGTTTTTCAAAGGTTTATCGAAGTGTACTTCTTTTTGCTTCCCTTTGTCCGCCAAAGTTGGTCTCGAAGGACCAGCCTCTGGTATGGCGGGTTCCGGTTCTGAAGTCTTGGCAGCTGAAGCGTCTGCCGGTGCATTGTCTTGACTTGCTCCAAAGTCCTTGAGGTAAGCTTTTCCTGAACGGGTTCCAGTAGCCAAAACCTTGTCTTTTGATGCTGAGTGCACCGTAACCATGTGACATGGTTTACGCTTCGAGTTCTTCTTAGACTTAGCCTTAGCAGCTTGAGTCTCTTTCTCGATCTCTAACACCAGATCTGGATGAACCCGTATGATCTCGCCCCGCTGGGTAGTTAGGGGTACCAGGTCATGATTTTGACCCTTAGCTGGAGGAAGATTAACGATGTTCATCGTTGTCCAGGAAATAGGTGTAACACCGTCCGGGACTTCTTGGGGAGGCAGATTGCCAAATTACAGAAAGATCATGTTGGCTGTGACCGTCTTCTCGCTGTTGCGCAGAGTGATGGCCTTAGCATCGATCAGTTCCTGGATCTTCCTCTTCAGTATATAACACGCTTTTGTAGGGTGGTGTATGTATCTATGAAAGATATAGTACTTGGGGTTATTAGTACTGCCGACTTTATTAGGCCGCTTCTCCTCAGGAAGGGTAATCTTGCCGCTTTTGACGAGACACTCGAATATGCTCGGAATATCATCGTCGTCGAAAGAGTTTACTTCAATGGGCCTGGAAGTCCCAGATTTTGTCTGTGTGGTTGCCGCAGTCTTTTGCCTGGACGTATTGATCGCCAGAGCTTCTTTTCCTATGGCACCACAAGGTTGGTCGCTGTTGGAGGATGACCTCTTGTCTCTGTCGGAGGCAGAGATCATGATGCCATTATCACGCGCCTTTCGACTGTTGTCCTCGGCGGCTACCGCTGAGATGATGAACGAGTGCCAATCATGGAACTGATATGTTCCTGTGAACACCGAGATTATGGGAAGAAGGTTCTTCCTACAAATGTCCACCAATGCCGAGTCTAGAACTCCGGAAGGCATTTACAAAGTGGCTTGACGAAAACGTTCGATAAAAGTGCGAACATCCTCTTTTTCCTTCTGCTTCACTTCGATGAGAGAGGACATAGACATGTCCATCCCTCCCTCGTAGAATCGTGCGAAGAATAAAATCTTGAAGTCTTTAAAGGAAGTAATGCAGTTGTCCGCCAGACTACGATACCACTGATAAGCCACTCCCGAGAGACAACCCTTGAATACCCGAGTGAGGAGGGCGTTATTCCCCTGTAGTAACATCGTTATCATATTGAAGTAGTTCATGTACTGACTCGGTGATGTTTTTCCCTCGAACAAAGCTATAGTCTGTGGTTTGTATTTAGGAGGGAAAGGGACCTCATCCCAGATAGCTGGGTAAGGCTGGTTGATTCCCAATTTCTTGAGTTGATCTTTGTGCTTCAAGGCATCAAATTGGGCTCTCAACTCTCGTACTGCCTGTATCAGATATTCAGCCAGTAGCAGGACCACGGAGTGGTGAGGAATCGGTTGTATCGTGACTCCAACGGAAGGTAATACATTCTCCGAGTGGGGAAGCGGAGGAGCTGCTGACTCCTGATCTAGAGCAGGCTCTTGGATCACGTTGGATGGTGTTAAGTCCACCTCCATACGTATCTGAGTTGGAGGGTCCGATGCTTGAGCCATAGCAGCTGTGTATTGAGTCAGCATCATCTGGTACATGCTCTCCATCATGGATTGCATCTCTTTCAGAGATGTTTCCAGTACAGTAATGCGTTGCTCAGTGCTCCCCGACGGGGAAGCTTCCTCGCGTTCATCTCCAATGGCATAGACTCCCATCTCCCTGGGCGTCATTGAAGGATTAGTATAGGTCTCTGTAGAAGTTGACTCTATACTTTCAGCATCTTATTTGGGAGACTGGCGACCCCCAGCATCGGAATCAGAAAAGTACAAAGCCGGTTGTCGTAACCTCAAACGGGTATTTCGGAACACCCCAACTTCAGTGTTCCTAAGGAGCTTGTTGAATCTCCTTCGGCTCGGAGTTCTAGAGGGATGACGTCTTGAGTTCGACCTTCCTTTAGGTATGTGTGAAGCCATGTTCACTGATGCATGTATGGGCTCTTCTTCCTAGAAAGAAGGAGAGCAGCTCAACTGGTCAAAAACCGACCATTTTGCTTCAGAACAGCAATAATTAACTACAATCCTATGACTATTACAATAGTGCTCCCTAGGAGGCGTAATAGACATGCGGGAATATCCCCTATCCTTGCATTTCTTGATCAGATACTCACGCAGGTCAGGAGGGTTTACAGAAGAAGAAGAAGAAGATGGCTTGTTCCTTCTGTTCACATCAGTGAGCATACGAATATTAGGAACCATAGTTCTCCCTGTGCCACCCGTATACAACAGGTTGGCCATCTGGATAGCGGATGATCCCCGAGGAGTGTGTCTTTCCGCAAACTGAGCCTTCTTTATGCTGAGGGGCTTCACCTGGCATAATTTGGGGTTCTGCTCAGGCTGGCGTAAAACTGAGGAGGTCCTTAGTCGGCCATCAGCTTCTCGTATAATCCGGAGGGCGGGCAGATTCTTCCTTTGCTGGCGTAAAGGCCGAGAAGTTGAGCAGTCCGCCACTTGCTTTCCCTTGCATAGATTGCAGGGATCATCTGCTTTTCCGCGGAGGGCAGATGCATTTTTATGCACGGAGCACGTTTGGAATTTCTGATTTGGCACTAAGGCATTATCAGAAACTCTGTCTGCCACGTCATCGACAAAAGACTGGATTTTACGCGCAGAGCACGGAGTAGACTTCTGGACTAGCGCTGAGGCATCGTCAGAAGTTTTGTCTACCACGTCACGGACGGGAGACAGAGTTTTACGCACAGAGCGTGAAGGTTGTGCAGCTACAACCTGGCTGGTCGGAGAGATCGGAGAGTCGACAGGAATGGTAGGGGATGTCCTGGGCATCCAGACCTTATGCAGCTTCCTGTTATCTTGGACAGAGAGAGAGTGAGAGCTAACCCCTACCTGAAGCTTATCTTCGTAGGCAGATTAGTCGAACTGGACGACCAGGGTCTTCTTTACGGATCCTACGGATACCGCATCATGTTGAGCAATGGCTTTCTCCTCGGAAGAGAAAGACATCCCCAGCAGAGTCGCCATCTTGTGTTTGATAATAAACGAAAAAAACAAGACAAAGTTTATACGAAACCCGCTTTTTGGTTTACAAACAAGAAGTACAATTAATCCTATACGAGGATGTCAAGCATAATTTTTTAATCTGGGTAAATATTGCTATAGGAGTCTGATATGCAGTCGATCACTTTGTCCCTTGGACCACACGATGATGAAGAAGTGTTATAGAAGACAAAAAAAAGCTACGAAGGTTGCAAAGGAGAGTGGATGCTCGATGCCAAAGTCGTCGATCAATACTCTTTGTCTGAGCTCTGGATTCTTCTCTTTCAAAGACTCTTCGACTCTTAGTTCCTTAATTTTACCACCGTTTCTGACCCTGGACCTCTGTCGATAGAGGTCTCTATTTATAGGGTTTTAGTGACAGTAACCATCCAGTCGGCGTAGAAGTCGGGCAGTGGAGAGTATGATACCTTTTACGCGATGGTTACAATAACCGTTACCCACGTATAAATGATCTCCTGAATGAGTGTGTGACGCGTGTCCCATTAAGAGATAATGCATATAACTGCTGCGAAGATCACGGCATAAAAGCCACGTAGGTAGTTATCCCTCGCGTAGAAGAGGTTGGCGTAGATGCCAATAATTATCACCACGGCGTAGAAGCCAATGAGTTATCAAACCGGCGTAGAGGCCAGGTAGGCGTAGAAGCCGAGTAGGCATAGAAGCCGAGTGGGCGTAGAAGCCGAATGGACGTAGAAGCCTGATGCTGCATAGACAGGTTAGCTAGCGTAGAAGATAGCTGATCCTCCTTCCTTGACTGAGGCCTTGAGCAAATTCTGGACCGAATAGCTTTAATACGCATTAATGTAAATATGGCCTGAGTTGGCGTATTCCAAGGAGAGAGCGTACAGCGTGCTCCCATAGCTGAGAATAGCCTGATGGCGTAACGTGCAAAAGTGATGATGTGGACGTTTTAGCCGAAATTACGGCTTTTGGAGATATAATCAAATCTCTTGCATTAAATACAGAGATCTGCCCCCATCCTGCGCATTAAATGCAGAGGCGTGTCTCGAAGATCTTCCACCATTCTGCGCATTAAATGCAGAGACGTACCTCGAAGATCTGCCACCATTCTGTACATTAAATGCAGAGACGTGCCTCGAGCCCTATACGAAGAGCAGCTGTTGACGTGGCAGCCTGTATGTCTTCTGTGGAGCGTAAAAAGCTTACATCTGCCAGTGTAAAACTAGGTAGCATATTCCCTTGTATGCGTAAAAGCAGTTTACGCCAAGGAAATGTCACTAAACGGCAGTCTGGGTCGCTATGTCGCACCATCATTATAGTCGTCGTCTGGGTAGTCGTGTAGTACTTTTTGTCAGGAGTTAGACGTCAGGTTCACTGCATGATTTGACCGGTTCATTCGAGGAATATGAAGCGTCCCTCGTACACTTCAATGCTGCATTAAAAGCGGATGAGTTTTACGCCATAAAGGTGATATAGCACCCTTTTTACGCTGAAGCAGCCTGGATATTCTGTCCTACGCGGGTTGTCCTTTAGCTTATATTTTACGCTGTACTTAGCAAAAAGGCTCTGTTGTATGCCGATGGCTCTGAAGTTACATTTTACGCTGCCTAGTACTAAAATGCTGCGTATAACTCTTCAGCGTATTTTTCATGCTTCTACAACTAGTTGCCTAGGGAAGTGGACTATCATAGTGTGATAGTTCAACCTTTGTCTTTGTTTGGTTGTAGGGTTGAGCCTTCGCGCTAGGATATGCCATGGACCTAAGTTACGACACTGAACTTATGTAATATTATATTTTTTTCTTGAGTTTTTGTTTCTCTATTTCGTGGTTCCTTTATAGTATCTGCTTTTGGGGTCTAACCTCACTGGTTTTGCATAGCCAGATTTTGAGCCAGCACTTGAGGATCCAGTGTACTTTTTTCTACTTTCTGGTGCGCACCAGGAATATGGTCGTAGGGGATAGCGAGTGGATTTTCTTCTTTCCTGCTCGTCTTGCATATTTACTTCTTTTTTGCGTTTATCCACCAGCACTTGTTAGCTGTCTCATTTGGATATTTGTTTTCCTTACATGATTGTATTAAATCAAAATGCAGCTGATCACAGTCATGTACTATGTTACTCTTCTAGTTTCTTATTTTGCACAGCTGAACTCCAGAATATTTTGAGAAAATATTTGAGACATCTTATTACTTATCATATATGCTTTATGCTTATTGTTTCTTGTTTGAATGATTGAAACATAAAAGTTCTTGACAATATGAGACTTAATTGTATCATGTACCCCCTTGTCTTATACAGCCATGATCGTCATAGGACATATAGTACCTTGTACGGGGTAGTTGGCCATGTCCGTCTTCGTATTCCGGTACTAGGACGTGACATGGTTTTAGTGGTGGCCCATGCAGGTCCATTCTTCAGACTAGTAGGGTTTCATGGTCATAGGAGTCTCAATCAAATATGATCTTTCTTGAAATTCTGAATTCGTCCTCTTCGATACTCAGTTTAAACTTTTCCAGATTGATTGCTTCTTTGTTCCTTCTCGTCCTGTTCTTGATTGTTTCTTGTGCTCTTCTTTAGGGCTTCTCCTTCCCCTAATACTGCAGCAATAAGAGAGGCAAAGTTGCTAGTAGAACAAAACCCTATAGGACCCCATCCTAGGATCCGAGTTGAGCCCGTGATGAAAGGGATAGAGCAGCAGGTTCAAGGTGTTCTCGTACCTCTTGCCATGCCGGTAATACTGGATACCCCAGATTTTCTAGAGATTATTCGTAGATTATTGGCTTCCCAAAAAAACCAGATGGTGGTGCAAAAATAACAACAATAGCAACAACAGTTCCAGCAGCAGGAATAGAATGTTCTATTGAACCAAGGATTGCAGACAACCCTAGAATAAGGTAAAAGAATATATTTTGGGGCATTTGTTAGATTTTGTAGACTGAACCCTAGATACTTCGATGACATGGAGGACGCCATCATGATAGATGATTGGATACAGGATATTAAAACCATTCTGACGGTGACAAAGGTTTCGATCGAGAAACAGGTTAACTTGGTTTGTCTACTACTCCAAGATCGGGCAAAAGATTGGTGGGCTACGATGGAGGTAGGAATGAGGCATCCTATTTCATGGAAGAATTTTAGTACCCAATTCAGGGTAAAGTACTTCGAGATTGAGGCTTAGTGTGATTGCAGCAAAGGTTCATTAATCTCAAGCAAGCTGGAAGGACGGTAAACGATTATGCGACAGAATTTTGTTGACTTAGCAGATTTACTCTAACCATGGTGGCAACAGAGTTAGAGAGAGCAATAAGATACCAGTAGAGACTTTACTTGGATATCTTGCACATAGTAGAGATACACGACTACCAGACCTTTGAGGTGGTATTGATAGCAGCCAAGAGGGTTAAGCTTACTTCCTATAGGATGGCATCAAGAAGAGTGGATCGAAAGATGCCTCATAGAAAGAATAATGAGGGAGGACCAGTACCCCGAACGTCAGCACCATCGCCTGGCATTCGTATACATGATTCAACACTGCAGAGGATAGCAGTTTCAACAGTGACAGTACCAACTCGACAACAGCAGTCGAGGCAGCAACAGCAACAACAACGATGTCACGCCCCAGTCCTAAAATACGTAGGACTAGAAACGCGTAAGTATGTCAGTCGCATATATATAGCAACTCTAATATATGAGAACTATAACACATGCGTACGTTGTATTATGAATAATAATTCACAAGTGGTATAAACTATCTCAAGTCACAGGCATAATCTAAATCTCATCCATAGAAAATTATAAATGAATAAATAATCAATTAACTACATAACTGAATCTCAAGTACGAAGTATCAAAGAATGATAGTCGGGTGAAAACAAATCCACTGCCAAACTAGAATATAAGATAAACAAAATAATATATCAACTAATAATCACGAGGCTCGAAGAGAAGGCCACCTCAAAATATAAGTAGCTAGTCTGGATCCACGCTCCTACGAATAATTATGATCGACTACACCTGGAAAGGGACCAGATCCTCAGAGAGACATAATAAGATTCATTGAAGTATGCCAATAAAGAACTAAAAATAAACATCCAATGGGTCGCCTAACCGTCTATGTGAATGCATTTTGAGAACAACTTTCCAACAAGTGGGCTATCTGGACATAAATGAGATTGGCATGATTCTCTCGGAGAATCAGGGGCCTATAAAGCATGTCTTCTTTTGAACGGCAGAGGCCGCCTGATAATATAGGGGTCATCATGACCGTGCATCTCCGACGGAGCATACGGTTACAAAAAGGAAAGTGCAAAGGAGCCCAAATGCCTTATTTGTTGTTCTTCCCACCCCATGCACTAAGTATGTCATATCCATGACACAATAATACCTCTAATAACTACCAAGTCTCCTAGCATACAATTTCTAACAGCAGTTATCCCTAATGTACGTCCCATACATACAGGAGGCCAGCCTGTCACGCAAGTTCGTGATCTATATGAGACTCATAACTCGTGTAATAAATATGCCATGGCCAATGAAACCTTAGAATGCCTCATGATAATGGGGTGGCATCATAAACTAGGTCAACATACATATATATAATAAAAATAGAATACGACGACACCGTCGTTGCACCCAAGTTTCCTTGGACGCGTAGTTTTTATAGCTGTTAAAATATATGAAATAAATGACAGAAATAAAATGCATGCATCATATGGAATATAAATTACAGTACAATGGCAAGGTATACATGTCTGGCAAGAAAGCTGCGTAGTACCAATAACCTGCTCTAGAAGTCTCTCAGAATAATCTAATAGTCCTATAAATATATAATATAATACAGTACAATATCAGCCATTACACTAGCACATACACAACCATAAATACTCTGAACTCAGGGCTATGCTAGGGGTGATACTGGTCAACTAGCAGGGTCAAATGGGCGTCTAACTACGCGGATGTCCTGTCTTAAATGTTGTATCAAAGCATACAGTCAAACACTAATATGTGTCTAGCCAGTACGTCAGTGTACATAAGGCAGACAATTCTCTAATATTCTGGGTCACAAAGTCATATGCAATTATAGGATATCCACAGTGCCCTAGGGTCGTACAGTATAAATACATATATAGTCATAATTAGGTGTAGCATTTAATTACATATATCTATATCCATATATTTATATATTTATCAACTAATATTATATGCATACGCACACACACGTATGAGCATACTAGTCCTTGGGTTCACCGACACGGTCTGAAATCAACCAACTATCACGAAGTATTCTAACCCTAATGTTATTCACACAAGTACACATAAAATGAAAGGAGAGGAACAGGTTCGAACCTCGGCGTGCGCACACAGGGCACAAGGATTGAGGGTGACTATTGTAGGTCATCTTCGGCGAGGGTGACGGGTCCATGATGACGACGATGATGGTGATAATTATGTCGAGGGTGATAATTGGTGATAATGCTGATTAAGGTGATGGTGATGATGATTAAGGTAATGATGATGATAATTAAGGTGATGGTGATGATGATTAAGGTGATGATTATGAAGGTTATGATGATGATGGTGATGATTGTGATGATGATAGGGATGATGATGTGAATGATAATGGTGGTGATTATGTGATGATGAAGGGGATGCTGCTGGTTAACAAGGATGGCCGAAGGCTGCTGGAGTCTGGCGGAGAGTGGTGGTTCAGGGAGGTGAGAGGACAGAGTGAAGGGATGGTGGTCGAGCAGAGGACAGGGAAGATCGAGGTAGTGATAGTGGTAAGGGTAGTGTTGGGATGGCCGGCTGGAAATATGATGGTGAGAGGAGTCGGGGTATTTCTATGAGCGGGTTCAGGGAGGTCGAGGACGACAGTTCAGTCGCTGTGTTGTCGGCTCCGGTCGAACAGGTGGACAGGGAGGTCGGGGAAGAAGATGATGGAGGAAGGAGGACAGGGAGGAGAGGTGTTAAAGGTGGTGGTGATGTGAGAAGTCCGGCGAGGATGGCGAGGGACAGTGGGAGAGGATTCGAGGGAAGGATGTGGAGTGGTCCGACGGGTTCAGCGGGTTGAGGTGGTCAGAGGGATTACCGGGAAAGATGAGTCGAGGAGAGAACGGTGGGATGGTGACTGTGAGGGAGATGATTGCCGGTGTTATTGGCTTTCGGCTGAGGAATGAGAGAAGGATATGGTGTAGCTGTCGAGGGGGATCAGCGGGCCAACGGTTGGGAGCTGCTCCGGCGGCTCGGGAGGAGGAGAAAGAAGATGAATAGTAGATGGGGAAGGGGTCGGCTAGGTATAGGTTTGGGGAATATGTATGAATAGTAAAGGAAAAGTTATATTATATATACATGTAGAAAAGTAGGGTTTTGAGGTTGACCTAGGGTGTTGGGCCTTGGTCAATATCCTTGGAAAGGGGTCTTGGCTTTACATGGAGATGTTTGGAGGCTAGTATTGCATGGTTTAAAATGCATGGCTAGAAATTGATGAGGGGGTGATGTTAAGTGCTACACACTCCAAAAATCATAGGAAAAATTTACATGAAGGCAAAATGGGTTTCTTCATGTGTTGTGTCCAATGGTGTGGATACCTCAATGCACTTTTGCAAAAAAGCACCCAATAATTAGAAAAATTGCACAAAGATAGAAATTGGATTAAATTAATTAAAATTAATGCAAATGGTGTTCTAAGATTAATTAGAAGTATATGGGACTAAAATTAGGTGGGACACAAGTATCACGGACATAGAAGACTCAAAGTAAAATTTTAACATAATTTGGGTTACACAAAATGGGTCAAGATTGTGTCTCCAATTTCGATTGGAACGCACAAGGATACAAAGTTAAATTTATTTAGAATTAGAAATAAACGTCTGTGGCGAATATTATCTGACTAAAATGAAGCACAAGAGAGCATAATTATAAGTTATACAAAGGTCAGAATGGAAGAAGGGCACATCTAGGACAAGGATATAAAATTTATAAGAAGGCAATGGTTAGTGTAGTGCTCCAATTATCGAAGCAACGGTAAGGTACCGTAAGTGGTATAAATATTATAAAATTATCTAAAACACAATATCCTATTTATAATTGAATCCAAAAAAAAGCTCTAGTTTAACTATCTAAGCTAAGTAGGCCTAATTTTGGTCCAGGGGGTTTACAGACGAGCAGTGGCGACAGGTTGTACCTACTGTGGCAAAGGAGGTCATATCTGGGATGTTTATCGGACAGCTAACAGACTATGTTTAAGATATGAGAGCCCTGATCACAAGATTGCCACATTCCCAATGATGTAAAGGCCAGGAGGGCCAGTGTAACAGATTCTTGCGTTGCCATCTCCAAGGGCAGTACAACAAGGAGGACCAGCAGTAGCAGCACGGCCTTTGGCTCAGCGTCCGCTGCTAACACAGGCCTAACTTTATAGGAATCAATAGCAGAATCAGCAAGTACCACAACCACAACAACAAAGAAGATAGCAGCAGGGAGCTCAATAAGGCCAAGGGAAGGCACTCACATTATCCTTGGAGGAAGCAATGGCGTCAGGCGACGTAGTGGCAGGTAATATTTTTGTTACAAACTTTCCTGCCATAGCTTTATTTGATTCTGGAGCTTCGTACTCATTTATATCTGCACAATATGTGATACGTATTAGATTAAATTTTAAGGCATTGCCGGCGAGGCTGAATATACTCACTAGCAATGGGATCGTAGAAGTTAATAGGGTATGCCTAGCATGTCCTGTCGTAGTATGTGGACAGTTATTACCTGCAAAGTTGATCGAGTTCTCTATCGATAACTTTGATGTTATCTTAGGCATGGACTAGTTGAGAGACAGTCATGCAATAATAGATTTTTGTGAGGATAGAGTATTGTTCAAAAAATATGGTCTAGAAGAGTTTGCCCTTAGCAGAATAGCAAGAGATCAGCACAAAGGAGGACTCGCAACAGTAGCAAGGGAAGCATACCTACTGCCCACGATAGTTGAAGAGTTCATGAATGTCTTTTCTAACGATCTTCCTGGATTACCCCCAGTTAGAGCAGTAGAGTTCTGTATAAAGTTGATGCTAGAAGCAGAACCAGTACCCCAGAAGGTGTACCATATGTCACCATCAGAGCATGATCAGTTATTTTGATACGTGGAAGAACTGAAGGCGAAGAAGTTTATTCGGACCAGTATAACACTGTGGGAAGCCCCAACGGTATTAGTAAAGAAGAAGGGTGGGTCAATGCGGTTGTATATGGATTACAGACGGTTGAATGCAGTAACTGTGAAGAATAAGTACCCATTACCAAGAATTGATAATTTGTTTGACCAATTAAGTGGAACAAGAGTCTTCACCAAGATAGATTTACGATCAGGATATCATCAGGTGTGAGTCTAGGAGCAGGATATACCAAAGACAATATTTTAAGTCACGATATGGGCACTACGAATTCTTAGTTATGCCATTCGGACTGACTAATGCTCCAGCAGTATTCATGGATTTGATGAACCATATTTTTATGCCTTACATAGACCAATTTATGGTAGTATTCATTGATGACATCCTAGTATATTCTCAAAATGAGGAGGATCATGAAGAACATCTCAGGATAGTTCTGTATACTTTGAGGGAGAACCAGTTATATAGGAAGCTTAGCAAGTATAAGTTTTGGCTGAATCCCATATCCTTTCTTGGACACATTATTTTTGGTGCAGGAGTGTTAGTTGATCCCAAGAAGATAGAGGCAGTAGAGAACTGGCCAGTTCCAAAGACAGTAGTAGAAGTGCATAGTTTCCTAGGCTTGGCAGGATACTACAGAAGATTTGTGTCAGATTTTGCTAAAATTTTGACACCCTTGACTCGGTTGACGTGTAAGGAAGTTAAATTTGTTTGGTCAACAGAATATCAGATATCTTTTGAAGAGTTAAAGAAGAAGTTAATATCTACACCAATCCTTACTCTTCTAGCAGGCTCCGAAGGATTCACAGTGTACTGTGATGCATCTGGTAAAGGGACTTGGATGTGTTTTGATGCAGCAAGGGAGAGTGATAGCATATGCTTCTTGGCAGCTTGGAGATCACAAGAAGAACTATCCAACTCACGATTTGGAGTTAGCAGTAGTGTTTGCACTTAAGCTATGGAGGCACTATATGGCAATCGAGTAAAAATATTCACAGATCATAAGAGTTTTAAGTATGTATGTCTTCATGCAAAAGGACCTGAACATAAGGCAAAGAAGGTGGCTAGGGTTATTGAAAGACTATGACATGGAACTTCAGTACCATCCAGGCAAGGCTAATGTAGTAGCTGATGCACTTAGCAGAAGAGGTACAGAATTTATGTTGACTACTCAGAAGCATATCCTAGAAGACTTAAGAGAGATGGGTATCGAGATAGTACTTCTACAGAGTACAGGAGCTCAGGCTAGCCTACAGATTCAGTCAACTTTGGTAGATAGAATCAAACTAGCTCAGGCAGAGGACTAGAAGATTCAAGAGCTACGAGAAAAATGTGAGTCATGTCTTCAGAAGGAGTTGATAATACATACGGATGGAACACTAAGGTTTGTTAA
This sequence comes from Iris macrosiphon, assembly GCA_036927795.1. Lineage (NCBI taxonomy): Eukaryota > Viridiplantae > Streptophyta > Magnoliopsida > Asparagales > Iridaceae > Iris > Iris macrosiphon. The sequence continues at coordinate 101,365,549 of JAYESA010000004.1, forward strand.
TCGTCTATGCTTACCAAGCGGGGATATTCGACAATAAGTTATGACTGAGGCACATATTTCCCAGTATTCTATTTATCCTCGAGGCACGAAGATGTAATAAGATATCAAACAACACTTTTGGTGGAACGTAATAAAGAGGAAAATATCATACTTCCTATCACAATGTCTGATATGTCAACAAGTGAAGATAGAATAACAGAGAGTGGTAAGATTGTTGCAACCATTTTCTATTCCAGAGTGGAAGTGGAAACAAATCACGATGGACTATGTGACTAGTTTACCTAGATCACCGACTGGTCGAGATACAGTTTGGGTAATAGTGGATCATCTTACGAAAGTAGCTCACTTTCTTTCTTTCGAGTAGGATAGTCTACAGAATAATTGGCTAAAATATATATATGACAGATAATGAGACAATATGGTATCCCAGTAAGTATCATTTCAGATCGAGACACATGGTTCACTTCTTATTTTGAAAAAAGTTTGCACCAGAGTTTGGCTACCAAGTTAAGATTCAGAACAGCTTACCATCCCCAGATAGATGGACAATCAGATAGAACCATCCAAACCTTAGAAGATATTCCTAGAGCCTGTACCTTAGATCTTGGTAGATCTTGGGAGAATCATCTTCACTTGGTGGAATTGTCGTACAACAATAGTTATCAGGCCAGTATTCAGAGTGTCACGACCCGCACCCGGTTATTCGGGCACGAGTGCGTGGGCACGTCCAGCCTACGCCGCAGAATCGGCGGTAGTACGCTGTCTAGGTCAAATCCACACTTAACTAAACTAGCTCATCCACAAATACATAAGCAAGATAATAATGAGAATAGAAACTTAAGATTTGAAACTGAAATAAATGTGACAACAAATTCAAATGTTTAATACAGGAATTCCAAATGAAATCGGGGACAAACCCGATTAAATAAGATAAGAACAGAATTAAAAGATAGCTACTGCTAGCTACTCTGCAGCAGGGGTCTCCTGGGTAGGATCTGGCTCCTCACGGATATCATCTGTACCCTCATAGGGACCATAATATGTAGGGGCAAGGTCCTCAACATCGCCTAAACAACGAATCCAGTCAGGAAAGGAGCAAAGTACATAATGCACAACAAGATTAAACTAAATATTTATGACAATTAAGTATTGAATATCATATTGAGAAAATTTCATAGAGGGACATCATTATCTCATAGTTAATGCTGTAAACAGGAATATGAGAAAAGCAGGAAATAAATGAGACAGGAATGAAACTACAACAATCAGCAAGAAATATAACAAGACTATAAACTATGTGTGTGAACTTGTGTATTTAGAATACCTAGTTGGCATGTAGGGGTTTATAAGGTTAAACCGGCCGTCATAGACGGCTATTATTCACGAATAATCGAGATCCGGCTGATGGACAGTCGTGTACCAACAGCTATTATTCACGACACGGGTCAGGGTAAACTACATGCCTTTCAGTATTCTCCCTCCCGACACAAAAAACAAGACATGAATTCCAATATTCAAGACATGAGATACAGTATTCTGACACTACGTGTAATCAGCAAGGGTACTAGTAGAGCAGGGAATTAATTATCATAATATAAAGATTAACTAGAAGTGCAGGTACTTGCCTGTTGTTTGGATCTGATTAATGTTCTAGGGGAAGTTTCCAGAGATGAGTCCAAAAGCTGAAATAGACATTACCATCATGCTCAGAAGATATCAAATAGATGGAAATGCCTGTCCTTGGGTCCAATTTGGAGACAAGGGCAAAAACGGCAGTTTCGGGTCAAAACGGGGTCCGCCGGTGGGCCCGCTTTGCACCGAAAAACATGTCCGGGTCAACGGTCTCCAAATTCACCAAACTTAGTGTCAACAGGTCAGGAACGCTGATACGAACCCAACGGAACTTCCAGATTTGGATTCCGATGAGCCGATCACAAAATCGCCCGTCGAGCGGGGCCTGTGGGGCCCACGACACGCGATTTCGTCAACGTTCTCAGAATTGAACCAAACTTGACCCACAGGACCAGCGTATCGCTACGAGTCCGATGGCATAAGTTTCGTCTCGATCCGACGAGTGTACAAGAAGTTAAGGCGAATTGCAGAAAGGGCGGATACGGAGCGATGTCCGCGGATACGCGTTGATTCCGGTGTGCACGCACACCCGAATCAGCTTCCGCGAATTCTCACACTTCCGTATCAACGGCGCGCACGTATCTGTGAAGACCGCACGCGACCAAGTCGTCCCGTTTGGCGGGGCGTACTCGGTTCCGGGGTGAAACAGGGTCGGGTTTTTCCTGTTTTTGGATCGCGGTGTGCGATCACCACAGGACTCGATGCCGCGAACAGTTTATCCGGACACCGAGAGGGTCATACAGGCTTCACAACGCAATTTGCGGAAATGGAAACAGAGCTACGAGGCGAAAGTTACACATACCTGAAAAGGACCCGAAAATCAGGGTCGCGTCGTGTCCGTGTCGTGTCGGACACTGTGTCCTGTGTCCGACACAGGAACCAGAGATTTGGGCTAGGGTTTTGGGCTGACGGCGGCACGCGGCGGAGGGCGGCCGGAGACACGCCGGAGGGGGCCGGGGAAGGTTCGCCGAGGGGCGGCGCGGCGTCCACGGGGCGGCGGTGGCGCTAGGCGGCCGGCAGCGGCGGCTGCGGCTGCTGCTGCTGTGCTGCTGCTGCGGCTCGGGGTCGACGTCGAGGTCGACGGGGACGGCGGAGCGACTCTGCTGCGGGAGGAGGGAGGAGAAGCAGTCGGCGGTGCGGGGCTGGGCACGGCGGGGGACGACGATGGCGGTGAGCGGCGGAGCGGTGGCTAGGGCGAGGGAGTGGGGGAGACGGCCGGGGTCGAGGGGTTTTTATAAGGGGGCGAGGCGGTTGCAGGGGGCCGGCCAAGGCGGATCGTGGGGGGGGACGTGGTCTCGGGGAGCTGCGCAGCGTGCGGAGGGCGGCGCTGCGCGCGGAGGGCGGCGGTGGAGTCGGGGATCGTGGGGGACGGGGTCGCGCGGGCTGACGGGTCGGCTGCGGTGGGTCGGGTTCAGTTGAACCCGACCCGACCCGATAAGAGCGGGCTGGGCTGGGGCTACGGGCCGGGCCGCGGCCCAACGGGCCGTGGGCCGGAAAAGAAAAAAGAAAATAAAATAAAATAATTAATAATTAATAATTAATAATAAATAATTTAATAAATAGATAATTAATTAAATAATTAATTAAATAGTTTTCAGGCATTTAAAAATATGTCTGAGGCCCAGAAAAATCCAGAAAAATTACCCTAAGTCCAGTTTTCTATTTTACACCCAAAAATATTATTTTTATGACATTTTAATATTATTTATTAACAAATAAAAATCATTTAATAATTAAAACCTTGATTTTAATTACAGAAAATTCACAGGAAATTCCAGAAAATTGTGAAAAACCCAATTTTAAAATTCTTGAAAAATCGGGGGTTTACACAGAGGCACCTATAAAAGCACTATACGACAGAGAGTATAGATTACCATTGGCTTGGGACAACATTGGTGAGCGAAAGATGTTAGACCCAAAAATGATCACGTAGACAATAGAATTTGTTAGGAAGATTAGAGAGCCACTTCAGGTTGCACATGTCACGCCCCAGTCCCAAAATATGTAGGACTAGGAATACGCGATATACCAGCCGTATATATATGAAAACTCCAAGGTGTTAGACGATTGTAACACATATGTACGTTGTACATAAATATCAAATCCATAAGTGGTAATATACTATCAACACAAGTCACAAACAATCTATATCTCATCCACAGCATAAATAATAAAATAGGAATAAATAGCTGAATCTCAAATATGAAGTATCAAAGAATGATAGTCGGGTAAAAAAAAATCTACTACCAATCAACTATACTAAAACTAAATGAGAGAAGAGATCAAACTCTAATATATGATAAATGTCAATAAAGGAAATAGCAACTAGAATATCCATCAGCTGCGATGAATCACAGGTACTCTGAAGGTAAGACCTCCTCAGTCTAGTATGAAGCATCAGGTCCGGGTCCGTACTCCTGTGGATAATCCTGACCGTCTATACCTGGAAAGGGACCAGGTCCTCAGAGGGACATAATAATATACATAGAAGTATGCCAATAAAGTACTAAAAATAAATATCTGATGGGTCGCCTAACCGTCTATGTGAATAGATTTTGAGAATAACTTTCCAACAAGTGGACTATATGGCCAAAATAGGATTGGCATAATTCTCTCGGAGAATCAGGGGGCCTACAAAGCATGACATCTTTTGAACGTCAGAGGCCGCCTGATAATAATAATAATATATAGTGGCCATCATGATCGCGCATCTCCGGCGGAGCGTACGGGTTACACGTCATAGTCTAAGCATGTCACACGTCATAGGAAAGTGCAAAGAAGCCCAAATGCCTTACTTGTTGTTCTTTCCACCCTATGCTCTAAGCATGTCACATCCATGACACGATGATACCTCTAAATAACTGCCAAGTCTTCTAGCATGTAATTTCTATCAACAGTTATCCTTATCCATTGCACGTCCCATACGTACCAGTGGCCAACTGTATACGCAAGTCCGTGTCCTACATGAGACTCACACTCATGTAACTATAGTGTCCTGGCCAATAAAATATAAGAATACCTCGTGATAATGGGGTGGTCTCATAAACTAGGTTGACTGGCATATATAATAAAGCTAAAGTACGACGCCACTATCGTTGTACCCACGTTATTCTTGGACGCACAATTTATATAGCAGTTAAAATATACGAACTAAATAAAAGAAATAAATAACATGCATCATATAAAATATAAATCACAGTACAATGACAAGGTATACTTGCCTGGCAAGCAATCTGTGTAGTGTAAGCGTCTAGACGACAAGTACACATGATCAGAAACTATGGCTTCCGAATAAACATCTTCGGATGCTGAAATAAATATCACCAACGTTCCCAGAATCAGTGTGATAGCTAGAAAATACTACCATTTCTACCAATTTGGACACAGGGGCAAAACGGTAATTTTTGGCCAAAATGGGGTCCACTTGTGGCCCCACTTTGCACCAAAATGTGTGCCAGAGGTAAAGGTCTCTAAATGGACAAATAATAGTTCAAGCAAATTTTAAACGTCAATATGAACTCAATGGTATGTCCAATTTTGGATTTCGGTGAACCGAACACAAATTTGCCCTTAAACTTAACTGTAGGGCCCACAATTAGGTGACTTGGTCAACTATGTCAAAATTATAAAACTTGAGTCCCAGGACCAGCGTGATACCACGAATCCAATAATGCAAGTTTTGTCGCATTCCAACGAGCGTACATAAAATGGTGCAATATTTTACCAAAGTCACCATATGGAGACTTTTTACGAATACGGGTTGATTCCAACGCGCACACACGTCCAAATCAGTTTTCATGAAAGCTCACATGTCAGGACATATCATACGTGCTTTTCAGTACAATTGGTACGTGATGGGCGATCCTGTTAGGAGGGGGGCGCTCCGTATCATAATTTTTAATATTTTAAAAATAAGTTTTTCATGATTTTCCATCAAATTTCTAATATGGATTTAACGTTCAAAATTATGTATGCAATAGGTCATTTTAATACTGGTTATATTGACTAGCTATTCGAAAAGTAAAATTATTATTTAGTTGAATAGATTGGAAGAAAATTGCCTTCCAATATGGGGCGTTTGATTGAAAATTCTATTTTGGTATGTTTGCAGTTTTGAACTTTTTTCTAGATTTGTGAGTTCAGTTTCGCATAGATATAATCCGATTTGATCCAAAGTAATTGGCAATTATTGTAGAGGTTTATCTAGTCTACGCATAGGGATTGATAGATCGGATTTAAACTACATTGATGGAGAGAAATTATGATGTGAACAGGGTTACCTTGCTGTGCTCAATAGGGTTGAGACTGGGTTTCCGGTGATCGCTGACGGGTCCGCGGGGTTTGTGCGGTGGCTGCAGTCGTCGGAGGTCAGCGCTCGCCTGCCGGAGTGCTCGAGTTAGGGTCGACGCTGGGGTTGTGGATGTCGAAGGCTAGAGTCAGGGTTTAGATATAGATATATATATAGGAACGGGGTCGATGCTTCGTGGGTTGCCTGGCCGCGGGGTGAGCTGCTGTGCGGTTGGTGATAGCTAGGTTGCGGGCTAGACTTGGGATTAAGGCCTAGGGGTTGGGCTCTGGGCTTAGGCTTACGGGATTAAACTTAGGTTTAAGGTTTAGTTTTAAGGGTTAAATTTGTTTTAAGGTTTTAGTTAAGGATTTCTTTTTCTTTTTCTTTACTTAATACTATATTTTTGTATATATATATGGTATAAAATTTCAGAAAATTTATATAGTACATCCTAAAAATCTATCATCCTTCTACAAGACTTCCTAAATAAAATAAAATATAATAACAGTTTTTTTTTTGTTCCATAACTTCTAGATGAGTAATTACCTAGGTAATTAATTCCATTAAATTTTTATTTTCTAATTAACTAAGAAATAATATAATTAAATTTAATGACTAATTAAATAATTATAATATTTAAAATTAGGGGGTTTTGCAGCATAATTTAGGCATCGTCATTGGACAGATCGACATCTTAGACCTTTAGAGTTTCATGTTGGCGACTACATATTTTTGCGAATTTTGCCTACCCGTGGAGTCCTTAGATTTGGAATTCGCGGAAAGCTTAGTCCATGATACGTAGGTTCGTTCGATATTCTCGAGAGGGTAGGCGATATTGTTTATCGTCTTGCCCTTTCACCTTAGTTACGTAAGGTACACGATGTATTTTATGCATCTTAGTTGCGTAGGTATCTTTCGAATCTGAGTCATATCCTCGATCACTCTGAATTAGTCGTTGGTACCGACTTATCTTTTGTGGAGCAACCCATATCCATTTTGGACCGAAGGAAGAAGGTGCTCAAGAATCAGACTCTTTCTCTTGTCCGAGTTGCTTGGGGATATCACACTCGTACAGAATTGACGTAGGAGCGCGAGGATGATATTCGGTCTCGTTACCCGCACATGTTCAATTCGGAAGGTATATTCTACCTTATGCCTTCGTATCTAGTTTTTGTGATCTAGTGATCACCCTTATGTTGTGATGATATTGCTTGCATCTGTAGTTTCTAGTAGATTTATATCGTGTTTGTCATGACTTCTCTAGCTATTGCTTGGATTCGAATTTCGAGGACATAATTTTTCTATGGTGGATAGAGATGTCATTTTTCGTTCTCGATATACGTATTTGGAACATATTTTTACTTTAGCATGGTTGCATGTGTATGAGACTAGGCTCATTCTTTGGTTTAACCTTATTCATGGTTTATTTTGTGGGTTGGTTCAACTCATGAGAACCTTTAGTTCAACCCTCAATCCTACCATATATAACCCAATATTTTCTCTCTCTCTCTCTCTCTCCTCACTTTTTATTACATCCTCCTTCTTTGGCTTGCTCTCCCTATTTCATAGTCAAGTACACCTTGCATGGGAAATAAAAAAACCCTCTATATTATTGTTCTATTATGTTTATTATGTGTTTCTAAGCACTTTCAGTCCTTGGAGTTTTCTATTTTGATGGATGTATTAGTGTAGGTTTACTTTTCTAACTTAGATTTTTTATGGATTTTATGAGTTTTTTTGGTTTGATCTATTAAACTTGTGTCTTTAAAAATCATGGCCGAAACTTGTATAGATTTAGAGCATTTTGGCTTTTGGTTTACCCGATTTGGACTTAAAATAAGGGTTTTATGGATACAATAAGATTTTAGTTTTTTTTAGCCTTTTTGCCATGGCCGAACCAGCTGTTGGAGAAGACGAAGTACCCATGCGGCCAGTGAGCAAATGCAGCCGAGAATGCCATGCGGCCCGAGAGGGTTATGCAGCCTAAACTCTTGCCGCAAACTAACAGCATACGTCCATCTTGTTGGATGTGTCACGACCCACACCCGGTGTAGGGATGCAAGTCGGGAACAACGCCCAGCCTACGCCGCGGCATCGGCGGTAGATTATTGTCTTGGTTAACTATACTATCTAAATATTTCACAATAATATAAAATTTGCCAACAATATCTCAACACAAACTCAATCACATTCTAAAGCACGAGAAGATATCAAGAAAGTCTAACATAACTATCCACTCAATATATATAAACAATATTAGAAATAATATCCAATCTCATACTATATGCTGGAAACAAATCCGGTACCAAAATGTTAAAGAAACTATC